>OY720634.1:26045481-26718418 GCA_963169105.1 Ceriagrion tenellum | reverse complement strand
CCCTCCGCGTCGGCGGCCAGTGCCTTGATCTCCCGAGGAGCGAAGATTCCCGCTTCTCGCCTACTCCCAGTGACCGGACCCAGAAAAAACACGCGCTTGCGAGCAAGCCCATAAACAAATTATATCGTTCGCACTGACTCACAATCTTCCATTTTATCCTCCATTTCGTCATAAAACTCCTCGAGGAATTTCGAGAAAGATTTTAATCTCACGGTGCATAATACATTCACGGCAGGAGAGCGTTCTTAACTCATAGCTCTTAACAATACGGTCTTAACTCATAGCATGCAATGACGCATTTAGAAGAGTCCGTTATTATTTATTGATTTTCGTTCCTTTCCACGGAAATTCACAATAATGGAATTTACAACACTAATATTACTGTCAACATTCAGAACATAAAGAGGACCCAAAATCTTGATATTAGAAACAAGCATTACTCATCGGAGGGACCGATAAATTGTCCCTAGAAATGGTGTCCAATTATTTTGCTCTTCTCAGGTGAATTTAAATATAGGTGAGTTTCATTCACGAAAATAATCCGCTCGGAATATGAACTTATTGCGTATTCCGTTCAAGTCTTAAGTAGCAATCCTAAATAAGCAGTAACGATATATTCGCTCTCTAGCAAAGAAGTGCTCCAAAATTTTTACGCATTCTTCCGATGCTAGCGGCCCAATTGATCCACATAGGTAGCCATGGTTATTACATACAGTCCTCGTATGAGTGCTGCATTCGCATGTGCATTAAGACCGATGTTTGTTGCTCAAACTATAAAATAGAATTAGACAAAAATCTTTCCTTAGATTTTCAAAGAAACAGAATGATCTAATGTCAGAAAGGACACAATGCCAATGAGCTATATAAACAAGGTTAAAAATATGGAGTGTTAGGACTAAAGAGTTTCGTTGGTTCATGAAAAATCGTTACCGCGAGTGACGAACGTTAGACCATGCTGTAAGATGCCGCTTTTAGAATATTTCGGTCATGGAAGGCTCTTCAATGAAAAACTGAAAGAAATCCTACTTCGCTACACCATATCTTGAATACGTCCCGAGAATTTGGGACTCGGAGTAGAATTACTGAATTCGCGAAGTAAATAAATGCAATGGAAGGCTGCACTCCGATTCGTTAAGATCTACTGCGGGCGAACATACAGAGTAGCACAAGAAATGGAAGGGCTAGTTTGTATCCTGCAGAGACATTTGGATGTTAGACGCTAGGATTACATAATTTAGTTACTATTGAATGCTAGATTATTTGGAAATGCAGATAAGGCGAGTTTCAATACGGAAATGGAGGATCTTATTTTGACCCCGAACTTTCATCCTAAAACTGATAGAAGGATCAAAATAAGATAGACATACACATTCGAGCATATAAGTACAAATTTCCACCTAAACACGCACCATAAGTGACTATAACAACAAAAATAACGCGTGGCATTAAGACACTCAAATAACTCGCAGTTCGCTTTTGTCCTCTCTCCCCACCTCTTTCCCTATTCCTCCCCCCCAAATCCATGGTGGGTGTTCTAACACTCCCTGCCCCAAACGTCTGCTGCAGGGATTTTCTGCTTGACGGACTTTTTCCGGTCTCGACCCATAATCTACATCTACAAAATACCGTGCAAGCCACCACTAGGGTGTGTGGCATGGGGTGATTCCACACCAGGTATGCAGCACTCATCCCAGTTCAAATCACAACCGCGCGCGTTCCCCCGAATGCCAGGCGCATGCCAAAAGCAGTCAGGGCAACGGATAGCCGTCAGACTACAAACCAGAAGAGTGATACGTAGAAGAACATGCTACAATGCAACACACTACTCAAGATATAACTATCTACTGGTTACTGTTATTAATGAGACCAATAATGCATTTTAAGGTATTTTGAGCAAGATAGTGGAGACACTAATAGAATTGTGCGTTTTGATTTCAGCAGCTGTAGGAAGCATGAATCTAATATTGCATCACTAATGGCACAATAACATACTATAATAAGACTGAAATTCAAGTAATTAAATAAAAATACCAACAAAAGTCTTCAACTTTACACATTTTTTCACACGCTTCGTTTGAAACTCCTCCACAACGAATGGTTTCCTGTGATCCCGAAAAATTTACGGCGGTGATAATATGATTTAATTTCAAAATAGTTATCAGTTGAATTAAAACCACACACTGTCTGTTTATTGACGAGATCTAGGTGTTAGACAGTCCTAATATTTTTAAATAATGACTCTCTGGAGTTCATACACGTCACCATTTCCCATGTAAAAGGACTGGTATTTTTCCTCAAAAATCTCGGAACGCAGTGCGGTATGGGGCCCTTTTTTTCGCACCTTCGGAAGGCTGAAATTTTTTCTTTAAAATGAGACCAAATTCATTGATTTCTGGGTGAAATGATGCTTCGCTCAAACTACCTTATGGTAGTTACTAATTAATTAAGTATTAATCATATTGTCTACTACCTTAAGGTAGCTTTGGCGAAATACCATTTACCTAAAAATCAATGAATTTGGTCTCATTTCAAAGAAAAATATATCACCCTTCCATTGACATAAAAAATTCAACCCCTAACTACATTACTTTCCGAGATATTTTACAAAAAATACGAGCCTTTTTACATGGGATATGGTACGTGTCTGCACTCCAGAGAGACCTTATATTAAAAATGAGTAATTTATAACACCTATATCTCGTCAAAAAATCAAGTGTGTAATTTGTGTGTTTTCTCACCTATTTTTGAAAATTAATCACATTGTCACCGCAGTAAATTCTTCGGGATCACAATAAACGTTCCGTTTTGACGGAGTTTCAAACGTACCGCGTGAAAAAAATGAGTCAAGTTAAAGACTTATTTAGATATTTTCAATTGATTACTTACCATTTCTGCCATACAAAACTATTTTATACAAACACACATACCAATCACGCCGTTCCCTTCCGGGGTAAGCACAGTCTCAGAGTTTCACTCACAAACACACATTTGTACACCTAACTCTGCTTCAATAATTTCCTTCATACTGACCTATCCTTGCAAACCTCTTTTGCCTCATTTACCCCCATACACTGCTTCATACACGCCCTCCTGTTTTTAAGACTCCTAATATTCCTCCTCCTAAGAATTTCCTCAACCACATTCAACCACAACTTTATCGGCCTACCTCTCCCTCTAGCGCCATTCATTTCACTCGTATATATCTGTTTTATTGCACCATAAATAATGCAATATTTATTTCGTGTGTCTCACAGTTGGTGAAATTAAAATGTATATATCGAATATGATCTCTAATATGATTTTGGAACTATCTTGCTCGCACTACCTTAAGTACGCAAGTCCTAAGGATAAATAAACTAGTCGTCTTCCCACTGGGCCCATACATCCCAATACGCCGGCATCTCCTCATTCGCCCACTCAATTAGGAGCAGGAGGTGCTTCGCGATGAGTCGCCTCTCGCCGGTAGCAGCAGCCACTCCCACTCCGGCGACACGTCCGACGTCGTATCCGACTTAAGCAAACTTCACCCAGCAAGAAACTCAGCTACCTACTCCCGTCTCAATGCGACCTCATCCTCATTCATCCTCGCATTCACCCATTCATTCATTTTTCCGAGCCCTTTCTTTCAAAAGAAGGGCGAGCCCGTCCGAGATCTGTGAAACGCCCGCGCAACACGGAAACCACAAAGGCCGCCGTATGAAGTCGGCCTCTGCCCATTCATCCCTTCCCCGAACGCTTCGGCAATTAACATGTCGGTTATATTCTTTCGCCCACTCCCCATATCTCGCCTCCGAAAAGTTTTCTCTATTTTTTTTCTTCTCTCCTCCTCTTTCATAAAATTCCTGGCGCTCGGAGAACGCTGAAAACCTTTAGTTAAGTCCAGGTCTTACGACACAAATTTCTCCGCGAGGTTTCCTTAAGGTAGTCCTTAAGGTAAAGGATAGGTACAAAAAATCGTTCTTTCCACGCACAATAAGTGACGATAGTAAAAACTGAGCTCCAGGCAAAAAAATCCCCATAATACACTTCACATTCCACCTCCTAAAACCTCATCCTTTATACCTTTCCTCGGCTGTTGTCTTAACGCAACCTGCCATACGCCCATGCGGCGGCTCGCAGGGCAGTATGTAGATGTAGATTTAATTTTTGATTGTTAATTAAAGCCTCTACAGAAACTTACTGAGAAAATACTTTAGAACAAGTCTTCAGTATCTTTTTCGGTCATCCTCTGGCCAGTAAACCACAAATTGAGCTAAGGACACGTAAACATTTAAGAAATCATTGTCTTAAGGTAGTCCGGGTGAGATAGTTCCCTAATCATAATAGAGACCATATTCCAGCTATACACTTTAATTTCACCAGCCGTAGGACACATGAATTAAATATTGCATTATTAATGTGCAATGATATAGTTTTATATGACAGAAATTGTAAGTAATTAAATGAAAATATCTAAACAAGTCTTTAACTTGACTCATTTTTTTCGCGCGGTGCGTTTGAAACTCCTTCGAACGGAATTTTTTGTGATACCTAAGAACCTACTGCGGTGACAATATGATTAATTTTCAAATATAGTTGAGAAAACAAACAAACTACACGCTGTTACTTTTTTACGACATCTTAGTGTTAGAAATACCTCATTTTGTAAGTAATGTCTCTTTGGAGTGCACACACATACCATTTCCCATGTAAAAGAGCTGGTATTTTTTGGGAAATATATCCGAAAGTAATGTGGTAAGGGGTTGAATTTTTGAAGTATTAGAAGGGCGATATATTTTTCTTCAAAATGGGACCAAACTCATTGATTTCTAAGTAAAATGATATTTCGCTCGAACTACCTTAAACTACCGAGATTGCTCAAATGCCCTTGATGAATGAAGGCTTAGATCCGATTCCAGAAATAACCCAATGGTAGGCGAAACAACTTCGTGGAGATTTGGTATTTTTTAAAGAAGTAACACACAGAAACATTTCACTCAATGATTTGATGCACTGACCGACTCTCTTTTAATATTTTTTAAACAAGATATTTTTCTTTAAAGGTATCTTTAATATATATTCACAATTTTGCAGGAAAACCAAGTTCAGAAAGAGGGAAATGTAAAATTCAATTCATTTTCCAACCGTTACCACGAGCACGCTTGTATGAATGATAAATAGGTAGGTATATAAAAAAACTTATCACAGAGTGAGAAGGATGACAGAATCAGAGGTATTTTCTCTCTTTTAGACTAATTACATAACAAAATATATCAATATCAAAGGAATGAAATGTAACCAAAATATATCAATTTCCGCAATTGGTTCTTTTAAAGGTTAAACTGGATGTTAAATGCTTTCTTCCTTTGATTTATATTTTGTATTGATCATTTTTTCATGAATATTTTTCATCAGTAACTTTGAACTACGGAACCAGTCATCTGAGTTCCCATTATTTCTCACGAGAAATTCGCTTTCAAACACTATTCCTTTGAATTATATTCCCCTTTCGGAAACGAGTTGTCCTGAGAAGCCAAGATAAAATGAATATGCCAAATATATCCTGATATTCGAAATGCATCGAAGTAATGTCCTTCATGAGTTTCTTTCACTGTGGTTTCGCACGAAATTATATACATAACTAATTTTATCATATAACGGGCAATAAATCAATTCCGTACTCAATTTTGCCGAGGGGATCTCAAGAGTAGCTTACGCCTTGATTAACGGTCATAGCGAAGGGAGCCGTCTACCTCGGGGCGAAATTTTTTTGTTGAGCGCGGATCATTGTGTGCACTTTTGCTTACATCGTTTCGGTGATATTTCTCCCGGATTTCGCAAGTTCCTACGGTGGGTGATATCATGCCTAATGTTTGAACGTATGAAAGTTGTGCCAACAAAGAATGATCGTAGTCATCAAAGCGGAGGCTGTTTCGGCGTGACACAAGAAGCACCTCACACCCTACGAACCGCTACGAGCCACATCCATACGTTTAAAGTAGAAGTCGGATTCTGGAGAGTTTACTTCTACCTAGGGGGACGTAACTAAGGAGACACGTGGCAACACAACGAATGGATGGAGGTTTTGGTGAGTTTGACGCCAACGAATTGATGTTTAAGTATCCGATATATTCTTTTTTGGTGTCTTTTTACGCTATTTTTAACATAAATAACAATATACCCGCGAGAAATACTCGATGGGGAAGGCTGGGAGAGATTTTTTAGTGTGATTTGTTCACATTTAAATCTCAAACCCTTCGTGATTGTGCCACGTGACTCCTTAGTTACGTGGTGGAATGATTCAAATTCGTAGTGGTTTCAAACACAATCCCCCCGGCCTAAGAGGGAAGTACAATGAAACAAACATCTGTTGTTCACCTGAGCTAATTATTAAAAATTTAAATACTAACAAGCCCTTTTATATACTAACTTATTTTCTCGGGACTAAAGATTGCGGTACTAACGCCATTCAAAAATAAAACAACATTACGGAAACAACCGACCAGCAGAGAAAAGGAGCCAGACCGACCAGCAGAGAAAAGGAGGCGATTGGTGCGCCATTTACATTCTATCATTGCCTTTTTTACGACAGTTATTGCATATCTTAGGGGCGCGTGCTGGGGAGGTAAGGGGAAATTACAAACAAGAACATTGAAAGTCCAAACGGTTTAAGTCAGATGTCTACAGAACCTACAGACAGATGTCTGTAGAATCTACATTGTAGATGGATCGTTTGCCGCTGCTGGTGAGGGGTGGGAAACATAAACCGTAAAAGCTTAGGAAATCCTGGGAGAGGGCGTATGCTGGGCAGGAAGAGGGAATCAAGAACAAAATCATGGAAAATCCTAACGTCGCATCCTTGATCATGGGTCATCGGCCGCTGCCGAGTACCCCCTACAGAAGTGCAAGACATTGACTGGGCATGACTGTTTCAGCTAAAACCAGGTTGTCTATTGTTACATTTTTTATTCCCAATTTGATTGGCTGATCAATTTTTAGACTTCATTTGTCTTTTGACCATTCTCGAATTACTTTTTTAGGACACAAATTAAGAGTAATGTTGAGAGTCCATCCCTTTGACTTACTCTTGTTTTGATTTCGAAGGGTTCCATAATTTTGCCCCTGAATTTCATTTAACATTTTTTGTCAGTGAGCGTCTGTCTAATGGTTGCAAAAGCTTTAGGGTCAAGCCCTTGTTCTTTCAAAATTTGATCAAGATTCGCGATCAACTGAATCAAAGGCTTTATTGAAGTCAAAGAAGGTGCAGATAATATTCTTGCTGTGCATCTTTTGGTGCCAATTTCTTAGTTTTAGATTTAGTATTTTTTCCGGGAGTGATCTACCTAGCCTGACGCCTGCTTGATATTCGCCAATTTTGGATTAAAGTTGTTACTGAACAAGAAAGCATTGCGAGAGAATTTTATATGTGACAGGAAGGAGTGAAATTCCTCTGTAATTGTTTACATCTGTTTTATCTTCATTTTTTTAATAAAATGTATGAATAAGGACATTTTCCCTGTCATAAGAGGTTTGTTCATTTCGCCTAAATTTTGTATTTTTTGTGTTATTTCTGCTATGGTTTTTGGTCCAGCTGCTATCACGAGTTCTGCTATGATTCCATCTTCACCTGATGCTTTAATGTTTTGGGACTTTTCAATTTGTCTCGTGGTTTCTTCTTAATATGGTGCTTGTGAATTAGGGTTGTTTTCATTGGGATCTTTTGGTAGGAATCTTTCCTTGGGTTCTGGGCAGTTCGGAAGTATTTTCAAATAATTAGCAAATTCTAAGCCATTGTCTAGATTATAAGTTCCAGTTTCCCATTTTCTTTTCTAAAGCGATGGTTATGGGGTTGGTACCCCAACAGTTTCTTTTTAAATCTTTTGTAGAAGTTTTTGTTTTTTTCTGTAAGTCTCCTTCGAATTCCAAGAGTTGCATTTTTTATATTGCCTTTTTGTTCCTCTAATTAATTCGATTATTATGGTCGAATTATACTAATCTATAAATATTGAGTTTCTAATAAAAATCTAAAAAACGGGAGGCCTTTTCCATAAAACCCTCCGCTCTCCAAAATAGTAATGCGGTACATAGATGAATGCAAGAGGCGATAAAAATACATATAGGATCGTTTGAATAGTATTTCATCATATTTCAAAAACTATAAATAAAATATTAACGGTGAAATGGACATATCTGTTTACAACGAAATTTTTCGCTCGAATTTGAGATAACAGGTTAATTAGCAATGAATTTTCTTATAAAATTTAGTAATGAAAGGGTATAATATTAGGTTAGATTGAAGTTGTACGATACAATATTTGCTTGAGTACTTTAAATTAAAGAAATTTCTCGCATACGTCAATTAAATGTAATAAAATAAATTTTAACATGAAATAAACAATTGAACACATAAAATAATAAGCAACAGTGAATAATTTATACTTAAATATGCTTAAATACTTGTAAATACATTATGGCTGGATGAGCACGCCGCCGGTCACGCCGCCGCCGCCGGCCGCCGACCCATTTCCAGCCGGCGTCCGCCGCCGATAGTTTATCCATCGGCGCACAGGTCTAGGCCAAAGTAATGATCAGATCGCAATGGAAAATTATAAGATAAAAACGGGAGTCACATCTGTACTCTTCGCGGGAGAAACCAATACCCTATTGTAATTATTTTAATTAGATACTCAACCGGTTGGATAGGTCTTACTAGCAGTGAGTAAAAATCCTCCTAAAAATTTTATTTTGCCACACAAAGATGGATCGACATGAATACGATCAAGGGCAAAGAAATTTTAAAAATTGATAAAGGTAGTTTTTTTTTCACAATAATAGACATAAATTTTGAACAATTTAACGATGTGCTTTGCCACATCAGAGAATTAATTTTTTTAAATTGATTCCATAGCGCTGATTATTTCAAATCAGAAAGTACGCAAAGCAAATTCACTGCGAGGTTCCCTCCCTCGGAATCAGCCAGAAGTAATAGATGGAATTCATCGCGGCGGGTGATGTAGTCGAACCCAATCATCTTGTCAGTGGAAAAGAAACTAAAAGCATCAACTTAGTCGACGAAAATCCACGAAAAGAAATATGCCAAATTTCCTGCCAGCAGAATAATGATAACACAATGCTGATTCCTGAGCATCGGTGATTTATCCAGTTTTATCTCACAAGCTAGCGTGCTATGTGATGGCCTGATACGCTCTGCCGCTTCCGACGGCCATTCCATAAACCTATATACCTAGAATCTACGTACACATAGGTAGTACTCTCTCAAGGAATCACTGCCCAGTAAGGTAATACTTTTCCTTTCAACTCGAAGAAATCTGCGACCTCGTGGCACCAAATGGAGCTATAGAACATTCCCATCTGTCCATAAACAGCACATCACTGATTGCTTTGCGTCGTGCTCCTTCGCACAACATCTATCGATATATAAATCACTTCCCTCCATAGTAGGGCAGGAGTTAATGCACGTGTGAACACTCATTGCCATCATAAGTTTTCCTCCAGTAACGTTTTTTCACTTTAATGATACGTTAGTTTTAATCTAAGGGTCCCTTTCCGGTCCCAAAGCGACCTTCGAACGCCCGTCTCAAGAGCTCATTACTTTTCCTTCCACCGCACGATGTTAATTGAATTGGGCGCGGCCGCGGGCGATAGTTTTTTTTACGAGTAACGCTTCCATAATTTTCTCCTCCTTCCATTCTCTTCCTTCGCCTCGGTTTCATTATGCGAACACATACATTTTGCGTCTGCTCCATATTCAAAGACGCCAGCCGGTCCTAAAGATTTTGTTCCACGGCGATACCTCATTTCGGCAACTCTTTTACCTGCGGATCGTTATTTTAAAAAATAGGTCTTTGACGCATTGGCATTGGAATTAATGGCATTGAGTTAAGCACTCGATTCAAACAGAGTTTAATAAAAAAGGAATAAAACTACAAAAAGAGAAAAAGAGCAAAATATCTTGGAACATATATTAAGTCTTTTGAAGGCCATCATCACAAAATACTGCTAATTTATTACAAGCTAAGCAGGGCCATGCAAAAATGATAACATGATAGGGTCAGATGGGATATTTTGGGCCCATTTCAAATAGCTGAGCCATTCACCTTCGGCTATTGATTGAAAAAGAGAATGATACATAGAAAGAAATATTAAACGTAGAACTAGGGTTCCGCTACGTACGGAAGAGAAGCTTTTCCTAAATAGCCTATATTTTCAGCGAGTTTCAACAAAAAGAAATATTTTCCATAATGTCAAGCAAAAACGTTAAATCATAGTGGATTCTGTTTATATTTGCGATGCCCGTTTTTCTACTTCAAACCGTCATTGTGTGTTCAGTAATGTGAGCCAGTTGTTTAAATATATTTCTAAATTGTCATTTCGGAATCTATTGTTTTTTGGGATTCAAACGAAATTTAATGTACTTTTAATAGTATGATCTGATACGGTGCGTGGTGAAAATCTCCATTTTATTGATGGATTACGCTGGGAGATTCCATCATTAAGATACTGAAAGGTGTTTGGTCGTCATAGACAGGAAAAATATTTAAGGTTATGGAATGTGGAGGCCATGCGGTACTAACACCTAACACATTAAACAGAAGGTAAACCAAAATAGGAATAAATGGCGAATATAAATACGGCTAATGCCCGCGCATTTAAAATCACTTGATGTATGGGTTGGTGAGTACACAAGTACGCCTCCAGACTGCGTGCACCAACACCATCTTGAGAGCTTGCCAAGAGGATTAAAACATGGGGACATCAATCAGGTTCAAGAGCACGCTTTCGTTACCAGTCATCCTTATCGCTGGGAGAAGCCAATAACGGCATTACATCGCTCCTTCGGCGGAAATGTGCAGCGTGTTCACGCACGGAGGTGGAGACGGCAAGAGGGCGACGCCGCAAGCAGATGCGGAGATAGCCTCAGCAATTACCGAGCCACTTAAAAAGAGGATCGGATCGGCGAGAGAGGGAAAAAGGAGGAGAGGAGGAGGAAAATGGACGACGTCTGCCACATTCGGCGCAACCCCGTGCTTCCACAATCGCAGCCATTAATTAAGTGCGCGGCCGGGAAGAGAGGAAAAGAGACCGTTTTCATCCGCCCTTCCCGAAGGCTTCCCTAGAGGGTGTGGCGCTCGTAACAAGGGAAGATGAAAGAATACGAAGGGAGAAACTGCGAGAGGACAACCGGAGAACTACTCTCCCATTTCTTCTTCACTTCCACTCATCCCAAATTCCTCTTGTCAAACCAGTTCGACGTCCAAGAATCCCCCTTCCTCTCAACGCCGCTTTGCATTGGGGTCGTTTTACGCGGGGAATTATCTCGCTATCATCGTCATTGGTCGTTCAAGATTGGATGACTGCAGCTCACCAACCATCCCTAACCAATACTAGTTCCCTTACCTCCTGGTATCTCTTCTTGCGTACTTTCCTCGTTATTTGGTCCATGAACTTATTCCTGGGTCTTCCTCTGGGGACTTTTCCCTCCATTTTACCTACTATAACGTTCTTAAAAAAACCCATTGTGTCTCAGGGGTGTCCGATCCATCAGGTTTCTCTTTTTTGTATGGTGTTCCATGTGGCCCTTTCCTCTTCTACTCTTCCGTACTCTTCATCATTTCTTATTTTGTCCGTCCACTTCATCTTCAGCATCCTCCTTGAGCGCCAGGTTTCGAAGTCTTCTAGTACTTTCTAGTCAGTTTTTCCAATGGTCCATGCTTCCTACCTATAGTGTGCCACGCTCCACACGAATGTTTTCTCGTTATGTTTCCTGGTTTGTAGTCCTATCTTCTTGAGCACAGCTAATATTCTCACTAATAATCCTCAAATCTGTCAAAGATACTAATATAGTTAAAACAATGTGCATTGGCTTAGAAAGATATGAGAAGTAAACAATTAAAAAAAAGTATGACTTAAACAAAGGCAGCGTTATAAATTCATCGGTCATGTGATTTTCCTTCCCCAAACGGCATCGGACGTGTTTACTGATTGACTGCATTTCTAGCTAACAACTGCGATGTCACCGCGGACAAACCTTGCAGAATTATCAAGTTGTTATGATTCGTTTCCTCAAGAGCTACTTGTTCTCGTGGTGATTTTTCTGTCCTGAAAAAAGCGCTGCGGTACGCGTGTCGCAAGTATATTTCGATTCACGCCAGACTTCTAGCCGGTCGGATTGCTGAATACATCGTCCGGCGATACGGGCTACATTGATATTAATGAAATCAATGTTGACAAATTGGTAACATTTTCTTTTAAATATCGGTAAGGCTAGTATTCTAGAGCTTACATAGATTCCACTCCAGTTTCAATGAAGTAATTCGCTTCAAAGTTAGCAGATTTTTACACTTTTGACAACAACTTGTGCACATGTTGGAGCATAGAAATAAGTGTAAGCACACTATTGAATATAACCTTGGCTTTTTATATTAAAATTGAAAATTAATATGGTGAAGAATAATAGAATAGCGTACGCAGGAACATGGTCTATCAATTTATACTCGACATGAACCGTTACCTATTGAAAATGAAATATACTAAAGCACAGCTAAGGTGACGAAAAAGTTTTAAACGTATATTAAAAAACGTAGAAATAATCATTCTTTTAGATGCATTTAATTGAAAATAATTTTTGGTCTTCCGTTTAGAAGTGAGAGTACATATCTCAAACAGAAGTAATTCGATTTTTTTCAGACAAGTATAGACGCCATATCTTTAATAAAATCTCAAATACCGTAATAACCGTTAGCTTTCAGAACTTTCAGAATTTTGATTTAACATAGCCTAAAAAGTAGCAAATGTGGAGATTACTAAATCACACAACCGTTGTTCTCCCTTAGAATTTCAGTACTTTAATTCATAAAAGCTAACAAAATGAGAGTCATACGCTCGTATCATGCAATAAAAATTAGAACATGTTCAAATCTTGCTTGAATGATAATGAACATGATTTTTCAAGCTGAATATTAGGCGACAACATCATGCGTACGTTGATTCAAATAATGATTCGCAAGATTATTCTTTGTGAAAAATAGTCTTTAGTGAAACAGTAATTTTTTAAGTCCTTAAGTAAAATTAATCACAAATATTAAAATAAAAGTAATAATGGAACAAGCTGTAAAAAAAGCATTCACGAGAGACATAAAAAAAATTTCGCACAATACGGAAGACCTAAGCCCGCCACGTACTGCCTGTCTGACTACCATTCATCCACTCAGAACGCATCAGCAATTAACATGTGAGTGATATTCTTTCGCCCACTCCTTTCTTCGCGCCATTGAAAAAAATGTTTCCTCTCTCATTTTTTACGTTCTCTCCTCCTCATGAATGTTCTCGTCAGGCAGCGTTGACTTTTGTGAAGCTCATGTTTTCACGGCAGAAGTTGCGGCGCAAGTTTTTTTTTCAACAACGGGATCATTTAAATATAATGATAATACTTACAATACCACAAACTTGAATAACACACCACCTGGGTTTCAACGCTTAAGTGTCATCTTCAGGTCTTATGGAATAGATGTCAGATTATTATTGCTCATATGCCTTTGATACACATAAAATACAGTTACAAAAAATATATAAATTTTCAATTTTGCATGTGAGCTTTAGGTAGCCCTGAGGGTTTCCCTGTTTGGAGTTACCATCAAAAAACATTGGTGCACGAATGTGATGCAAAATATGTGACAATACATAAAGTTTTTGAAAATAATTATTTAGTAACTGTAATAAAATTTATGAAAAACAAACAGAAAACAATTTTTAAAATTTTTGTTCGGATAGCATTATTATGCATAAAAATATTGTATATTGTCAAGGGCGAAGAAAAAATAATTATTATTACATCAAAAGTAGTTTCACTCTTTCAAAAGAAAGAGAACAAAGCCATACCTTCACTTTTTGGAAGAAAATGAATACATTATTGAGATCCTTGACATTAGGTGGTATGTTTATTTACTTTAGGACGAAGGTGCACAAAACATCTTTTGTATACAGAGCTTTGAACCTTTTTCAATCGATTTTGTATCCTTCTACGTTACCATAAAGTTACAAAGGAGCTTGTTTTATTTGCTCGTGAAGCTAGTTTAACTATCCAAGTTCAACTTTACCGGATTATTTAAATACTTACGATCAATGAAAGTTTGAACGTAACCAGAAAATTTTCAGTAAAGTTAGCCTAGTCGAGTAGCTGGTGAGTGTACACCCAGACCTTTCGATCCAAATAATAGTATTTGGGCGTTGGCTGTGGGCAGAATTAAGATGTAGCAAATGAGTCCATGTTTATAGTAATTTTTTTGATAGATTTGTTAGTTTTGAGTCGTAGGGAGTACGATTTTTGAAATTTTCATGTAAAAAATTGCAGGTGACCGAGATCTAGCAACACCTGATTTATGCATAGAGAATTAGAAGTCGAGTAAGATTGAGATGGCCAGAGCGTGGGTGGCGGAGTGGTTAGTGTGAATGCGCTGGAGCATGTAAATCGAGGGTTCGATCCCCGCCAGTTTGATTTTGAATCTCGGGGTTTAGGATATTACTTAGCCTGTTTTTTTAGTACACTTGTTACATTGTGAGTAGAATTAGAAGTCTTAATGTGTTCGATTAACAGGTGTTAAAACGAGAAAATTCGAATTTTTACAGACTATTTATTTAAAGAAAGGCAATTAGCGGTTTGAATACTTTGTTTTAGCTTTCGTTTTTCTTTTAAAGGAGCAAATGCCATGTCTTAAAATTTGAACGAGAAATTTGTGTTTTTCTTCGAGTTTATTTGCCGATTCATTTTAGATGTTTTTTGGGCGTGTTTGCGTGTGTTCTTGCGAGATTGTGAGTGCGGATTAAAGTCGAGGACTGTTCAGGTGAGTGTATACACAGTTATTTTTTTACACCCGTTCTAAGCTGTTGCCACTAAGACTGTAAGTAGACCTGTCGTTACGTTGAGTAAGTAGTTATATAAACACCATTTTACTGCCCGTTATTGTTGTTACGCGGGGTGAGAAGTTCGGAAAAGTGGAGACCGAACGACTGAATTTGCGTTCCGGCGTTAAAATGAAGATAAGCCATTAGGAAAAGAATGTCTGTGGTATAGTTCAAAAAGTTTTTCTGAATTATGATGACAAAAGATGTAAATTGGGAAACTGTTTTGATTAGGCAGCTTGCAATCAGGTTTTTAAAAAGCGAAGAAATAATGAAAAATGAAAAGAAAGCGAACCTTTATTTGAGAGCAAAAGACAAGCGTGGGCTTAACTGTGACCAAAGATGGTAGCTTAAGCTAGAACCTAAGTAACTCCAGCTATACGTTGTCATAATCCTTAAACAAGTCGCCTTGCCTGCATACATTTCGCAATGATTCGTATAAGCATGACGATTCAAAGAATACTCCTCTCAGCTTCGATGATGTAAACAAGGCATCCGCTGCCAATACGAGTGGATCCACCGTATTAGGACTTAAGCACCATATAATTCTTATCCGGTGTATACGCAGAAATCCTATGTTATTGACAAAATCCTACATTTCCAACTTTTTCAATGAATTGGACTTTTAGGTTGATCACATGATGTTAGATGCGAAAAATAATGAATCATGGAGAAAAAACTAGCTATCACATATGAATGACACTTTCTAAAAAAAAAGTGCAGAAGCTGGATGTCCCATAAAAAATGAATAGTAATAAAGTTCGGGATCCTCTCCATCATATTTTTTGAGTTCCAGTTTATTAATTCAATTATTTGAGTCAAAATACGACAATGTTATGGTAAAAATGCCTCATTTTGCCTTCTTCCTGGCCTGGAAAGGTAAAAATGCCTCTTCTCTAAAATTTGACTCCTTCGGCCGGTAATAATTTACCAAGGAACAAAAATTTACAAAGAATCATCTTTTAAAAACTTTTCTCTTTAATACATACATACATACCAATCACGCCGTTCCCTTTCAGATTAGGCACAGTCCAAAAAGTTTCACTCCTAAATACATATTTGTACACCTAACTCTGCTTCAATAATTTCCTCCATCCTGACCTATCCTTGCAAACCTCTTTTGCCTCATTTACCCCCACACACTGCTTCATACACGCCCTCCTGTTTTTAAGACTCCTAATATTCCTCCTCCTAAGAATTTCCTGAACCAAATTCAACCACAACTTTCTCGCCCTACCTCTATTTCTTGCACCATTCATTTCATTCTTCTCATCCATTCTCTCAACATGGCCAAACCAACGAAGCGCACTCCTTTCATATACGTCCATTACTGGAGTATCTAACCCACATTCATTTATTACCCACTCATTCCTGACCCTATCCAACCTACTTTTGCCGCAAACACTCGTCAGATAACTCATACCCACGGCGTTTAGTCTACTCTTATGTCTATCCTGACATACCCATGTTTCACTACCATACAACAAAGTGGAGAGAAGCACACTTTTAATAGCTATAGAATTTCATCAGAAGTATATTTAAAAAAAAAAACAAAAAAAACTGTTGTGTTCCGTAATCGTTTTGACACTCAACCTCGCTGAAATTTTCTCATATCACCTGAATTAAGTAACCTTATCTTCATCGAAATTACTGAAATCGCCTTCAACTACATGAGAATTCATCTTGTATTATGTAGTACATATTTTTTTGATTTCAGAGATGTTTTTATTTAGTACTACCCTTTTCAACCCATAATGCATGAGTTCCTTAAGAGGACGCCAATGGATTGAGACATGTAGCACCGGATAAAAATTATACATTGACGTACCTTATCATTTTTATAATCATTAAGAAAGAAGGCCACTCTTAAGCATTTTTCTTTCGCAAAAATTATTTCAAGCACCACGATGCTAGACAGCTCACGCCCACGAAAATGCTACCCTTTATTATCTCCTCAACTTGATGGTCCGGTCGGGAGACGCCGCTCATAATGGGCGGTGAGGAAAGAAGGAATAATCTCATGAATAAGACAGTGGCGCCATGAAATATAGGGGGGGATGGGTCACACGCATGTTATTACAAGTGCGGCAGCGAAAAAGGGTCCGTTCAGACAGAGGGGGAGGGGCATTGGATAAAGAAGCTTATACCCCCAACCCACAGCATTCCTCGTTGGGTGTCAAGGTCGGATTTGCGAACCCCTCTAAGGCAAGGAAATCACAATCATCTCTATAGTGATGAATATTCGCGTCTGATTTGTTTTAAGGTAGTGCGAGCGAGATAGTTCCCCAATCATAATCGAGACCATATTCGAATTATATGTTTCAATTTCACCAGTTGTGAGACGCACGAATAAAATAATGCATTATTAATGGTGCAATAACATAGTTTTACATGACAGAAATTGTAAGTAATCAAATTAAAATATCTAAATAAGTCTCATGA
Organism: Ceriagrion tenellum; assembly: GCA_963169105.1. Taxonomy (NCBI): domain Eukaryota; kingdom Metazoa; phylum Arthropoda; class Insecta; order Odonata; family Coenagrionidae; genus Ceriagrion; species Ceriagrion tenellum. The sequence continues at coordinate 26,701,078 of OY720634.1, read as the reverse complement.
CTCATTTTGACTCATGTTTCCCAAGCGGTACGTTTGAAACTCCTTCACAACGGAATGTTTATTGTGATCCCGAAGAATTTACTGCGGTGACATTATGATTAATTTCCAAAATTAGATGAGAAAACACACAAATTACACACTGTTGATTTTTTGACGAGATCTAGGTGTAGGAAATGCCTCATTTTTAATTTAAGTTCTCTCTGGAGTGCATACACATACCATTTCCCATGTAAAAGGGCTGGTATTTTCTGGCAAATATCTCGGAAAGTTATGTAGTAAGGGGTTGAATTTTTGGTGTCAATGGAAGGATGATGTATTTTTCTTTAAAATGAGACGAAATTCATTGATTTCTAGGTAAAATGATATTTCGCTCAAACTACCTTAAGCAAAATTTATGACCCATGCTCTATATCATGTTTTGATCAATTGTCAGCTCTTTAAGATGCTCATTTAAGATTCTTTTTAGAGCAAGATTCTCATTATATACACTAATTATGCTTCTTACGATTTATCTTAATCTTACATCTGCACATTCATCGCTCTGGTTCTGCAGTAAGCCCGAGAATTGAAATCGTTACGGATTGGCTAACCAACGCCGAGAGTTTGTCGTCCTCGTTTCCTCCGAAAGAAACAGATGAAAATTCTAATCAAATGCAAAAAAACTTCATAATAACTCACCCACAATGCAATGAAAAAAATTACGCTCTCTTTTGCATAGCTAACGCTGACTTGCCAAGGAGCCAAACCTAATTTTCCTTGATTTTCGATATATCCTCACTGCGTGAATTTTTGTCGTTTGGAAAGGCCAACAGTGAAGTCTGACTGAGAACAATCCTTTTGTTAGGACAAAATCGGTTGGTCAAAGGCGATTTCGGTCTTTTTTGTGAAGCGTATACATATGGACCCCAGAAGTCAAGGGGTCAAAGTTACATTTTTGAAAAAAAATAAGTTAGGTACAGGAATGGGATGTAAAAATATAAATCTTTTAGGTGGTAAAGGGATCCAAGTGATTTTCTTGACAGGGTATCTAGGGTAATGCCTCTTAACTACTTAGTGGGTTGTACCAAACCTACCAAACATTTTCAACTTTGACTTCAGTTTTCTCAAAACAAAGATTTGTTACTTAGACACCTTGACTTCTGGGGTCCTCATATGAAATTGCACGTAAGTCGTCACCATTGAGTGCTAAGTAGAAGTAGGCGAAGTATAAAACGATTTTTTCAAAATATGTTCAGCATTTAGCACACAGCAAGGGCCGTAAAGGAAAATACTCTGGCCAAACTTGTGCCACGTATGGTGGTGTAGGTTTGGAGATTGGCTGCGAGTGGAGCACTTTGCAGTCTAACGTTTCACCCGCATTGCAGTGAGCGTCTTCATTAGCGAAGTAGTTGTCGCTGTGAATCCGCCGTCTTATACATCGGAGTGCTAGGAGGTCTCCATTTTATCGTCTTTTTGTCGACGGTGAAGTTCGCTACGTCTAATCACCCGAGTAGGAGTAATTTTTCAGCAACAATCACTTCACTCCAGAAGACGCTCGCTGCCATGCAGGTGAAGCGTTGGGCTAAAAATGCTCCATTCGCAGCCAAATTCGAGAACTACCCTCGATCCGACACCACCATCACCACGCATCGACAATTGCGAAAGCCTTCACTTCAGATTATTCTACGAGTGATCACGTTGAGGACACGTAGTCAACCACTGCCAGCACTGAACTAAATTCAAGTTGCTTCAGTGAAGAATACTTTCGTATTGAAAGATTCCAAGATATCCATTTAGCATGCTTCACTACACGATGTTAATTTCCTTAATATTATTGGCAACATCGTATTTCAGGTTTTATGGAGATTTACACATGAAACGAATATCCATAAGAGACGCGCGTGACTAAATGAGAAACACCCACTAGAATAGAGTTCTTCTCGGCGAAAACAGCACCAAAACAAAGAAGATTGGAAGGGATGGGAGTATGGTGCTTTAGAGGAGTGAAGAAGATGGAGTTGACACACGTGATCACAAAAAAACTAGTAATTATACAGGCGACCTTATCGGACCATTTGGACACGTAGGAAGCCTCAGGCGAACTAAATAGGATAGGACTGGAAAGAATTACCGATTAATACCATGGGTAGAAAACACAAGGAAAACTACGATGAGTAAAAAATAAAGAGTTACGAAGGAATAAAGTGGATGACGGAATGCATAAAAGAGTGAAATGGTGGAGCCCATCACAAAAAGTAATCAATCTAAGGCGGTATTGGAATGAGACAATGCACAGACCATAATGCCACCCAGGCTTCCTTATTTTTAGTATTGACCCACCCACTGATGAAATTCTCGCTTAGGTCCGCCAAGCCGAAGGTCCGTGGCTCGATTCCCGGTCCGGGTGGATTTTTTTCTCATCACCAATTACGAAGGTGCATTTCATCGCCGTGATTTTCGGAGGGACTTCGATCCATTTCGAAACCGGTTTGTTGAAAATATCACCTCCATTCACTCTCTCTCAGATGATGTCTTTATCATTTCGTCCTTCCTCAGCACGAGTCACCATCAACCTCTCAATCTCCTCATTCTCTCCAGCACAGCCACTCTTTCTCTCGTACTTCCTTCCCGAGAGCACCGTATCTTACGCTAGAGGCGGAGGTCAGTCTGCCTTGCTCCCTCAGCAAATTCTTCAACAGCTGGAGCCTATTTATCTGTCTTCCAAGGCAATCTTGGCCTGCAAGAAGCACGCTAGGATTCTTAGTTCATACTTCCGCATAGAATATATCTATCCTCAAGAGTAGAGCATCGGAAGTTTATGCTCTTCACCTCATGCAGCAAAGGATTTTTTACATGAATATTACTCATGCAGTCCTCCTCAAGAGAGGTCTCACAGGCATCATCGTAAAAACGTAGCATTTGCGTGATTCTATATAGGAAGTAATCCTTATCAATTAGATCATGCTGCCTTTGGTAAGCAGGATGTTGGTTTATTACCCCTTGCAGAAGGTACCCATTAATTCCAATGGGAAGATATCACTGAAATTAACGAAAAGGCGAATTTGAGGTCTGTGTGTGTTGTGCTTAGACAAAACCTCATTTAATTCGCCTCGAATTCGAATTCGCCGCGAATTCGCCTTTGAAATAAACTGGATTTTGTATAGCCACAGAATTAAAAATCCCAAGAGACATCATCCCTTCGTTATAGATTTGTTTTGCCACTTATTTTATGATAGAGGGTGGATAAATAGAAGTTCCACCTCCAGCGCCATGCTTTTTAGCCTCGCCTCAGAACATTGAGAAGCATAGTTGACATACTTAGTTTATTCAAACGCACGTAAAACATCAATCAAAGGAGGGAGGACGTTGAAAGAGTGTATGAGGCTTCATGATTGAATACTTAATTACCAGAATTGTGATAAAAGTTTGGCTTCACCATGATGCACGATTTTTGTTCCATAACGTTGTAAATATGTCAACAGGTCGAGCGATTTTACCGTGTTTTGGATTGATTTGTGATGACTCACATCGAGTAGGTAAATGGATTAAATCCAAGATGTACTTTATTTTTTAAGGTAAGTAAACTATCTTTCTAAAAATCAATAATATGCCCCACCAATTCCGTTCAGCGTTAATGTACAACGCATGAGAGTCCAGGTCTACTCTATTTTGATGGCGACATCAAGCAACAAGGAGCTTAGTATTTGGATTTTCATCTCGTAAGTTAACTCGTAAATGCGTACATCACTACGTTTACCGATCGAACTAAGATCGATTTGGCTGGTTCAGTTCGGTATTGTAAACGCAACGGGTTAGTGGGATCGATATGAGAAGTTTATGTTTCTTTCTATGCCAGTCTGAATTTCAAATCGATGTGAACCGATTCAAATCGATATTTCAATCATTGGTAGGCATATTTCAAGCATTGGTAAACCAGGCGATCCCAGTCGGCTGGCTTAGAATATTCCGATCGGTTCATGTTCATGTCGTTCATGTCGATCTGAGTTCGATTGGTAAACGCAGTGTATGTCATTGAAAATTTCCAATTGAACACGCGTTCATATTGTTCTTCCAGCGAACACGCACCCAATCGAATGATAATTTTTTCTAAGTTTTAAGAATTTCTTCCAGGATTTAAGATTCACGCCCCAAACAAAAAGTGATTTACATATCCTTCCCAACGGTTCGTCAGTCGATCTCCTCAACAAAAGGGCGTGTCCTACGTAAGACAGGACAATGCCCAACCAAAAAAATAGTTCTTTTCCTTCCTCTCCTGAGCTCAACCTCCAATCGAACGAAAATAAACATCAGAAATAACCCTCGGCCACCGACGGAGAAAAACCGGGCATAAGAGGACAGACTACCACCACTCCATTTCTGTTTCTCTTTTTTTAATGCTATTGCCTCACCCACGGAGTTGCGATACCGCGGTATAACAAGGCATCGAGTGTCAAAAACAACTACTCGCATTGACGGGACTCCCCTTTATCGAAATATACCAACGGGAGCTATCGATGCATCGCATTGACGTATAACTATGAACAACTCAATATGGAAAGTGATAATAAAGAGGATAACACTGATAGTAATAATAAATTTCAATTTATTCGGTGATGCTTGCCAAGTAAAAATTTTATATTAAAAATAAAATTAGTTATTCAAGAAAAACTTCGTAAAAAACACAGATTTTTAGCTATTCTGGACTAGCCACGGAGTTCCACTTCTACGGAGTCACCCGCAATGCACAATTGTGCGAACTTCTACAGAGAAAAAATCATCCACCTTGATCGGGATCCAGGCGGATGATTTTTCCTCCGTGGAATTTTGCACAATTCGTTAAAAACAACAAAACCCGGACGACTGTTTTCCTGGTTTTCATAAAGTTTATGTGAATGACTCATTATATTTCAACTATAAAATGACTGTTAGATTCCACCATTTCACGCAAGAAAACAACAGGTATAATGTTGAATTGCCATCTACACTTACATATTTCCAGTGTACGAATCAATGTTCAAATGTGGAATCGGACAACCATGGCCACGTCTAAAAAAAAACCTCTATGTATATCGTGGTGTACACGTATATCGCCATACAAACGTCTGTTAACGACTCACAAATTATAAAGTTAATGCTTCCATGTTTTCTTCTCGTTCGAAAGAATAAGAGAATGCGTCTACAGATTTATGCATCCGTCCTCGGATTGTCTGATACCAATCTGCCGACACCTGACACCGTTTGAAGTGAGTCCTGTAGCAAGCACTCAAGTTGAACATTTCAGAATTTTACCGGACATGGAGAGGAAGAGGAAAAAGAACTGGTAAATATGAGAGAGTTAAAGTTTCAACTCCGATGTGAAAAAAATGATATATGTTAAAAGCTAAAGTCGGATCTCCCCAAGTCTTCATTGCGACTTCCGGCATATGGAGTCTTCTATTCATTTATTTATAGAGTTTAACGTTCGCCCAACAAAACAATTACAGGGCAAACAAAAAAAATCAAAACAGTGAGATCAATTAAATATGTAATGCAGAAATCTCGAAACACATCAAGAAACTATAACATTCATCAATTTATAAAGGAGACTTCATTGTATACATAAATAAATGTTATCACAGTAGTCGTAAAAGGATCGGCACATTCTGTTCAGTTCAGTTCAGTTCTGGTTTTCACAGTAGTTTGATTTTACCATGCTTAACTTGTCTTTTCTTTTTTAACCTTACACTATTACTAGGCACAACAAAATTATATAAGTAAGATAGATCACATATGGCTCTTCTTTTTTGCAGACATTGAAAATCAAACATTTTTACCAAAGTTTCGTAACTAACATAATTATCATATCGGATAAACGTTATTTTGCGTATGGTATAGATAACGTAAAAACCTTTATTGCACACTCTCAACAGACCTTGTACCCTCTCTTCCATCAGAGATGCGTAATAATCGCAGGACGTTGGAGAAGATATAGTGAAGTGTACACGTGCGCTGGCCGGCACTCTTCAACCTCTTCCCTTGGGAGAGGAACCAGCTGGCAAGGGAGCGAGCGTGTGAGTGCATGACTCACTCCGGAGCGCTTATGAGAAGAGGCCGACGCTGTCTAGCCGTTCCCGGCGGAGGCGGGCGGGAAGTGGGCGGTTCCCTCTTTCATTATCGCGGGCCATTTCGTTCGTTCTGCACTGGCTCCGTCTCAACCATGCGAAATCCCTATTTTCTCAGATGCACAGAGCAATACTTTGCAAATACTTTACTCAGTTTTAATTAACGTGTCCTCACCAGAAACGAACATTTCTCATTCGTATTCAGTTCCAAGAGAGATTCTAATTTATCACCTATGTATTCAAGGGAGAGGTGGAAGGAGATTGACTTCAGGAGAAGCAATGGCTGTGACAACTCGTATAAGATATCGTGATTAGATGATGCAAAAAAATGCACTGAGCAAGTCAAAGCTTTTATATGCCATATATGCACTTTTAAGTGCATGCATTCAAAAGAACATTTTCTTGCTTTCAGTTGAGCGAGGCCATTTAGAGAGTGACAGCTCAACTTAGGTTGTGGTTAGAGCTCAACTCTTACAGAAGCGTTACGCAAAAGGCAACGGATAATTATGGTAATGCACCACATAAAGCGGAGAAAAATATACGATAGGGGGATTTTGATAATTTGTGGAGAAACAACACCCACCGCCTGAACTATCTTATATAAGAGAGCAGTATTGCGTCCGAAACTCAAAACTAAATCATTATTTATGTGAAAAAGAAATGATTTAACAAAGAAGCCGTAGCGCGAAATTTGTCTTGTAATGCATAAATTACTCTAAACTTATTTGCTCTTAATTTTCGGTTCAATAGTGTTCAGTTGAGTCGTCATCGTATCAGCACCTTACTTCCAAACTTCGGCGTATTGATTATTCAAATATTGTAGTACTTAATTATTGAAATAATCTTTTCATTATGGTCAATCACACGTTTTAGTGTCTTCAATCTTATGCTCTACCACACATTGAGGCTTAAGTGGGATTAGAAAAAAGCACTTGTATGGTTTATAGTTGAATTTACAACAGAATTAGATTAGACATAGGCACTTATATTTTGTTTGTTCTAATGAAACATAACGAGGAGAAACAATATCTGAATGGATAGCAGTATGAAACATAACCATTTGGTCTGATGCACTCCCTTGCGGAACAGTCTAACAAAGTCGTAGAATTGATAAAGAGATTGGCAGATTTTGTGAACTCATAACATGGAGATTAACGCGATGACGAGAAGTTTCGGAGGATCTTGTACCACGACTCCCGAAGCCCGAAGATTCTGGGAAAATAATGACAGAAACAAAAGACTTACGGTTTTCCACCCATACAAGATTTAATTCTACGATTTTCGATACTACTATTCTTCGAGTGAGTTGCAGTGAGTTTTTTCTAATATAAATTACGGTTCCAACTCTGTGGAAGCGCGACACATTAAGTAATTTCTCGCTTTGTACATTCCAAATTTTTTTTATTTTCACCGAGCATGGTTTAGACGTACAAAGCCATTTTCAAGGTACATATCCCTTATTTCAGTGCCCTTATTCACTCAAGCCGGGAGGTGGGTGAGGGGGAAGTGAAATAACGGGTAAATGGAAAGAGGGGGGGATTGGTTCGTTAGGAGGGTAGGAGGATACCAGTGCGATACACTACTTGATCACCAGGATAGAACTTTGTCACCTTTTTACTTTACCATCGTTAGGAGGGAAGGGGGGGGAACGAACCAATTACCCCCTCTTTTCCCTTCCTTTCTATTTCACTTCCATCTCACCCACCTCCCGGTTTGAGTATACAAGGACACTGAAATAAGGGATATGTGCCTTGAAAATGACATTGCACGTCGAAACCATGGTCGGCAAGAATAAAAAAGGGTGGAATGTACAAATGGAGACATTATTGCACGAGTTTTTTTCTTCTGTCATTCGGGAACAGTTCCACCCCATGACACCTGAATCTGCACTCAATAGCAAGAGAAAAGCTTAAAGGGGGCCGTACACCTTGGCCGAAAACGCCCTTTTAGTTCTTGTCTCTGCCACAGCCTTGAAGAGATCTTCGTCGTCCTCAATATTAAACATTACAGTGTACCTGCCCCGGACAACAGCGCCACCGATGGTACAGTGGAAAATGTGTTGCAAGGGCTCAGGAGAATGTTCGCAGTGAGGCTATAAGACACGATTTTCAACATTTTGATAACTTCCCATGGATATGAAGGATTCTCATTTACAGTATGAGCAAAGATTTGAAGAAATATGCGTCGTATGCTTAATGAGCATTACCCAATTTTTGAAAAATTCGAGTTTCTTTCGCAGTCAAAATAGTTATATAGGAAGCAAAAAGCGAATCGTGAAGACACTCACTTGAAATATTAATCCTTATTACAAAGGCCTGAGCAAACGGATTTACTTAAGATCAGTAGCTGGAACAACACATATGCATTCTAAAAACTTAAGGGACCCATAAGCCATGGCAAGCAATAGATAAGTGTTGCAGAAATATTCGATACATTTATTGGTCTCATAACTTATGGCATGGAGTTATTCTATAAGTATCCAAGATGGCGGGTGCGTGATAAACCGCTTGGAAACTTAATTACTAGATAAAATAGCTGTTTTGAGACAAATTACCAGTTTGTTTACTCTTGCTGACTAATTGTTATGTGCATTAGCGATTATCCATCGGCTAAACTTTCATAAAATGTACCCGGCGGTAAAAGATTAGATCAAATATTCGAAGCTATTAAATATTGGAAGATAAGTTATATAACTAATGAATGTGTTCCTGCAACCTGAATAATTTTATGATATCTATAGCTTTATGGATCTCTTAAGTATTGATTCCATAACTAAGTAGTCTTGCAACCGGCCATTATAGTAACAAGTTAGAGTCATGAAATAAAAGCGCGTAGACGCCTGCGGACGCGTTTTCGGCCAAGCTCTACTGCCCCTTTACAGCCTACGTTCCCCGAGACATTCAATGCGTGGGCAGCATGAATCACCAACGAGAGGATATTGTTGCTCCAAGCGACCGAAAACGATAAAAGGAGAATACTTTGAGTGACGTATCGAAGTGGGAAGAATAGAAATGCCTTGGTTAAGAAGATTCCATCTTCGTGGACCAGAAAGGCATAATAAGATGGGCGGGAGGGTACCAGACCATCCTACGGGCTCATCCCATTTGTCAACCTGTCCAAAAACTAATAGGAGAAACCAGTTGTGCTCATATACCATTAGAAGCCGTTTCAGAAGCATACACACCAAACAGGCTCTGCTCCATCACGAGATATGTCAGAGCCACCCACGTCCACTTACGAGCGATTCAATTCTCAGGAAGTAAATCTTGAGACTTCAACCTTGAGGAATACACAAGGTGTCGCCCGAGAGACGGCGCTGGGATGGAAGAGGAGGTGGTTGCATCTCCTTTTTAGAAATGCGGAATTTTAGAGATTCAACTGGAGAAAATTGATCGCCTTAGTTACAAAAATGCTCGCGTTTGAGTTCAGTCACGTCAACAAGCCAGATCAAATCATCTCAACAGGAAGTAAAAACCAGCAGTTTTTAAAGTAGCTAGGAAGTTAGAGGGGTAGATTAAATTCAAATCCATATCAAAAATAAGTACTGTACCTTTCCAAAGCATTTTTTGTAATCGTAAACCGCGTTTCGCAGCTTGCTGTATCTTCAAGTACAATGGTATATCTTTTATTTAGTGATTTGTTACGATAGTAACCCTACGCTACGGAGGGGGGGTGAAACTAATTCTTGGGAGGGAAGGTAGGGGTATATGGATTAGGGGCTCCTGGGAAGGGAAATTTTTTCGGAAAGGAGTGGGGAGGGGTGCGGAAAAAGTAGCTCGTTGCAGAGGTCGCTTAAATGTCTGTTAATTTCCATCCGTTCTAAAGTAGCCTTGTTTAAGCCTTCTGATATTTTCAATATGGATTCCAAGATAAAATACTTCCAAGAAGTGACGCCTGAAGGTCTAAAGTTGATAGGTTGATTTACGTAAAGCGACCCTGACGTTCCAAAGTCCTTAAGGGCGCGTAAATTCTATTTTTCTTTCTACCGGGATAGATGATACGGACTACAAATGGCGCGAGCTAAATAGCGCATCGCACTCTCATTATCTGGCATAATATTCCCAAAACGAGGAATCGACATATTAAGTCAAATTACATAAAACGCAGGTAAACTTAAAGAAATGACATTCAAAACAATGATATCTAAATTATGTGCACACAACGTAGAGATTTTACTCTGGAAACTGGAGAATTTCAGTATCTTGGAGAGCATTTGAGAACGAAGTTGATGTCGTTCTATTGATATAATTAGGACTATAGCATTGACAGAAGTATAGTATATTGAAAAAACTGATATTAGTAGACCTGAGAGAAGACGTTAAGTAAAGATCAGTTAATAATAGGATATGACGCGTGGTATTGACTATTTGAAAGCTAAATATAGACAATGAGAAGAATGGACGAATGATTACCGACTTTTGAGTTTTGGATACTGAGATTGAAGGAGATGGTTCGATGGCCGAAAAGAGAGACAGTCTTGAAAGAGCCTGACTTGACTGAAAATGAAAAAGTAGCAGGAAAAGATAAGAGTAGACGTAGCAGGTGGGGAAATAACACAGGGTCGAAGGTTTGTTGAAAACTTAATTGGGAGATAGCAAGTTGGGAAGGTGCAGAATAGAGAGGAATAAGGCTAACACAAATAGTAAATGGATAAAAGACAGGAGAGAGGCACTAAATGGAATAGAAAATAGAAATAGGGTGGGTAAAGAGGAGTTGGAAGACGGAAAAGACGTTTAGAAATGGATGAACAAAATTCTCCCCTAACCAGTAAAATACTAATAATCACCCATTAAAGTTTCACATCTCGAAAAATTTTATACAGTATCATTACTACCATGGCCCGGAGAGAAGAGAAGGAAAGAAGGCCGACCGCAAAATCACTTTGGTCATTTGATCGAAACTCCCCGGGCTCGTAGACAATGTTCATCTATACTTGTTAACCATTCGACACTACTGAAGCCATTTTTCCTCCAGTTTTTTCCAGGTTTGGAAAATTCAGATGACTATATAAAAAAAGAAAGCAAAAATATTACCAAGTCCCTCCGAGGCAAATGTTTCAGGGGAGTGGATTCAATACGAAAATGCAAACGGCAATTCGCCAAAATACATGAAGGATTTCGCAAAATCGCAATGGAGATGCTCGAGCGGAGTCTATTAGGTTGGACTGCGGGATAGTAGCGGAAAAATGACGTTGTCTGGCGGCTCAAAGAGGAAGACGGGTGACATAATCCTCGGTCATCATGATTGCGGAAATTCTCCGAAACCAACATTCTTGAGAAACGACTGAATTTAAAGGTGACGGATCACGGCACGAGGCTTACGATAGCTGGTGCTTTTACCACACTTCATCACCGATTTGATAACTCTCCGGTGAAAATGCTCAATTTTTAAGCGAATATAGCGATTTTTTCCCTCTGTAATGAGTACATATCAACTTTGCAAACGATACTCTTCCCCATTTCTCTGCCTTTCAATCACCGCGTTCAATCACCGCATGGCTATGGTGTACGCGCGTTTTCCCGCTTTACCTAACCTATTTAGTGGTATTGTTGTTAAGGGTGTCTCCAGGTATTACTTAGAGACGCTGGTTTACAATTTAGTAATACCTTAAACTGCAAGTAAACGCTGGTTTCCAAATAAGTAACACCATACGCCATAGCCAATCAGATGGCACCTGACCCAAAGGAGTGACTATATATACCGGCCAAAATTGAGAACACGGCATTCGGAACCCCTAAAGATGGAGAGCAAGTTGTTCTCCGAAACGTCGGAAGTCGTGGACCTGCTTACCCGGAGGAACACCCGAAAAACATTTGTCCAAATAACTATTAACTTGACAATGACAAGCAACGACGGAACCTAGGTCATCTGTTCAATCAAATTACGTGGATTTACAAATTTCTTTTCTCATCTCAACATGAACATGAAATTCCATTCATTTAAGCATGAGACGACGGATTTTAATCACCGAGTGGCGAAAACAAGATCTCTTTACCCACTAGGATGTGACCGTGAGGATTGAACCCCCACTGGTTTGACAGCGCCATCATCTGTCGGAGCATCCATCATCCATCAAAAGGTCCCAATTCACCGACAGGGACATCACCGTTCGGCATGTGCTTGGGTTGTTTAGTCCTCCCCCGCGAAAATTCGCGTACTTTCTCATCCTGCACTCAATGGTTTCCCAGTTGACACATTTTAAATTTGCACCAAGCGATGAAAAAAGACAAGTGGCACAGCTCAATGGCTCCTCGCAAGTGCTGAGTCCCAAATAATCGTGATTCACGCATTTTCACAAGAATAAAAACTTAAGTAACCACCGGAAAATCTTCCACGAAGAAAAAAATGGGGGTAGAAAAAGCGTGGAGAACAGAATATTTATATAACAATTTACAAACGAAATTTATTAACGCTTCGTAACTGTCGATATCGTTCGTGTTTTGTAAGCGCAGACGATGGAAACCAAGGAGATAAAAATAAAATGGAGGATACATGACGGTGAACGTTCATTGGCTAAGTTGAAGCTAGAATAGGAGAACACAAGAGAGGATATTGTGTTCAAAAGGCGTGATCTTTCAGTAAGAAAGTATTGCATTACCAGAGGACTCCAACATTTTGATTTAACAAAGATCAAACGCAACCACCGGAAGCATAAGCCTTAGCAGTGCCGACTGTAATGGCGAAATCGGATTCAGGAATCTTGCGGAACGTCACCTCCATTTATTTTCCGACGTTGTTACCAACGAAGAATAAGATGCATGCGATGGAATTTTTTAAAAGTTGATAGCAGTTCATGCGTGACTTCAAGCGAATGAATAGCGATCAAACCGTCAACTGCCGTGGTCCTCCGCCTGGGACGTCCGATACTGAAGGACTATCTGATACCAGTACTTGTATTTAAAGACAGAGGTAGGGACAAGAGATGCATAAGGTCCGTTAGGAGTAACTGGTGAAAGAAACGGGGAAAAGTATAAAAAAGTATATTTTGTATACATAGACTTCAAGAAAGCTTTTGATAGAGTTGCATGGGATAAACTAATGGTGACTGAAAATTCATGGAATTGACTGGAGGGAGAGAAGACTGATAAAATACCTTTGTCTCGGTAGGAAGTCAGATTAAGGATAGGAGGTCGGTTGACAGACAAGGTAAGAATCGGAAAGAGAGTAAAGCATGGATTCTGCCTGTCACGAACCCCATTTAACATATACTATTAGTTATAGGTAAAACAGAAGGCTTTGATGGAAGCAAAGGAGTGAATATTGGAGGTAAAAGATGTATCAGGTTTGCTGATGATATGGCTGTAATGACAGATAGTAAAAAAAAAGTCACAGAGATGTTAGTATGCCTTTACGTCAAATGTTAGGAATATGGAACGTTAATAAGTAACAAAAGACTAAGAGAATGATAGTGGGAGGTAAAGGTGAAGGGAAGAGTATCACAATGGAAGGTGGCGCATTAGAACAAGTAGTGAGCTTAAGGAATATGGGAAGCGCCATCGCTGAAAAAAGAAGAATTCTCGTTCCAAGGAAAGCAAATTAAAAATATCTGCGGCAAAAGAGAGGGATTTAATAAGAGAAGGAAACTACTACGTTGACCTTTGAAAAAGGAACTGAGAAAGATATTTGCATAGTGTTACGTCTGAAGCATGATGTTGTTCGGAGCAGAGATATGGACGCAAAGATTGAATAAGGAGAAAGAGGTCTTCAAAATGCGGATCTGAAGGAGAGTGGAAGTAAATAGACGGGAGGATAGAGTAAAGAAGGAGGTAGCGTCACGAATAATTGGTAGAGAAAATCAAGAAAAACAAGTTGATTAGGTCAGGACATTGTAAGAGAAATGAGTGCTTGCTGAAGACTGTGTCAGAGGGAATGATAGAAGGGAAGAAAGGACGACAAAAACCGAGGTACATACATGTATGATATTGGACATAGTTAAGATCGGAGGAAAGTTTGAAGAAACCAAGAGACTGTCACAGGACAGAGAGGCACTGAGGTCAACCATGAGTGAAACTAACACATGGCAGAATAACCCAAGATGATGATGATATATATAATTAGTCCATATGGATAGTTATTTCCAAGATAATAGGGCAGTTAAAATATACTGATTTGGATTAGAATGAAAAGGAAAATAAACAATTTTCCACGATTGTATGACTTAAACCTAGGCCACATGCATGGATTTTCGGTGACGAATTTCCCTTCTCCAAACGGCATTGGGCGTGCTTACTGATTGGCTTAATTTCTAATTGTCAACTGCGCCATTATCTTGGACGAACTATATACCTCTACGAGCGATATAGCCAGGAAATATTTTGTATTTGCACTGGGAACGAGAAATCAGTAGTTTTCGCTATCTTCTAATGAAGCACAAGTTTCCCTAAATGGCTAAGTTTAAGCTTCATTTGACTCGAAGTCACGAGACCACCCAAACTCTAACACAAGAAAAGGTAACTGGAATGGACTTTGCTTGTTCCATGTTTATTTTCCCTTGGCCTCGGAGTGTCATTTGGATTCCGGCCGATAGACCGACAGCTCCAATGCGGCCTTAACCTCTCTCCTGATTCCACGGCCGCTGGAGCCAAACGTCGATGAGAACCCACGGGCAGCCCCGATTCCGAGGATTCGGCGAAGGCGCCCGACATACGGCGGGGTGAGGTTCGACGGCTTGGACACGACCTTCGAGGCGGCGGAGGCGAGAGAATAAAGGCAGCAGAGAGAGGAGGAAGAGTGGGAGACCTCGGGGGAGGAGGAGAAACGAACGGGGGTGGAACGAAGAGAGGAACGGCGATCGCCCTTGGCATCGCTACGGGTCACGGGCATGGGAAGTGACGGGCGTGACTGATCGCCGGAACACCTCGATCGGTCGGATCGAAAGGACCACGAGCTGCCAACGGAAGTCGCGACGGTGAGGCAAATGGGAACTGAAAGAGTCCGTGATTTCACATCCTAGGCTCTTTAGAGCCGGTAAAACGAGCGGCGAATATTCCGGAGACTTCAAGACGCGAAACGGAAAGCTTATACTGATTTGTTGACAAAGGCAGGCGGGTGGCAAATTATGTGCGCCATTTGAAAGAATTTTGGACATGGAAGACGGATGGATAGCAGGGTCGTTCGATTCGATATATCCGTAGATCTATTGACATGGATCTTCGCAACCATGTCTACCACACGGTCGCCAGTAATGAGTTCACTGAGCAGTACCCGCTATAGCACACTCGGTGAAACCCGAGAATATGCGTCGCGACTCGTCGTTTCAAATACAAATGCGCTGCCAAACCAACAAAATTGTAGAGGGACTTCTGCTATGCTTATGAAGAATACAACAAAATAAGCACATTATTGGTGGGCTTGTTTACAATGCGAAGGCTTGTATGGAAGGAAGAAAACAATCGGTATTGAACGACCTAGGGTGGATAGTAACCAGACGCGACATTAACAATGGGCACAAAAATTTACTTCAAGCTTCACCAAAGTGACATAGCTAGGGGATGGGGAATTGGGCTTTCCCATCTCCACCCCGACGGCAACTAGCTAAAATATAGACTCAGAAGTTGAAGATTTGACATGGCGGATGGTCGACATTGTAATATATCAAACTTTGTATCTTTTATTATAAAGTTTATTAATTTAACTTTGTATCTTATATTATTAGTTTTATTATAAAGAGTACTACTAGTTCCGGCAGTTACTCCATTACCAGGTACACTCTGACCTGATGATGGCGTAACTGCCGAAACTACTTTTTGCAATAAAACTGTGGAATATAGAAAGTTCGATTTATTACAGTAGCTAAAATATGGTGGATGCGCATCAAAAAACAGCATAAAATAGATTAAGAATCAACCAAGTTACCACCCCTCCCTCCCCCCCTGTGGCTCCGTACCTAGACAGGCCTGTCTGCTGTGGCGACTATATTACGGGCGCTCAACAAAGAGGACACACGTAAAAATCTTCGGAGGGATGTATTTATTTTTCATTCCAATATCTATTTCGGAGGAAGTTGGATGGGTGCCTCGGGTATATCGATCCGTAGCATAGAATAATGAGGCCCATTCGGTGTCTTTTTTAATGGGTAATATAATGCAGAAACCTGGATTATAACCCACTACACTAATATTATCCATTCCACCCGCCTAAACTTAACGGCGGACAAACGACCTGAATTGTCACTCACTTACGATAATGACTACGACAACTTCTCAATCAAATTTCAAAGACAGAAATTCATAATGGATATGTATGCATTAGACAATTTTGGGTCCGAGGAACCGAGAAACAAGTTAAGTAGAAAGGTGACAAATGACAAGGAGCTAGACTTAATAAAGGTGTAGAATTAGAAAAGTTGACTTAGAAAAAAAGAGTAGGAAAAAACCTGAGGAAGTCGAATAAAGAGAAATGGTCGAATTGAGCAGTTGGGGGATTTTGACGGCTATGTTTGAGAAGAAAATATTGGGCATGAGGAACAGAGGGGAAAATGTTATTCGGACGCCACCAAGGATGGATGAAGATACGAAAGTAGAATGGGGATAAAACAGGGCATATTCAGTACCTCGAGTTTGACATAGA
Source organism: Ceriagrion tenellum (assembly GCA_963169105.1). NCBI lineage: Eukaryota > Metazoa > Arthropoda > Insecta > Odonata > Coenagrionidae > Ceriagrion > Ceriagrion tenellum. The sequence goes on along the minus strand of OY720634.1, from coordinate 26,684,429 downwards.
GGGTAGCATAAAATGGGAGCGAAGCCATAAAATTCAGTATATAAGAGAGCCCTTTTCAGTGGAGGAGTCCATCCCCGACGAAGCGGGTCATCACGGGGGAATTAGATAGTCTCCGCGTTTGACTATCAGGGTTCTTAAGACCGCAAATCTCACTGCCGAAGTATCAGTTTCTCATCCACTTTATAAGTCGAATAGTTTTCCAGTTCAGTTTGTGGAATTCACTTATAGGAATTAAAATTATGGTAATTTTTCCATTATGTTGTGTGTATAATTTGAGGAACAAATGTGGAGAGCATTAACTTTCATTCCTGTTATTAACATTAAGTTTATTGCTTTTTACGACTGTTAATCCAACCTCGCTTATTCGATGGTTCCTAACCCAATCAGCATACTTTGATAGTTCTATTTTTGATCGTAAGTAGTAGTGAAACGCTCTGGTGAAACTACCCGCCTTTTCTTATAGTTAAATTATAAATATTTATATTATAAATTTTGCAGTGTTGTCATTCATACTATGTCCTCTCCCCTACACACTTTGAGGACTCACTACACCTCTTCCACTCCTCAGCGTCATGCTATGCGCAAGCAACTTCCACCGTGTTTCGCAACCACTATACAACTAAGGCCACACCGGGAATACCCATAACCAAGAGAAAATAAAAGAACAGTCCCAACCCGGACAAGGACACTTCTAACATCCCTAGCTGAAGTAAAATATTGTTCTATGTACGATTTCTGCGCAGATTTTTAAAAAATCCGATTCCTTTAGATCGGCGGATATTTTTCCAAGGTGTTACGAAGAGGAGCGAGAAAATGGGTTCTTCAAAACCCTCGAAAGACAATTCCAAATTGAAGGAAAACAGAGATTTACAAATACCTAGGCAAATATTACAATAGAATCTGTGCTAAGCGCCACCACCGGACCCATGAGATAACGGCACTTAAGGAGGTGACCGCAGAAGGGAAAATGTATACAGCTTATACGATTGGGAGTTTCATCCAATTCCCGAAAAAATCGAACGATTAGAAGTGACCGCTTAAGGTAGTTTGAGTGAAATATCATTTTACTAAGAAATCAATGAATTACGTCTCATTTCAAAGAAAAACATCCAACGACACCAAAAATTCTACTCCTTACCACATTAATTTCGGAGATATTTGCCAAAAAATGCCAGCCCTTTAACATGGAAAATGGTATGTGTACGCACTCCAGAGAGACACTATTAAAAAAATGAGGTATTTCTAACACTTAGATGTCGTAAAAAAACTAAGTGTGTAGTTTGTATGTTTTCTCAACTAAATGTGAAAATTAATCACATTGCCACCGCAGTAGGTTCTTGGGGATCACAGAAACCCTTCCGTTTTTAAGGAGTTTCAAACGCACCGCGCGAAAAAAAAAGAGTCAAGTTAAAGACTTATTTAGATATTTTCATTTAATTACTTACAATTTCTGTCAAATAAAACTGTATTATTGCACTATTAATAATGCAATATTTAATTGATTTGTCTCACAGCTGGTGAAATTAAAACGTGTACTTCGAATATGGTCTCTATCATGGCTAGGAAACTATCTCGCTCGGACTACCTTAAGGGAGGTGGCCACGGAGGCAGGTTTCACTGCATCTAAAAATGGAAAATTATTAATAAGAGATACGACCCGCGAAAGTTTTAACGATCCAATCCCCAGCTGAATCGATAGCTGTCCGGCTTCCGGAGTTCCACATGCATCTGGGAAACCGCATGTACTACGAATGCATGTACGTACAATAAATGGAGAAGCTATAAAACTTCTACTAAAAAAAAGAAATTTACACGCATGACAAAGTAGAATGTCAAGCGAGCTTTGCCTCTCGCCTATCAGAAATCAACCTTCGTGTTGATATAGTGGACGCGTGCACACCATTAGAAAGGCATTTGTCAGAACAAGAAACTAACCACCAAGGCTATGGCAATCTTTACAATCTGATTTTCTGCCACATATTTCAACGAGGCAGACTGGGTCTAGGCGGAGAAAAACAAAATATACCCGACATATTAATGAGTTTCTCGGTAGTAAAAATTCGTGAAGGTGACCGAAAACTGAAGGGCATTTTCGCCGATGAGAAGAGGTGAGTAATACGGTGGAAGATGATGATTGGATAATGGAGGGAAGGTGACATTGATATCGGCCTATCTTCGGCAAAAGGAGCCAACGCGACGGGTTCACAGTTAAAGGGCACATCCGACAGACGAAGTACTGTGTTCGAAGTGATCTTTACATAGAATCTGAGTAAGGAACAAAAGAAAATACCTGCGTAATTTCCAGGATGCTAATCCGCGATTGTTCTCCATCAACGACTCTTTCGTAGTTAATCGTCACGAAACGATTTGCGAATCTAGAATTTGTCGAGCCGACGTCTCTTCCGTCTTTCCGAAATAATTAAATAAACATGCGGAGTGAAAAAAACTACATTAGGGTTGATAAATAAACCTCACAGAATTCAACGTAAATGTGTCCCCTAATATATCTCATCGTAAAAGTGAAGCCACCTCTTTGCCTAGACGACTTCAGCGGGTCGATTATGTAACTGTCATAGCCGTCATAACCATTGTTCGTATGACGGGGGCGTCATAGCTATGACGGCTAGCGAAAAGGAGCGATTATGTAAATGTCATAGCCGTCATAACCCCGTCATAGCCGTCATATCGTACGACGCCCGAATACCCCCGTCTTAGGCGTCATAAGGTCGTGGGATATGAGTATTTACATCGACTACGAAGGATATCAAACAATATTTCATTGAAAAATAGTAGAATATCATCGTATTTACTCTTAAAGATGTGGAATTCAAAAATTTTACTTAGAATATGATTCTAATCTTGAGCACACACGTTAAATTTTGCGCGAATACGTGTCAAGTATTCTGACTCACACGATGAATTGCAAAGGTAGGTAGGTACTCTAATATGTTACTTCGGTATGTTTTCGGAATTATTCGACGGATTTCTCATTTCGTTTTAAAATATGAAACTTAACTTCATTGCTATTATAACACATGTCGCACAAGAACGATTATCAAAAAATTGTAAATGATGTTTGTGGACTTAACTCCCGTTAACTCTACTCATTTGCACGCATAATCATACAATTACAACTTTCAAACTACACGTATTGCATGCGGCCGGTTATGGAAACTCAGGATAGACTTGAAGCCGGTGGGCCAAAATCTAAACTGCACACCTCTTCAAAATAGTACCGTATTTTATTCCAAACATTGACCTATTTACTTCGAGACCTCTCTCCGGGATCCTTAAACGCATACGGTTAATGTTGGACAAAAGTATGCCTATTATGCGATTGGTTTCAAATTAAGGGTACCGCATAGTAGCTGCTAATCATATTTCACAATATTAGCTTGTAAACTTAATTTATATGAGGAACTTGGCAAACAAAGTATCCATTTATTTTCAAGCATTAAAACGCTCACTTCTTGTTTACATGAGTAGGTACTTAAATGAATCCTTGGCTGTTTGCTGTGGTTTGTTCATATTTGGGAAACGATAGTTTCCACGGTTGCCGTTAGTCAATTTTTTTGGATGGGTGGAGGGGGTGAGTCGGTGATTTCCATTGGTTCTTCTCGTTTATGAAGGGCTACCAACGTACTATTAGCTAAGTTTGGTTCCCTGTCACTACGTAGCGTCATAAGCCTACTGACGCTCGCTTATACGATCGCTCGAGCGTCATAGCCGTCATAAGTTGCCCGTCATAGCTATCACCCTTATGACGCCTATGACATTTACATAATCGACCCGCAGCTAAACGAGAATCAGTAAAGCCAACAAAAAATCACTTACTCATATACGTGGTCTACCCTTCCTGACACAATACCAATAGCAAACGAAGTCAAACTCACGCCATTCGTGGAAAAAGTATATATATCGGAGAGCTGACATCCTTTATTTCTTCACCAGCAATATATTTCTACGTCTTTACAAACCTTGCCGACAAGATCTCACCTGATACAGGTGATTTTTTTGCGGCTTGTAAACATCTGCATGTCTCGCTCTTGATATAACTCACCTGAAAAACAGAAAATAAGAGATAAATTAGCTTCAAATCAAATTAATTGTAAATGAAATAGAAAGGGGAAATTTTGAGAAAAAATACCTCTAGTTACACTTTTAGGTGGGTTCACCCTGAAATATTACAAATTATTTTTTGTGGTGCAGCCCTTTAAAGTAATTACGAGCATGATTGCAGATACTTTAAGCCATCATCGTTCAAATTTTACTACAACATTTTTTGAAATGGTTGAGCATTAAGTACATATTAGGATAGAATTTATAAAACAAATTTATTGATTTGAAACGAAGGTATACCCTTGATTTATTTGTTGTTTTATGTAGACACATTATGCAAATCTCTCTGGTCTTCCATAAACTCCGTTTTATGTGTAGTGGTCATTAATCATCTATACACTTTCTACTTCCCAGTTATCACTCATGTCGTTCCTGGTAGGAATTCGCGAAAATTGACCTTGTTCTTTGCGAGTTCCAGCTCTTTTCTGCCAAACAGCTCTTAAAGCCTTGATTTCAATGAAGGGTGACAAGGTACACATGTCCCCGAGGATGCCGCTTACTTTTAATGTCTCAATAGATATTCAATTCAACCTTTCCATATAATCAATCAACCACATTTTGCAGTAGTAAAAAGTTAACATGGCCAAGTTCACCACCCTTGGAAAACAGCCTTGGCCGATCACGTACTCCGCAATTCATGAGGATTATGGGGTTGACTTCCATAATTGCAAAGGAAATCATATAAAGGATAAAAAATTACTAAGTTGCAGTCGCTGATTTTTAAATGCATTGGAATATATGTGGGTCGAACGAATCAAAATATGTATGATGCAGTCAAATACGTTTATTTAAATGTCGATTGCCAGCAGGGAGAATGGGGTGGGACGAGAATGAGAGGCAAGGAATGAACAGTGGTTTTACAGTGGAAGGGAAACATGGCGGTAGTTGCGTGGAAGACTCCTTTCAGAGGATTCACTGTCAACAAACTAGGTACACACGGTATGATAGTGTCCACATTATGGAGCTAAATTTTGTTAAGTCCCAAAGTTTTGTTGACAACTTAAAAGGTTGGATGCACTTTTCAGGCATCTCTAAATCACCAAAAATGTTTCCCCTCCATTGAAAAAGATTTCAAATTCACGCTTCTGCCAAAATTAAATTAATAGTTGAAGGTGTAATTTTATGGAAAATTGTCACAGATATGACGATAAAATATCTTAGTATATTCCACACTTAAAAGTTTATTGCCGAGCCAGACTTCGACTGCACAGCAATCATTACCAAGGTTGTTGATAACAGCCATCAACAGTCATCAACCATCAACATCCCCCGGAACGAATCACGAAATGAAAAAATGACTGGTGGAAATCGCACGTTCCCGACGGCAGCGCGTACTGTGTCGGATATCTCGCTCCCGATTGGCTACGCAGTGTGCGAAAACGCAAAAACGGCCGCATGAAAACGTGGCTCGTGTCTCAGGTCCCTCCCTTCACCGACCACCCGCTTGAGCATCTCCCGGGCGACCTTGCGTCTCTTCCCGGGAGTGGCCGTAACTGCTCCGGGGCGACCTTTTGTTCACGGCCGGGAAACGCAAAAAAACGAGAAGAATCGGGGGAGCTTTAACGGTTGTGTTCACAGACGAGAGAGAGAGGGTTAGACTTAAGGATGTGGAGGAAAGAAGAAGGGCGTGGAATGCGAAAGTGATGAGAGGGTTGAGTGAGGGAGCGAACGTTTGCTGGGAGGGAGGCGTCAGGGGACGAAGATTGGTGAGCACAGCTATTCCTTCTTTTTTTTTGATGGAGCGTCTTCATCTCCCTTTCCCGGGAACTTGACTGATGGCCAGTTGTAGGAACATTTAGTTATGGAATCCGGGTAATAGGAACACATCTGCCTGTTTCATAACTTATTTACCACAATTAATTGCTTCGAACATTTGATCTGTTCTTCTACCGTCGGATAACATTTACGATAATTTAGCCGATGAATATTTTATACCGTACATAATAACTAGTTAGTAAGAGATAAAAAAAACTGGTCACTTGTCTCAAAACAACTATTTATCAAGTAATCAAGTCTCTACGCCTTTAATTGCGCATCCGCCACCTTGGCTACTTAATGGAACTCATTACTCTATTCCATAAGTTATGAGACCAATAAATTTATCGAATGTTTCTGCAACATTTATTGAATGGTTGCCATGGCTTATGGATTCCATAACGTAATAGAATACATATTTGTTGTTCCTGCAACTATCCATGATTCGTGGGAGGACATTATAATAGTAGGAAAGATTTTCGTCCATGACCAGATTTACTGGGAACTTTGCTTACGTGCATTTATTAATAATATGTATTGATCAAAGTAAAAAAAATTGCACGTTACTGTTAGGTATTCATGGCAGTTAAATGCCATTATAACACATAGTCTCAAGACATTTAAAAAATATTTCGAAATAATTAAATTCAATACGCACAAATTTTCCCATGAATGAGGATTTTTAATGCTATTAAAATGGTGGAAAAACATATCAAGGACTCATACTGGTTAAAAATCACATATTTACTTAAGATTTTCGATTAAATTTCGAAGTCCGCGCCGTAAAACCAAGTCCAAACAATGGTTAAATAAAGAAGAAAATTTTAAAATATTACTCTTGCATCATTTACATCACTACAAATATGGTCATTTCCACCGCATCAACAGATTTACTTAAGAGAGTTTGAGTGAGATAGTTCCTTAGTCATAATGGAGACCATATTCGTATCATAAGTTTTAAATTTAGCAGCCGTAAGAAGCATGAATTAAATATTGTATTATTAATATTGCAATAAGATACTTTTACATGACTGAAATTCTAATTAATTAAGTGAAAATACTTATCTACGAAAGCATTTAATTTGACTAATTTTTTCATGCAGTACGTTAAACACTCAATCACAACGGAAGGTTTGATTATGATCCTGAAAATAATTACGGAGGTGACTATATGATTTATTTTAAAATAATATTTGAGAAAACGTTAAAGACACATACTGTTAGTTTTTTACAAGACACACACACGAGATCTAGGGGTTAGGAATTCCTCATTTTGAAAAATGTCTCTGCAGTGCATATACGTACCATTTCCCATATAAAAGGGCTGGTATAATTCGTCAAAAATCTCGAAGAGTAGTTCGGGTAAGGGGTGGAAATTTTGGTTAACTTTGGAAGGGTGAGATTTTTTTTCTTTAAAATGAGACCAAATTCATTTATTTCTAGGTGAAATAATATTTCGCTTAAACTACCTCAAGGGAAAAATCCAAGGAATATTTTCCAAGGATTTTTCCGCCTCATTAGAGAAGTTACTAAAAGCGTGCGCTCAATGACGCACGATCAGCTCTCCAACCGCAACAATAGAGCGCCTTCACCTCCCTCTCCCAGGGAGCACGGCGACTGATTCGCCGAGGAACATTAAGTCGTCGCCTCAACACCCTTCAGCGCTTCGGATTGAGAAAGCAGAAGGGATGGAACGTAGAGAACATCGTCGGTGACGAGGGCGAAAGGCATTGCGGATGTGCATTCGGTCACATTGGACTGATGCAACTCGTACATTAAAGAAGAATGAAGATGCCGTCTGGAGGCATGAAAGAAGAGCCTGTTCTTATCCACCTCGAGACTGTCAAAGATAACAGAGCAGCTGAAATACACGGATTTGACTTATGGCCAATTGCAAGAATATTTAGTTATGGAATCAATAGTTGTGAGGTCCATGAAGTTATGTGCCTCATTAAAATATTTTGGTTGCAGGACAACATTTACCAGTCTCAAAACTTATCTTTTAATAATTGATTGCTTCGGATGTTTGATCTAATCTTATATCAATGAATGAAATTTAAGAAAGATAATCCAATGTTTAATTGGTAATGCACATAATAATTTGTTAGAAAGAGTAAACAAACTGGTCCTTCGTCTCAAAACGGCTTTATTATCAAGTAATAAATTCTCCAAGCGGTTCATTTCGCTTCCACCATCTTGGCTTCATATGGAGCTTATAACGCGATGCCATAAGTTATTAAGCCATTTATGAAACCAATAAATTTATCGAATGTTTCTGCAACACTAATTGAATGGCTGCCATGGCTTATGGATTCCATAACTCCATGGAATACTTATGTGTCATTCCTACAACTGGCCATAAGAAATGACAAGTATTTATTTTTACGCATTTATTTTCGCATTTTCACGCATTTTCCATAACTCCATGGAATACTTATGTGTCATTCCTACAACTGGCCATAAGAAATGAAAAGTATTTTTTTCACGCGTTTATGATTCAAAGAAAAGCCACCATAATGGATTCTTGGGTCACGTAATTTGCGTTCGTCCCCAAAGAGCATTGGACATGTTTTCTGCTTGGCTGCACTTCAGTTACCTGCGCAATCATCTTGGGCAAACTTAAACACAGCTATCGCGCGCAATTTCTTCACTGCCATAAACTGCCATGACTAATGCAGAGGTTTTCAATATTTTTCCCAATCTGGATTTTATGGATAAATCATTACAGAACCGCGGGAATGAACTAACTAATACCGTATTTCCAACTCATTAACCGTATAAATAATCCATTCAATATGACCGGTTGTGCATTTGAATGGCTTGACTGATGGGAGCTTTCCATTCCCTTTAGTGCGCTCAATTTTGCACTTTTAACGACAAATCGATGGGCGATGATTTGGGCGAAGTAACTGACCGAAAAGTGATCCGTCCAACATGGCCGACAGAGCATTTAAATGGCATCAATCATACCCTATGCCATCATGTTGGACATCTCCATATATGTATTCACTTCTTTAATCTATGATGAAAACAATAGAGCTTTTTACTTCGTTTAATGCGCTTTTCACTTCAAAATACAACTGTGCAGTTACTTTACAACTGTTTCAGATCATGCGCACTTGAAAACACATGGGAAAAAGGGTTAACATTCGTATCAGGACGCTTGACAAGAAATGATATGCAGATACATGCACTGCATTCGCCATTGTTGCTCATTCTTAGATTTTCAGTGAAGTCGTCACTATTGTGTAGCACCAATTTTTCAATTACTGAGGGGCAATTAGCTTGACTTCTTCCAAATGCCATTTCAACTTATTCCTTCACTTTACATACATTCAAGATTGACTGATAATTTTCATTGGCATACGAAAGCAGCAGCAAAGCTATTTTTGGATTACTGACAACTACAATGATGATATTTGACCATATATTAATTAGACAAAACAGCAATTTTGTGCATTATGTTCCTTGGCCAGTTGACGCGAAAGTGGAATTTCGCTTGACCATATATTACCAAAAAGCTGGTTCTACTGTCATGAACCAAGGTAGAAAGTATCCTTATATTAATCCATGTCTCAAAATTACGAGAGTCCTTCGTCAAAGAGACCTTTATGTGTTTACGATCTTGAGAATATGTGAATATATGGCACCTGGATAGGTGGTGGAGGGTTGGGGGGGGGGTAAATAGATAAAGGCATACTGAGAGTGTAGATTTACAGCATCCTCAGCTGAGATGGGATGAGTCGCCACAGGCTGGTCCAATATCACATATGATAAGCTACCAACCGGTTACAAAATATCATTAATGGAATAAGAAATTCGAAACGCTCAATTTTACAGGGAGTTTTACGGCTCTCAAACAAGTATAAATAAGTATAGTTACAGTTAATATTAATTAAGAACTTAGTCCTACGATCAATCTTTTGATTACACGTGAGAACAAAGGAGACTGATTAGGAGATCACGGTGCAAGAACAAGTAGATCAATTTCACTTTAAATAACTTGATCAAATATAATTCGATTCATATGCAATCAAACACTGCTTTATACTCATGAGGCTCCCAGGGGTGAAGTAACGACCAGAGTTAAAGACCAGAAGAAAAAAAATCCTAAGTTAACGATGCAACCAAATGCATTTTAGAAAATACAGCCGCGGGAAAATATTTAATGTTAACAATTTCATCAAACTATGGTTCCACCGTAAAAATATCAGCTGCGATTGAAAGGATTGATTATCATAACATAACCGCAGCCATTTGTGGGGTAAATCGTCATGGGGCAGATGATGCTCCGCTACCGCATAAGAATTGTCAGAACTCCGAAAGGAATTGAATTAAACAGCGGTCCAGAAAAATATGTTCTCCCGCTGGCTACGATAAGCGCGAGAGCACATCAGTGATAAATCGACACCGCGCTGTTCTGAAGCAAGTCAGACAAACAAGAGAATCGCCGACGAGTTGAATCTGAAAGCTTAAAATGGAATCCATAAGCGGTGCTGGTGGGTAGAGAAAGCCATGCATCAAACTTGGGGCAGCTGAGAAAGCTTTTCCTTTCCATTCGATTTCATCCCTCTAGGAATAGACACAATCTTCGCGCCCTCACATCGCAACCTACGCGACAGCATTCAAACTATGCGTTTTAAGAAGGGGTGGGCGGGCGGGCCGGCGGCCGAGGAGTTAGACAGATGGCTCTGGGGCGCGGTAATGGCGCGGAGCGGACCAAGCTGTGGGCCTCGGGGTTAATTTACAGTCGACACCGGAGCAATGCTTCAAGTTCACGAGGGCCATTAGGACGACGTCAGCAATGCGACTGCGTGCGCACAAGGTGGGCGGACGGTCGCATTGCATTTCCCGCGTCTTCAACAATCGAGGATCGCAGAGTGCATTGTTGCTCCATTTAACTCGCCACTCCCCCTCTTCCAACCTTATTCCCGCGATTTATTTGCGTCTCCCTCGGCAACGGTCTCCTTAATTGGCCGACCCTCTCCGAAGTGAACGGTGTAGGTAGTGGTAGACAGCACAGATGAACGATACTGCCACAAGACAGACTCTCCACTGCACGGAGAAATTCCTTACTCGCAGCTCTTCGCCCAACAGTCCGGATGTATGGGTGGAAGAGCATTTGAAAACGGCGTCGTGCAAATCAGAGGATTGATACAAAGACAGCGAATATGAAAGAACGAGGAATGAGAAAAGAGCCTCAGCTTGAATTCCGTTCCTGCATACAAGCAATTTCTGCGCAGCTAAATGCGCAATACAGTGCCTCGAGTAAAACTCCCTTTAAAATGTACGACTATAAACCTCTCAGCAGCACGACCTTCGGCATAAAAATACGAATAACTATGATAATAGAGATTGAACTCATAAAAATTGTATCCTTTTATTTTATTTGTCATTATATAAAATTTTATCCTCAGCTAATACATATATATATATAATGTTTAATGCTATGTTCCACTGACACATATCACGACAGTATTCATAGCAACAATAATTGAAGGAATTCAGTAAATGTGCACCTAGAGAAATTAATCGAAAAAAATCACCATTACAATGCCACCAGGAAGAGTCTCACAATCGCGCCTTCATATTCAGATATCCTTTCATGTGCGATATTAATTGTCAATAGCTTTATTGCATGAGTATTTTGCACATCAAATTGCTTCGAATTAAGCTGCCCGTAACACCTTTGATAAGACTAGCTACCAGTCGAACCACAATACGCGCATCGACATAAAAAACAAAAATACTGTTCATATTGCACACGATATCACAGAATAACATACCTTTCGAAATAGTTAACCTTCAGCAATTACAATCGTTCCAGGAAGCATCTCAATATTGTTTCTACATATTCAAAAAGCTCTCCACCAGCGATATTTTCGATTGTAATACCGCCCTTACATCGAAGAAAAATCGGTAGCTGAGGTGTTTGAAATGAAAAGATTACCCTGAAAAGAGGACGTTAAGGCAGAAACGATAAAAAAACAACAAATAAATCGTCATAAAACCAGATGGTGACGAGAGGGGCTTGCTCCATATTAAGAATCGATTTGGTTGGAGTTAAGATGGAAGGAAACGAATCCACGGGGGGTAACACTGGGTGGGTGCAGGAGGAGTTGCTTTAAGGCATCGCCGCAGCGCGTGTGTCAACAACTGCATTCCCAAGAGGGCGAGGGGAGCGATGTTTGTATCCGTATTGAGATTTGACGCGAGGGCCAACAAGCGGAGATGCGAGGGAGTCTTGTCTCTGTTCGGCGGCAGCTGGGTTCTCGCTCACCGTGGACTCGACCTCTTTCTCAAACGTGTATGATAATCCTATATGCCTCGATATTCCCACTCCTATCCCTAAACATTTGTGGATCTGAAGATATGGGATGAGATGAAACTACAGCCAACCAACTACACTACGAGAAGCTTAACGATAAAACCCTATCTGCTAAGTGGTATACTCTGACCTTACAAACTAACTGAATCTAAAACTCCAGAAGATTCAGAACTCCTGAAGGAGATATGATGAACATTCATTAAACAGAAAGAAGCCATCATTCCCAATACTATATTAAAATATTTCCCACTGACCCGATGTGTTCCCTAATACACCTTTCGAAATACCTACATATACCATAATATACCTTTCCGGAACACTGGCCTGATTTGTTCCATAATATACCTTTCTGTCCTCCTTTGACATCACATATTATGAACACGTGACGCCATATTTTGAAAAACTAAGATAACAGAATATACTAAATAGGCGCTTACTTGATAAGGCAACATTAATGTATAAGTTCTTAACGAGAGAAATTCCCACATATTTACACCGGAAAGTACAATGCAATGCTGGAACAAATAAATGTCCAACACACCACATGGAAGAAATTAAAATGCCACACTACCGAACATCTGCATACGCTAGGTCTTTCCATGTCACTTATAGCGAAGTATGGAATCAATTGTCAGAAGACGTAAAAAAATCTGAAAATGCAAACAAATTTAAAAAGAAATACCATGAAATATTACTTCAAGTGAACTAAATATTGTCTACTACACTGTACAAAATCTTATGCATTTTTATGATTTTGCCGACTTGTTGAATATTATGTCGGATTCTGTGATACTAAAACCTCTTGTATATCTTGCTATTGCAATATTTGTTTGACTCTAAAGATATGTATAATCATATACATACAACATATACATTCGACACGGTACCTCACAGAAAACTATTATACAAATTACAGTCATGCGGGTTAAACGAACAAGTAGTAAACTGGATACGTGACTTTCTGAGTGATCGTAAGCAAAGAGTAGTTCTTGACGGAATTAGCTCTGATGTGGTTAAGGTGACATCGGGTGTCCCGCAAGGAAGCGTTATTGGCCCACTCTTGTTAATTATATATATAAACGACCTTTTCTCCCAAATTAGCAGTAAAATACGTTTATTTGCCGACGACGCTGTCATATACCGCGAAATTAGTAATCACTCTGACTTTGAAATTCTGTCATTGGACTTAAACAACGTTCAAGCGTGGAGCAAAGAGTGGGGACTAGAACTTAATCTGAGCAAATGCACAGCGGTTCATTTCTTGCGTAGGTCGTCCAACTATCCCCATGTATATGTTGTGGATGGCGTTAGCATAAATGCGACAGATGAAGTTAAATACCTGGGAGTTACGATAACTTCGAACCTATCGTGGGGGACACATATAAGAAATATTTGTGGCAGAGCCCTGAAGAAGCTAGGATTTGTCAAGCGTGTTGTGGGAAGATTTAAGGATGAGATAGTGAAAGAAAGGTGCTATTTCGCACTCGTCCGGCCACACCTTGAATATGCAGCGAGCATATGGGATCCGGCGGAGAAAGACCTAGTCCATGAACTTAATAAAATACAAAGGAAAGCTGCGCGATTCGTCAAAAGCTGCTACGGCCGAACAGAAAGCGTTACACGGATTTTGAACGATTTAGGGTGGGAGCCGCTAGAGACTCGGAGGCTACGCGCTAGGCTTAGATTGCTTGAGCAATTGAGAATGGATATCTTTCAGAGCGACTCGGAGAACATAATATTAGAACCACATTATATTTCCAGGTCCGACAGAATTGATAAATTAAGAGGAATATTTTGCCGAACGGATAGGTATGGGAATTCGTTTTTCCCCCGAACAATTAAGGACTTAAATAAATGCTAGGCGGAAAATTTTATTTTTATTTTTATTTTTAATTTTTTTTTTTTTTAACGGCTGGTGTCCTAACACCCCCCGCTACACGCCTTTTGAGGTGGCTTGCGGGGTAGTATGTAGATGTGTAGATGTAGATGTAGATATACATTCCTAAGGAACACACTTGTCCCGGAACCACACTTTTAATTTTCTATTCTATCTCTATTTTACAAAATGGTTTATCATGAATCTAGAAAATCTTACGAGGTAAGCAATTTTAAAATTAATTTCTAAGCCCTTTTCATGAAAATCCAACGGAAGGATACAGTCATTCGGTTTCTTCATTCTAGTAAACTACGTTTTATTTGAATTAAACATAGCTGGATTCAGCGAGGATTTGAATATTCGTAGCCATTACATAGTGCGCGTCCCTTAGCTACCTTTATTTCTAAAACGCTTCTCGCAATTCTAAGAACATCAAAGTCGCTGTAGCTATCATAACTAACGCACAATACTTTATTGTAGTAAACCACGCAAATATCACCTCATTTTGCAGTATAGGAGTAACCAAAAATTTACTTCGGAAAACATTACGCCAAATCGAAACTCACTAAAGCCTAAATTACACGATCATTTTTTTACTCACAAGTTCCGGAATAGCGGCAATGACGACCCAAATGGCTCTAAGATGACCGTCTCGTTTTCCGCTCCTGGACACGTGCGTGAAATCCCAAGTTCCATCATTCATTGTGCACTGCAGTAAATGTCAATTGAGGAATAGCCGGCGAGCTTGGAATTAATGAAAATAGCAAACAGCTACGATGGAACCGCGAAACGCTCGAAACAGTACAAAATACATTATAAATGTGTCGTCATACGTTCACTTTTTTTTCAGAGAGCAGTTTGCTCACAGAAAGAGCATTGGAAGGCCTCATTGGCTAAACAAAACTACAGAGGACGATTAATTAATGCAAGTATGGTAATCTCTATCGTCTCAGGCTTAACTTTGTGAAAGTCCATTTTATCGTAAATGAAAATGAAAAACTTTTTAATATTCCACCAATTTATTTTACGGTACAACTAGTTTCGTCGCAGCGGCGACATCTTCAGGTGCCTACTTCAGGTACGCTGCGACGAAACTAGTTGTACCGTAAAATAAATTGGTGGAATATTGCAAAGTTTTTCATTTTCATTTACGACAAGTATGGTAATTAATACATAACATATTGACTTAACTCATATCCAAGACTTTACTATGCTAAAAGAACAACTGCTGCTCGGGTGCAAATAGTCATAATAATGGTTCAATTCATTATATGGATAATCTTGATGATTGCTAAAATACAATCTCGGGTGCTCCCTACTACAACGCAAATGATCGAGAGTTAAAGGAAATAATGGCTTGAGCTATCGCTTTTCCTATCCTTTGAGCGATCTCTAAAAGCTACCATAAAATTATCCTGAACAAAGCGCAAAAAATAAGGATCGTGTGGTGACTTTTGTCTGTCTTTAGTCACTCTAATGACTTGAGTAACATGAAAAAAAGCATTTCAGAGGGCAGATGACACCTTTTGCCCGATTCAGAACTAAAGCATCAAGCTAATAACATGACATGTTTATGGCCCACAGAGATACATCAACTGCTACGGTGGAGTGAGCGCAGAGATACATCACGATTTTTCGTGCGAGCAAGTCACGAGGAGACAGGTACCCAGGAAAGCAATTACGAGATACTTCAACAACTAGCACTGTGTCATCAGCAATATTTGCACTGGCAACCAGAAAAAGCATCTACGTGCCATAATTTTCGTACGAAAATTCCAATTATATCCAATGAAATTTTGAATTAGCGGAACAAAATGAAAAAAATCGGAATTCACGCATCAATAAACGCCCGCGAAAGATTATCAGGCAGCAAGAAAACTGCCACATCCGGATTAACGCGAATTTTTCTCCAATCACTAGAATCACTCAAATGCGAATATTTGATCATTCAACGTGGCATGCTGCCAACCAGTTAATAACCAGAGAGCTCAAGTTATGGAACTGAAAATGAATATTCCTGGAATTTGCGTTTTGTCTTTTCTAAGGGCATGTGCATTTAAAATTGAAGCAGTAATTGCATACCAGGACTGGAAAATAGAGATTACTTTATGGGGAGAACCATTCCCGCGCTAATTTCTTCCTGGCTAATAAAACGATAATGATAAGTGAGGACTCGTTCGACTAAGCGTAAAACAACGGCACAAGCTAGAGTCAAGTATGAGAAAGTGGTGGTTGGGGGTCAGAGATGTAACTTTTTTCCTCTAATTTTTTCACGAGAAAACAAATTTCCATGGAATTGTTGGAAAAAGAGGGCAAAGCAAAGGAAATTATATAATTTTTCTGCCATACGAAACTAATTTTTGCGAAAAATGGTTATAAAATGAGACGATATGGGAACGAAGCGAATTCTTCGAGAGAATTAAAAGGTTTCTTGAAGCTAAGGCACTAAAGGCACAACTAAAGCACAGATCCGTCACGAGTGAGGATGCTGTCACCTTAATTTTACGGTAAACCTAACTATTTAACAAAATATTCACGCAGGATAATTTGTTCATTTGAAGCGTGCATTGCCATAACGTTGTTTCGGGAGAGATAAACACTGCATCGTATAAACAAATATTATTTGCCTACATGGTACTATAATATCTTTATTGTTATTTTCTCTCACTACGAGCGCCACCAGCTCAGATATTTTGCGTGGCAATAACAGAGAATGGCATTTACATTCCCATTCTGCAGGAAAAAGTAGTCTAACGAAAGTGACATCTACAACGCTTTGGAATTGCACGCTTCATTTTGTAAGATACTTTTACATCCTAGTCGTAAAGGTACGCCATCCGTGAACAATATGTGTTAAGAAACGATACTGACAATCACGTGGAGTTTCTCATATATTTTTATTCACGTAGTGAATCGCGGAACTCCTTCAGACATCATTCTGCGAAAGGAAGCGTCGCCTCCTCGAATAAAATTCCGCTGGCACAAGTGGCTGCTCAGCAATTCGGGAACTTTTCGCCCTCCTCCGAAAAACCTTTTCTTTATTTCGTTCTCGAGAGGTTGGCGAGCCCCTTCCCAGTGAAAACAAAAAAGAAGGAACGGACCCCGGGGAGTGAGTGAGTGTCCTCGCGGAGAATGATAATCGCCGTCGATAAAGGAAGGGGGCGGGGAGCATTTATAGGAGGCTCCACACCACTACGCGAGTCAAAACGAATACTGAACGGAAACTTTTCGTTTCTGTTACTCAGATAATACTGCCATTTCTGATTACATGCCTTATCAATAGAAAATCAAAGCACATACTTCGCAAATTATTCACAGATGATCGAACATTTTCTACAGCAATAGAGGCCACTCACTGCGCAAATTTTATAGAATTTTATAGCGTTTAGACATAGGTTCCTGTACTTTTTTCCAAATACCTCAACAACTACGATAGATTGGTACCTCAATCATGTTACTAATTAACTTTCCAGGAGACTTTGATCCTCGTAAACAGTTTTTCGCGACAATGGCATTTTATTTATAAAAACACAACACTTTTCTCTAAGTTTCACCCATTACCGTATTTAACAGCTGATAATTCCAACCTGCGCTAAAGCGATTCAGCAGTCAGCGATAGATTTGTAGTTAATCCCATCACAGAAATTCTCAAAAGCTAATTCCAAATTAAATTAACTCTATCAAAGTTGTCAACGTTTCGAATTTCATCTTTTTCCGATCATCATCATGGTTACAATAGACAGGTAATAGTAGATTTACCAAAACACCAATAAATGAACTTAAAAATAATAGGAGACATTATCTTATGTTTTAAGTGATACATATTCGAGATCTGATAAAAAAATAACAGAACTTTTTGTAAAAAGTTTATTTTATGGTACTAATGACATAATGGTTCTTACATCCTTCAAAGTGCTCTCATAATTATCAAGAGATAAACTTATTCCAGCGGCGTTTTCACTAGTACATAGCATTCCGGAATGCTTTTCTGGACATCAACAAAATTTTCCGCGCCGAATTCTCTTCAATGTCGTTAATGGTGCCAAATGACGTCCTTGAAGCGCTGATTTTAACTTGGGATACAAAAAGAAATCATACGGGGACAAGTTTGGTGAATAGGGAGGCGGGGGTATGGCGTCAATTTGTTTTTTTTTTGTTGCTCACACTCACGAATCGACAAGGCTGAGAGGGCGAAAGCGTTGTCGTGGCGGAGGAAGGTCGTTCAGTTCGGCCGTTATAAAACGTGGAGCACAGTTCGCTGCAATCCGATGCAAGATCAATGTTTCGGTCAAAATATCCCGATGTGATCCAATCGAGATCGAAAACTCTCCAAAAAGTCAGTGGCAGTCAGGCGTCGGTTGGCGTGTGCTGGAAGGAGCCCATGGAGTGATGGATAAGTTAAATGGAGTTCTATGTGTAATAACGAGCGGAAGGATACCTATCCGATCGTTTAATGAAGTGTTCGTCGGACTTGGATGTCTGATTGTGAAGGACTATTTGATGCCTGTTCATGTGTATAAACCTCTACCTGCTATATCGCCACAGTAGACGTTGGCCCGCACTGACACGGGGAACGTGTGATCAGACGCTTTTGCTATATTCTGTTAAATATACTAGTTTCCCGAAATGCCTCTTTTCTATCTTCATTATACTCAAAGCTTCGAGAATTTACCCTGTCTTACAACTCGTGCATCAGATCCTCTACTTTCTGAATGTTACTGCCATCAGTTGACGTCGAAGGCCTTCCTGGTCAAGGTCGAACTGACTGACGACCAATTTGAACTCGCACAGGAGAGTCCGCCGATAGTTATGGAAAGATTGCTGTGCATAGTATACGATTGGAGCCTGATTTAGTAAGCTCTCACCAACCGCCAACCTCTGCCCTGTAGCGACGCTAGTTCTTGAGCCGACTGCGTTCCATCGCCCCCCAGGGAAGTGGGAGGCAAACGGGGGGGTGCAGGGAGAGGGGGGGGTGCAGGGAGAGGGGGAGGTGTAGGGGGAGGGGGGCGGGCGACGGAGTGTCTGGATCGGTGCGCGGCCCTCCGGCGACCAAAGAGGTTCTGGCTTCTGTCTCTAAGGCGCTCTACACACGGGAAGACAAACTCAACTAGAGTTGAGCAACTTTACCACGTTCCACGCCTTTTCCATCTCGTCCCCTCTTGAATATCCAGGTAAAGTGTAATTATACAAAACTGGGTGTTTTTTCCACTTCTTGTACAAACTCTATATTTGCCAACTGATCACCCATTTTCAATAAAATACCATGAACAGCTACAGACAACAGTCACCAAGTTGATCAAATAGGCAACTGAAGTCGAGACGCGACCGGCATGCCCGCTTGCTAGCAACTGGAACGCGACTGGTTGTCGACGCGTCGAGTCGGAGTTGCGCCGTGTGCAGTGTCCCTTCGGACTACATTGGTCGAGTCATAGACGACTCGGTTGCTCAACTTCTTTACAACTACAGTCGGGTTTCAGTCTTTCCGTGTGCAGAGCGCCTAAGTGGTGTTGGGAGACAATCCCAGAATTGGTTTCCCTGATCACTCCTTGAGTAAAAAAATACCGGGTTTTGCAAGCGTGTCCGGCCGCAGTAATTTGCGGTCGGGTGCCGCCAGGTTCTTCAGCGGCCTATTCCCGTTCCCTTTCTCCCTTTCCCCAGCAGGGTTGATCGGTTTGAGTTTAATTGCAGGTTCCCATCTACTAGCTTCCCTGGCGTAGTAGTGGCCATTCTCTTCTTCTCGACAACCAATTTTGAGCCCGGTAAACCATTCGCATCACTGCATTCGATCAGAGCATCATCGAGCTCCGTAAGCCTCAAGTTCGAAGTTTTCCCTCAAAGATTTACAAATTTAAACGCACAACTTCACAGTGCAACGTTGTTCCTAAAGCTCGTAAAATAGACAAATTGGCACGACGAATAAAACACCGTCGACTAATACAAGTAGATTACGAAAACTGAACCAAATATTAATAAACTAAAAGAAACGGAGTGTACAGAAGAGTAGAAAAGGACAATATGGAACACCATACCGAAAAGATGGATGAACCAGAAGGATTGGACACATCGTGAGAGACAATGGGTTTGTGAAGAACACTGATGAAGGCAAATAGACGGATAAGTTCCCAGAGGAAGATCCAGGAATATGCTAATTGACCAAAAAACGAGGAAAGTATATACATAGGAAGAGATACCAAGGCGCAAGGGAACTAGCATTAGATAGGGAAGGGCGGAGGACTGCAGTCAACCAATCTTAGGATCGAACGACCAATGAAACCAAACGTTAACAAATTGAAAACCACTGGTACACGGGAGGTAGTGAATATTGCAGCACCACCAACCGTCGTTAGGACTATCCGTTCTCGCGCAACAGTAAAAGTTCCGTTATTGTTTTTAAGAATTCGTATATGAAAGTATTTACGATGGTTGACCATTGCAAATGAAAGCCGAAATTTTAATATTACGACTGTTTATGCAATGCATTCAATGGTGAACTTTGTATTTTGTATCTTTTGCAGGCATGAGAATTGTTGAAAAATAAAATTGAAACATTGGCAACTGGTATATTTTTGACTCAATTTGGACCAAACCCTCGACAATTAGCTATGACGACATTGAGTAAAATTTTCTCGGGTTTAGCACCGGATAAGGCTATTAAAGGCCAACGTTTCGACTTAGCCCATCAGTCTTAGCTCTGATGACGATGAGAGAGTTTCTCGTCGAAACGTTGGCCTTTAATAGCCTTACCCGGTGCCAAACCCGAGAAGATTTTACTTATGTTATTCGCCGGGAAAGCCTAAGATTTTATATGACCACATTAATTAGTTTTTTCGACACCACAGTTAAATTTGTAGTTAATATTAGAGAGAGAGAAAGTTCTTTTCTATAAATAGCCGTCATATGATTAAAAAAGCACTTTTTTCTTCTTAGCTGGGCTCTCTAACCCTCCATGGGTTTATTGGGCTGTTTCATAAGTTAACGCTCATTTCAACAATATTTATTTGGAAGTCTCTTCCAGTAGGAAAGATTCATTCAGTGTAAGTCCACCGTGAAATCGTCCCTTCAGCTTTTCCTGGGTCTCCCACTGGGCCAATTTCTACCTGGTGTCCATAAACTTTGTTTATTTATCTTGTATATACAGTGCGAGTTAAGTGACCAATACACCGATTTCTCAGTGCTTATGGGGAGGGGAAATGGTTTCTTCTTTTATTTGCCCATTTGTCTAAATGAATCATTCACATCCTTCCTTTCGGCGTTGGTCTAAAAATCTAGCAAGTACTTTCCTTTCGAAAATGTTAATAATTTCTTTGTGATTATGTATTAACGTCTCGCAATAGTGTGCCACAATTGGTCTCATTGCTGTTTTTGTAGATGGTAAGCTTGGATTGATAGGGTTGGAGCCACATTAGAGCTTAGCAAATTTTGAGGACATCGGGACTGGCCACAGTATTATCTTTACGGAGACGCCCACTATTTTTCACTTGGAGCGAAGCAGTTTCCGAGGGAACTATTTGATATATTAGCTCCATGAATTCCCCACAAAATTTCCTCTGGAATTAGATTATTCACGCTCAACACTGACCTAAGATATTTAAAGGCACTAACATTTTCAAATTTTCTAGTGTCTGGTTGAAAACTATGCCTATATTTATCTTAATCTGTTGAAATGCAAAATTTAAGGTAGTTTGAGCGAGATAACATTTCACCAAGAAACCAATGAATACAGTCTCATTAAAAAAATCACACTCTTCCAAAGATTCAAAAATATCAGCCCTTTACTGCACTAACTCCCGAGATATTTGCCACAAAATACCAGCCATATTATATGGGAATTGGTACGTGCATGAAGTCCAGAGAGACATTAAAAAAACAAGAAAACGAGAAGTAGTAATTACGTTTTCTCATCTATTTTTTTAAATATTTCATCGCAGTCACCGCAATCATTGTCTTCTAAATCACAAAAATACCTTCCGCTGTGAAGAAGTTAAAAAAGTGCTTGGTGAAAAAAATGACTCAAGTTGAAGATTTATACAGATATTTCTATTCATTGCAGAGAATCACAGCCATGTAAAAGTATATATCATTGCAACATCGATATTAGAATATTATTTCATGCTTCCCCTATCTGCTGAAATTAAAACGTAGGTAAAATTCGAATACGTCTCCATGATGACGAGGGAACAATCCCACCCAGACTGCCTTCGGTCATTTCAAGGAGGATCATCTGAAGAAATGTGAGCGGGAACTGTAAGAGGAGTAGGAGAGTAAGTTCCAGAGATTCGCAAAAACCGGCCATCGAGGGAGGATCAAGGGAGGGGGGGAGGGGGAAGGGGCGAGGTCGAATCCATCGGCAGGGGCGGCAGTTCAGGGCGTCGGACATTTCTTCCCGCAAGTCATTCACGCTCGAGGGAACGCCTGACGACCGTGTCTCTCGCACAAGACGGATGAAGTCGACGAAAAGGAATCCCAACCTGGCCAATCTTTTCTCCTCTTGCCTTGCGCCTCCTCCCTCCCCCCGCCCTCCCACCTCCCACATCCATCCTTTAAACGCTTCACGGTGCGTTTGATAGGGCGACGACGACGACTCGGGGAAACTTGGTACGACGACGGCGAGCGGAGGATAAAGGGAAACTGGCGAGGGGAGAAGAGTGAACGAGAGAGAGAGTGAGGCAGCCATCAAAGCAGACGTCGTTCACATCGAAGAAAACGCCGGTGACGAAGAAAATAAAAATCGCCTGCCAATTATATTACCTTCGCTTTCCCGAGCGATCAATCTTTGTAAATTGAAAATCGGCGCTTTTGATCTTTGCCTTTTTGCAATATTGACCACCGCCGGCCTATCCAGGGGAATGTTAGGAACTACTTAGAGTAACCTCAAGCAAGTGACTGACGTAAATAAAAAAATAGCTCGACATTTTGGTTACCGAGTAAATAAGAGAAAGAAAAAAAATTCATCCCATCACGGGAGGAGACCAGTAACAGCTAGCAACACAAACTTCGATGCACGGAGGCATATTATGAAATAAAAAAAAAAGGAGAACGTTTTAATACTACATTAAACTTGGGCGTTAGCAAAATAATTAAAATTTTTAAAATCGATTATCGTAGGGGCTTCGCTTAAATAGGGACAAGAATATACATTGGCACCTTCACATTTGTTAATGTCTTAAACAAAAACATAAGAATGAATAAAAATGAAAAAAAATGTGTAGTACATTTAAAATACAAGCAATATCAAGCGGGATAGCAGCCAAACTAGAAAAAAAACATTCATCGAAATTAATACTACGTTAACGGTAAAATAAATCGGCAACTTACATATTTAAGATTTATTTACATTAATTAATTATAATATTTTGGACGTCACAGTATGGCATAGTATTTTTTTTCAGTTACACGGATACAGACACCTAAACGTGAATGTTAAAGGGTAAATTTATGTAAAATATAATTTCCATTTGCTAGTATTCTTTCAGAACAATAGTTCATCAAGTACACTTGGCACTCTAGCATACTACTAATAATCTTATGACGCGCAAAAAAAGTTACCTTTCATTATTCAGTGGAAAAATCAGAGAAGAAAAGATTGGAAGCAATGTTGATGAGGTGTTGTATATGATTAATAAGGATTATGGACGGCGAGAAAACTATACCGTATTATTATTATTATTTAAGTATTCTACCGGTAAAGGTAGGATTTGTTGAATGACAGAGAATCTCCTCCCGGTTTTCTACACTTTCAGGGGCATATCTCCCTTTAGTATATACTTTTTCACCTCAGCATACGATCTACCCTTCTTCATCTCGTCCATAAAACCTATTCTTTCTTTCCTTTTCCCGCTTGCCCAACATCCTTCCCTCTATCATACTCTAGAGCAACCCATCTCCCCTTATCACATCCTCTCACCATCTCAAGTACTTCCTCGTTAGTCTTCCTCTCCGTTCACCTCACCTTCTCCATCCTTCTCCACACCCACATCTCGAATGCCTGCAGCCTATACTCGTCCTCCTTTCTGAGGGTCCAAGTTTCTGCCCCATGCAACACCACGCTCCATGTGAAGCTCTTCACCTGCCTCTTCTTCACATCCTTACCCAATGTCCCCGTCATAAGCTCCCGAAACGCCTCCTTAGCTAGCGCTATTCTCTTCCGTACGTCTTTGTTACTATTCCCGTTTTCTTCTAGCGTCCTATATAAGTAATTAAAATGCTCCATTTTTTAGAGTTTGTGTCCTCAAAATTTTATCACCAGTCTCGCTTTATTTGCCCTAGAAAATCTGATCATAAATTAACAATAAAATAGTTCCACAAAGAAATGTGGAGAAAACAAGCTTGTGGAAAACTAACGCCCCCGGATGAGATAAACCTATTGAACACATCAGGTGAAAGAAATTCCCTAATAAAATAATGGAAGGAACAATGAAATGGGAAAAAAATGATGAAGACCACAGATGTAATGTATGGGCTATCAAGAATAAGAAAATAAGTAATAACGAAGGAATAGAGCGATACGCACTAAATAAAATAATCTGGAGGGTAATGGGTAGCTGGCCTTTGCAGTAATGACTGCTGACGGTTAAACAGCTATTCTCCACTGAAGGAGGTCTCTCCCATCCAGTTCACCCCCCCCGGGATATACTTAACAGGCACTTTAACAAACACAGCGCCACACCTACGCAGGGAGAACGGTGAACAAGTGAAAAGTGTACCTGTCGTACAGTATGACTGAGAGAATTTAGTACGCCTGAAAAAAATAAGAAAAAGATCATACCTCAGAACATAAATAAAATTAGAATGCTCTTGGCACACATTCAGCATCAGAACAACTGTGAATGTGGAGAGAAGGCGTTTACCATGTTAAGCAGCACTGAGTAATGAAAGATCAGAGAACTATGAAATCATAAGTTTATGTCCTGGATGGCTTAAAATACAGTCAGTCGGAAAAAGGCTCGTTTAATACCGTATATTAGCTGACATGTACTGGTGCTGCTAATATATACGTGTCTATAAGTGTCTAGTATCATTATTCAGGAATCACTGTCCAGCGATCGATCACTAGGCTACCGCGGAGTGTTTATTTCCTCGAAGTCTGTAATTTTGCTAGTAATACTATCGAATATCATCTTATTGTATGAATACTATTTGCAAAATGCCCTAAGGGGCCGTTTATTTCATTGGCACGTCCAATTCTGTGTTATCATATATTCTTTCCGTGTAATATACAATCAGTTGGCAGCACTATAAACGATTTTTCCCAGCGTTAACACTTCCTTCATTATCGGTTTTTGCCCGGACTCGCCAACATGGCGAAACTGAACCCATAAAGAATGGCTATGGTCTTAAGTCTGAAAACTTAGGCTCACTTTTACCAGAACAGCTCTGATAGTAGAACATTATCACAGCTTCTAAGCATTGCCGCTACCAATACTTAACGCACTTGAAACGCACGCATGCGAAAAAAACTTCGAAATCATTAATGTGACGAGTAAATTTTCGATTTACTACTCCTGGAACTACGGCGCGTTGCAACATGCACTTCGCTATGTTTTCGTGAAATCTTTCAAGGCTGCATGCATATCGAAGCAATATTAATCACCGAACTGGGTATTATGGTTAATAAACAATTTAACTAACTCCTCATAAGTTACGTGCATGAGAACGAGTAACTAAACAGCGTACATAGAGACAATTTCATTCGAAACTACAACCAATAGGAGACTGATGTGCATATTTAGAATGCAGTATTTGAAAGACGCTCGAAAAAAATTAACGAATGTGCTTATGGAAGCGGCCCGAGGGCAGTGACGAAAGAGGGCCATTTTTTTTAATGCCAGCGCCGAAGAGTAGGTTTTTATTGACCGTTTCCAATCCAGTAGTGAACCTCTAGAAAGGTGTACAAGAAAAAAATTCAGTATCTTTTAAAAAACTTTCACGACACAAGAACGAGGTCTCACTTCGAGGAATTTCATAGGAAAATTTCTCATTACAAAAAATGCTGGCGAGCAATTTTCCACATAAACTTGATTTCCATTTTACTAAATGGTCTCTGGCGGCGGCTTGTTTCGGTCTAGACTTGTGGCGGGACGAGTACCCCCAGGGATTCTAATGAGCCACTCGGGACTTCACACGAGCCTTATTCTTTCCAGGGTCCTGGAACAGAAGGGGTTCACACGACCCTGCCTGAGGCAGGATTCCAAGTCCATGAAAGTCAGGAGGAAAAATGAATATGCGTCAAACCAGAACAACTTGGATTTCTCCGAGCACATGAGTTTTACCTATTTAAAAAATGCTTTCTCTATTTCAGTCATAGCAACACATAGTAATATTACTCCCACTAGAGTTGCTACCGAAAAATATGACAACAGTTTAGAGTTAAAGGCCAGTAAAAATAAAAATAAATTACGCTAAATTAACTTAACAACTTGGCGCTAAAAACAACTTCCCAAGTGGCATTGGAGAGTACATAAAAATTCATCGAGTACAAAACAGAACATGTCGAGTAAGTTGAATGAATGAATTGTAATCAAAACGTTAAGCATATATGGCCCCCTTGAAGAAAATCGTTTACAGTCAAAGACAAAGCGAAAGACAACTAATTGATTTATTGTAAAGATTCCCATAATAAAAGCCAATAATAAACAAAAGAATGGTAAAACGCCTCATAGAAGACACTACGTTACTGATCGCGTAAATGAATATCACGCTAATTAAATTCCCATGTAGGAATTGTTCCACCTTTCACGAGCCTAGCGATGAAAAGGGGTATTATTTTTAATCTCCTAGCAGGCGACCTTCATAATAAAAGCCCCAGAGATAAGAAAACCAACCCTCCTTAACTAACAGCGCCCACAATCAACGGCCACTTATTATTCGGTATCATCGCGAATCACATTTGCCCAACATTATCCCCATTCAAAACTCGTCAAACTTAATGTTCTCTCATTCAAAGCATCTTCAAATCCTCTCAACTACTAATACCTTTTCCCCTCCCAACCAACATCCTCCCCTGCATCATTCTCTCCAGCAATCTATTACCCATCATAAAATCCTACAACACTTCCTCGGTCTCTATCGGCTCCTTAAAACCATTGATTTCTCCTTCCTTAACCTGATTAATACCCCTTTGTACGTCTTTCCCTCAATTCAACTCACTCTTTCCGCGCTTCCACATATAAGTGTCTAGAAAGCCTCCTATCTCATCCTTTCTCCTCACAGATCATGTTTCGGAGTTACACAATAGTTTCGCTACATATGGTAGTCTAAATCGGTATTTTCTTCATGCTTATACTTAGACTGTCTCTCATCAGTTCCCTTTTCCTAACAAAGAGTGAGGCTATCGACTGATAGGGAGCTAAAACCCAGGGAGGAATTTCGGAGGAATTAGGACCACCATCCAGCAACATGTGATACACCGTACATTGCGTAAAACCGGTCAAAGTGCAGTTTCTTTGAATTAATTCTACGTTGATCAATAAGGTTTACTGAATGCCACTGATTAAAATAGATTCTTAAACATGCGCATTATTTCCCTCTCAGTAATTTAATTATTATTTGATGATTTACTGCAGAAATTGGGAATTTTATTCTGAACGAAGTTGAAAGGGGAGATGAGCTAATCAGTTCGAGAGTTACTGTAGAAAACGCTTACTTTGCCAGAGCCATTAAACAGTAAACGTCTTTTCAGCAAAACTAAGACTCCTCTCACTGAAACTTACTTATACAATCAGAAAATAAGGCGTGAACAGGATATATACAAAGTACTCTTATCGTCAAACAGAAAATGCCAGAAGGCACGAAGAAGCGCGACGCGTGCCACTGAATCACTCGGCGAAAGAGTTGACGAATGATAATCGAGTAAACGATAAAAATACGCATTAACTCCGAAGGGAAACTTAGGAAGAGGGCTGGGTCCATTGCCATAAGGAGAGAGAGGCATGAATGGGAAGGCTATAGAAGAGTTTGCTCGAGGACGGTGGGCGGGAAGGGAAATACAAATAAAAGAAACGCGGAATATCAACATGTAATGAAACGATTCGTATCTCGAGTGTTTGCCGTTTTTTCATTGTAATGCGCACGGCCCTCCCAACTTAAATGGCGGGTTGCGAGCGCACAGTTCGCCGGTCTTTCTGTGGACGACGCCCTTGCGCAGTGACTCGGCAAATGTGAGGAAGAGGTGGAGAGAGCGAGGGGGAAGGAAGGGGTGGAGGAAACTGGAGAAGGATGAAAGAAGGGAGGGGTTGAGAACGAAGGGAAGCACAGAAGCAGAAGTTGTCCGCGGCAAATTGAGCGAAACAGATGAGGCGATAGTGGAACCGTTTGCTCGACGACGACTCCTGTGCGCTCAGTTGGAGGAATTCACCGATAAACATTCATGCAAACCAATGTCTATCTTGATGATATTCATGGTAATATTTATCAAGGAAAATTTGATTATCATTCCAAAGACTCCAAATAGCTCACAAATCAAAACTTAGAGCACAATTTAGAGAAATTAAGCCGTAAGCATTCCTGCAAGCAACTGTCCTTCATGCAATAAAATGTTTGATAGAACATTTTTCTACATTATCAGTAAAACTGATCATTTACTAGAATAATTTGATCGCTGGCGATAAAAAGTAATCGGTAATAAATATCGATATTAATAATTACCATTTCTTCTCACCAAAGTCAATATTAAATCTATTGATACCGGTAAAATTTGCCATCAAATATTCTATTTATCTATGGTAAAACTAATCACTTCAAACAATCAGAAGAATTGTACCAACGTCACTATGCGAACGGGATTAGTGCAGAGTAAACGCGCATGAACTTCAGGTGTGAGCATCATCATGAACTATAATTCATTGTATTGTGTGATTAACATGCAACAAAGGTGAATTCTGACGCTCATTAGCCAAAGGACAGGCCCTGTTTTTGACAGATCGGGTGATTATATAATGCATCCCTCGCTGCAAAAGGAAATCAACCCTAGGCTGAAGCACGATTGATGCGTTCCCACGTAAAAACAGCAAAAAAGGAGAAAGGATGACATTTATCTCTCCATTTGAGTGAAAGTCTCCATGGTCCATTCGGTTCTGGGAAACAGACTGAAATGAGAAAGCACGCAAGGACGGAATTGCGAAACAGCCTCAGGATGGGGAGGCGGTGTGACCCCGACTGTTCTAGATTGGAACAGGGGGATTAGTCACCTCGCGATGCTCTGTGCGTCTGCTACAGATACTAGTGGTAGACAGACGAGGTATGGCACGAGGTGGTGGAAGGGGGAGCGGGTCACGTGAGACCACCCCTCGCGGCGCATACCTGGCCGTGATACGTCGTCGAGAGCGTTAGGAAGACAGTTGAAGGGGAGAGGCGGTGGAGGATTTTAAGGAAAGGTATTGAGCACTCAAGCTCTATAGGTTGCGAAAGGCTTCTGTAGGGGTAGGGGCGGGAGGCTTAGAGAAAGAACACGGTGCGTCAGTCCCCTCGGTCAGCAAAAGACGCACGGAACGCCAGATTTAAGTGAAAAGCACGCCTTACAGAACTGTCACGGCATCGAAGAAAGGGACATATTCCTCTCTCCGCAGTCTCACCACGAGTGTACTTTCAGGGCGAACGGAATGCGATGAGTTACGACTATTGAGGAGTCGAGAAGGCACGACAATGTTCTTTTCGAAAGATTTCCGAGATTGAACATGGCCTGGCTACGCCCACAAAATGAGGAGTGGGAAGATTTGAGTAAAGAGAAGACGCGGACGCGAGAGAAAACGCTTAATTTTGTTTTGGGTGAATTCCGTGTAGTGCTGGTGGGTAGTAATTAGAGACCATCAGCAACGGCGCACGCCGTGTTGAATCTCCAACGCATCCTACATCAAAGAAAGATGTTCTTGAAGCAGCGTCCGGATTGAGATATCGGAGCCAATATACTCATATTTTACGAGGGCTAATATTATTTATCGACTGCGGGATAGAACATAGGCTGAGCGATAAGTTACTGGTCGATATCCCAGTGTTTTGATAGTCACAATTTCTGCCACAGACGTGGAAAATGCTGCTCGATGGCTAATTGGGCACTATCCTAAATGAGATCCAATTTTTTTATTTCCCCAGGAATTTTCTTTGAGTGAGAAGCGACAACTTAACTTTTACCCGAACTTTTTAATGAAATTTTCACGGGTCTTCATCCAGGTGTCAGGTTCCTTTTTGTACGATGTTTCGAGATACGACACGGCCCTGGTCGCCAGGGATAATGATCAGCTGTATCCCTGTTGACGAGGGCCAAGTTAGACCTCGAAATATTGTACAAAATGGAATCTGACACTCGGATGAAGACCCAAGATGCTTCCACTCAACTAATTCGCCGGAAAAGCACCAGATAATTCAACACTACAACTTTAATTGCTAATACTTTATCAAATATCTTGAGCATAGTAAGCTTTTGGCTGAACTAGGCAAATCAATACAAGATCTTTTGTTTGGCACAAAATCAGTGGGCTAGCACATTGGAGGCGCGAGGTGCATGGCGCGGAAATTTTCGTCCTCACTGACGAAGACTGCCCGAGGCCTCGGGTCCAAGGAAACGCTTAGCGCAAGCACAATCCAAAGATCACATTCGCATCGTAGTTAAATAACTATCCTAGTGAAAGAGACCACATTCATTTTAATCGTGTGATCATAAACAAAGTTAAGTCGTCGGACTACATTTAAGCCTAGCAAGCGTTACATTGCCGTCATCTCCCAAGCAACCCAATGTCAGAATGATTCCAAATACGAATTCACCAACAAATTCTAGTCTTAAACCAGACACGGCCGACAAACACGGGACTACTAACAAAACACGGGACACGGGTATCATCGTTAAAGCCTGTGCGCTGTTCCACCATCGATAAAATAATTATTGCCAGCACAAAATATATGTGCTTTGGCTCTGATACTTCCATTCGGATGCTGGTCCATAAACAACTTACTTCATTCACGACCAAGTTTATCCGTCACCCTACAAGCCACCTCAAACGTGCGTAGTCAATAGAATCGTGTTTGGCATTGCAAGCATAGTTTCGGAGATCATAAAATGGATTGACTTTGGTAAGGAGAAATGCTTAGAAATTATATAATTACTGTTTTTCCGAGTTGTTCCTATCATCAGAGAGCAAGAATTTGCAAAAAAATGTTTAATTAATAACTTTGTGAAATATTTTACCAACAAATTTACCGAGAGCAATAGGTTCACGCTGTTTTTATGATATACCAACATTTTACCACAGAACGTCACTTGAGAAGATAATTATCTCCAAAACGGTCCCCATTTAGGTCCAGTACTTCAATACGCTCAGTATTTTAAAATTTTACCGATTACTTACAACTGAACTGAGATGAATGAACTCATGAATGCAATCATGCACGACGAGGAAAGGTAACACATTCATAGCAATAACCTCAAGAATTTTAAAGAAAATATTCCTTTTGTATGCATTCAGATAAACCAATATTAATTTTAAAATGTTTTCCACAGTGCCATTCGTTAAGAGTCGGCAAACACTGAATCCGGATTGTTCTCAGCCCATTCTCCAGCCAATTAGATATCCTACTCGTTCTTAACTATAAATCTTAATTTATGACGCAGATGACACCGACTGCCAATCGCCAGCCTACTCTCCTAATGACTATTATTGCATTCGAAGCACAATGAAACAGTTGATGATATTCCTCGATCACAGCTCCATTCAGAGCGATAAAAAGGAGACATCCGCGTTCCAATCGCCAATTAGCCGCTCACGTCATATTTCCGGCGGAAAGCGAAGCGATCTTCACAACCCAACAACCCTCTCCCTCTTTAGCTCTTCGTCTCGCCGTATCCAGGATTCGCCGCAATCCGACTAATAGGCGAGAAATTCCTCCGCGCTGGAAAGGAACGCAGAGTTTAGAAAGAAAGGGAGGGGAAAAGAAATCACTGGCGGAAAGTTAAGTGCGCCTATATAATTCTTATTGGTGACTTTCCAGCCTTTTTCACTAACTTGTTGGACGGAATATCACCAGGGAATAATGTTCTGGAAAGCAATAGTTATCCATATAAGCAGAAATAACATTATTGTCGTTATATCATCTCACTTAGGCCCTATGAAAGAATTTGTAATCCATATAATAAATCAACAGCGTATTTTAAAACTCCCTTTATCGTAAATTTTATACAAAACCAACAACTCTAGATTAACGATATGAACATAAATACATTCGAGCATTCCGATAAAAAATGGGGAAGACTCCATGGTCCAATTTTATGACGCCTGGCTCACACGTTTTCTCGGTACGAAGAAGTAAACGGACACCATTCGCCATAGATAAAGCTCACGCCAACTTACCGAGGGTTGAATGAACTTTAGGAAAACCTCACTCAGCACAACATTAACCTTATGGCTACGCCATCCAACGGTTAAAGCTTAAGCCTTAGAATGATAGACTTAAGAGATTTATTTATATTCGGTCAAGTTGTACCTACGACAGGATTGTAGAAAAGCACTTATAAACTTAAAAAAATGAAAATCCAACGTACAGTAAAAAAGCCAAAATATGCTGGTGTAATAAAACCTACCACGACACCTCCAAGTGGTACTTCAAGAACGGCATCGTTACTGAAGAGAAATGCAGAGTGATTCTCAAGAACGGTAGAGGGTTTACCCCTGACCAGTTTATATCCTCCTGGTATTTATTTATTTCTTTTGATGTAACACAAAAAAACAGTCAAGCCTTTTAAATTGGACTTGTTCAAATAAATAAATTAAGGATAACAAACAGTGGAGGTAAGAAAGACAAATAAGCAAACAGCATGCATCAATGAACGAATCTAGTCGTCAGCGGTCGAGTTTCAGTGAGGAGGTAAAGATGTCGCTTGGAGAGAAGAGGTCAAGAGATGGATTCCTGTGGGAGAGGGAGTTTAATAAGGGTAGTCATTCGGTGTAGAGGGGATTTTTCGGGAATGGACAATCGGAACTGGGGTGTGTGAAGAACTCTTGTTTCGAGTGGAACGAGATGGAACCGAAGTGTGAAGGACGTGAGGAGTTCAGCGGATCAGAAGGAAACGATTAAGGTATGGCAAAGGAACTTCAAGCCCGAAATCTGTTTGCGGAGTGTGGGATGCGAAAGACCAAGTGATGAAAGTATTTTGTCACGCGAGCACGCAGTGGGTGTGGGAATGCGGTGACGGGAAATAGATAAATAGAAATTCAAGGGCCGATCCTGCAATTTTAGTGAAGTAGGGCAAGCAGTGGATCATAAGGGCGAACAGTATTCCAGGATGAGAAGGACGCCCTCTGCCTTAAGAGTCCATAAAAACCACCGTTGAGGACGTCCCCTGACTGAATTTCACGACTATTAAAGGACACGATATACCGATGCAATTCAAATGAAGGGCATTTTAGCTCAGCGCAAGAGAGAATGTAACAAATGAAACACTGCTGATTATTTGTGACAGCGACCGACACCTGAGGCCATTTCCGCCATTGACTATATGTAGCCATGCTTTTTATGTGGGGACTTATTGGGGAATGGAAGAAATATTCAAGAAAGATGGCGAGAATATGTGGAGGATGTATATGACAGCGCTAGTAGACCTACTAATTTAGATACAGAGGATGAGGGAACCCTAGATGAAGATAACCTCGAGCCAATGATTCTCGAGAGTGAAATAGAGAAAGCATTGATAGAGATGAAGGCAAGAAAAGCTGCAGGAGTAGATAACATACCTTCGGAGCTGCTCAAGAGTTTATACAATAAAGGTAGGCAAGCTTTTATCGAACTTATACGTAGGATCTACGAGGAAGGAGTATGGCTAGAGGACTTTGTGAAAACAGTATTTATTCGTATCCCAAAAAAGAAGGCATCAGAATGCGAGAATTATAGAACAATCAGTTTGATTTCACACGCAGCTTAAGTTTAACTTCGAATAATCATAAGAAGGTTGGAGAGAAAGGCTAAAAACTACTAGGGCGATGACCAGTTTGGATTCCGGAAGGGAAGGTCAACTTGGGATGCAATAGCGGTGATGAGAACACTTATAGAGAGAAACATAGAGTATAACCATGACGTTTTCGCATGCTTTATTGATTTTGAAAAAGCTTTTGACAGGGTAAATTGGAATAAACTGACTCGGGAAAATGGGAATAGATTGGCGAGACAGGAGACTAATCCGAAACTTATATACATGACGCAAAGGGAGCAGTTGAAGGTGGCTGACAGTGAATCTGGGTGGCCAACTATAGGTCGCGGGGTGAGGCAAGGGAGCCCATTGTTGCTATTGCTTTCCAACATTCATGCTGAGGAAATGGTAAGACAGGCATGGGAAGAACATGAGGTGGGAATCAAAGTAGGAGGACACCTGATAAAGTCGGTTAGATTCGCGGACGGTCAGGTATTGGTTAGTGGATCTTCGAAGGGACTGCAAGCTTTGGTAGATGCTTTACAGATGCAGTGCGGGATATTCAAAATGAAGATAAGCCATAAGAAAACAAAAGTAATGATATTCTCTAGGACGAAGAAAGCGAGGCTTGTGAATCAAGTAGGACGACACAAATTCGAGCAAGTTGAACAATTTAATGACTTAGATAGCACGCTAGAGGAATATGGGCATAGTGGCAAAGACATACGGAAGTGAATAGCGCTAGCTAAGGAGGCGTTTAGCAATAGAAGGGAGCTGATGACGTGGACATTGGGTAAGGATGTGAAGAAGATGCTGGTGAAGAGCTTGATATGAAGCGTAGCGTTGTATGGGGCAGAAACGTGGACCCTGAGAAAGGAGGACGAGAATAGGCTGCAGGCATTTGAGATGTGGGTGTGGAGGATGGAGAAGGTTAGGTGGACGGAGAGGAGGGCTAACGAGGAAGTGCTTGAGGTGGTGGGCGAGGAAAGGAAACTTGTGAATGAAATCTGAGACCGGCAGGGTAGATGACTGAAGGATAAAATAAAGGGCGATGGGTTGCTCAAGATAGTGATAGAGGGAAGGATGTTGGGCAAGCGGGGAAGGAGAACAAGGAGAATAGGTTTCATGGACGGAATGAAGAAGGGTAGATTGCATGCAGAGGCGAAAAAAGATATAGTAGAGGGAGATAGGCCCCTGAATGAGTAGAAAACCGGGAGGAGATTCTCTGAAATTCAACATTTACCGGTAAAATACATTTAAAAAAGTAAACGAGTAATTTGAGAATTCCGTCTTCTTTACTAGGGAAATAACCATAGATTTGCGAATAAAAGTTCAAACTCTTACCATTTTCAACATTTAAGTTTTTCTTCCTCCAGCAAACATGGTTTCACTTTGCCATGGAGATGTATCCATGGGGTATCTACAAAAAGTCTCTTCCATCGCATGTTCCTTCTCATAGCTATTGTATTTTAATAGCATACGGGAATCATTTACAAAATGCACTCCGATAATAGCCAGCGCTCATTGTAATCCGAACTGCGTCACAGCATTCGACCCAAACGATGCGCAATGAACTACCATGCATTTGAAGTACCATGCTATCATGTAAGCAACGCTTGTAAATCTGGTTACCATGCCTGTTACCTCGGATTCCGTGGGAATGTGCCGCACTGAGATGTTCTGCCCCATACGCCCTAAGAGCGTGACTTCACTAGCGCAAGACCCTGTGGAAACGAGCGCTTCCACCCTCAAACGAATCTTTCGACTGATAATCTGCGTTCACTCTGATTGGATACCGAGAAAAGGCTATTTCACAGCGCCCGTCGAACTCGAGCCTAAATCGTGACTCCCTTAATGCCTTCCGCTCTCAAGAGAACTCAAGCGGGAGATTAACTCCAACAGGTTTCTCATTTGCATGCCCTTCCCCTTAGTACCCTGAGAAACGCCATCGAGGAGAATTTCCTCTCCGAGAATCGCACAGTATCCTCATGGTAAGCGAATCCACGAAGGCTAATTACGTGAAAAATACTTTCATCTTCAGATACACCATGGTGAGGAAATTCGTTATGAAAGGAACTTATTAATGTAAACACCCAAAGGACGAAAGACGTCCTGAAAAAATCATTGGACTTAGCCGTGATGAGAACGCGGTACTCCCATATACCGTTTGGGTGTGTTAGCCAGTTTCACCTCCAAGTCTGGCGTAGTAAATTCACCATCCAAAGTAGCGCAGATGGAGTTGGTTAATTTTGCCGAGTGTTATTTCGTACAAGATCAACGTTCGACACGGGTTTAACAACGTGTCGGTTGCAAATGGTATCTCCACAGTAATGCCTCACATAACCTCAATGATGAACAATGCAGTAAACTTCCTTTTTTCCTTAGCTAAGCGGATTGAAAAGGTTAATCCAACAGAAAAATAAGGAGTAAAACATTAAACAACCTCACATCTATGAGCTTAAATTTTAAACGTGCATTCCTTATTTAAGTAGCGTCACTCTACATACGAAATAATTGTGTATGCAAAGAAATATGAATACTAAGTTTCAGTGGTGGAAAGATGAGAGGATTACACCAATAATCTAAATTAAACGTCACCCAGATCCGGTTATATTAAAGAGTACAGGGAAAGCTGTGATATGCATTTGTTCAGAACACACAAAATAACATGCCGATTTCTGAACTGTACAGACATGTCAGTCCTGCGTCCAATAATTTGTTGAAAACAAGAGTTAGTACATGAAAAATTGTCGCTAAGTTATAAACATTCATCAAACCGCGGCTAAACCGAAAATAATTCGCAGCAAACGGAGAATTTTAGATAATTTGAATGAACAACTTTCTCGAAGAAACCGTGTAAGTCGGTTCATTTTTCACTGTTAATTAAAACAAGCTTCGCTTTCGTGAAACAAAGCAAGAGAAAACCTTTCCTTTAATCTTTTTGAGAAACCAACGCAGCCGCACGGTGTCGTGTTCGCCTCTAATTGCGCCGTCTTACTCGGCGACTCACTTCCAAGCCAGTCCATCTTTCTTTCCCCCGTCTCGTTGGGAGTCGGGGGGAGGGTGAGTCGCCCGCCTTGCTGGCTGGCGCACGAGAGAGTCGGCGACGACGAAGCACCCGCGCCCACCTCCGAAGGAAGGAGGTAAGCCACGGAGAGGAGGAAGGAGAGTAAAAAGGAATAATGAGGGGAGTGAGGAAGAGACGCTGAACCCGGAATGAGCAGACGGCCGGTGAGTCACGACCCCTCCCCTCTCATATTCTCCCGCTTTGAAGGCAAGAGGGAAAGAGAGTCGACGTAGTTTGAGCAATACATCACCCGGCATAAAAGTCGACGTATTTCACCTCATTCAAACCAAAAAGATCCCATCGTTCGAATGATGACAAGATATCATCCATTCACCATTATACTCATTCTAATATTTGCCAACTTCATTTTTCCACATGTTTTCTCAAGCCATAAGAGAAACTTCTCTAACATTAGCTAATACTTTAATAACATTTAAGAAGTTGTAAGCAGCAAAATTTTCCTACAGCATTATTGATAAAGCAAATTTGAAGGAAAGAAACATGGATCGACCGTATTCTCCGACATTCAGGGTATATCGCTAACATACTGGATGGCACAGTGGAAGAGAGAAACTAAAGGAGAAGGCATAGACTGGAATACATTGGTCAGATTTTGGAACAGCTGGGATGTACCTCATGTCACCTAATGAAAGAGTTGGCCCAGGACAAAGAAGAATGGAGGAGAATCGCTGCTGCAAACCAATCTTAGGATTGTGGTCAAAAGAGGAAGAGAATTTGCCCATAAATACAGCCATTTTACACTTAAAAAGGCAAGGGTATGCACTCTACAAAGACTTCAATTTTAAGAACGAGGGATTTCTACCGCGAAAATTTCGTCAGGAATTTTGCAGTGAGTGATTTTCATGCATTCTCAAATAATTTAAAAAACAAATCAATTACTCACCGTAAACAATTCTACAGAATCGCAAACAATCATCGGATGTGAAGGCGTCTGCAGCGTAGGGAGTGAAAAATATAATTCAAGTTCCCTCTACTTGAATGTTATAATATTTAATGAAAAATAACTCCTCTAAAATAAAAATTTCGGCTTCGAGATCAGGTACAAATTTTCTGCGGCACCAGCAAACGGATTAAAGCCAATTTTTTGATTCAATTATATTAAAATATTTAATTTATGATTATCAAAGCTATTTACATATAAAAATAATATCTAAATACGGATAAATAATAACTGGGTAAAAACCTCGTTGAAACTGCTGAAAGGTAGGATAATCGACATTTTTCTCTAACCATTAGAGAAACTTCTCAAATCTTCGATAATTTTTTAATTAAATATAAGTAATTCTAAGAAGTATGACGTAACCATAGTAATCATCAGAATAAAATAAGGGAAGTAGACTGTAGGACAAAAAGGTTCACAATACCATTTTTCCCGCGATCGATAATAGATCACAATAGTTGCGTTAAGAGCTTGAAATAGGTTAGGTGACGGTTAGCGTAGCTGATTAACACATGCTCCCTAATGCATGTTTCTAAAACTGCCGAATAGTGCTAACACCATGTTTTCTATGTTCCCTGCATGGCTCTTGTGTCACGTTTTCATAGTTATATTATGGATAATTTTAGTAGTTTCTGTAGCATTTGTAGCATACTGATAGAGTAGTGCTTGTTGGTGAAAGTAAATTTCTTCACTGTAGTTCATGTTGGTGATAAATCACCCTTGTGGTGGCTTTCAGGGAAATAGGTGGATGTAGATAGATGTAATATTGATAACGAAGAAACGTTTTTGTGGGGTTCGACTTCATGGTAACTAAGTACCTCTCTGCACCTAAAATGACTTATTTGATTCATGACGTACACTGAAAAGACTTTCATGTCCGAAGGTATTTTCGCTATTTAAAAAATATTATTTAGGTAAGAGACAAATTAATTTTTTAATATACCTAATCGAGAATACATGTGTACAACACACTATTACGTTTCTCAGGAGACCAATGTATAAGAACTTTCACTTTATCTTAATAATGTCCTTTGGAGCGATCAGCCGTACAAAACGCCCTGGAAAACGTTCCATACGCACCCACACTTGGAACACAAATCAGCTGATATGTTGATATTGTTGGAAATAAATGTTATATTTTTGATAGCGAGGCACAATTCACTGAGCTTCAATTTGTAGTGATCACAGCGCTCAAAACAACCATTTAAGGGTTCAAAAATTAAGACATTGTGTAGCGATTTTTTCACATTTCGGCTTGTTATGGAAATGCATATCCTCTATTTGCTCATCATCAGCAGCCAGTCCCGAGACTCATTTTCTTCCACTTTAAACTTCACTCTTCCTTAAGCTAATCAATCCCATTCCTTCGTAAGTCTTCATTTTGATGATCCTCATATTTAACGTGATGTATTCAGTAGTATGCTGAAAATGGGCAAATAGAGGAATTCTTTCAATAAAAAGCTAAAATGCGATAAAATCGCGACTCAATGTCTTCATTTTTGAACCCTTATGCGGTGGTTTGAACTAGATAATCACACCACGTAAATTTCAGTGAATCGAGCCATACTAAAAAGAGAGGAATCCGTGCATTCAACAATACCAAAATATCGAACGAGTAATACTCGATATTTTTGATATGTGAGTTGGAAAATTAACCGAAATTCAATTTCAAATTTCTTTTCAATCAGTCAGAATTCTTCCCAATATTTTTACTGCCACTAACAAAAGTCTGTACGTCACCGAATATTTCCAACATTTCGATTGAAGCATGGTCAAATGCTCAAACGTCCATGTATTTTTACGGCATTGAAATTTAAATTGACATGGGCGTTTAGACAATATTGTATAGAACAGATGGGAACATTTAATATTTTCACGCATACAATTATTTTTTAAAAATTAATATGAAATGCCAAACCTTCGGAATTAAAGAGGATTATAAAATGCACCAATCTACCTTAGATTTTAATCATTGACGAGCATTAAAGGCATTCACTCGTCAACAAATTTGCATATTTAGCATCATACCTACACTTGCCAGTAGCTTAAGTATGTTGCCAGAGAAGGCAACATCTTAAAAACCAGCCATACGAAAATGATAGATTAGTTACTTGTGCTCTTGTAGTAGTGGTGGGACCCCCTTAAGAGGACGCATCATACCCTTTGGTAAGGAAAAGTTCAGTCGAAAATCCACAAGATGGCGTCACTCGCACCCGATCGAGGCGTTTTGGTGTCAGGAGTCTCTTACTCCAGGATAACTCTCGCACAAGGCAACAGTCGTCGGTAAGTTGTAGCCGAGTCTCCGGCGCGTAAGTACAGGCAGCGCTTATATAAGATCTGTGAAAGAAGACTGAACTAATTGCATCACCGTCCGAGCACATCATGGCCGAAAACCATTCAGGTAGCTTGTCGAAATATACCAATTACAGATTATATCTTACAACCGTGACGGCTGTTACTTAGCATTCCTATAGAGGAGGGTTTGATACATCTCCATTAGTTTTAGATATGTCAAAAATAATAATAGTTTTTATAAAAATATACCCTACATCTTTCCGTTTTCCCGATGGTTTAATTATGCTCCGGGATAAAATTTTCATATTTCAGATACGAGCCTCCCTTGGCAAAGGTCTATTCTTAATACTATAAAAATTTCAAGTTGATGACGTTAGACTTAAACAAAAAATCTGGGGTCGGAAATCATCACAAATCCGACCTGTCGACCGGGTGTGATGCGTCGCCTTAAGGGAGATTCAATTCCATTGCAACACTGTAGATGAACTCCAAGGATAAGTTTCACTTTTTCATTGGAATTGTTTAAAAATTGCTGATTTTAATGATGACACGCTTTCTCAACTAAAAAAGAGGACCAAAATACAAAGGTTATTCGATGAATTAAAAAAAACTTCTAGTTATGGTAGCGGACTTCGGAGAAAATTTCATTGAGTCACCGCCTCTTAATTACAATCATTGCAGTGCAGAAATGCAAAAAATAAATAAAAAAGAAACTATAAAAATAAGATGATCAGACACTTAAATTTTAATTAAATCAATTTCTAGGGAGTTTTCGCTACGCATTAACAGTTTTACCCGTTAAATTCCGTTTGTTTCATAGACAAATTATTCTTTTAAATCAAATAGAGAACAACTTTTTCCACGAGTAGTCAGAATAAAGGATTGCATGGTATTCAAGTCTCTTAACCGAGGAACCACTTGAAGACGTGGCGAGAAAGAGAGATGGAAGTGGACGGGAGTGGGAATTCTTAAACGGGTGGTACGGCAAGGCGGCAGGCAATGCACCGTGACATTAGCAACGCCCCCCATGTCCCATTCCAATGCGACTCGTGTGTCTCTCTGGTGCGGCGGAACCGATCGACTGAAGAGCTTAAAAAGGACTCTCTGCCGAGAGTGGGATAGTACAGAGTGATACAAAACGAGATACGGAGCCTCCTCGTCTGTCGGGCGCAACAAGTCGTATACGAGGGGGCGTGGCATGTCCTGAGCCATCTCGACCGGCTTCATCCGGGCCATAAAAAAATCAGACATTCGTGCGTTTCCTTGTGAGCCTCGAGACTAATCGCCGATTGCCGAAAGGACCACACCCAGAGGGGATTTTATAAGAATAGCTGGTAAAAAGACCTTGAATATAATAGCGAGAAAGAAAAAAATAATCGGTGACGGTTGCACCATTTCAACACAAAGCAAAACAAAACATTCGTCAACGAAAAGAGATGTCCACCTGCATCGTTAAAGATTTTCTCTTTGGAATCACGGAACATAGTAGATTACAGGCCTATATCAAGCCTATGACTTTATATGGATTCTAAGTTTACTGATTTAGTGTAGGTAGTCTTTATGATCCAATTGGAATTATAAATTGCCACACCTCGAATACGCCACGAGCATTTGGGACCCTGGTCAAATAGATTTAACCAAAACATTAATAAAATACAAAGGAAAGCAGCGCGCTTCGTTAAAAACGGCCACGAGCGTACATATAGACTCACAACTTTTAGAGGGATTAAGGTGGGAGCCCCTAGAGATTCGGAGGCTACACACTAGGCTTAGGTTGCTTGATAAATTCAGAACTAATATTTTTCAGAGCGACATAGAGAATATTATCATGACTCCTCACAACATCTCTAGGTCTGACAGATGCGATAAAATAAGAGAGATACATTGCCGAACATATACGTACAAGAAATCGTTCTTTCCGCGAACAATAAGCGATCACAATAAAAATTAAGCTCATTAAGCTCACGCCATTATTTCCTCTCCAAAAAAACTTGTACCTTTACACGGCTGGTACCCAACACCCCCTGCCACACGCCCATGCGGCGGCTCGCAAGGTATTATGTAGATGTAGATAATTATGTAGAGGATTAGAAAGTCCATTTGAGTTCAATTTATTTCATGAATTCGATTCAATATGACTGAAAAAATGCTTCTTATATCTATACTGCCAAATCAACAACTTAAATAAAAAAAGGACAAAAATTCCAATAACGTTGAAGCAGAGTTATTTATGCCATAGCTGAGATCAGCCAGATGCTAAACTTGAGCCAACAAGTCGGGAAAATTTCAATGAGCCTTCCCATTACAATTTAACCATTATCATGGATTGCAAAAGCTTCAGCAAATAATTACTCAGCCAGATA
Source organism: Ceriagrion tenellum (assembly GCA_963169105.1). Taxonomy (NCBI): domain Eukaryota; kingdom Metazoa; phylum Arthropoda; class Insecta; order Odonata; family Coenagrionidae; genus Ceriagrion; species Ceriagrion tenellum. Next base: position 26,641,777 of record OY720634.1, on the reverse strand, counting down.
TGATGGTAAGCATAAAATAGTTTTGAGTCAAACTTAAAAATTTTGTGATCGTCGATTTCGCGAAGGCGGAAAATATCACTCTGGAAGGTCAGTAGGTTGATTGGGGGAGGCGAGACGGACTAGGTCATTTGTGCCGTTGAAGGAAAGTACATATTAGGGTAAGTGGAGGATTCATGGGGTGTGGGTAAAGGATAATGATAAACCCAGGGCCGAAACAGCCTACCTCTTTACAAAAGGCGCCAAGGGAACCACAGCTTAACGTCATCCGATAGACAAGGTACCCAAGTAGGGATCGGGTCCATCTCCTTGGGACCGGGGTTCCACCGAATCCCTGCCTTAACTAAGACTAGCACCTGAGCCCTCTACATAGGATTTCCGTTCTCTAGCCACCATATACATAACTCGATGCTATGAGTTCTTAGGTGCCTCAATAATCAACATCAAATATAATATTCAATCCCGAGGTAATTTGATCGATGAGCACATCGATGAGCAATCGTAAATATGAGAAATTCTCTCGGGCTTCACACCGGGTTAAATATTTGGCTTCAGCCAACGTTTAGACAGAATACTCTCCCGTCATCATCAGGGCAATGGTGATGACGGATGACTTTCATACATATTTTTCGATGGGAAAGTACCAAATCTTTTATAATGGCGAATGACCTCAGTACTTTATTTTTTTATTCTCTTATTACTTATTTAGTCATTTTTAACTTTGCAGTTATGTATAAATTACCCTTATTATTAATATTATTATTATCATTTACGTGTATTTCATGCATTTATTTGTTGGTGTTACATTATCCCTTATTATTATTATTATCATCATTTACGTGTATTTCATGCATTGATATGTTGGTGTTACATTATGTTAATCTGTTTGTAGGTTTTCGAAGGTTTTTCACACTCCCCATCATGTGCGGGTGTTTTACTGCAGTGGGTTTTTTCGTCAAGGACATCGCTTCCTTAATTCCTTACGTTTTTTCCACAAATGTGTACATCTTTCTTCACACTTATTTCATGTATTTATCTGACGAGGGGTTAGATGGAAGAAGGGACTGCCTTAGTCTAAATCTCGCCCCAATAAAGACGCCCTATTCCTATAATTATTATTACGGTGTGTAGCCAAACGTTTAGAGCGTGTAAATGATAATATGGGCCGCACCAGTGCACATGCGATGAAGTAGGCCGATCCTGCACAAAGGCAAGAGCGGAACATTCTTCAGTCCAGTCAAGCGAGAATGCTTCATGACTCAAGTTCAAGTTCCTATTCTGAGAAGACTGCTCCCGTGATAACAGCTACTTTCTGCTGAGGTTTCAAACAGCTGAGAAACACGAAGGCTGACTCACTCTCGCTAGTTCCGATAAACTTCCAGGAACAAAACTTGGCGAGACAAGAGCCATTCCGTACAAAGCGTTCGAGAACAACCCTACGAACAGCAGACCCTTCAAATATTATCCATTTCTTTGACGCGACTGACTTCAACTTATAAGGATAATTACATGCTTTTCTTTAGCTCGCTTTTCCATGGTTCATGGATCATGGTTCCATGGTTACCACTTCGTTTCACGTTATATGGTTACCACTTCTTTCCGTCTTAAATGTGGTTCGTCTTAGCGTAGTGGTAAACCGTCGGGCTCTCGTTCCGAGGCAGAGTTTTCGTATTGAGTCCACATCTCGGCGAATTTTTTTAGTTCTAATTAATAACATGTGCATCTAAAACATTTAAATTATTTAAAGTGCAAAGTTTACTTTATCAATGGTTTGTGTTCTTTTTTTACACATTTTATTAATTAGGACTATAAAGTCACTTTTTTAAGCATGCTTTTCAAAAAGAAATAAAATGTTACTAGACATCTAAAAGGAAAGTAATATCTCAGAATAGTACTAAAAAGGGAAAACTAATATGCTCAAGCAAATGAGAGTTTACCCTAGTACTGTAAATAATTAAAATCAATCCAAGGAAATTAGCCACACAATAGATTACCTACAAACATCAATAGAAAAAAATTATTTTTTTTTACAATGTAACTTATTCGAAGCTGTTTATTTATGCAAAAATCACTACGAAAACCATGGGGCGCTCTTCTATATTCGAAACCAGCATAAATTCATTAAATATGAAGATTTTGTTATTCAATGGAATACAGTGTTTCAATGTACTATTTCCAGAAAATCTTTAAATGAACTAAAGGTAAGGTGCAAAATAAAAATGAGGTTGCAGTACTAGAGTAAACTTTCATTCACTTGAGCAAATATTATTTTTTCCTTTTTAGTACGATTCTAAGATATTACATTCCTTTAAGATATTTTGTAACATTTTATTTCTTATAGAAAAGCAAAATAAAAATGAGGTTGCAGTACTAGAGTAAACTTTCATTCACTTGAGCAAATATTATTTTTTCCTTTTTAGTACGATTCTAAGATATTACATTCCTTTAAGAAATTTTGTAACATTTTATTTCTTATAGAAAAGCAAAATAAAAATGAGGTTGCAGTACTAGAGTAAACTTTCATTCACTTGAGCAAATATTATTTTTTCCTTTTTAGTACGATTCTAAGATATTACATTCCTTTAAGATATTTTGTAACATTTTATTTCTTATAGAAAAGCATGCTTAAAAAAGTTTGTTTTATATTTTTAATAATCGACTTCCTTCGAATTTATTGGACAATAATAATGAATAGGATACTGTCCTTCTCTCTCATCAGATACAAAGACGTCAGTGATGGAGTAAGAATGTGATAAGGATAAAATGTAAATCAAGACTAAAGAGAGTGCCTCCTCGCTTAAACAACCACTAGAACTGACGCACAGTGGGCACAAATCGGAAAAAGCTGGCCAAAATTAAAAAACTACGTTAATGTGCTCAAAACGTCAATCCAAAGTATATTTGGACCGACGGAGTTTACTTTTGACATTAGTTCAACCGTATCTATAGAACACATTTTAATATTTCATATGATACATTGAGAAAAGCCAGAGAGAAAATGTAAGAAAAGTATATAATAATTACAGCAACAGTACGAGTATTCCATATCTACTTTATACACAATATTTTAAGGTAAAAAATAAACTATTTAAGGTAATTATATGGAAAAACTAAGAGACGGAACTAGAATCACGAACTAGTCAAAATCTGAAAACATAAAGAGGTCTCCTCCATTTCGTTGGGCGGTGAAGCGTGCCACGCAACAGAGAAATGGCCAGAAGTCGCCACAGAGAAAAGAGTAACATGATTTTTCTTTTGATTCTTTGTATGCAATCTTTGTACTTTCTAATTTCGCAAAAACCTTAGTGTCGATAAGTGCGGTTGAAAAGTATTTTTCACACCATATATGTAACTTATGTAAAAAATGCAATATAAATTAAAGGTCGAAGTTAATGTGACAAACGACGAAAATATATTTGATAAATACAATTTCCTATTCAATGAAGATGTATTTTGCTGTAAAATATACATTAAAATTGAAATCCATCACCGAAAGCATTAGCTCAATGATACACATTTTAGATACCTACCGCCATCGCCGCTGACTGCTGTTTTTCCCCGACATTTGACTGATTGCTATCGCTAAATGGAGAGCAGAATGAAGCCCATTACGGGTGTGTCTAATAGAAGACAAAGGGGAACAATAAAACAACTGTCGAAAAAATCAAAGAAAAAGATGAAATTTTGATTTTTGGCTAGCTTTTTCCGATTTGGGCGCACTGTGCGACGTGACAATCCTCATTTATGTTTCGACCGCAAAGAGTCTTGTCTTTTTTTTCGAGTGGCTTTTGGTACATCTACCAAAACACATTTATAGAACGCCAAGCCCGTATTTCCCGATACCAAGACAGCGACATGTTCCAGAAAAACTGGTGCGAGCGATGGAGAGATCGTAAGAGCATTAGGAGCGGATGTTGGGGGGAGGGGAGGGAGGGAAAGGAAAATTTATGAAGGCGGAGGAAAGGGAGGGATTGGAGAGCTGGGGCGACGGGAGGGAGGGTATCAAGTTTTATCAATAAAACTGACATCCCACTTTCCCTGATCTCAAGCTGAGGTGTGTCAACTGTAAATGGCTTCCACCAAGGTACGTCCGAGACTACGAAACGCAAAGAACACTGGTAGAGCACTTGGGCAAATGATTTTAAAGGCGAAAGTTTTGGAAACGATGTAAATTAACGATCCTTAACTTACTGCCGAGAATGAAATATGGGTTGAATATGTCGTAAGTTGCACCAGCAATGCAGTATCTTTACAAGATAAGGTTATTCGGCAGTTACTGTCAGCCGCTCGCAAAACTGGGCAGCAACACTCAGCAACAGAATGGGAAGAACATTCATCTGTATTCGAGCCGAACCAAACAACTTCTGTAACCAATTGGGAACCGGGAAATCGTGTTTTCATCGTGGCATCTAATGCATATTACCGCGATCATTTGATGTGGATCAAAACATTTAATGCTAAAATTAGCTTTTATGAAACACGGTAAATAAATTCTTTCAATGAACAGTTAAAACTATTGGTAAATGAAAGATGACAGGAACAGAAAAATCAATTTTAATGTTCCAATCGACGACAAACTGAATTCATCATCATAATCATTAGGCGAAAACCTAAAGATGATTAGTGGATCTTAAACACAGTCGAATTCAATTTATTTATCCAATGAAAAATTGCTATTTCTGTTCTTCATTTTGTTGAAATTTCACAAAATCAAGCAAATGCACTTGGCCGTTTAAGTTTGAATTGGAAGCCAACCACTTCTATCGAGGCAAACTACTTTGGATAGGTTTCCACGGGATTTCACGTTTCGACTGGATATGTTTCCACGGCAATAACAAGTTCAGATGCCCAAAAAGTATCAACAGTCGAAAAATGACCAAGAGATAATTGAACGTGGATTCTTAACGATAACAGGAGGCCAATTAAATCTGTCCATTGCGAGTAATTATCAAATTCCAGTCACTTCTGACACGATTTAAATGACTTTAACGGAAATTTCAATGCGTTTGGAAAATACGGATCGCCGGGAAAGGTTCGCATGCATCACCCCAAGGGCAAAAATGCAAGCCGAGTAAAATTTTCCCTGCATTTCTCGGATTCCCCGTTTCATTTTTAGTCCCGTTACCGGGCTTCCTGAGAGAGGAAAAACCGTTTTTGCCTGACTTTGAAAGTGGAAACGAGGCACCAATAGAGCGCTTCACATCTTTGAACGCATTAGTTTAAGTGGTGGGAGTGGTTTCAGTTTACGAACAGAATGGAGAGAAAATTTGCACTCGTCTGCCTATCAGGAATATGCATAGATGAAAGTGAAAAAAAATCTCGCCACCCATTCGGTTTCCCGTTAATTTAAAGCTTTTCTCATGGACATGACATAAATTTCGATATAGCTTGATTTCAAATCAACAGATTCATCGATAAACGCGAAATAATAAGTCTCATTATTGAAATGATTACTATCAAATATCAAGGTACCATGCCTAGTAAAAAAAAAACAATTTGAATCAATAAAGAAACGTGATTATGCAAGATTTTTGCTTAAATTTCAAATTCCAACCTGTAAGCCCCAATCCATAGCCTTGCCTTAATTAAGATCAAAAATGTTAATTATAATTATTAAATTGTTAATTATTGCACGATTTTTACTATAACATGTAAAGTTATCTCCACCATATCAAAAGAAGTGCCCTACTTAAGTGAAGTGGGGTCTAAGAATATTTTTGGCTAGAAAAGTTTGCGAAATATGCAGTCAACAATGTCTCACGATTACCGCTCCCGCAACCTTGGGAACGCGGAGCCCGAAGTGAAGGTTTCTCCGCTAGGCATTCAATTTAGGATAGAGATTATACTGATTAATCACTACCGCTGCTTGGATTCAAACCGTGTACACTCGTGATGGGAAGCCACCAATCTCCTCGAAATAGCTGGATGGAGCGAGTAATGACTGGGGATGGGATACTTCGTGGCCATTTTGCAGGATATAGTACGCTGAGAAATAGAGGAGTTTTGTGGGTGGGTGTAGAGTCTTCTGGAAACCGTTCTTTCTTCTGCAAATTACGGGTAATATTTTTCAATAGGGACAATGGACATAGGATAAGTGATTCGTGGCTACCGGTAATTTACTGAGGAAACTACGATTTCCAGAAGACTCTACACCCACTCACCCCCCGAGCCCCATTTCACCTCCTTGAGGATATATAATTGATGCACAATGAAGGCATGAAGGTCACTCAGCCCAGACGAGGTCTCTGCCGAAGGAGAAGAAACGTTGGGACGACAAATTCCTGACGCGAGTTACCCAAAAAACAATGGTGCTTGACATACATGAACCGCGAACATTTGAATAATTCGAGGAAGAATATAATATAAACAAGAATTGAGGGGCTAACGTTACCAGGGGGTTTTCAAAGAGTACGTATCGGGTGTAATTAGGGAGAAGGGGAGAAATAATTGGCCATTGGACATAGCACCGTCTAATACTACTCTCTGTACACGATCGGCTAGTAATTCTCTAATCCAGGAAATTACATCGTCGTCCAAGCCATACAATTTTAGTTTAATTAATAATTTTCTGTGGGACACTTTATCAAATGCTTTTTTAAAGCTAAGAAAAATGCGTCTACTGGAAAGTTATCTTAACCGAAGACTAAAATTTCGTGGTCAAACTGGCAAATATGCTTCGCAGGGTCATCCTTTCCATAAATCATTGTTGTGCTTGTATCAGCGAGTTCTGCGTATCTAAATGTTTCACGACTGGGCCTACAATGATATGCTCAAGGACCTTGCATGTGATGGATGTTAGCGATATCGGTCTGAGATTTGATGGCTGTTCCTTATCACCACTATTAAATATGGGCGCTACATTGGCAATTTTCGTCTTTGGGTGCTACGTGTTCCTTGATTAATTTTCTAAATATCATCTGCAAGTTGAGGGCCATATTTAAAGATAGCTCTTTACACACGCGAGAAGGAGTTCCTATAGGACCGGGTGACTTATTTGGACTGAACGATTATGACATATGTCCTATTCCGCAAGCATAAATATCAATAGGTGGCATCGTTTGAAGGTAACGATCGTTAAGCGTCACAAATGAATTCTGCGAAGACTTGGTGAACACGCTTTGTACGTAGGAGTTAAATAAGTTAGCTAGTTGGAGCTGTTTCTTAGTACTTCGCCATTATCGTTTCTCAGTGGATTTACAGTAGATCTTCTGCCTTGAACTTCCCTTACGTATGACCAAAATGCTTTTGGGTTATCCCGTATTCTTTTACAAGTGTATTTCTCTTGAAATCTATGAAGGCATTCCTGAACCCTTCCTTTCTGGCGGCTTTAGATAACTTATATTTTTCAATAATTAACTCGCGATCATCAGCGGATGAATCTGCACGGATTTTTTCATCTTGGCGTGGCATGCTCTCTGTCGCCTCAACGAGTTTCTCACTTCCGCGTCGTACTATCCTCGTTCACTGCTCCCTATTTTTACTTCACTTGAGGTATAATTTTTAATTCCTGAATGTACCATCGAAAGAAAAGCTATCCAAGTACCCTCCACGTTTAACTTAATCATTGATTCTTGGAAGACGGGAAAGGAAGGTTTCAGATAAAATTTGAATCCTTCGAAATCAGCTCCTTGAAAAATGTAACATTTTCTTGTTCGTTTACGTTTTTATAGACATGTAAGAAAAAATTTGCTCCAAATACCCTATGGACACTAATTTTCTCGACAGTGCCCACCTATATCACTTGATGTGTTATATTTGAAATCTGGTTGTCGAGTGAAATTTTCGATAGCGAGATATTACAAAAATCTTATGCAATGTATAGAAAAGACCAATTAGCGAGAGCAGGAGGAGGTGTGTTTACAGCTGTAAAAGATGGGATCGTATTTAAAGCCGAAATATTTCCAGAAAATGAAGTAGAAAGTTGGTGGTGTACCATCAATTGCTCGTGGAAAAGAATTTTTATAAGCGCATTTTACAGGCCACCCAATTTAAGTGGGAACAGTTTTGCAGTTAGAAAGGCAGGTGAAGCATTACATCAATCAAAATAACGAATGTAATATTATCATCGGAGGTGCTTTTAACGTTCCCTCTTTAGAGTGGAAGACGTATAGTCTCAAAAATGGTGGAAAAGATAAGGAGGTGTGCGAAACTCTCTATACTTTTCTATAGATGATCTTTGGCAGATAAGGTATCGCCCACGACATAAGGGGAAAAGAAGCTGATATTAAAGGCATACTACGTCGCAAATCGATATCATGCGCCCTTCATACATTCCAAGTTCGAATGGATTAGTATTGGCGGAGCTTTGTATCGACACAGGGAAACCTTTTGGGATCCTCAAGAGTCTCGCAAGATTACCCATTGCTTTAACTTAAGACTTAAATCATTTGGCCTCAAAACCCATGCACGATAGGAACTATTTGCGTTTAATTGGAATGATATGGGCTGATGCGGTGAAATCCGAGAATTACTGCTTTCTCTTTGAATGCCAGTGTGAGTAGTATGCTTTTTCCATTGCTTGAGGTTCCAGTAAATGTTCTAGTAGATATCACCACGTATTGTAACAGTAACTCAGTTCACAGTAACGCATACGGACGCAAATAAATACTCCGAAAGGATACGAATCTTCATCTGAAATTTGCCTTGAAATAAGATAGCTCGGTAGTTGTTCATGGAAGACAAACCTGAATCGCGATCATGGTTCTTCACAATTATTGTTCAATTACGCACGTGATCCTAAAACGTGATCTTCGCCAAGAAAGATCAGATGCTTCATGGCTATGGAGAGCGCTCTCTGGGCTTAGAGCATTGCCCTTCCAATGTAGCTTCCCTTAAGGATGACGATAACGGCCACGAGAGGGACAGAACCGTGATCCCCCCCCTGGCCGAGACATTTTTGAGATTTGAATTCGAATATTGGTACAGTATAATGATTTTTATATGGCAACTTTAATTTCTTTAGTATTTATAAAATTTCATAACCTGAGCCAGTCATTGCAGCTATATATTACATGCATTCATATCGCCAATATGAGAAAATTCATATAAAAACTCATTTGCGTTCATTGAAAATCGAACACGAAATACTGTTTTGCTGGCCAAACACGTCTGACAGCTGCAACATTAACCGTTACCTATTAATTTATTTCATTTATGGCATTTTACTGCAAAGTGAAGTCTTTTAAACGACATTTTTAAAATTTTATATGTGCGGAAAATTTATAGCTAATACATAGAAAAACGTATTACGCAGTCCGACATCAGAGAGTTTTTTTAATCCATAACTACACCTAACTTGAGTTAACTTTTTTCTAAATGTTTCCTCGTACATTATACATTTACTAGATAATGCTTCACAGTGAACAGCTCGTCAGCAAGCTTCCCGAGATTAGATGAAAATCTGCCTAGATTATCCTGCGTCAATGCGAGCACATTTATATATTTACATTCTCACAGTTTTCATAATCCTACTATGACGAACTAAAATCTCGTTTACATTGGGCCATGAACGATTTGTGAGTAAATATAAGTTTTGAGATCGGAACGTCATCAATCCACAAAGTGAAAATCATAAAAAATAACATCTTGTAGACTATAGTTATTGTAATTGTCTTTTTGTATCAACATTTGGTGCGAATAAATCTCCATTTATATTATTTCGTAAAAGAGACAGGACGCGTAATTCAACAAGGTTCTCGGAAAGTCACGCGCAATAAATATCCTTTGGTGGTAGCTGATGAAGACTTCAGCATTATTCCGAGTTGGTTGGTATATTGAATACTTTTTATAACCAGTCTTTCTGTAAAAATGATTTTCCCATGTAAGAAACATGCTGAAATAAACACATCGATACACCACGAATGAATGCGCGAATAATATAAGAAGAAAGCTCGAAGAGGTGATTAATGAGTAAGTTCTAGGGGTCCGGAGAATGTGAGTTCCATTGTGGATTTAAAATATTTACGGTAGACGATGACTGCCTCAGTGTTGCCAGTCTTACGAAGTATGTGCTGCTCCTAGATGTTACCAAGAATGCCGCATTCTGGCGCGCGAAAAATTTTGCGTTAATTTCTTCCGCCACTGTACTAACCACGCATGCTATTTCCGGCGTGATATACACTTGAACGTTTTAGTTCCTTGTAGTGCTATTTATCTGTCATATTGATAATACTGACCAATATTTGTATCTTGAGTAGTGTACTGCATGGTAGCATGTTCTTCTACGTATCACTCTTAGTAACTTGTCTGACTGCGTACTGTTGTCCTGACTGCTTTTGGCATGTCTAGCATCCGGGGGAACGTGCGCGGTTCCCATTTAAACTAGAATGAGTGCTGCAAGCCTGGGGTGGAATCTCCCCGTGCCACACACCCTAGTGATGGCTTGCACGGTATTCCGTAAATGTAGATTTGTAGACAGTTAGTCAGGAATTGTATCTTCTCTGTTTAGGTGCCATAGCAATCTGAAGTAGAGCGTTTAATGAGAAAGTGTACAGCAGGGACTCACATATGTCTTTATATCCCCTCCGGGTAATAAACTGTAGGTGTTTCAATCCATAAAGAGAACATTGAAATCTCCACTTATTATTAAATTTCTTTCGGAATTCCTGGATGTGATGCTATTTATCTGCATTTCTAGTTCGAACTTTGTATGGAAGTCAGTATAAGGTGGCCTATAGTAAGAGCACACAAATATTGTTTAGGATTTAGGGCATTAAAATGAAAACTATACAGATATAAGGATGGTCTCTGGAACAATTCTGCTTAATTCTATCCTTTCTATTAATGTTGAACGATTTTGGGAAGACTTTACTATTTGAAATATCGTTCGTCAGCCTACTTTACATTGACTAACACGTACATTAACTTCTGTCTCTCAATAATGACAGAAAACGGAGTATTCAACGTTTTACCATTACGTCCTCATAAAATTATTAATATTTATTGCACAACTCCTATGTATAACATGGAAACTACCTTTTAAAAGTAATGGCCGTTTGTTTTTTATGTACGCGTGAAAACACATGTACATCTACTTATTACCCTGCAAGCCACCATATGGGTGTTTGACAGGAGGTGACTTATCACCTATATGAACTGCAGTGAAGAAAATTAATTCATCCAACAAGTACCACATTACCAGTGAACTAGAAATGCTCGAGATACTACTAAAATAATCTATTTGTTACTATGAGAACGCGACACAAGAGTCATGCAAGGAACATGCAAATCATGGTGTTATCACTACTCGGAATATTTAGAATCATGCATTAGGTGAAAAGCATGGAAGTTGGCTTTTGAGGTAATACTCATTTGCTCTTGACGTACTCACTGAAGAGACTGAAACTGTTAGTTCTCGACCTCCAGTTAAATGCGTCAAGTACTCGCTTTATATGCGTGGCAAAACTCGTACTATGTTTATTTCTATCGCTCAATGCCGATAACAAACAAGGAAGACACATATTAAGTGTTCTAATTACGAAAGTGGATAATGTTTCTTTCACAGCTTCGATGGAAAACGTGGAAGGTAGTTATACAAGACATATCCCTTTGTCATTGATGGACGCGCAACAGACAAATGAAGCGTCTCATTTTTATGGCTCAATTCACATAAAAAAGCAAGAAGTGAACTATTATATGTTATATGCACGCACATTTGTTAGTATTTATTGCACAACTCCTATGGAAAATATGGAAGGTACCTGTTAGAAGTCGCAGTCGCTTGTTCTTGATGTACGCGCAAAAACACGGTCAATGTCTTACATATGTCTCTGCATGCCGATAAAAAACAAGGAAGTGTGAATATTTTTTGGACTACTACATTGAAAGATGTGGAAGTTAACTTTTATAAGTTACAGTCGTTTGCTACTGATAAACGCACAAAAGATACGTGAAATATCTTATATCTGTCGCTGAATTCCGATAACAAACAAGGAGGAAATCTATAAAATGTTACATAGATATAAAATAGATATTTTCTTGAAAAAATCCGATCTGATAAAATTAGTAAAAATTATAGCCTTTCAATATTTCCCTAAAAACATGTCGGAAATATCTGCGAAAAATCTTAACCCATTCAGTATTTGACGTGAAGGTGTGCATGCTTGTAAGGTTAGGAATGTGAAACTTATTTGATTGAACAGGGATTGACGTAATTGTCTCTTAAAAGAGAGCATATTTAACCTTAACTTAAGATGATAGAGCATCGACACTTGGAGTAGAAATATTATAGGGGTGGCCGCGGAAAAATATTTTAGGCACTAAATAAACTCACAGAAAACAAAGGTTACTGCACACAGCAGGTGTTTAATGTAGATGAGACGAGCCTATTATGGATAAAATTCCCGAGAGGACTTACATCACAAAGGAAGAGAATTTCTTGCCTGGGCATAAGCCCATGAGATATAGGTTAACGCTTTTGTTGGGAGCTAATGCTTCAGGTGACTTTAAACTGCGGCCTATGTTCGTCTATCACACAGAAAAACCTAGAATCTTCAAGAAATATAATTTTGACAAGTCTAACCTGAGTGTCTTTTGGCATAGCAATAGGAAACCTTGGGCGACACGCCCAATATTTAACGAGTGGGTCTTAACGGAGTGCTGCCCCTCACTCAACATTTACCTCGAGAGAATCCAATTGCCACTTAGCCGATAATGGTTTTGGACAATACCCCAGGCCACGATCAAATGCCGCCGCATCCCTTGAGGCGGAATTCGGCTTCATTAAAGTGCAATTCCTCCCTCCCAATAACACTTATTTGCTCCAACCAATGGATTAGAAAGTTATTGCAAATTTTAAAAAATATTAAAAAAAGATTATTTGCCAAGTACTTCGATGAGACCAGCAGTTACGATTGTATCTCACAGAAATATTTCCGAAAACCTCAGTATTATAGATAGTATTCGGTTAATCGTTGAGTCTCGGAATGAATATTCCATCAGATACCTCAATTCTGCTTGGAAAAACGTTTAGCCGAAAGTTGTTCACGATTAATCAGGGTTTGATGAATAGCACGCAATAGACGAAGAATCCATCCATATGGATGACCTGGTAATAGCAGAGCTACAAGAATCGAAGAAAATAGCTGAAGGAAAAAACAGCCAGCACGATAACGATGATGGAAATACCGTGATTTTGCAGGACATTAAAGAATTACTCGTTGCCTGGGGCACGGTTGAAAGGATTGCATAGAAATATCCTGGCATAAAAAGGACTGAACTTTTATCGTGCAACTATAAGGATGAAGTGTTTAGACACTGCAAAACACTTCAATAAAAAGGACTGAACTTTTATCGTGCAACTATAAGGATGAAGTGTTTAGACACTGCAAAACACTTCATCTAGAGAGAGAAAAAATTAATGTAAGGTCGAATATTTATAAGTAAATATTGTAATTATTTCATATTTATTGGCTAATTGATTGTTATTGAAACAGAGGTCATAATTATTGCCCGCTGAAAGTTCAACTTATCCTCGGCAATGCTTCCATTAAAATAGTTTTGTCCTCAGTGTCCTTAATGCGTATTACACGTTATCATACTTGGTAAAGGGATGCCTTCAAGAAGGCTGTTGGTCCCTAAATTAAACAACAAGCCCCAAAAAACTCTTCCAGCCCTGATGAGTCAGTCCAATTGTTCCGAGGAAAGTGTTTTGAGTGACTTTCCACCTCCGCTTTTCAGTCTATTGTAATTTGCTGTTTAATCTCTGAGGGACGTCCTTGACGGGACAAAGATATCAGGGCTGCCGGATTAGTGTAAGGAGAAGTAAGATCGTCAGAAGCAATACACTTGCTGGAGATGACGACGACGGGCTAGCTAGACACGTCAGCTGTTCCGAAAAGTGCTGCAAGTAAAAAACTCCTCTTTGATGCCATCGAGATTCATGTTCGGATTTCTACCTACACGGGAATACAAATAGAGCGACATTTAAATAGCTGGCGTAAGGAGGAATGTCTGAACCAGAGGACAGCCGAGCGACGTGGCGATATGCTAGAATATTATTATTCACGGATAGGTTACTGACAATTCATTTACCTGTCGTCTATGTCATCAAAGCTATTTATCTCTCATAATTAGCCTATTTTCGCCATAACTTATAACTTGTACATAGTTTCAATAAGTTCACAACGCCACTCAACATATTTAAGCTCGTTTGTTTGCGTATCGTGCAGGTGATTGCGACGCAGAGATTATGGCTCGAGGACAAAAAAAAGACGCCTGCTTACCGATGCCGAGATTTCCCAAAGGTATGACTAAATCAAGCCCACCTTCTCTAATCATAAATGGAAAATGCGATGGTAGATTAAGTCACTGAGATGGTGTCACATTTAGACGGCGAATATGGGAGTGAAGTGGTACATCTTGCGGAGTAATGCAAGGAAAAATCGATGTGCAGTCAATATGTATTTGAATTAAAGTCGAAGTGTTAGCTACATAACATTAAAATTAAAAACATTACAGAAAATTTATAACCAGTACTAGATTGAGTACGACTGAACACACTACCACTGATGTAATAGAAACGATCCCGCGGCCGCTAGAATGCCGGTTATTTTAACAATGGAATTCAATTAACGAATGGTCCCGTGGAACCGATTAATATCGTAAAGCAGGGGTCTACTGTACTACATTTATTATGCAGGATAGCTAAACGGTCTGGGGTAAATTCACGTTTTACGAGAACAGTCCTAGTCCACTGTGAGAATGTCCACATGATGGCTCCTCAAACATTTAGTTATCTTTCTCGCTAGTGGTAGATATAAATAAAATTAGGTTTTAATTGTCTAAGAAACTTAAGCCATGAACGCTAGACACGATGTGATGCGACGGTGACGGGTGTTATTGTTGCATCAAGTGCGTCGTTCGGGTCGTGTGTTAAAATAGATGGGGAAAAGAAAGACGAGGTCTTTTTGCTCTGCACTGCATAAATTACGCATGCTGTGCTTTTCCATTACTATTTTTATTATTTCCACACAAAATCTTATTTATGCGTTGAAAATTGACTAATGTAAAAGCAGATCTTGTACAAAATGAATTCTGATATTTATTCGACGTACATAAGTGTCATAAGCTATGAGTCAGGCTCTGGCAGGCGTCTCTGCGAGGAAATATTTAATGTACATATTCATAATCCAGACAAGTACAAAGTATTTATCCAAAGAATATTGATAATACGAGTTTAACTATTTCATTCTGTTCCTCACGTCATACAAATTTAAGTTTCGGCAGCGTCCAGAGGAGTTGTTTTTATTATGGTTAACAAAAACCTACAGCTAATACTGGCTGTAAATGTATACTCTTTTATTATACTATATATTAAAGAAAAAACTTTTCTTTATCGATTAGACCTTTGAATACGTTTCTTCACATTGCAGCGATATTATACCATTCAGTATTTCACGTGTAGCAGTGCATCATTATTTGAAATGAATAAGAAAATAATTTGACTGAATATTCCAGCGATTGTCTCTTAAAATAGTGCAAATTTAACCTTTGCTAAAGATGATAGAACATCGAACCTTGGAATGGAATTATATTTGGAGATAGAAATGCAGGGTGCACCTGCAGTAAAAATCATTTTCCTATTTTGCAATGACTCCATCAGCAAATTAAATTTCAAGGCTTATCGATTCAGAAGGCTACACTTTTGACTATAAATGAAAGTAATAAAATCTTACTAATTAACATCCAAATTTTAAAATGTATTAAAAAGACATTACGGAGAATCAATTGGAGGAGCGATAGTCATAATTGAAACTATAATTTGTAAACATGGCTATAGGAACAAGAAAACAGAAACATTATAATGCGACGGTATGCTGCGGAATTGTATTATCAAATACTTCAAACCCACATTTGAGAAAAGCTTTGTCTCGGCGGACTCAGAGAACAGCATGGCAAAAACCCATTCCATTTATATAATATCCTGATAAGTAGGATCATGGCCTCCTCAGAGTGCATGAAACTGCAGCAGGAGAAAAAAGTGGGTTGATGAATTTAAGATGTGGAGAAATTTAATAATTCCAAAATCACGGACTTTTCTCCGAAAAAAGAATATTATTATATTTATATTTTGCCTGCCGAATCGGGTAAATGAAATCACGTGAAAATAAGTTTAAAGTAATCCAAGCTCTTATATAGGCACGAGTTGAAAAGTGAAATAAATAATTGCGCTGAAGGGAACAAACAAGGAGAAATTTAAGAAGAACCTACAAAAGAAAGCACTAGATCCCTCAAAAAGTAAACTATAATAACAAGTTATCAATAATATTTATTTAAAAGAAACAGTTAGAAGACGAACGCTATCGGTCTCATGGCTTAGGAAATATTGATTAATGACTTTAGATAATTAAATAAGCAATAAGTTTATTATAAAATTCCAGCCAAATCAGGAAAAAATAGAGACCAGCAGAGCATCTACGCCGCCTACATTCTATACAAAAATCACCGATAATGGACAAAAAATAATTGGGGAGGGCAAGATAACTCAATCAAGTCGTTCCCGTGTAGGATGATATTGAAACCTAGTGATATCATAGCGTAGGAAATATTGCCTGATGACCTTCGATAATTTAATTAGCTGTTAGTTTAATATAAAAGTCTTTCCCGAGAATAATGCCGTTGATATCAAGAAATAATTAATACGCTCATTTGAAATACTGAAATTGTAGTGGCAATACGTTCCGAAATCAATATTCGGTAATTGTGCCGAGATATTCTATTATAAGGTTACTACAGTAAGGAGTTTCACGTTCGGCAAAAATCTACCGCAGACGAATTCGTATTTATGATATACCTCGCGCGAAAAACAGAAACATCGGTTAGAAATTAAATTTAACTTTTAAACAAGATGAACATTAAATAAGATGACCACAACGGTTATTCTGCGGATCGTTGGCCAAAGCCGAGCTTAGGCGGGTTCGCGTGCGAGTGTTCCTACCTACCGACCTATCCTCACCCCCCAACCTCGTGTACCTATTGGACCGCTTTCCCGCAGGAGAGCGGAGAACAACCCTCTCTGCCCCAGCGTGTGAGAACCAAGGTCTCAGTTAGCTTGGCCACGCCTTTGTCTGTGTGGGACGGGGTTCTGATTTGGTCCCTGGCCTGCCTAAGAGTGCAAAGGCTGTGCAATGGCCAGGGGTGTAAAGTGGGGCCCTTAGCCAGGCCAACGAGTGCGTCGGGGGCGGCTAAGGGATCTTTCGTGTACCAGCCGAAGTCTTCTCGACCCCCGGTCCCCCGACCGGAAGCCATTCTCTCCAGGCCGGAACCGCGGACCTTGATTCCCCGGGCGGGGAGGTCCCTTCGGGAAATTGGATGCGTAAGATAGGCTACCGTGGGTCGGGCCGCTCAAACGTTCCAAATCCCTGTCCCTATCACGTCGTCGATGAACCTGAAAAGAACTTCCATCACGTCGGTGTCCTATCAGCATCTGACGGTCGCATCGAAATTGCCGCCCTTATATAGGTAGATAGATGACGTCACTGGGCTGCGAGTGGGGGCGGAGGTGTGGGGGGGGGGGGGGGGAAGGGAGCGGGGGGCGACTCGATCTAGTATTGTCCAATCAGGGAGGCGCGTTTCCCAAACTTCCTTATATGGTGATCTTTCTCATCGCTAGCTACTAAAGGCCTCTTCCCGTGCAACTAATTATTAATTAGTTAGCATTTAATTTACAAATTATTATTACGTTTATCTCTAATTAAATGTCCTGTGATCGTCACTTTAGTTTTAAAAACTGTAATTGCAAATGGTTAGATCTACATATCTATGACTCTCGATTACGATATTTTCATCTGTTTCTGACATATTTACATAGTAGAATCAAGTCATGATTATAATTATGTTTTTTGTTTGATTATCAACTGTATTTCTATCTATTTTTTCGCATAACAATTATTTTTAATTCGTTGCGCACATATTAATGTTCTTTTCTTCTAAATGAATAGTCCTGGTTCGTTTAGAGACAATCTTTGACAAAGTTAATTGTTCACGGGTTTAAGTGCTTGTATATTTTGTTGATCACCAAATAAATTTAGCATGTATTCTTCGATACATCTAC
The DNA here is from genome assembly GCA_963169105.1 of Ceriagrion tenellum. Lineage (NCBI taxonomy): Eukaryota > Metazoa > Arthropoda > Insecta > Odonata > Coenagrionidae > Ceriagrion > Ceriagrion tenellum. Next base: position 26,623,728 of record OY720634.1, on the reverse strand, counting down.
TAAATACCGTTCAAGCTCAGCCACTACGATGTGTAGAACGGGATGATTCATAACAGCCATTCAGCACTCATTCCAGCTGAAATAACACCCTTGCACCCTCCACCAGCCACTAAATGCAGGCCATAAGCATGCCATAAGTAGTCACGATAACAGTGAGAAATCAGACCAGAAACTAGGAGAGAAGTACGTAGACGAACGTATCGTCCAATCAGGGTGGAGTGTTTCCAAAACTTCCTTATATGGTGATCTTCCTCATCGCTAGCTACCAAAGGCTTCTTCCCGCGCGACTAATTATTAATCAGTAAGCATTTAATTAACAAATTATTATTACTTTTATCTCTATTTAAATTCCCTGATATCGCCACTTAAGGTTTTTAAAACTGTAATTGCAAATAGTTCGATCTACATATCTATGACTCTTGATTACAGTATTTTCATCTGTCAATGAAGGAATAATTTAGTGGCATTCGGTCATGGATAAGGCTTTGTAAGCCGTCCTTAGCTAGTTTTTGTCTCGTAGTAGAAAATAAAACATCACCTACTCACCTAGTTTTTGTTTTAACTTTTGAAAAATACTCTTTTGAATCATATTTACTGGAAAATGATGAACTCATTATAACGAGACAACCAACATCAAGCGTAACTCTTCTAGCATAATGATCTTCAGTCATCTCACATCTTGGCTAATGACTACAAAATTATTGAAAAAAATTGATGGTATCAAGAAAGATTTTGATAGTCTCAGGTCTTCATAGTTTTATTTCAAAAGTGTTCATCGACTTCGATATGACATTGGAAATATAAGCTTAATTTAAACCTTGAACTACTGAAAGAACTGAAATAGGAAGAAAGTTTTGAGGTACCTATGTGATTCTAATTTGGGGTTGCTCAATAAATCCAAAACCCGTTACTCTTTACTATTGTTTGGAAGTATAATGCGTTCCGCCTTCAGAGCCTTCGTTAGTTATATCGTAGCAATTGTAGTAAAGTATCATATTATTATCGGTGCGCTCTCCTAGTTTCTGTTCCTACCGCGTTTTTTAAATCCTGACTGCTTTTGGTATGCGCCTAGCACTCGGGAAAAAGAGCATGGCTAGAATTTGAAATGGCATGATGCATGCATTCATCTATATTTGAAATGGTTAGATATATAGCGTGGAATCACCCCATGCCACACATCCTAATGCTATCTGCACGTATTTCGTAGATGTATAGAGGGGTGATGATTTTTGTTGCATCCAAAAATATTCCATCAGACCCAAAAAAGGGTAAAATATTTGGGCGTGAACGAATAGTTAACTTTTGGCCAGAACGCCTGTATGATGGAGGATAAAATTTACGCACAAAAACAAGATTTGTGTCGGTATATAAGGAAGTACCTGTTATCAGTGCAATTTAGCCATGATATTGCAATACATTGGCCAAGGAATAAGTGTGAGAGCTTAGTATATGATGCCAAAAACGTATGACCATACACAGAAACTCAAGTGCTCACTTCGACATAAGAATCTCGACCAAAATCGTGTTTCTCGCAATTGATGCTAAATGAGAAACGCAATTGTACTTTTCGTAGAAGCTTTATTTCTCCGCACCCCAGAAGAAAATTCCATAGAAACAAGCCAAACAGTCTTAAATATTTCCCTCGGTTTAATATGTATTGCGTCGCGTCGGTCAAATGCATCACCGACACCACATTCATAAAATATGAGCGAATTACACCCAGCAGCTTTTACCTAAAAATGAATTGACATCGTCCATTGTAAATATAATAGTAATATAAATTTAACTTAACTTGACGGACTCGCTATAGAAGTCTTGGTATTCATGACTTAAACGGGAGTCAGTATCTCTTTAGTTAAAGGGCATTTCTCCTACATTCGCAATCTCGTAGTGCATATTATTGCTTACTCTTCTTTTAGGGAATACATAGTGATTAAAGATGCAAAATGTTAGTCATCATTCTATTATTTGTGGAAAATTTCCGTATACTCAGTTCCATGAATCATCAGGCCATGTGGAATTGAAGAGTTTATACCGAAGGAAGTATTTATTTGGCATTTGAACGATGAACAATGAAATACAAGTTATTAACTGCTGAGACGAAAACGAACCACTTGTAACAAAGCTCGGCTATACTCCACAATAACTCAAAGAAAACATTTTGAATAACTGCGCATTTAAATTACAAGGTTCTCACTCAAAAAGGTTTTTTACTTAACTTATTGGATCCCGTCCGTGCAATTGACACGTCTCCAATCACACCAAAATGCATTTAACCACTACAATGATGCTCAGTCCAACGCTGAATTTAAACGCTTTTAGTACGTAAATGCTGGAAACAAATATCACCAACAAAAGCATTTGAAACCACGCAAGAATTATTGACAGACACCACATTGATGTCTGTAGATGGGTATTTTAATCCAAATGTCTAAAATCTATTCATCACAAAAGACAGTTATCACTTTCACACACTTCACACGATGAAACCTTTTAAATCTCGAATCCCGAGATATTTCCTGGGCATAACACTTTTAACTTTAGTCAACACTCAACGCCGGCAAGATGATACTCCATTGCAACGAACACTTCATATGATGCAGAAGAGATTAATTAAACTTTTAAAAGAACAAATATTCACTTCCCTTATTCAATTTAGGCTAATATTCTACCACTCATGTTCAATTTGCGCGCAACAAATAGGGAAACATGAAACTTCATGGAAAGACACAGAGTTTAAGGTATCTGTGATAACGAAGAAATTATATTCCACAACAGGGTGAGGACTCATAGCTAAGTTAACATGCCGGAGGACTTGGGTAAACTGAACTAAGTCGATGGATTTTCTCCCAAACAACATTACGTCATTCCTCAGCTTTGTATTCACCATCGGCCTCAACAACCATTCCGCTTAGTCAAATGCAACTACCTCACTAGTAATGACCTCAGCTTGACTTATGAAATAAAGCTTCTACGAAAAGTACAATTGCGTTTCTCATTTAGCATCAATTGCGAGAAACACGATTTTGGTCGAGATTCTTATGTCGAAGTGAGCACTTGAGTTTCTGTGTATGGTCATACGTTTTTGGCATCATATACTAAGCTCTCACACTTATTCCTTGGCCAATGTATTGCAATATCATGGCTAAATTGCACTGATAACAGGTACTTCCTTATATACCGACACAAATCTTGTTTTTGTGCGTAAATTTTATCCTCCATCATACAGGCGTTCTGGCCAAAAGTTAACTATTCGTTCACGCCCAAATATTTTACCCTTTTTTGGGTCTGATGGAATATTTTTGGATGCAACAAAAATCATCACCCCTCTATACATCTACGAAATACGTGCAGATAGCATTAGGATGTGTGGCATGGGGTGATTCCACGCTATATATCTAACCATTTCAAATATAGATGAATGCATGCATCATGCCATTTCAAATTCTAGCCATGCTCTTTTTCCCGAGTGCTAGGCGCATACCAAAAGCAGTCAGGATTTAAAAAACGCGGTAGGAACAGAAACTAGGAGAGCGCACCGATAATAATATGATACTTTACTACAATTGCTACGATATAACTAACGAAGGCTCTGAAGGCGGAACGCATTATACTTCCAAACAATAGTAAAGAGTAACGGGTTTTGGATTTATTGAGCAACCCCAAATTAGAATCACATAGGTACCTCAAAACTTTCTTCCTATTTCAGTTCTTTCAGTAGTTCAAGGTTTAAATTAAGCTTATATTTCCAATGTCATATCGAAGTCGATGAACACTTTTGAAATAAAACTATGAAGACCTGAGACTATCAAAATCTTTCTTGATACCATCAATTTTTTTCAATAATTTTGTAGTCATTAGCCAAGATGTGAGATGACTGAAGATCATTATGCTAGAAGAGTTACGCTTGATGTTGGTTGTCTCGTTATAATGAGTTCATCATTTTCCAGTAAATATGATTCAAAAGAGTATTTTTCAAAAGTTAAAACAAAAACTAGGTGAGTAGGTGATGTTTTATTTTCTACTACGAGACAAAAACTAGCTAAGGACGGCTTACAAAGCCTTATCCATGACCGAATGCCACTAAATTATTCCTTCATTGACAGATGAAAATACTGTAATCAAGAGTCATAGATATGTAGATCGAACTATTTGCAATTACAGTTTTAAAAACCTTAAGTGGCGATATCAGGGAATTTAAATAGAGATAAAAGTAATAATAATTTGTTAATTAAATGCTTACTGATTAATAATTAGTCGCGCGGGAAGAAGCCTTTGGTAGCTAGCGATGAGGAAGATCACCATATAAGGAAGTTTTGGAAACACTCCACCCTGATTGGACGATACGTTCGTCTACGTACTTCTCTCCTAGTTTCTGGTCTGATTTCTCACTGTTATCGTGACTACTTATGGCATGCTTATGGCCTGCATTTAGTGGCTGGTGGAGGGTGCAAGGGTGTTATTTCAGCTGGAATGAGTGCTGAATGGCTGTTATGAATCATCCCGTTCTACACATCGTAGTGGCTGAGCTTGAACGGTATTTAGTAGATGTATCGAAGAATACATGCTAAATTTATTTGGTGATCAACAAAATATACAAGCACTTAAACCCGTGAACAATTAACTTTGTCAAAGATTGTCTCTAAACGAACCAGGACTATTCATTTAGAAGAAAAGAACATTAATATGTGCGCAACGAATTAAAAATAATTGTTATGCGAAAAAATAGATAGAAATACAGTTGATAATCAAACAAAAAACATAATTATAATCATGACTTGATTCTACTATGTAAATATGTCAGAAACAGATGAAAATATCGTAATCGAGAGTCATAGATATGTAGATCTAACCATTTGCAATTACAGTTTTTAAAACTAAAGTGACGATCACAGGACATTTAATTAGAGATAAACGTAATAATAATTTGTAAATTAAATGCTAACTAATTAATAATTAGTTGCACGGGAAGAGGCCTTTAGTAGCTAGCGATGAGAAAGATCACCATATAAGGAAGTTTGGGAAACGCGCCTCCCTGATTGGACAATACTAGATCGAGTCGCCCCCCGCTCCCTTCCCCCCCCCCCCCCCCCACACCTCCGCCCCCACTCGCAGCCCAGTGACGTCATCTATCTACCTATATAAGGGCGGCAATTTCGATGCGACCGTCAGATGCTGATAGGACACCGACGTGATGGAAGTTCTTTTCAGGTTCATCGACGACGTGATAGGGACAGGGATTTGGAACGTTTGAGCGGCCCGACCCACGGTAGCCTATCTTACGCATCCAATTTCCCGAAGGGACCTCCCCGCCCGGGGAATCAAGGTCCGCGGTTCCGGCCTGGAGAGAATGGCTTCCGGTCGGGGGACCGGGGGTCGAGAAGACTTCGGCTGGTACACGAAAGATCCCTTAGCCGCCCCCGACGCACTCGTTGGCCTGGCTAAGGGCCCCACTTTACACCCCTGGCCATTGCACAGCCTTTGCACTCTTAGGCAGGCCAGGGACCAAATCAGAACCCCGTCCCACACAGACAAAGGCGTGGCCAAGCTAACTGAGACCTTGGTTCTCACACGCTGGGGCAGAGAGGGTTGTTCTCCGCTCTCCTGCGGGAAAGCGGTCCAATAGGTACACGAGGTTGGGGGGTGAGGATAGGTCGGTAGGTAGGAACACTCGCACGCGAACCCGCCTAAGCTCGGCTTTGGCCAACGATCCGCAGAATAACCGTTGTGGTCATCTTATTTAATGTTCATCTTGTTTAAAAGTTAAATTTAATTTCTAACCGATGTTTCTGTTTTTCGCGCGAGGTATATCATAAATACGAATTCGTCTGCGGTAGATTTTTGCCGAACGTGAAACTCCTTACTGTAGTAACCTTATAATAGAATATCTCGGCACAATTACCGAATATTGATTTCGGAACGTATTGCCACTACAATTTCAGTATTTCAAATGAGCGTATTAATTATTTCTTGATATCAACGGCATTATTCTCGGGAAAGACTTTTATATTAAACTAACAGCTAATTAAATTATCGAAGGTCATCAGGCAATATTTCCTACGCTATGATATCACTAGGTTTCAATATCATCCTACACGGGAACGACTTGATTGAGTTATCTTGCCCTCCCCAATTATTTTTTGTCCATTATCGGTGATTTTTGTATAGAATGTAGGCGGCGTAGATGCTCTGCTGGTCTCTGTTTTTTCCCATAATCGCTTTTATGTTTCGAAAAATACTCAACCCGCCTCATTTATTCTAATCTCGCCGGTATCGTATCGTTAAGGTTTCTTGACTGTCATAATACGGGTCTCCGCAACCCACCTCTAGGAAGTAATATCAACTAGTGTTAAGCTAGTGTTAAACTAGTAAGTAAGAGTACTGACCTTCTGGGTCGCTGAAAATAGCCATAATTGACTAGCATGAGTTTAAATACTCGTGTTTAAAAGCTCCTTTGGCGTGATTCCTCTATGCAATGGGATGGTTTGGTTGACCGCAATTATATAATGTCGAATGAAGGAGCAACATTTTTACTGTGTACTCCGGGAAAATTGTTCAGTATTACAAATCTCTATACATCCTAGAAAACTAATATTGACAGAAATGTGGGTTTCTTAAGCTGGGTCAGAATTGTAGCGAATGTAGTAAACAGCCGTTTTCACTTTAGCCATTGACAGGGAAGAATATGTGCTTCCAAAATGAAGAATATAGTGCATTTTTGGATTTAGCGTAGTAATAAAGGAAGAGCCAGGAAGTGTCAATGAAAATTGGTTGTGGAAGTTTTTGAGAGAACGTGGAGTGAACGAGCAGTTACAAATGTAATGCATGCTGCCTAAAACGTTAGCATAACTAGTGTGAGTCTAACTTGATTAGTTTCATATTTAACTTAGCGCAAACGAGATGCATTATATCTACAAGGCTTATCAAAATTATTAAGGATAAATGTCAGAGATGCGTTTGGGGATAATATTGATATAAAATACGAAGAGACGAAATAACTAAATAAGAAGATACGAAGAGACGAAATAAAATCGAATGGATACGTAAATGTGCGAGTTTTGTTGAGCGCACATGAGCAGTGTTGCCCTCTGACATTTTACTGTACTTAAATGATATTTCTCCGCAACTTTTTCCGGAACACGGAAAATGGATAAGTGGTATAATGCGTGAAACATTAAAGTAGTTGATAATGATACGGATTATGATTAGAATGATTACATAATATATGTAAATGAGGAAATAATTGAACAAGCAGACTGTTTTTTGTGTATTGGCCTATTGTTTGCGGAATATGGAAGGATCGATAATGATAATAAAAGAGGTGGGAATATCGGTAGGAAAGTCCTAGGGAAAATTTGTGCTGCATAGGGAAGAATGGGTGTTTGCCTGGGAAAGCAAAAACCGCAATTTAAAGAAGTGTTATAACGGCAATATTATACAGCAGCTAAACATGACCCGTTGATAGCAGATTGATACGGTTAGAACTATTTGGTTCACGAATGAAACAGGGTTGCATGCTCCAGTAATGGGCATTTATGAAGGATGTGTGCTACGTTAGCCCGGCCGAGTTATGAGAAAGAATTTGATGATAACTCTACACACGGCTAGTGTGTTACAGGCCAATAAATGATACTTTTAGGGTCTGTACTGCCCAACAGCAAGTCGAGGATCGAAAAATAGAACTTATACTATTACAAGTAGTTCATTTATATTCATCATACATACACGTAAGCACAGCCGTAACTGACTGTACTAAAATGTTGTATTTTCTTAACACTAAACTATGGATTCCTTGTTCATTCATTTCCTTGTTCGTGTTGTAGTTTACCACCCGATAAGTTTCCTCAATATCAACCCCAATGATTGAAGATGGGAACGTATTACCACTTTTTGCTCTTCCTGTAATTATCCGTCTTCCTTTTCCCAAAAATATTATCGATCTGAACGATTCAAGTGTTTTGTGTACATTAAATGGTCGCATAACTCGTCTAACTTCGTTTTTTTACTGATATGATGTCTTTATGTCTAAGACTCACGGGAAATTATCCAATATTTTGAAAGTGGAATTGCTACATCGAGAATGAATCATTCGGAGTTGCGGTGGTAAGCGGCTCGCAGGGTAGAATGTAGATGTATTTTGCGTAAATTGAATGTTCGTATAACTCCTCTTACTTCATTCAATTACTTATATCATGCGTCTTTAAATCCAAGATTCACGGAGAAATATCGTATATAACCCATGCGGGCGGTTTACGAAGTCTTGTTTCTGAATAGTTTATTGAAAGTAGAATAGCTACATGTACAATAAGTTACTCAGCCACGAGGTGTAGAGTACAGAGAAAACGTTCCATATAATAGTAGGAACAAGAACTTTTGATAGCGTGTCATTATTGGATTCCCGAAACCAAATGATTTGTGAACGAGGATTTTGAAGACGAAGATCTCATCTGGAGCACCCTCATTAAGAGGAACATTTTTTAGGGATTTTGGAGAAGTCCCTTTCTTATAACGCTCAATCGTAGCGTGATATACTTGAATATCGATAGATGCTTATTAATACCACTTTTGAGAGTAAGTGGAAATTATTTGAACTATTAATCATCATGCTGGCACTCGGTAAATCGCGTGTGAATCTGATATAAAATTAATACTAGTCCCGGCACTTTTTTCCGTATTGTAGTTTTTCAAAATGAAGATTTACTGTATTAATCAATATTGTTATAAAAACTATAGATTGCGGTAGGATGGTGACGCAATCAGACTCAATTACATCAAAAAGATAGCACACAGAATTACCGAAAAACTCGAACCGACATTCAAGCTAAATGCGATATAAATTTAGTAATAGTAAATTTCCGTAGCGTAAAGAAAAAACGTGCCGAAGTTGAGCATACATTTGAAAACGAAGACAAATTGGAACTGGCTTGCAGAGAATATTAACGATAGCTAAGTTCTTCCGACAGGATATAAAATCTACAGACGTGATCGACCAGATAGGACTGGCGGCGGAGTATTTTTTTTCATTACAATGTATTATATTATACAAGTATTCATAGCAATGAAATCTTATTTGAATAGAACCGCACACATATTAGGCGACATTGGATTAGAGCGTTTGGTGTACCATTAAGCAACAAATCAAAAGAAATATGCATATATTCTCATTTTACAGGCCACCAGATTCCAAAATCGACGTTTTGTACAAATTAGAAACTCAATTAACATCATTTACCTCGAAAGATGACAAAAGCGTGATAATTATCGGTGGGGATTTCAACCTCCCGGCTACGACTTGGAATACCAATATCGTTGAACCAGTTCAAGGAAGCGTGATATAAGCGAGGCCTTACTAAATACTCTTTCACACCACTCTCTTACTCAAATAGTAAACGAACCTAAAAGAGGTAATAAAATATTAAACCCTTTAGCGGTTAGTCACACTATAATGGTTTAACACGTCGATATCCTCGAAGGCATAAGTGATGATAAAGTAATTTTTACGACTTTGAAATCAACAGTAGATTCCACTGTAAAACCCAAACGTAAAGTCTACTTATTTGAAAAATGCGATTACGTAAAATTCGTTGCCACAATGAAAAACGAGAGCACCGAAGTATCATGAAGATTTTTGGAAATTTTGGAAATACTACATAATGGAATCGATGAATATATTCCATACAAATTCAAACGGGAGAGTAAAGAACCTCGTTGGTATAACCAGTAAGTAAGGCGCGAGCTCAGGATACAAATTCAATTACACAATCTATGTAACTCTTCTATTAAGTTAAGTAACAAAACAACGGAGCTTGCAGCGAGAGAAACATACGTTGTTCAACATTCAAAAACGAAGAAAATAATGCGTGCTACTCCGCAAAACTTCAAGAAAAAAATCCTCGGTGAATTATTAGATGAAAACCCTAAGGCATTCTGGTCTTACGCGAGAGAGCTGCAGGGCTGATCTTAGACAGTAGTCTTAACTGGATACGAACGGCAAAGTGGTCACCAACAATATCGAAGTCAATTTATTAAACCACTACTTCGAAAGTGTATTCACTAAGGATGATACAATTCACAATTTACACATTCGTGACTTAAACGAGCCGATGGCTGGCATAACAATTCAACGTGGAATAGTTAAACAACTGCGTTAGATTAAAAGTAACAATTCCCCAGGTCCTGAAGGAATACCTACACGCGTGATGAAGGAGTTAGCACCAGAGATTGCACCATTCTTAGAAATTATATTTTTAAAATCATTATCCGAAGACAAGGTGCCCCAAGACTGAAAAATAGCCAACGTCACTCCGGTATTCAAAAGGAAATAGAAATGGCCCAGGAAATTACCGGCCTATATCGCTAACATCACTTTTATGCAAGATCCTCCAACACATTGTCGTTGGTAATATTATGACATTCCTGGATAATCGTAACTTCTTACATAGCAGTCAGCACGGCTTCCGTAAGGGTAGGTCCTGCGAAACACAACTTGCGCTCATCTTCAAAGCTACTCTAAAATCAGGTGAATCGATTAAGCAAGTCGACGCGATATTTCTTGATTTCAAGAGGGCATTCGACAAGGTTCCTCACAAAAAACTCATATATTAATTGCAATCATGTGGAGTCAATAGGACAATAGTGAACTGATAAGTGACTTTCTCAGTGATCGAAAACAAAAAGTAGTTTTTGATGGTTTTAGCTCTGATATGGTCGAAGTCACATCCGGCGATGCTCAAGGAAAAGTGATCGGCCCTTTTTTATTCCTAATTTATATTAATGACCTAAGTTCTAGAGGTAGCAGTAAATTAAGATAATTTATAGACGATACAGTTATCTACCGTGAAATGAGCGAAGACGCGGACTTTGAAGCTCTGTCATCGGACCTTAACAACGTTCATTCGTGGTGCCAGAAGTGGGGGGTTAGAATTAAATATCACAGAATGCACCACAGTTCACTTCCTGCGAAAGTCATCACCAAAATTCCATGCCTATACTGTGGGTGGAGTAAACATAAAATTTCAGATACTGTCAAATATCTTGGAATTACCTTAACATCTCATAGATATCGTGGGGATTACACATAAAGAACATATGTGGCGCAGCATTGAAGAAACTAGGTTTTGTTAAACGTATAACAGGAAGGTCCTTGGATGAAAAAGTAAGAGAGAGATGCAACTTCGCTCTGGTGAGGCCACACCTGGAATACGCCACAAGCATTTGGGACCCTGGTCAAATAGATTTAACCAAAAAAATTAATCAAATACAAAGGAAAGCACCACGCTTCGTTCAAAACTGCTACGAGCGTACACATAGTGTCTCACAGCTTTTAGAGAGATTAAGGTGGGAGACCCTAGAGACTCGGAGACTACACGCTAGGCTCATTTTGCTTGATAAATTCAGAACTGATGTTTTTCAGAGCGACATAAAAAATATTATCATGACTCCTCACTACATCTCTAGGTCCGACAGATGCGATAAAATAAGAGAGATTCACTGCCGAACATTTAGGTACAAAAACTTGTTCTTTCCGCTAATAGTAAGCGACCACAATAAAAAATGAGCTCCACTAAATACACTTCTATAATACCTACATGTCACCATTTCATCTCCAAAAAACTTACACCTTCACACGGCTGGTGACCTAACATCCCCTGCCACACCCCCATGTGGCGGCTCGCGGTGTATTATGTAGATGTAGAAGTAAAGGTCCCTCATCCCCTGGTCGGGACGAGATAACTGCTTAAAGTGCTCCATGAGCTTATTCTCCGCGGAGCACAGTTTCTAAAAGTATGTTTCTATGTATTAGTCAACAATTGAAGGTAATAAACTAAACACACCTGAGAAATAGCTAACAACCTTTTTCTTGCTTCAGGGAAAGTTGTAAACTGGCGCACATCCGTTATTTCCACCATGAAAAACCAAATTCAATAGTTTCAGCCTTAACTTTAAAACCTTTCCATTTTCAGGAATTAACAAACTTTGTAAGTTTTACTCAGAATATTTATTATACGATCGGTTTCGTCGATATTAAATAGGACTGATTTCGTCAACAATAAATATTCTGAGTAAAACTTACAAAGTTTGTTAACTCCTGAACATGAAAACCCAAATTTGGACAATTCTACAAATTGATACGCTTTTCAAAAAATCGTATATCCGAGCTTATACACACATTATCCTTGGATATGAAGAAAATATTCCAAAATATTCAACAGGACAAACTATTATTTAAAGATAAGTCCTGTGGAATGAGAGGTCATGATAAAGTAACCCACGATATTCTGGCGGATTTGGATGAAAGAATGTATTAATAGGAGGGAAAAGTTCCGGTATATTTACAATGGCGCTTGGCGTCTAACTAGGGTGTATGGTCGTCCCCCATTCATTACTATTCGCGTCCCCGACAGGAATTATGAAACTACCTGCAAATACGAAATTACTATAAAGATGGATGCTCCACCACTGAACATATACTTTGCTGCGTTTGGTGTAACAACCGTGCATAGGTTCGCTCCCGTCAAAATTAATCACGTGTTCACCGCATATACCCTAGCCCATATACATAAAAACCCTAGCCCCGGTGAATTCTGGTTTTAACACCCGATTAGACATCGTCATCCGTTTTTATATATTTTAGCCCTTGGAAGCTTTTAATAAATCTTAATCTTACACACAAATCCATAGCACCACAAATACCTATGTTCTGAGCAGTGTAACTTAGGTAGGACTCGAACCCTCGTCAATATTCTACGAGGTAGGAAGCAAAAGTTGTCCTGAAAGGATATTATGAGAGAAGTAATTCCGAAACCATTCGAGAGAATTATTATTTTAAAATAAGGAGACAAAATCTAAGGAACCCTTGTGCAAGACTTAAATTAGCTATTTATCCAATACACCCTCAAATAAATTGTAGCGCGCGTGTCATAACTGACGAACGAAGTGCAAAACAAATATAAGGAACATTTGTTATATATAGCATAAACTCTGACTTTTTCCAACCAAAAACTTCTGCATCTTCTTATAATCTTAGATCACATTACTAACAGAAGATGATCTAAGTCATCGTCATTTCTTTCATTAATTTTTGTCCAATAATCTTATTATATATGAATTTTGGTTTATTATAATGTTCTTCGGTCAAGAATTTAATGACTTTAGTATTTTAATTGCCATCAGAAGTATGCAGATTGCCATTTAAATTGTTTTTTAACCCAGTTCTTTGAATGCGGTGGTTAGACTAGTAATAAGCGAAAACTTCTTCTAACAATCTCATAAGAAGATCACTACCCGCTATTTTCGTAGGCGTACTAAATACACCACGGCTAGTGGCTTTCAATCTTAAGGTACGATGAATGCTTGTTCTGATGTCAGGGTAATCGCACTTTTTTAACATGATAAAATAGAAATTTCCACTGTCAATCCAGTGCTTTGTATTCCAAAGCAGTCGTTATATACTTTACAAAAGACTAAATAATACCGGAATCACGCGTTTTACAAGTACTTTCTGAAGGAAATTGAAGTGCCAAGACGATTTAGATTTGGATGGAGTAAAAAATAAAAAGATAACATGAGGAATGTAATGGTAGCTTTTGTGTGTAAATGATAAATATTTATTGAAGGAGAGTGTTAATGATTGTGCTAATCTTTCAGCAGCATAAAAAATCGTTAATTTTATCTCTTCTGCTTGTGTATCTACCAGTAATAAGGTGTATCGATCGTTTGAACGCGAGCAATGAGAAAATATTTCTTCGCTGTTGCACTCATGTAACTTCTTGAATGCAGTAATTTATGTAGCGGAAATATTAAGATAATTATAGGCCGACATTTAAAGGAAAATAATAAAAATACTAGTCAGTACAAGCTTTCAAACAAATAGACTGAACTGGTATTACTCCGCGTTATAATTTAGATCACCTGCTAAGAAGTTAAAGAGAATTGATAATCTTTCTTCAGTTACATTTCGGGCATGCATTTATGATTTTTGTTTCAGAAAGATTTAGATCACGAATGTAGACGAAAGCAACACGCTATTAAAATCAATGGAATAGAAAATGTTAAACAGCCATTAGCGAGACTAGACTGAAGAGGCTCGAAATTATGAAGTTTTACGTAAGACTCTGATTATCAGAATACTTTATATCACTCGAGTTTGGGGTTCTCTCTGAGGCTAATAATCCCTCGCTACGTCAGTTGAACTTTGAAAATCAGTGAAAATAACCTGAAAAACTTTGTACTATGAATACCTTATCATCGCGCGCAGTCAGCGGCCAGAATTTCGACTGAGGGGCAGAGTACTCCACTGAAGAAGAGCATTATAAGTAATACAACAGGACCGGGAAAAGTACAAGAATTCATTACTCCCCTTAGATTGATAACGTGCACAAAATACACCGACAGAGAGACAAATACACAAAAAATACCGAGTGACAAAGCAATGCACCAAACTATTGCTCAGTTATTCAATCGTAGGTTTCCGCGGCTTTTAAATAATGACTAGCATTTTTTTAGTGCTCTCTGCATTTGTTGTTCCTGCTGTCAACAAATTCTTCTGCGTTCCCAACGGAACTTTACAGATCAATGTGGAGGGCGAAAGTGCTGTCAGCGGAAGCAAGCAACGTGGTGAACACCCGAATAGTTATAGAAGTACCTTCATTTCTCAAAACTTGTTTCGTTAAACTTTTAGTCCGTCTGCACCGAAAATGAAATGTAGTCACATACTTAAGTTATGACTTACGATTACTAACATCATCCTGAACCTCAACAATAGAGCTTGATAAAACACTCCCTGCAGGTATAGCAATCACTGGTTAGCATAATTACATACCTGAAATTTATATGATATGCCATCCATTATTTGTTGATTTTCAATCACTCCGGACTACACTGCCTCTCAAAATTGAGGCGGAAAACAAGGAATTAACGTCGCGCGAAAGGAGCCCAGGAGCACTGAAGTTTGCTGGAACCCTTGGGATTTTGCACATCATTCGTAACTGTTGGGCGCACTCAGATCATTACACGAACACACTTAAATATAAAGACACTCCGTTCCGCACACACCGTAGCACACACACTACTAGGCATTGTTGATGGCGGGAAATTGCGTAAACCTTTTCTTTGAATAAAAGGAATACTCCGGATTCCTGTAAGCAAATCGAGGCTCCGCACGGATATTTTGCTACATCGATATGCATAATGCAATCCTTCCCCATGCAAATACTAAATCTGAACACGTAAAGTTGAAACATCTGAAACTAGAAAGCAACACACTCACTACACATAGCAAATGTCTCATCATTAACACACGTCAATCTTCTCATCACCAGGTTATCGCACTAGTGAACTTATCGAGCGACGAACTTCGCGCGAAGCTCGAATGAACTAATGCCCTTGAGTACGCTCAGGTTGTCCTGCGTCACTCTCCTGGGCTGATCGCACGACCATCTCCTGGCACACTCAAGTCATATGGCCACGGTCTCGGTTCCATATTATTTTGGAAGGTTTGACGACGTTTACACACTGCGAGGGGGCGAGAGATGGTAACGGTCTGGCCGAAATTTGAAAATAAAGAGCGAAAGGTATCCCGATACCGATGTCGCATTGAAAAATGAGCAGGATGAAAACAACGCCAACGTGATATTTCTAACTCTCCTTCACTCGACCATATGACACATATGCAAGGAGTAAGCGGTGTAGGGACCATGGGACAGAAATTATGAAAATAAATGGGAACACGATAAAGGAAAAGAAAGAGAGATAGGACAGAAGGATAATTTAAGTTGAAGGAGATTCTCAGCGTTTTGCTTCGTTTGATTCTGCATTTAGGTACTTATAGAGATAAGGTTTATTCAATATTTGCACACATAACTTCAGCCAAATCATTTTGTCTCTTCTATTACCTCTTACGTTTAGAGATGCAGGGCGGGGATAAAATAGAATCTTTCGGTAACCCGGAAAATCGCGCCTGCTTTAACTATCTGCAAACATCGCAAATTCATGGAGTTTGAGACTAGTTTTCATGGACTCATTTTCAAGCCGCTGTCCTGACCCATGGATTCGAACCAGGCCCCATCGGAATGGGAAACCACTGCATACTGGCCACCAATGCAAGCCGACACACTTCTCTCGAGAGAGCTCCTCTCATAATGAGTCAGAAAAGTATATACATATATATTCAGTCGGTCCGTCATTCGAGGGAGGAAACTGACAACTGACGTTCTTTGCGCCAAATTAGCAGAGGGTTAGGTTATTGAAGGGATTGAGAAATGGTTGAGAGAAACCTGTAGTCGGAATTAGCTTGTCCTTAAAGTGGTTAGAACGGCATTCAAGTGTCATTGATGGCGCATTTTAATAATTTTTCTAGTATGCCGAAAAGAAATTCTTGGGCCACATTTCATTTCATTGAATTTATACAAGGTTAGTCTTCACTGTGCATGCAGTCCTGGAAACGCTACAAGGTTAATACTATTAAGTTTTTCCTTAAGTGAAGCATGTTATGACTAAAGACATCGACGTGGTATTCGGAAGTTAGACGAAATTATTTTGAAACATGTTCATTTCGTTTGGTCTAGTGGTGACATCTTGATATTGCTGGGAACAATTTTGAGCATAACTTAAAAGCATTATTTCTCGTTTAGAACTAAACTGAGCACATATTATCGAATTACAACAAAATATATATACCTTAGTATGCGGGAGTTCATAAAATATTAATAACATCGCCAGAAAATAAACTGGTTTTCAAAATTACGTAAAAAGTTAAATATAATGTTTTATCGACGGTCGGAAAGCGATGGATGGAAGCGAAGCGGAAATTGATGGACGCGCAACAGACACGGAGCGTCTCATTTGTACGGCTCGATTCACATTAAAAACCAAGAAGTGAACTATAATATGTTATATGCACGCACATTTGTTAGTATTTATTGCACAACTATGGCAAATATGGAAGGTACCTATTAGAAGACGTAGTCGCTTGTTCTTGATGTACGCGCAAAAACACGGTCAATGTCTTACATTTGTCTCTGCATGCCGATAAAAAACAAGGAAGTGCTAATATTTTTTGGACTAGTACATTGAAAGACGTGGAAGTTAACTTTTATAAGTTACAGTCGTTTGCTATTGATGAACGCACAATAGATACGTGAAATATCTTAAATCTGTCGCTGAATTCCGATAACAAACAAGGAAGAAATCCATAAAATGTTACATAGATTTAATTTTGATAGTTTCTCGAAAAAACCCGATCTAGTAAAACTAGTAAAAGTTATTGTCTTTTGTTATTTCCTTAAAACATGGAAGGTAGTTCTAGAAGTCATAGCAGTTGTTGATGTGCGAATACACGTGTAATTAACTTAATAACTTCTAAAATGGTTAATATTTATCTTACAACGGCGGTTAAAAAACCATTTTCGTCAGCGTGACTATTGCAATACAAATAAGAAAATAATGCTTGGATTAATTTTTAACTTTAAAAGTTATAAACTATAGTGCGGCCGGCCAGCAGGTGCTATTACCCACCCGCGGGGAGTGATCGACGCCGATGCTCGGATTTGTGGTCCGACTAAATGAGGGTCGACCCTTCCACTGGGTCTTGAGATCACGTAAAATTTTGTGCTGCACCAGCAAACGGATTTAAGCCGTTTACGACATTAAGAAAGTCTTTTCCCAGTCGATGGTCACCTTAATGAATAAAATGCACGCATAGAATACTAAGCTAAGGCGCTATACCGCTAAGCTACCAAATTCCACATGGGTTTGGAGGACTAGGTAACTTAGCTGTCTACACATTATCTTAGCATGAGTTAGCATCGTGATTCGGATATCGAACATTTCAAAGTTTACCAGTGGTAATATCTGAGAATTTCAGTAACATCAATCGTCACTACCAACATTCGTACAATTTTGTCCTTTGTAATTTTGTTTGATGAACCCCAGGGAAAAAAAGTTTTTCCGAGAATCAGCAACTGAATACAATAATAAAGAAGATAAGACTTACACAATCCGTCCATCTCGTAGAATCTTCTCTTCTACCTTATCCTCTACCTCTCAGCTATTCTTTTCCTCAAGTCGCTTCATAATGTCCTAAATTCACCTCGCGACTGACTTCAATCTTCACTTAGGTTTGCTCTCTTTAGAATAGCTAAAAGCTTAAAAGTGAATGTCTCCCTAGTAACGATTATCACTGGTTCCTACGGGAGACTATTTCTTGTTGTCCTTTCATGGCATCGGTTTGTATGACGAATGTGCAATAGGATAACATTATGTGGGATTACGAGTGTGCATCAAGGTGGCTGTCATGTAAATTTTTAATGAGAGGTATTTTTAAGAACGAGATATCATAATTGTTTCCCGTCGCTAGGGGCAATTTAGTTTGATTCTATTCTATACCAGCACTACATTGAACACTCGATATTTTGTGCCATGTATGCCAAGGATTCATTTAATATATTTTAATCAATATCTCTAATTAGGACTGGGATTACTTTACCCCACTCTAATGTAGAATATACATTAGATTCCGTCTCGACGGCGCTGTTTTGCAGGATATGTGAGGACATCAGCCTTGAGATAGAGGAATTAAATGTTCATATTTCCGATTTGTCACTACGCATGGAGTCGAATGAGAAATGGGGAAAAAATATAAACTGAGGAAATTTTCTTATTTACGCGCGTATAATTATGTGAGTGCTGACGTTACATTCTTCATGTTGAACGTACCGGCCCAATCCCATTTACTTTATACAAAATTTCACTCTTCATTAGGGAGTATAATATAAATACAGATGAAAACTAAATAAGAAAGTACATATGATGAACTGCCAAGGAGTAAGGGAACTAGCCTTAGACAAGAAAGGATGGAAGGCTGCAGTCAACCAATTTTAGGATTGAACGATCAATGAAAGAAAAGTGAAGGTGAAAAGAACTCGCGTTCTCCCGGTCGCCTCAAATGGCTCCGTAAATGCCAGTGCCACCGATAGTGCCTTAATTCTTTGAGCCATATATAGTTATTCACGCCAATTGAGACATCTATAAATAACATCACATGCTCTACCAACCTTTCTTTTGTGTTTTCTTCACTGAATCACACCGGAATCTTGGTGTCAACACAGACACAATTGGATATTCGAATAATAAAGTAGAGAGCTCTTACGGCTTAAATAATATAATAAGGTAATTTCTCCATAAGCCGTGAACAAAAAAAAAACAAAATCGGTCGAAATACATTAACGACAATTGACGTACAATCAAGGAGAAGGAGACAATGATGCTTGTCATTACACACAATGTGTACGACAGAAGAATATTAGCAATGAATGCTATATGGTGATCAGGCAAAGCGATGTTGCCGAATTGTGAATCCAAGGCGATAACATTCACGCTTCTTCAAACCTTCGGGAAAGAGCTTTATTTGTTTCGAATATTTATTTGCTTCACTCGTGATTCTTATTATATTCTCCATTGTATAGGTACACATATGAAATATTTCCGCATTTATTTCCAAGATTCTGAGGTCTAGAAACATATTTTGGGCTCCAACTCGGTGTATTAACGAAGTTTGTCGGAGGTCTTACCCAGCCCGATCAATTTCTCCTGCATAAAACCGTTCCCATTTGGTGTCTCATCATTCCATTCCAATTAGGTATAGGTAGGAAAAGTTTTCGATGTTCGTTGCTTTAATCAGAAGTCATATCTTTCTGAATGTATCTTACCATCTTCGCTTAAAGGGGTTCCTGTTCTCTCTTGTTTGTGAGCTCCACCATCACAATTTAATTTCAAACTTCTTTATTTATTTATTTTCCCTTTTCCCTAATACAGCCGATAGGGCCTACAATATTATGATATGTAGCAGCGGCCGAGCACGAACGCCAATGCCCTAGGAGGGGATCGAAATCCTTCCAGGCGGAACTTGGAACTCCTGTAGTAGGCGTGGAATTAACCCAGCCGACACCGGGGCCGAAATATACGAAGCAATGTGCCCAATTTCGTCCGAAATGTTGTTGACGTTATTATAATGCTCCACAACCCTCAGTTCGTTCCAGGTCTTTTCAATGAAGTTTAGACTTTACACCTTCAGGCGTCACTTCGCGGAAGTATTTAATATTCGAATCCAAATGTAAAATATGCCTCGTACTTCTCCACAGTTTTTCATTGTTAAAATAAAACGCGTTTCGTAGCTTGCTGCATATTCAGTCACAATTGTTTATATTTTATTCACTGATTGTTACGATAGTAACCACCGCTAAGAAAGGGGGAGGGTTTGGAGAACAAACTAATTTTTGGGTGAAAAATTTTCCAAAAATTAGTTTGTTCTCCAAACTCCCCCTTCTTATTGTTAGTGGTGGTTACTATCGTAACAATAAATAAATAAAATATAAACAATTGTACATGAATATGCAGCAAACTACGAAACGCGATGCACGTTTACAATAAATAACAGTGTAAAAGTACAAAAGGTATATTCAATATGGATTCAATGAAGCTATCAATATTTCTACTTATCACTTGCTATTTCAAACGTTAATATGAGAACCAAGGTATGAAATTCGCCTTTAAATATAAGCATGCAGATGTAGCGCACAGGGAAATTCGCCAACGCATGTTTTGTCTCGCGTGAACGATCGCTGAGGAATCTGGCGCGGCAACCTCGCTGCAAGGTAAGGAGCCAGCGAATAATGCTATCGCGTAACACAAAGGATGAAGCTTCCTCCTGCAAGATGTGAGCAGTAGCCGACTCCCAACGACTTCATAGAGATTTGAAGTTTGCGATAGGAGCGGCGATGCTCGCGAGGGAAAGCGAAGGGGAACCTTTGCAATTGAGGACAGGGAGGAGATGAAAACTTCGAAAAGCTGGCCGAAACCAAACATGCCTAGAAACATGGAAACCATTAAATTTCAAGCTTTCCCAGGTAACTTTGTGGTATTAGTACACAAGGCTAAATGAAGGCGCGTTTAGTATATCGTTTCTTTTAGTTCCGAGCATGGTTTCGACCATATCTGTCACTATGATGAAAATAATAGTCAAAACCTTAGGGATAATTGAAAAATTCGGAATATAAAAAGTACTTGCATTTATTGATCATAGGAATTGAATTTATTGATCATAGGAATCAGTAAACATAGTATATGATACATGATTTCTGGGCACTGTTTATTTACCAAAATAAGCCAGGGTATTGGTGGCCAGGTAGTCTGAGCGAGATATCAAAAAGCAAAAAATTCACCTTATTTGGAATCGATATGAAGAAAAATTACTTTCACACTTATTTTATCTTAACTACCCAGAAACAAGCGTATTTGGCTAATTTATGTCGAGTGAATAACAACAACAGACGAACACAAACACCCATACCCTGAGTGGTCGTAATTCCACCCATGCGGGATTTGAACCCGCGACTCTCGGGTTAACATGCGAGGACTTTGCCCCGTCGCCATCGGGGCCGGCAACTTTTATTTTCATTCATCTATTTTCCCTCTTTCCGGAAACAGCCGACAGGTTGATAACAACCGATATTATAACATGTAGTAACGGCCGCGCACAGATGCCCAGTGACACGAAAATTTCGCCAATAATCGTAGGACTGACGGTATTCATACTAATCTCGACGTACAGTATGTCGAAATATAAGCCGAAAGAGTCGACTTACATGGGATATGGTACAAATGTGCGCTCTAGAGAGACTTCGTTTAGAAAATGTGGTAATTTTGACACACAGCGTCAGTCATTTAAAGGAGAGCACTTGGAAAGTTTTATCACGAATTAATTCTTAAAATAAACTAATAAGTCATTTATGTAATATTTGACAGAAATTTGTTTTTATACTTTAAAAACCTTTCACAAAATTGCAATACATAAAACTTCAGCTGCGAAGGCGCTGCCAGTGAAATGAGTCAAGAACTGGCCTTTTATGGTAACTCAATACGCGTATTAAGTTAATAACTAAAACTTTCAGCCTAATTAAAAATAGTTTTTTCATCATTATTATATACATTACATCATTTGTGAGATGCTATATATATAAAATTAAATTATACCTTAGTCTTCCACAATGGCAAGGGAAAATTTAGCTACCTTTAGGATTAATAGCTGCGCATGGGCTTTTGCCACTTTGGAAACAACTTTTGCCGCTAGTTCACTGAGTTTTAGCTTCAGTAAGCCCGGCTTTAGTTGTCAATGGTAATCCTCCCATTCATTCCGATTGCTGCTGCCCGTCTGCAGATGGCAAGCAGAGTGATACGAAACGAACTCACCCGTCAAAGCAAGTTAAACCCACTAATAAAAGGGACTACATAGTCTCCATCTCGTCCTAATAAAGCCGTCCTTTTATCTATTTTTCATTGATCTTCGCAATATCCTTCAGATTATTTGCACACCACCAAGGGGCACTTATGCCTCATGAGTTCCTAAAGCTACGTTTTCATGGACGCGTTAGACGCGCCAGCGCACGACAAGACGCGTCATTTCTTCGCGTGAACCGTTCGCATGCAAGCGAACCTGCGCGTAGGCGAACCTACGCGTAGGAGGTACCTACGCGCCATCTACTGCAGAGAACTAGTAAAAAAAAAACTTCTGGGCTTCTTTTTGTCCCTCTCATACTTATCCCGGAGGGCTTTCCACCGAGCCGACACATTTTTTGCTGTAAAACACAATGATATTACCACCAATGCATCGACACATTTAAGCTTTGAGAATCATCGGAAATAAAAGTTGTTCTTACCCTCCACTCCAATGGATATTTAAATCTCCCTCCACGCCTTCCCCCTTAGGTTTCTATCCCTGTATCGATGGTCCTTATGATTGTACTGGTACAGGTACTTATCGAATTTCGGAGATAATAATTTCAGCCAAGGAACCTACACTTCGTCCGTCAGCCATGTTTGTGATTCTACGCGAACATACGCGAACTCACGCGAAGAGATCCAGGCTTCTGATTGGCTGAAGATCTCGCTTTCGCGTCTCTTTGTCTGAAACACGTTCATGAAAACGTACCATAATACCTCTCCTCAAGCCGTCCAGTACTCCCATCCTCCTCCTTACCAATTAGCGAGTGCCATACATTCTCCCTCGATCACCTTCCAGTCAACGCGCCCTCACCTCTTAACACATACTCCATTCAATATTTCTGCATTATCTTAAACTCGGCCTCCAACTTCCCTTCCTTTCCCACACATCCAACCCTTCCTCGTTTGTCCTCCAGCCAAACATATCCCATACCCGTCAACAGAATGGAACTACGGAAATAAAACATAATTATTTCAATATGAATGAGGGTTAGATGTTCCAGTAATGGACATATATGAAAGGAGTGTGCTTCGTTGGTTTGGCCATTTTGAGAGAATGGATGAGAGTCGAATAACGAAACAGATATATAAGAGTGAAACGAATGGTGCGAGAGGTAGAGGAGGTAGGCCGAGAAAGTTGAGGTTGAATGTGGTTGAGTAAATTCTAAGGAGGAGGAATATTAGGAGTCTTAATAACAGGAGGGCGTGTATGAAGCAGTGTATGGGGATAAATGAGACAAAAGACGTTTGCAAGGATAGGTCAGTATGGAGGAAATTATTGAAGCAGAGTTAGGTGCACAAATATGTATTTATGAGTGAAACTTACTGACTCTGCCTACCCCGAAAGGGAACGGCGTGATTGGTATATAGGTATGTATAAAATATCCATTATTATGTGAATAAATTAATTTAATCGTAATATAATACACTCCAGCCGATATATCGGCCACGGGGACTTTTAATCAGCTGAATCCGATACATATATGAGTTAGGTATCACTCACCTGATAAGAGGGATAGGGGTTTCATTTTTGCCAGAGAAAAAAACATTTTTTTCACTATCAGACAGCTCAGTTTCTTCCATCTCTCTTTTCCTGGCAGGAAAAAAAAGGCAAACACGTGTTCTTCTACTCCAGCCGTCGGGTTACGGAAAACATATCAATCACTTTAACCAAGCGACCAATTGACCTCCGTGAATCTTTATAGTAGTCCACCTCTGTCAGTCTCAATCTGGAATGGTGCTCCGCGAAAAGATGTCCATCTGACCCACTTGCCAAACTCTCAATGGCTGAAGAAGCATTAATTCGGTTGGAGACGCTTCAACGGCGATAAATATTCTTCGAGGTTACAACATTCACCCCTTAATTAATTCAATTGCTAGCTTTTGATCAAGGACAATTTACCAAATAATAATCAATTTGAGCATCATTTCTATAATGTCGTTCAGAACTAGTTAGCGCAATACCATAACAAAGAAAGTACTTTCGATCTCGAAGCAGTAACAGGGATGAGGGCTAAAATCAACGTCTCTTCGCTAAAAAGGACACTCCAATGCCATTTATTACCCTATTCATATGTGTAAGCTCGCGTCCAACCCTTATTTTGGAATCCACATACTACTCCGCGAGCCGCCGCACCGGCGTGTGGCAGGGGATAGTAGGTTACCAGCTGTGCATAGATGTCAGTTTTTGGGAGGTGTAGTGGTGGCATGTACTATGGGAGTGTATTTAGAGGAGCTCAGTTTTTATCGTGGTTACTTATTGTGCGCGAAAAGAACGAGTTTTTGTGCCTATCTGTTCGGCAGAGTATCTCTCTAATTTTATCGCTTCTCTCAGACTTAGAGATGTGGTGAGGCGTCGTGATAATATTCTCTGTGTCGCTCTGAAACACACTAGATCTGAATTTCTCAAGTAACCTAAGCCTAGCGTGTAGCCTCTGAAATTCTAGGGTCTCCCACCTTAATCCCTCTAAAAGTTCTGAGACACTATATGTTCGTTCGTAGCAGTTTTTTACGAAGCGTGCTGCATTTCTTTGTATGTTATTAATATTTTGGTTAAATCTTTATGACCAGGGTCCCAAATACTCGCGGCGTATTCGAGGTGTGGCCTCAACAGAGCGAAGTAACATCTCCCTTTTACTTTTTCATCCGAGGATCTTCCCATTATACGCTTAACAAAACCTGATTTCTTTAACGCTGTGCCGCATATGTTTTGTGTGTTCCCTGCGATATACCAGAAGTTTCCAAGATATATTACTGAATTTGATGATCAACGTAAGTGTTATTATGAAACAGTTTCAGGTATCGAGTGAAATTTAATGGCACTCCGCTAGCCTACTTTTTCTAAAACACGGCTTGCCAATTAAAAAGTAGTGATCGCGAAAACCATTCAACGGTAAATATTTATTTTAAATCCATTGCCAGGTCCTGAAGTATTTTTCAACGTCGCCATCTAATAACGGCATAGAATTACGAAATGTAATCAAAATACAGAACTCCAATCAATACACATCATCTGAGTCCATGAAAAAGATTTCAAGGATACATTTACCAACTCTTCGCAAATTGAGATGCGCTGATTGGAAAACCGTCGTCGTATCGCAATTTATTAAGGACAGAATTACAAAGAAACTATCTGAACGACTCACGGCTAGAAAGACAGAAAATCGGTAAATCAATCGCACAATTTATTAAATCAAGTCACAGCCAATTCGTAATTATAGTCCTTATTAGACAACTGCCTTCCCCTCCTTGCTGCAATAATACGTAAAAACACATAATGTACACCATGAATACATCTCACCAGCACGGACGCATCCTAACAATATCTACATCTACATAAAAGCATGGGAGCCGCCACATTGGCGCGTGGCATGGGATGTTTGGACTACAGCCGGGTAAATGAGTAAAGGAGGTAGCATGGAGGAGAAATGCTGAAAAGTATGTTGAGAGTGTTGTCCTCAGCTCTAATTTGTGGTCTACTGGCCAGAGGATGACCGAAAAAGATAATGATGACTTGTACAAAAGTATTTTCTAGGTAAAGAGGGCTTCTGTAGAGGCTTAAATTACCAATCAGCAATTAAATCTACAGCCACATACTATCGTGCGAGCTGCCACATGGGCGTGTGGCAGGGAATGTTAGAACACCAGCCGCGGAAAGATATAAAGGATAAGGTTTTTGGAGGTTAAATGGTGAAGTGTATAATGGGTGTGTTTTAAGTCTATACTTTTATTATCGTCGTCTGTTGTGCCTGGGAAGAACGCATTTTTGTTCCTATCGGTTCGGCAATATATTACTCTTATTTTAGTGATTTTTCCGGTTGTACAGATGTAGGGTAGCGTCAAAATGATGTTCTCTTTGTCGCATTGAAACACACCTGTCCTGAATGTCTCTTGTAATCTTAGCCTAGCGAGTAGTCTCAGAGTCATTACACGCAGATAAATTTTCTAGAATTATATAAAGAGTCATCGCGATTAACATGCTTTCACAGCGCTAATAATGACCAGATTCTTTTGAAAACAATAATAAAGTTGCCAATTAGGATGCAAAGTCTTTGCATGACTTTTAGAGAGCTTCAAGATTTTTACAGTCACTAGGGTGAATTCTCATCTATAGGTCGCGATAGTGAAAAAAGACTCCGAAGCAACCTGGGCACAGTGTGCCTTACACTCGTTTAAAAAAGTATCCGCACGGAGCAGGTGCCAATATTGCAAGCGCTCTCCAAGAGAATGTCTTTCGTAGCGCATCGCAAGTCGGCTGGTTATCCCGGGAGGCCATCGACAGATGAGGTTATTTGCGCCATTGAGGAGAGGCGGGTGGCTAGGCGCGGGTGGGATTATTTGCTGGAGGGTTGGAGACAAACATGGGGTCAGCATTGGCAGACCCTGACGAAAAGGCGCCAAGGGGTCCACATTTTAACCTACCATCCGACGGCCGAAGTAACCCAACCGAAATACTCTCTACATCAGGATTTCGAGGAAAAATCTGGATGACATGAAAATATGTCACCTGGATCATAAATTAAATTTATGCGGATAAACTAAGATTTTAATTTGTATTTCATTTGAATGTAACTGTAATTCATTCTCATTTAATTTAATCCCTGGCTCATTTAAAGATTCTCTCAACTTTGGACGGCAGTGTTCCTTCCAATATTCACCATCTTCGGTCCACCTAATTTCACCCTCAGAGCTCCTACGTTCATCGTTTAACTTATTCTCAGCACTCGGATTCCGACCTTCCTGCCGAAAGAAAACATTTCTGGCCAAATGGTCGTTTGGCATATTTCGAACTCCTAAGCTGGAAGGTAATACTGGGGAGATAATAGTCAACTAAGGTATTTATTGGTATAAGGTATTGAGAACGGATAGGTCGGTTAGTGAGAGAAAATAACTACCACTATCGGGATTCGAACTCGGGATTTACGGAGTAGAAAGCCAGAGGATCACGGTTCTCCATAATCTCGTTATCGTTATTGTTCATTTGCCCTCTTGGGAGCGAAAACGACATCGTTACATTTCCAGTTCCATTTCCAGTTTCCATTTTTTCCAGACGCTTCGAAACACTAGTTTCAATTGATGGAGTGCATTCTTAGGACAACAAATGTCCTTCGAGAGCGATTCGCGTTTTGGATAACAATAACAACAACGCGAAAGCAGGAATTGCGATCCCATCCCAAGACTACCACACCGACACGATCTCCGAGCATCGAAGTCCGCCAGTGGCACAGGTTAGTATATACCGCATATTTTCACTTTCAAATTATATTTAAAAAAATACGTTTACCTGTAATTATTAGCGTCAAATTATTTATCAGATGAAAGAGAATGAATCTGAAGCCTGCTACGGAATTTATTAAATTTAATTCCACGAAATGGTCCACTATCGTCTCCATTGACCCATTCTTCCAAGTGATTGCACAGTCATAGAATATCTGATTAACTGTAACTCTCTCGTTGCTGTCTGAGTGGTTTTATTTAGTAGACATTATCTCTAGTTGCCACGCGTTCCCATTGCTGAGGTTGGTGAGGTAAGTATTCACTGCTGTGAACGGTAGGATGCTCACTGTTAAGACATGCGATAGTCCCATTGTTGTTATACTTCGAAGCATTACCTATATGATTAACCGCTAGGATTTATATTTACAACTGAGTAGCTATGCTTATAGCCCAAAGGAAGGAGGAATCAGAATATTCAAGTGTCTGAAAATTCACAAATAACTACTCATCGTGTGAAGCGAAACTAAACCTTTTGAACATGAAGCGCGTCATCATTCCGGGTCGAAACTAAATTGTACCAAAATTGAATTTAGTTTCGTCCTTTTAGTTTTGACCCGGAGTAGTTTCGACTCTGATTAAGTTTCGACCCCGAGTTCAGTCCTTCAGATATAATTCCATTTCGTTTCGCTCCCAGAGATAAAACTATTGACTTTGCCCTAGTTCTGACTTTAGTTTCGTTTCTGTTGCCATCCCTGATCGAAGGAGCACGTTTGAAACATGCCCGTAACTCGCCTCGTGAACGCATTCTTATGATAATAATAAAAAAAATAGCATAGCAGTAGCGAAACATGGTGGCAGTCACAAGCGAAATGCTCGCCGCTGAGAAGGGGAGGGCTCTGGTGGAACGGGTCGTTTTAAGAAGCGGAGGAGATTGGAGAACGCATGGTAGAGATCGCTGCAAACATAAATGCTTTGAGGTCACATCTTGAAATTAAATTTGAGAGGGCAGTTAAGTGTCAGCAGCACGCTTCACCGCAAAATTGCCCAAAAAAAAAGGATCAAAACACGATGATACAGCACGAACTCCGTAGGAGAGGTCCATGTAACCATTATATTAAATGCCATAGAGAGTTGTAAGGGTGATACAAATTGTGGACAGAGCATTTTGAAGTTGGAAATGAAGGTTTGCGACCTTGGAAGCCCTGGCAGTCGCATAGGGAGACTATTCTACTATACCTAAAGTGCGGAGCCAGTTCGTAGGGAACAGACTATTCCACTTAACATTGCACACCTGTCATCATGTTTCGATACCACTATTCTCAACCTCCACTTTCCACATTGGACCCAAGCAGGGACATGGATATCGCCACTGCCGGGATCGGAAGCCAGCGCTCTGGGGAGTTACTCGGTATGGTCTCGGCCTTGTCGAATCTCGACAGAGACAAAATATTAACGTGACAGCCTTGAAAATTCCAAATGGGGCCAGACATAAGTTGAAATTGGTCGGGTGAAATTGGTAGGACTTTGACGTCACATCCACGGATCACCCGAGGCTCGACCACGCCGAGTCCTTCATGAATAAGGGCCCTGGCCACCACAACAACCCGATTCCCGCGTATCGAAGGAGAGCGTTCACACATTGCCAGAATTCGTCTCTACATATCACCTAAACTAAGTATTCGCAGTTGTCGGCACGATAACTGACGGCGAGTCGTCATGCAACGTAACCGAGGAAGAGTTTGCCAGATTTCTCAGGCGTCTAAGAAAATGGTTATTTACGCAATTAGATAGAGATAATAATCTTTACAATTAAAGTGCCTACCACCTTAACATGCCATTGATATCACTATGTTACACTTCATTATTACCAAATTTGTTACTAGCTTTGTATTGTTCTGTTATTGAATTCATTAAGTCTATGTATTTCAATTGATGTAACCATGAGCATACTTTGTGTAAATTACAACGACTATAAATATATTTATGCGTTATAATTAAACTGCTGCCGAACCCAGCGTAACCAACTGATGGCAACCCAAATTTCAGGTTGCTTAAGGGGTGCCTAATTTTACGAATAATATTGTATTGTATAACTAGGTGTGTGAAATACAATATTATAATTATTATTTATTCACAGAACATCGGTGGAACTATGCCGGCAAATCGGCTGCTCCGTGTCCTTCACGTGACTTAAAGCCACTACGACTTGCATTTACAAGTGAACCTTCATTGCGGCGAGACAGAATGGAGAAAACTACTCGTAAAAGTTCGCAGCGAGAAATCCACAAGAACTCAGGCATGCATTAAAAAATTTCCATTAACGTCCAGGACCTTTTAAAAATATCCAGGTCACTCTTGTAGATTGCATCACGTGCATAAAACAAATCATTTGCGATAAAGATGAATTTCCAATGTCACCATTTCCGCATGTTATTAGGAAATAACAATGCATGTGATCGTTGCCGCCAACAATGCAAATGGTAACGAAACCCGTTTTTATTTCTTCATAGGATGATAAAATAATTATTTATGCAATAATATGTGACCAATTTTGATACAATCTTTGTACTCTACGCAATTTATAATGGCTACACTTTTAACTAATGGTCCCCGGGATACTCGAGGTTCGTGTCTATCCCGTATGAGTAAAATGGTGTTTGAAGCTACATTTCATGTGAAATACTCCTTACTCCAACGAGAAATTGCCACTATCGAAATGACTGCGTACTTGATGGTGAGTGTGATATGTGGTGTTCTCTAAATTGAATGGAGTTCCCTTGATGCTGAGTGAAGGAAAACCTATCCGATCGCCAACTACTGTGTTCATCCGTCTGGAACGTCTAATTGCGAGAGAATATTCGATGACTGATACTGCATACGTACTTCTACTTCTGGTATAGCCACAGGAGACGTAGTTCTGCATTGGTATGGGAAACGTGTGATCGGGCAATGTCACTATCTTCTATTAAATTGTAAGTTTCTCCGAACAGACGAGTTCTCCGTTCACAATACTCGATACATCAATAAGCGACCACAATGAAAACTGAACTTCACTCAACACACTCCCATAATACACTTCATTATTTCACCTCCAAAAACCTTATCCCGTACATCGTCACACTGCTGGCGTCCTGACACCCCCTGCCGCATGGGCGTGGGGCGTTTTACCTTGGAATTACATAAACATCTGATATATCGTGGGGATTACACATACAGAACATATGTGGCGCAGCATTAAAGTAACTAGGTTTTGTCAAACGTATAATGCGTATAATAACGTAAACGTATAAGGTCCTCGGATAAAAATGTAAAAAGAGATGCTACTTCGCTCTGGTTAGGCCACACCTCGAATACCTACGCCGCGAGCAATTGGGACCATGGTCAAATGGACTTAACAAAAAAATTAATAAAATACAAAGGAAAGCAGCGTTCTTCGTTAAAAACTGCTACGAGCGTACATATAGCGACTCACAACTTTTAGAGGGATTAAAGTGGGAGCCCCTTGAGACTGGCAGGCTACACGCTAGGCCTCGGTTGCTTGAGAAATTCAGAACTGATATTTTTCAGAGCGACATAGAGAATATTATTATGACTCCTCACTACATCTCAAGGTCTGACAGATGAGATGAAATAAGAGAGATACACTGTCGAACAGATAGGTACAAAAACTCGTTCTTTCCGGGAACAATATGCGACCACAATAAAAAATGAGCTACACTAAATACATTTCTATAATACCTACATGTCACCATTTCATCTCCAAAAAACTTACACCTTTACACGGCTAGTGACCTAACACGCCCCTGCGGCGGATCGCGGGGTATTATGTAGATGCCTAACTCTTACAAGTGTCCAACGGGTATCGAGTCACCCTTTGCCACACACCCTCGTCGTAGTGGTTGGCTGAGCACCACTTGATGTAGATGTTATACGTCGGAGACGGACGCAGTAGGATTGTCTCGCGCGAATTTACAAAGGCACACCTCAGAGGTGGAGGGCAAGTAGACAACCGAGGATTCCTTCCGGCGAAGGTGGGCGTTCACAGGATTCTTCTCTCCGATGGTGGGCGGGGCGAGGAAAAGTTGCAGGGGTTCGAGGAACGAGGTGGAGAGATCCCGAACCGTCTCTCCCGCAAGCGTAGCGACTGATTGCCGCAAACCTGTGCTGAACGTCGCCATGAAATCAAAAGGGAAGAGGAGAGTGATGACCGGTTTCATATGGTTGCATCAGTGTCAGGTTAATCCCTTGAGAAATTGGGAGACCTTGTCAAAAAATTTTCCGAAGGATCGATCCGGAGCCCTTCGACTCAAACGTTGGACTACAGGGTATACGAAGGTTTTGGCCTCTTCATCATTTCTAAAAGTATGCGCTATAATTCTAGTTGAAGTATAAACGCAGTGTGAATTCACATCAAAATTTATTAACCAACTAATATTTAGCGTAAGGCGTTTGAAATAGACGTGCCTTGATAAATTTGACGGAAATATTCCTCGCGTTTCTTAAAACGAATAGGTACCACACAGAGTTCAGCCCGAAACCATCGGATATAGTAAAATGTTCGAATAGGAATATGATAACTGATTCTCAGCCAACGTTAATATATCTATTTCGACTTGCCACGACAAATTATATTATTTTGTTTTTCACGTACACATTTATTTCAATAAGTGATTTAATATACACTAAATATTGCAAAGTTTCGATAATCACATACTTCTTCGAACGAAGAGGTCCCACTAAATGTCAGCCGCATTCATCAACCACTTCCAGACGTTAATTTTTTCAGCGAAGTATGTAAACGTAATATCTCCTGCCGGAAGTCAATTTCTCTCCACAAAAGTTTAAAATGGAGCAGTCATATCAAATTTAAGAAGAGTCGACGGCAGCCCTAATATCCGTCGGCAAAAATTGAAACGACGACGACCAGGTATCACGAAATTGAGTGCTATAAAATAAGGGAATGACAGAACAGTTCCAAGATGTGTGATTAGAAAATGTTTAAATATTATTAAATTCCATCTGATGACAGCCTACGAAATATTCAGATAAAAATCTTAACTTATTTACCGATTCGTCACGTGATGTATTCGAAGAATGTCCACCATAAATTTGGCACAAACAAAATGTCACCGAATTATTTACCAACAACAGCGGCAAATCCTTATCTGTGACAACTCTATCGGAAATACAGAACTCGAGCACAGTCGAATTGAATAAGGAGGAAACAGACAGGGAGGAAAATTCTCTGAATTCGGCACACGAAAAATTATCGCACATACTACAATCGTACATTTTATGATAGAAGACAGCAATTTTGAGATAAAATTTCAATGACGAAAAAACCAAGTGAAATCATTAAAACTAGCTTCCAAGATATATAATTAGCGGGTACACACGATATATGAGAACGATTTCCTAGGGAAAAATTCTTAAAACTATCCTCATAAGTCCACAAAATTTCTCGAAAAAGCTATATCAAAGGAATGGTTTCACCTATAATTTTTCCGGTAAATATGTTTCGCATCCAATAAAAAACAACCTTTCACGGAATAAAATGTGACGAACTGTAGGCAATATTTGGAAGAAAAAATCACGATTATCGCTCTTTTTGTCCGCTCACTATTTCTCCTCAGGTGAAAAAAACACCTTTTTCTCGTTAAGATTCTTATTCTAACCTTTTTCAGAGAATCCTCAGTCCTGTGAGTCTCATCTTTATGAACGTGCCGCTCATCGCCTCCTTTAGCTCCCCTCCTCGCCGCTGAGGATGTCACGGCAACCACCAGCAACAAAATCCACAGAGAGTTCCACCGTACCCACTTAGTCATGATCCTGGAGCAACTGGTAGACGGCGGGGAAGGTTCGTTTTTTAGCAGGCATCTTACTGTGTGACGTCAGGCAACCCGACAGACGTCATGAGTTTTGACCATCAGAGGCATCTAGCGGCGGAGTCGTACACCTGGCCGAAGACAAGACAACATCACCAAGTGCATTTGTGAGGCAACGGTGTGGATTGTTCATAATACGCGCTCTCGACAAGCGTAAACAATTTCTACTTAGAAAGTTTTATAATATTCGGCGAACCTAGTTGAACAATTACTTTTTTAAATAATGGCGTAGTCATAAATCAGTCTGTTGAAGTCAGCGATCGGTCAAAATGTCGAACGTAGAATTACAAAACGAGGAGAGGGAAGTTCTTCTTGCAATTTACGATGGAGATCCAGCCTTTAAGGAGTTATCTTCTAATAAATATCAGTACAAAGTGAGTAGTCGGGTTAGTTATGCTATAATTTGTTATGTATTGTTATTTTGCCAAAATTATGGTGTAAACGAATCCATGCGTTTTCAGTATGGTGATGAAGGTGACCCAAAATCATTTCTTTTGGAGCTTTCTTGGGGGGAAGCGTATCCTTCAGATAAGCCCATCGTGAATATGGATACGTTCTATAATAAACACATGTAAGTATGATCTCAAGTATACTGCTTAAACTGAAGCATACGTGGCTTCACAGTTCATGAGACATGGTTTGGGTTTTAAAGATACAGTGAAATGATTCATTTATTGAGATTGATCCATTTCTACAGAGTACAAGAAGTGAAGGACCATGTGGTTAATACGATAGGAAAGGAAGCCGAGCAATTCTTGGGGGAAGCTATGACTTATACTTTGTTCGAGTGGGTGAAGGAGCATTCTGAAGAATTGCTTTCGGCGCAGCCAGAATCTCCTGTTACGGCATCTTCATCTTTGGCGGATGCAGTGAACAACATCGCTATATCGGATAATGTGGTAATTTGTAACGTTTAAAATTGCTTTAATCATTTGACTTTATCCACAATATTTATTCATCCTCTCTAAGTCCTACTGAGTTTTGGCAGTGATAGACATTCTGAAAATCAGGCTATGATATATTTTCTTCTCAAGACTCGTTCATTAATGCCATAGTGGGAGTGGAAGAGTTTGGTAAATTTTGTCCATAGTACTATTGCATGGTTTTACTCTTCATTCATATTGAATTGAAATAATGAAAATCAAGGAGGTCCAAGGCTCTACTAAAGCACTTAATGATGAGTACTGCTCTGTTGTGTTACTAAAATCAAAGCCTCCTTAGGCTATGAAGTTCTTAGATAGGATATTGATCTGAGAGTATGATTTCTTTTTAACTAGAATCAGTATTTGAATCATTCAAATTTTCCTCTTACACTCATACCTATCTCACCATACCCTTTGATGGTAGGTACAGTTGGTGAATTAAGTCATTGCCCTTAGCCCTAGAGAACTGGGTCTATTTGAGGAGTTTACTCCATAATGCCCTATCCTTGTGACTATTTCACTTTCTTAAACCCAGTCTACACGAGGCACCAAATAGCTCTGTTTGATGTAGCATGTTTCCAAAATGCAAGGCTGCAGACTTGGAATTCTATCAGCAAGGCCTATCCTATTCTTGGTTAATACATCTGTGTGTGCATTCTAACAATTTATGTCTTTATGCGGAACAATTTTCAATGCACATACATTCATATATCAGGTAAGTACAATTAAGTGTCACAGGTAAAATGATCTTTATCCCTATGCATTTACTTTTCTCAGAGACTTAATGTTCTTCCCCAGAATGTCTTCTACCAATTTCACCCATAGCTTTCACAGTCTACCTGTTCATCTTACACCATTCACTCTGCTATCATATGTGGACCCCAGAAGTCAAGGGGTCTAAGTGACATTTTTGAAAAAAAGAAGTTAGGTACAGGAATGGGATGGGAAAATATTAATCTTTTAGGTGGTAAAGGGATCTAAGCGATTTTCTTGACAGGTGCTGCTATCTAGGGTAATGCCTCTTAGCTACTTAGTGGGTTGTACCAAACATTTTCAACTTTGACTTAAGTTTTCTCTAAACAATGGTTTTGTTACTTAGACCCCTTGACTTCTGGGGTCCTCATATATATTTCGTTATTTGACTCTCTCCCGCTGTCTTGACTTGGTCAAACCAACAGAGCAAACCCTTTTCATGTGTGACCATCCCTGGAGCATCCATCCCTCATTCCTCCACCCATTCCTAAACCTATCCATTCTACTTACCTCACTGACACTTGTCACTTACCCCATTCCCACTGCACTGAGCCTTCTCATATGCTTGTCATTACATTCCAAGGTTTTGCTACCATAAAATAACCTTTGGAGGAGAATGTTTTTGTACACTATGATATTCACTTTCCTAGACATATCCCACATACTACCTCTAACTTTCCTACGAGCATTTGCATGCTTTAAAATACCTTCATCCATATTTTGCAACCATTTGATCCAGATACACAGTCAAATTTTAATTACTTCCGTACAATTTAATCAATTACTTCATTATTTACCCTCATTATGCAATCTGTCTTAACTAGCTCCCTAGCGAAAACTTCTTCCTTTGGCCTTTTACACATTTATCCTTAAGTTCATTCTCCTGATTGCTTTGTCGAAGTTATCCAGGAGCCCTTGTAATTCCAGTTGGCTGTTAGATAACAACAATGCATTGCCTATGTACAATAAAACTTGCATATTTACATCTCAAACCATTGAACTGATGTGGTCGCTTCGTGCATCTCTCACACATTTATCCATAAAGAATAAGTGTTGGTGACATTGTGCATCCCTGCTTATTAAAGCTTTACTACTAGCCAGTCACTCAAGACCTACTCTCACACTGGCATTACTATATTTAATAACTGCTCATTTACTCCATAGTCCTTTGAAACATTCCCTTAAAACAAAAATTCCCCACAAGGCTGTAAATATTGTATTGGCCCTTAAATTTGAGTTATTCAGTGATAGATTGGCTTTCAGATACTATAAAGAAACTATTTTGTCTTTGGATCCTGATGTATCATTAAGTACTAAGTGTCTAAGTCTTTTTATGCCTTAACATATTGCTATTGTACTTATCCCTTGGTCTTCCTCACAGAACTCTCTCTTCCATGAAATGAGTATACTGTTCTCGAGAGGTTCAAGGAATTATAATTATAGAGGAGAAATCACTATGCCTCTGAGGACTTCTATTTACCAATCATTAGCACTTTACGTGTCTTCTTGAAAATCTACCTGCTTTGAACCATTGCACATTTTGTCAGGGTCTGAAATGTGTAATCACTTATCTATCTGCTAGCAAGAGATGCTGATCGTGATAGAATTTGATTGCATTTTGAAGAATTTTCTCAGGGAACAAGGCTTTGGATGAACTGTGTATTAATACTTCAATTAAAACTTTGTTAGATTGCACCCTACTTCAAGAATGTTTTTGTTAAGTATGAAAGCAGAATATTATTTTTTTTCTCTGCTGATCTGGGTATTGAAGCATCAAAATCATCCTTTTAACTCATGGGATGCCAAGCTTTGTGGAAAGCAAATATTCTTATTATTATTATTATTATTGTAAATTGTCCTGTCATTGATTATGGAAATGAGTAGACACTATTAATATTTGCAATGAATAGCATTCGGTAGAAAAATTTGCCTGCCTTGCTTAGTATAGTTTTCTTTAAAATAATGCAGGCTTGAATATAACCCTGCTATTATGTTTGTTAAACATATTTGAAACATTACAATTATCTCTCTCTCATTTCTGCAGGAGGCCAAGGCCCCCAAGGTGAAGAAGGAGCAACTCAGCAAGGCACAGAAGCGGAAGCAGTGGGAGCGTGTAGATGGGAAAGGTGAGAAACCAAGGGGTTGGGACTGGGTGGACGTTGTAAAGCACCTGTCACAGACTGGCTCCAAAGCCCCTGACACTTCTGATCCTTGAGGTGTATCGCTCAGGCAGCAGCTCAAGTTGATTCACTGAAGGAGTGGGGGCCAGCATCCAGCCACTGTGAAAGGGATAGTGCCATTTGCCCTTGCACAATGGATGGGTTCTTTCCCTGATCAAGCTGTAAACTTTTGTGCTCAACGTATTGATGTGGTATTATGTGTTCATCATATCAATGTGTATTCCCCCTAACCCACAGAGATATGAAATCCCAGCTACTTGAAAGTGATGATTCATAAATTGTGTACCTTGGGGGCACGTAATCCTGCTTTGCACTACTTGTCTCAGAATATTGGGTGCCATTTAGAGGGAGTTCTTGATGGTTTTGGTGCTGAATTGAACAAATTGGATTTCGATTGTTTGGGAATAAAATTGCGTCAAATTTGTGTGCATATGAGCTAGCAAATGGTTATCGTACTTCAATTAATGTTTTGGAATGTGTGAAAGTTCCTCATTGAAGCTTCCATGATGGCAAAGAGAAAACCCCATCACAAGATGTGCCTTTCCTGTTTGTGGCTGGAGTAGTAACTATTTATAACTCTGAATTATTGTACAGTATGGATGTTGGAAAATTATATGACGTTGTTTACAAAGTGAGTGCTTTATTTAAAAAAAAATTGTATAAAGTTATAAATGGAATGAAACCAGATCATGGAATTCAGGACATCACTAAGTGAATTTACCATGTATGGAAAATGTTTTCAGAAGTCAAGGACTACCATACACCCCTCCATTCATCAACAATGAGTTGATGATTTGCAGTAACCCACCCTGAAAGAAATTCATTTGAAAGAATGGTTGCAACCAAAATTCACAGAGGTTAGTAGAACACACATAAGTATAACTTGCCTTTGTTTTCAATCCCTCCCATGAATTCATCCAAATCTGCATCCACTAGCTCTTCAACTGAGAGCATGGCTTCAACAGGAAGACTATGGCACTTGCCCAAAGGAGGGAGCAACGTGTTCGTTGAGGTCATTCCCTGCATGTATAAGTTCATTGATTCATGCAATCGTGCCAAAGGAGAGGTGATAATCTTTGTTTTAAAAATTGCCTGAAAGCGGAAAAAGAAAGATCACGACTCGTGGTAATGGGAATATTGAGCAATTATGAAATCAGTATTGGGGGAGGAATGAAATATTCCCAGCATAAGAATCCCAGTAAAAGCTGAATGCAAACCTTATTTCTATACTCAACTGCTAATGAGTCTAGAAGTTTGTTCTCTCATATAATATGTCACCATAACATTTTTTTTAACTTTCACGGATATTACCAATCTAGGGGGTGATAATTTCTTGATGGAACCTAATTGTAAGTTACTAGGTAAATGCTGTGATACGGATAAATGGGATAGGTTAATGAGTGCCAATACACAATGAATGCATTGATAATGAGGAATAGTAACGTGTAGCAATTGAATTAAGTAAAAGATATGAGAAGAAATTGGAAAGGGTACCATTGCACAATGAGCACCACTACACAAGAATAAACTGATAATAAGGAGTTATGGTAATCTCTGGCAAATAATTGAGGTAACTACAAATACAGTCGTAAAAGATAGGAGAGGATATTAGACACAAAATACTAAATAGCACTTGAAACGGAGAGCATGCTTGATGAAAAATACTGAAGAAAATAAACACCTTAGTTTTAAAAATAAAAGTTAAGTTAAAAAAAAACAATTCAGGAAAAGTGGAAGAAAGAGATTAAAACCATTAGTTTAAGATATTATAAATCAGCAAGACTGATTTAAACCAAATGTGCAATACTCCAACTGATTTTTTCCTTAACATTAATTGCTTAAATACCTACACAATGTTATTCTTCAATGTAATGATTTTTTTTGCCTTCAAACAGTTGGTGTATAACAGCTCTAGTTCACTCAAGTTTTGCACTTCTCAGACATTCTTAAAAAGTATGTTTCATAAATGATTTTCACCGCAAGAAATCTGAAATTTCAGGTGGGTTAGTTGCCTTTTAAAAACTCATTTTCGACCAGGATAGTTAATGGGACATTCTTCCAAACAGTTATTTCATGGAAAACATAATTAAAACTACTGAATTACTAAGGTCAAAAATCCTTCCGCTAAGTATTAAAAATATTTTGGCACATCCCAACTGAGGACCTGCTGAAAAACTCAATGTAATAAAATTGTGAAAGTATATAACTGATAAAATTTAAAAAAACAAGAATAGCAATCACTCAACTTCTGCTTAAAGGTTGGCATGATGTGAGTAGGGATTTTTACATACAAACTGAACAGGACATAGTTCAGCTGCAAAGTCATTAAACAATATTGGACAACCCAAAATAAATACCTAAAATAAAAACTAATTCATACAAATTTTAAATTTAAAGGATGCAGTTTCATCAAAGTAGTCAATTGTAAAACTACCGACTGAACCTCAAAGAGGATTCTGCATGCAGGGAATGAATTGCAGATCTTCCCTTAAAAACCAACTGTCCGACAAGTAGGCACAAATCTTTGTGAGTCCACTATTGAAACACAATTTATCAGACTTCTCATTTATTTATGAAATATTTTTAGATAAGGAAGTGAACGGAAGCAAAGAACCAAAACTTAAGCATGGCCCAACCAGGGCAAGTAAGAGTAGCATGTGGAAAAGGAGAGGGAGGTCATTTCACAAAAGAAATCACATGGAACCAGGGGGGATACAATACAACATTAAACACTCTGATCACTGATCTGAAAAGTATAATAGTTATTATTATGCTCATTATTATATAGATATAATGATGTAACAGTTTCATAGTTTTTTTAGGATGACTGAAAATTGCCATAATTTAATGGTAGTCTCCCACCCCCCACCGTTTGAAGTTTAAAGATACATTTCAATATGTTTTTCCTACATAATACTACAGGTTCATTATGATTTAACTTCAAGTTTCTTCACAATCAAATGTCAAAGAGAGCGCTCCTTTCAAAAACGGCAAAAATCCAGCACTTTTGTTCTCACCAGAATAAAAAATCGAGTGTGTAATGTAAAAATAATCGGCAACCACAGCTGAACGTAAAATAAAAAAAAGTACAATTTGGTGTAACTCGCATTCATATGGGTACCATGGCTCATTTTTAATCAGTGTCCAAACTCGAGTCTACATAATTTTGGCACCGACAGTAGGAAGTGGAGGAAATGGTTGAAGGGTGCAGCGAGTAGGAATGGACAATTTGAGGGAATAATTAAGAGAAAAATATTGGGAAAGAGGTGTAAGAAGAGAAGGGATTGTGGGTGCCCTCAAAGAGGAGAAGAGCTTAGGATGGAAATAATGTGGGACATCAGATGTCACTCGCAATGTTTTGAGGGTTAAATACTATGGAGGAACTGTCATTAACCTAACTAATATTGAGTACCTATTAT
This sequence comes from Ceriagrion tenellum, assembly GCA_963169105.1. Lineage (NCBI taxonomy): Eukaryota > Metazoa > Arthropoda > Insecta > Odonata > Coenagrionidae > Ceriagrion > Ceriagrion tenellum. The sequence goes on along the minus strand of OY720634.1, from coordinate 26,583,076 downwards.
AACACCAAGTATGAATACTTAAGCCTACATGATATTTAAAAGCTACTTCCAGAACCAAATGTGTAGGCTTTTCATCTATGAATTTCACATATACTAACCAAACACTAATGACAACAAATTCAAGAACACATTATTTTATAAGCAAAATGAAATATGCATTACAATTGGCAAAAAAGTTTCATAGTACAGGCGACAGAAAGAAGACAAAAGCAAAATTGAAAAAAAATTGCTAAAATAAAACATTTAAAAATAAACAGCAACCATTAATAATAATGGTAACAGTGATCATTGCAAGGTAATAGTATTATATTTGTATGTAATTGGAAATACAAATTATGTACGTAGCATATGTATTAATAAATGTATGTATACTATTGGTAGTACGTTTTAGGCATTTAAACCCTTAACTAGTGAAGTGCATTTCTTATCACACAACCAGTGACGAGCAGCCTGAGAGATCGCAATTTATTAAATATAAATAAAATGTTGGAATGATACTTTTATGGTATGGTTTAAATTTTATAATTCTCAGTACAATGTCTTCAATCCATATTTAATTTTCTAAAACAGCAACACTAACCACTTCTTCAAGGTAAATTATTATTTGAAACAGGGTAAAAAAAATAAAAGAAAAAACAATTTATTATTAGAGTAATAAATAATTAACGTTTTTCTAGAGTTAAAAATAAGGTCCTAAACATTAAAGTAGTTATGCTTAATAATAATACACAATTGAAAATATTTCATTTAATACTTCTTTTGATGAAATCTGAAATTGATCAAAATTACGATTTTTTTCGACAAATCCATCATATCTCTATATTGGCACATTCTTTAAAATTTTTTTTGTGCATTCTCAGCTCACAAGGCTTTTACATTTGAAACACAAGAAAGAAGTTTTTCACCTTTTTTATGAAGGGCACAGTCTACATGTAGTCCCCTCTGCCTTTTTCAACAGTAAGTGGAGAATCTGTCCGATATTTATCCACATCTGTCTTGGAAGTTAAACATTTGAAATTCTCCTTCTAAAGTGGGGCCTTACTAGCTCTGCAGCTACTGATTTTATACAATCAAACCTTGTTATGTCTTTTTGGTCTTCCGCAGACTGCCAAGCACAAAGGAGTTACATACATACATACCCATCACGCCGTTCCCTTCCAGGGTAGGCACAGTCAAAATGTTTCACTCATTAATTCATAATTGTACACCTAACTCTGCTTCAATAATTTCCTCCATACTGACCTATCCTTGCAAACCTCTTTTGCCTCATTTACCCCCATACATGCCCTCCTGTTTTTAAGACTCCTATTATACCTCCTCCTAAGAATTTCCTCAACCACAACTTTCTCAGCCTACCTCCACCTCTCACACTATTCATTCTACTGTCATATATCTGTTTCGTTATTCGACTCTCATCCATTCTCTCAACATGGCGAAACCAGCGAAGCACACTCCTTTCATACACGTCCATTACAGGAGCATTTAACCCACATTCATTCATGACCCACTCATTCCTGACCTTATCCATCCTACTTTTGCCGCAAATACTCCTCAGATAACTCATACCCACGGCACATGCTACCTACAACTTTCCTTCCAGCATTTGCACGTCTCTTTATCTCCTCATCTATTCTTCCATCTTTCGTGTACATCTTACCGAAGTACACAAAATCAGCCACCTGTTCAATCACTTCACCATTCGCCCTCATCATACAGTTATTCTCCCCATTCTCCTAATCAAAAACTACTACTTTAGTCTTGCCTGCATTTACCTTCAATTCCATCTTCTCCGTTGATTCACAAAACTTATCTAGGAGCTTCAGTAATCCCTGTTGACTGTCTGAGATCAAAACAGCATCATCCACATACAGAAGAACTCGCACGTTGACATTACCAATCAAAACACCGTCGTTTTCACTACATGCGTCTCTAACACATTTATCCATAAATACATTAAACACCCATGGTGATATTACGTACCCTTGCTTTACACCCCAATTTATTGCAAACCAATCACTCAGAACCCCGTTAACTCCTACACTTGCCTTACTAATGTCATACATTGCCATCATAACATTCAATAACTTTCCATTTACTCCATAGTCTCTCAAAACCTTCCACAACTTCTTTCTATTTACTCTGTCATATGACTTCTCTAAATTGACAAACGCAAAGTACACTTTATTTTGGACACTCATACATTATTCTATCACTTGCTGAAGTGCAAAAAGCTGGTCACTACATCCTCTCCCAGGCATGAACCCCCACTGCACACCCCATATTTAGTCAGAAGTAATATTCCTCACTCTTTCGATTGATATTTTACTGAACACTTTTCCTGGGATACTCAATAAACTAATGGCCCGATAATTATTACATTCGGTCTTTCCTCCCTTCCCTTTATACTACGGAATGATGATAGCATTCTTCCAATCCGCTGGAACAACAGAAACCTGTAAGCATAAATTTTATCGTTCACGCAGCCTACAAATTAGTAATTTACACCCACACTTCAACATTTCACTGGATATCCCATCTATGCCTGCAGCCTTCCCAGTTTTCAATATTCTCACAGCCGTTGTGACCTCCTTCTCACTGATATCCTTTTCCATCATCACATTCTCACATACCACTTCACAAGGCTCATCCTCAACACCGCCTGCAATATTATTGTACAATTCTTCAAAATACTCCCTCCAGCAGTCCCTGATATTGCTCTCGTCCCACATGATCTCTCCACTTTTGTTCTTCACCGCATTCATTCCCCTACCTTCACCAATCTTAGCCCTTTTTACCCACTTCCAAAACAGCTTTTTACTGTCTTCAAAATCACTCTGCATTTTGTTAGCTTCATCCACACGAATTCTTTCTTTGTTCTGAATAAGGAAATATCTAATTGTCTGACAAACACAGCCTCCTTGTCCTTCAGTTGGATGAGTAGCTACAATACATTCTATCCAATATATCTATGCCACCGTTGGTCATGCTGTAAAATGCTATCTTTTCTGATTTCCCTTACTTGATGTCGTCGCTCTGTGGCGCATTGAGCGAACCAAACAAACAGCCCTATTTCTCTTTGGAATTTGGGAAACTAGACTCATGTTAGCCAAGAATCCATACAGTGAAGAGCCCCAAATATGCTCTTTAGATGGCCCGAACTCACTAAGTATATCCCTTTTATTTTTTCTGATTGTGCCAACATACAATAGTACTTTCCCTCACAACTTTTACAATAGCTCAATAGTTGTGACCCAATTACCTGCTGTGAGGTTTCTATGGGGCCCCATGATTGGCTCAGAGAGACGAAGAACAGATTGAGTTGGCTTCAATGACTTTTGGTCTTCCTCTAACAAATCAAACCCATCAGTCTTTTCCTGCATATAAATACACATTATACAGATAACTGTTTTTAGCATCAGTCAAGCACATCATTTTCAAAGCGTACTTTGCTGGCTTGCGAGGGTTATCATTTTGAGGCGGCAAAAACCCCTGAAGGCAATTAACATTTCATCAATGCAAGTTGAGGGGCCCAATAAATAGCAGCATTGGGAGTTCATTATTAGACAGCGTAATAAATTGGCAATTGGAGCAACCGGGTCAGTTTTGTTTCGGGCCATTCTTTCTGCATGATCATCATAACGAAGACTCGTGGGAAGAGCAGAGCATTTTCTACCCTCCGTGCTTTGGCATTACCCGAAATTACCCTACACACACACGTCCGGCATGTATCAGACGACCACCAGGCAGGAGGACTTTGAGCATGAGCAGGCATTGACATCAAACAGGCACGGGCAATAAACAGGGGCCAGCGGGAGTCACCCGGGTTTTCCGACCACTAGCAAAACTCCGAACTTAAGGGTTTTCCAAGTCATTGTGGTATAAACCTAGCCGACAAAGGTAGTCAAGAAATATGTTTCTCACGAACCTGGACATAATGGCACTTGCAGTGCAGTTTTACTTCCGGTTTTCCCCTGGCTCTTTTCCATTTCTTCCTGCCGTAAAATTCATTGTTTTGATGCATGTATCCCAAAGACTAAACAAGAGGTAAATTAACAAAAGAAGGGCACAAATGAATAGCACAAGCGAGGCGTGGGCACGTGCTATTTTGGGATCCAAAGTCATTCTCCCAACATATGTGACCTGCATATTGCTTATAAGTACAGGCATAATGATGCAATAAAACAGGCAATAAACAGCGGTTTTGTTATAACTGGTCACAAAATCTCTAAGATGTTTCACATTTATAGGGCTAGAAGCATGAAATTTAAAAAAACAGCTGAATTTTTTTTACCTGCAAGCATTATCAGCATCATCATGAGTAACCATTCTATCTTACCGAGTGTATTTTCCAAAATTCTATAAATAAATTATGCACATTAAGTGACTATTAAATGGTACAAACAGTGAGATCTTTATACTTATACATTAGTATATGTTTGTCTTTTTAACCTCTTTCGGAATCATATCCACCAACATAACCACTAGTGATTTTCCAATTTAGTGACATGAGGTCTCACAGACTGCTCATCAAATTCAAATGCCATTTTGAGAAATGCAGGATAAATTTATAAACTTTTGAGTATGCTCATTATTAGACAAAAATATGAAGGTAACAAGAATTACAGGCTTTTGAAAATAAATGTTTGAAAATATGTATTAATAATTAAAAATTTTCTGCAGTCTGACAGACCACACGTCACAGGTTAAGGGTTAAATATACATTACTATCTATGAGCTCCAATTAATTCCTTCTCATAGATGAGGGAAAATGATTCCCAGCAGTAGCTTATAAATGATCATAAATAATCATGAAAAAAGAAAAATCTTGGCCACTGCAGCAAAGAAAAATTGGTGGCTAAACTACAATGCGGTCTAAGCAACCACTCCAGCTTGAATACTTTTGGAGGGAGTTTCACCATCGATGATAAAATAGGAACGAAAGGTCTAGGGAACAATCAGGATAACCCAAATGTGTTTTCCTTAAAGGTTGTTCTCAAATATTCTTATTATTTATTAAATTCTAAGATATAGCAATGAGTTAAATAAAGATATAATATGATTCTTATGAATGTGAGCAAGGAGGATTGTTTTTTGTAAAATTAGATTAGAGATTTTGTATTTATTCACCTATTTCTAAATGCAAACTGTTCTTGGGTGTTTTTTTATGTGAGTCCCACCATGCTAATTCCTCACATTATATGTTTAATAGTAGGTTCAGACAGCAGTGACCATGAAGAGCAATAAATAAACAGGAGCTCTATTTAATTTTTTCCTCAAATTCAAAATTACCACACAAAGGTATGAAATTAGTAGCAACTAGGTTGTGTCCTCAGAGCTGCAGGCCCCGGAGAAATAATACTTTGATGCATTGCAATGAAAAACATGGAGCCCCACAGGGTAGTGAAAGAAGCTATTGCATGAGCGATGGTAACTGAAGGGTGCAAAAAGAACTGAGGTAAATCCATATTGTTTAGTGAGAGGTGAGAGAAATAAGCATAGATCATCTATCAAACTAGCATGCTTTACATATTGTAACCACATAATGATAAGAAAAAAATTCACTTACTAAATTCCACTGTTCTTTAATTAAACTGACCCAGGCTTCATCTCTATAACATCGTTCTTAAAAATGAAAGAGTAAAGTTAAAACCTTAAAAATGACTGTGCAAAGCTGAAACCTGGGTTGATTCAAACAAAAATATGTAGCTGAATTTTAAGATTTTAAAAGAATTTTTCTCTTATCACGGCTAGACCCATCATAATCTTTTATGAAAGACTGAACTGATGAACAAACAATTGGCTCCAAAGGACAGAAAACTCAAAGTCTCCCTCTGCCTTATGGCTGAAAGGTGACCTCTCACAAGTATTGTATCTGGAGTAAGTTGTTGTAGAACCTTCCTAATTGAAAGTTTATGCTCATAAGACCTTCTCACCCTCAACACCACTACTTACTACATTTGCATTAAGAACATGAACCGTAGACGACATATAAGTATTATTTAGAAGCAAATCTAAGATGGAAGAAGATGTCTCAAATATCTGGCTTTCCAGTTTTCCAAATTGTTCTGTACATGAAAGGCTGAAAAGAGATAAACTCGATACATAACTAGGTGTATGAAAATAATATTCACACCTGGGTGTTAGAAGAGCCAGAGGTGGCCCTGCATGTAGTGACATAGCACCATAGCTTATTCGAACAGTGCCTTTCACAACATTCCAAATGAATGATAAAGATGATAAAAGCATGACATGGATGGAACCACAGACACAGTAGTATGATGGAGATCTCATTTCATAAAAAATTTCATGAATTTAACACTATCATAAAGAAAATTATCTCATTTTCCTTCATATATACCACAAAAATTGAAGCTCACTCTCAATGGGAAAGGCACCAGAAATGCATTCTAGACAGACTAATAACAAATTGAGGATTTTGTAACACATTGATCTTGTACAAAATGAAACAATGAGTAGTTTGTATTGATTCTCCACTATTTTCAAAATTAAATCAATTCCCTTCACATTAATTTTTAGAGAACTGCACACATTCTGCGTGAAAACAATGAGTCAACTCATGACTTATGAATGCATATATGCTTTTAGCATAGCAGTTTAGATCAGCATAGTTTTTAGCACAGCATTTTAGTCATTCAAAACAAAATTTTTGTACCATAAATATTAATTTTTTCATGCACCTCTCAACTGTTGAAATTAATAAATATAATTAAAATATGGCCTCTAATGTGATTGGGGTAAATCTTCCTCAAACTGCCTAAAATAATATGTAATGAGAATAAAATTTGTAGTGACCAATTTGACAGACCAATGAGAGCACAACCTGAAAATAAAAGCCCTTTTTCATGATGCTTACGTCACTGCATAAAACCAAACTGAATTCTAAATTTAAATTACACCTTGTAAAAAGGGCCAAGGTATTCGATAAAACAACCAAATTTGATTATCATTGATGAAAATGGACAAATTTTAGACAATTAGATCAATCAGCCAATTACAGTTAGGTAAGGGAGCCCAGTATTTTAAAAGAATACCAGTCGCCGAGTTTGAATCTATCAAAATAATCTTTGAAAAATCACAGGGGCAACTATTGATACATTGTGCCCATGGACTAGCTGTAGTGATTTACTGGAGTTTGTTTTGAATACTTTGCAAACAATAGAGTACTAATGACATGATGATATAGTGTAGTTTATTTAGGTTGTGTAGTTAAAAATGTCTGAATGCACCAACATGCTTTGAAATTAGCATTGTGTAAACGCAGGATCAAATTTGATTTGAGTTCCTAATTAGGTTCCAGCTAGCTGGTGCAGATTTCAGTTCTAGCTCAAGTGTTGTGTGAAATGCTCATTAGTCAGATCATTCACAATGAAGAGAGAATGATCAGTTTCTATTTTATCCACCAAAAAATTTCATATAAATTTCAAAGTAAACATTAGAATACTTCTTTAAAGTACTGTAAAAAATGAGGGCAATAATCATGAACCAACTAAAACTCACGCACCAAAGGTTCCTTGGAGGCGAGACAAGTTGATATCCCAAGCTGCACTGCATGAAAGTAGGCTTTGATCACATCTTGAGGAGTTTCATCTTGTCTGAGAATCACATGGATGCAACGTTTCCTTGCATCCAGTATGAGCAAGTACGGTCGTTGCTTCTGAATGTTTGTGACGAGCTTGAAGAGGCCTCCTTTAGATTTTGCAGAAGAAGCGGCCGATGACAGAGATTCCCCAACTTTTATTTTGAAACCACACAAATGTTTGTCTGTAATTACATGGGAAAAGGACATAAGAAAGTAAATATGAAAGAAAAAAGGAAAGTCAAATTTCCAGTAACCTGCTTACAAACAAATCCAAAGATCCAACGAGACTCTTCAATTTGTAGTAAAGACTTCACTGTCTCAAAGTAGTTTAAAAGACTACTAATGTAAATGCTCATTGGTATACATAAGTAACTTGATATTGTAGTCAAGATTTGGAAAATGAGACAAAAATAGCAAATAGGACTTTAAAATATAATTTTTAGAAAACTCTAGACATACCAGCAGAAATTAAGTATCCCAACATTGATCCAATTCGAATATTTTCCTAATATAAGTGAGACAAATGGCATAGTTAAAACTAATTTGATCAGAGATATGCAAACTAGAGACAAGGAAGATTTTTACAGCACACCCAAATATGGGGGAATATTGTGTAGTTACAATTTCTTTGTGACTACGAGAGGCCCATATTTGTAAACGACAGACATTGAAAGCAGAAATGAGATCAAGCAAACACTAATTCCACACAAATAATTTACCTCATCAATGTCATTTTTTCACAGTCATGTGATTTTCTTGGCTCACTTTCAAACATATAATGTAAAAAAATAGAACTTGTCACACCAGAAAAACACAGAATGACATGCATATTTTATAGCAGAACTTGAGAGTCACAGCTATCAGTGAAAGAATGCAATGCACCAAGTCAGTGGGTTATAAAATGATTAGCATCCTAAAACACAAGTGTTAATGCAATGGTAAGTATCAATTTTGCAATGAAATCATCTTTTCGCACCATCTAAACATGAGTACACAGGTGTTTTAAGCTCATTTACCATTATCAGCTCTAAATTAAGTTTTAAGGAAGGTTTTATGCACTTAAGAAATCATTTTAAATGCTCTGCAAAATGGGGATAAGGAAAAACTGAAGGAAGAAAAACTTACAAATTAGTAGCTCTGATGATAATATGTTTAAACAGTTTATAATATTACTTGGCAGAAAAATACATAGTTCTCCATGCCAAATGCTCATGAGAGATAATAAAAACACCAGCCATTTCACTCCAGTCATTTCCTACTAACCTTTTATGCCAAAAATAGAAACATATTATTTCCAGAGCAAAATGTAACTTATACTTGCCTGATATGCCACGTCCCAGGAAAGCAGATTCCCGAGCATTAACAACTTCAGGTGACAGTATAGTTCCTCGGGATATATAAGTTTCAAGAAGGATTAGAAAGCGTGGAATGTTCAATGTCTTAAACTTAATTGATTTTACAGCTCTGTAGTTGGCATACAAGTGCATGAAGGTGAGCAAGACAAAAAATTTCCACTCCAAACTAAAAGAGAAAAAATTGAGACAAAAATCCACAAATAGTAAATATATTCTCTTGAAAAGAACACTAAAGTATTAGCAAAGCCATAAGTCACACTGTACTCAAACTTACTGAGTGGACCCAATATGTGAGAGGAGATAAACACCCGTTAAGGATGCAAATAAGTTGACTAGAGTTTCCTGACTCCCATCTTTCGCTGATACATCAGCCATGTTGTTTCTAATTGACTGAAATTAAAACAAAAGTCATCAAGATATACACTAACAAAAAAAATAAGTCCACCTTAATGACTGGAGGGCAAAATATATGAAATTGACACCTGGTGTTGGGTGATGGCAGCTCTCGTAGCACCACCAGAGACACCAACAATGGCCTTGAGGGTGGTGGAGAGGCACAATATGTGAGTCACATAGCCAGGGACATAGGGTACCATCAGCTCTATGGTCATGGCGGCATCATTGAGGATATCTGCGACAAGCCTCCACTGCTTACAGTTGGAATCAAGAGAGGTGCTGGTTTGGACATGAAGATGGCAGGAAAATGAGCAACTAGATTGACACTCAAATAAAATAACCATAATTAAAACTATTATTTTACATCAAAACACTAAAATGCCAATTCTCATATCACATACTGAGAGTGAGTCGAGTTACACCTCATCAAATATTTTTCTTTCCAACAATAAAGCCATAACAGGGCAATAGACAGAAAATTGATAGCCCAAGGACATGCGAATAACAGGGATGGATATACACTCATGCAGAGTTTTAAGAGGGCAGTAATTTTTAGGTTCAAACAAATATACATACAAAACATGCACTGAACTCAGCTGTCTTCATTGGGGCGCACTTTGGTCATTGACACAAGATGTACAGCCATTAACTTTATATAGTACTGAACGTAGCAAGTTGAGAAATACAGACAGGGATCAAATATGTATCCACATTTTAAAGTTTCATGATTGCATTATCCCAGCTTAGCCCATGTGCTTCAATAGCAAAAGGTTATATAATAGTTGTTGTGCACATTTAGGTGAGTATCAATTTCAAATCAGCATATACACTCTGAAACATGAATGTTTTCAAAACATCGTTGAAATCTCTTGTCTTGTCAATAATAGAAGAGTACAATTAAAATTTACTGTTTTTACCGAATTAATACTAACAAATGGGTGGATTTTAGCCAGAAGGGTGGTGCTCTCAGCATTAGACCAGAGGTCAACAGGTCGAATACATGCATTACACGTTTAAAAGACCCCTTGGAAAGTCAACTCTAACATATACAGCTCAACCATAAGGCCAAAATTATATTTTATCATTTCGTATATGGCATTATCGATGTCATGTAAATATTAAAACGCTAATTATTGTCATTAAATATAACTTAAGAACACACCTCTTCCACCAGGCGAACAATATTCTACCAATCATTCCGGTTCCATCCTTCAGAATCCAAGTAATTGCGGCAGCGAGTGGTGTGGCAGTATTGTCACCTACACCTACTCCTTCCATTATGGCACGAGTTGTCAGGGTTCCCGTAATAGTGCTACAAAATGCCTATCAACGTATAAAAACTTATCACTCATTATAAATATCAACAGATGAAAGATCCTAGGCACATAAGCATTCATTTACGGTTCTGAAAACATTTTGTTTTCAGAGTCTCACCATAAGATCACTAAGACATTTACTTTTTAATCTCATAGGAAATAAAAAATCTACCTGAATGGTGTCCCATTTTTGATAATTGAAGTAGTCGTCACTGACACTCAGTGGATATCCCTGAGGCAGGAAAATTTGTCTGAAGAAGCAGGCAATGCCTTCAAATATTGTATTATGAATCTTTAAACCAGAGGTGACTTTCACGATGCTCTCCTGATCTATTTGACGGGTTTATAGGTCATAAGAATAAATTTAATAAGTCAAAAATGTTCTCAGGGAAGCGGTTCATAAATGCATATTTCGTAGGCAGTACCTGGAGGCTTGACGTAAGCTATTTCTACTCCATTCGGGCCATATTTTTCCTTGAACACAACTTGATGCTGCATATTTGTCTTAAATAGATAGTTTCGGCATAGAAATAGACAAAAAATCAACTCCGAAGGATATGTCACACTCAATTAACAGAATATCTCATATTAAATGTAGACAAACATATTCACCGCCACATTGGAGCCACGTTCTGACAAACGAATGTCGATAAAATTTGAAAAAACATACATACTCGTAAAAACGATTCATTTAGAATCTATGCTCTATATTTCGTCGCAAAATTTTTATTTGAAGGGGTGAATACAGTATCTTTCAGAAATTAATCCTTTATAGACTTTTATATGTCTGTTATTGTTTGGTCGAGTGCCCATGTTAGCCGACAGATGTCAGTGTGCCAGTAGCCTCGCAGACGACAATCCGTCAATGCTACAACCGCGAAACTTTCCGTAGAAACGCGTGTGGCGATGCATAGATACACATCTATGGAGTTTTAAAGTGCTGTTTGTGATCACGGGAAATGCTTACAGGAAAATGCCGGGTTACCAGATGAGTTTCGCCGGAACTGCCAACAGCGTGCTTCTCTGTAATCTGTGCAAATATCCTATGAGGGATCCGGTCCAGATCACAACATGCGGCCACCGATTCTGCGATACCTGTCTTCAGTCATATCTCAGGTAATGCACTTTCGCTAACTAGAAAATAATTATGAGTTGTTTCATTTAAACCCGTCTCATCCAGTGATTCCAAAGACACCCGTTATTTATGTCTAATTTTAAGTTCGAAAGTAACTTTTCTTACCCAACCCCGTCAAATGTACTTGATTTGTTTTTATCGAGCCAATTGTTTATTTTTATTTACGCTTTTTTCTTTCATTTTATTTAGGGGAATTACGTTGCCCTTCATCCTGAGTTCGGATTGTGCTGCATGTCATTCGAAGCGAAGCGTTTGGGAGTGTGTTTTTACTTTTTTTATTTATGTTATTAAAAAGGGGAAGCATTAAGGATTAAGCGCGCGAGTGTGCTTGTGAAATTTTGGAGTAAGCGAAGGTTGCTAGGCGACGGGAACAATCACTCTCGAAGAAAAACGAAGGCGGGACGTCGCCGTCGACTCCCCGCGGGAGGGTTAGCGGCAGCCGCCGGCTGGTGACTAATTGATGCCCGGGAAAGGGTTGAGAGCCTGGAAAGGGGTTGCATACTCGATTGAGAAGTGTGTCTTGCGCTGTCAGGGGAGTGAAGGGGTTCGCAAACTCATTCCGTCCTCCGTATCCCCATTTTACATGCCTACTTCATATCCCTTTTCAACGATTTAAACTTCCAGATCGGCTTCGTCTCTGACGGTCGAACCGTCTTATTAAATTTCCATGCTTAGAAATAGTTGCAAATGTTTTTCGCTTTATTTGATTTTTTTGCTTTAAATAACAACGTGAGGTATTCAGTGCTTTATAGTTTTTTGTGAATTATCAAGCATCTACGTAGTCATAATTAAAAGGTGAATATTACAATAAAACATAATAAAACGAGCGTAAGAAAGCCACTGCAACACCATGGACACCAACATTTTTAACATTTTGGCTGTTGAGTGTTATTTTATGCTGGGTGAAAAATGCCAGCATCCTCACTTACCGTGTAAAGTTGCTTTTCTTCATTAAATGAAGGGAACTTAGTGCAACTTCGCAAAGACGTTAAACATTAGTATAATTATTTGAGAGCTCTCGGCGTAGTTCGATTCACATTGCAATTTAAAAAAAAAGTTAGTTCCAGGCTTTAATTTTGCAGCAAAAATAACCAGAGTCCTTGTAAATGCGAAAAAATGGTAATAGACTCCCATGTGAGCAAGTCTATTTAACTTTTAATTTTCGAGTCGGCGTCAGTTGGCGAATTATGCTTGTGTATTGAAACACTATTCGCCTATAATAAATAGCAGCGTCAGGTAAAAAATAATTATAAATTAAGTTAAAAAAATGTTTCCTAAAACAATATAGGAGTACGAACAAGCCCAAGTACGGGCAAGTTTGTACACAGGCCGGGGCACGTTCGTACGAGTACATAAAGGATCAGTACGGAAAACATCTCATGGCATGAAGTCGCCTATTAGGTTAGCATATTATGAAAGCATTCAAAATTGACCATCATCGTCATCACTTTTACTGTTAGTTCAATAACAGAACAATTTTCTTCCCTATATGCACCATTCGTGAGCCCATGAATTTGCTTTTCATGCATCAAATCCAATTTACTTCTGGTTTTGAATTCTTATAAGGCTCCAGGTACCTACGTGTAAACGTTTCTTGCAGCCCATCTTTCTCCTTCAAAAGGGTTTTTTTTCAGGATTTTCTCTCATAATTGACCACTTTTGCTTATTCCACCCTCTACTTATTCATTTTCTTTGTACGTGCTAGCTCCATCACCAAATTTTTCATCGAGCCTGACCTACATTTCTCCATGTTAAATTCACTATTAATTTGAACGTATAAACTCATTTATTAATTTATTTTTTTGTTGAGAAAAAGATCACATACAGCATGAAGCCATTTTATAGTAAACGTATAAGCAACAAAGAAGGACACAAATGCTAAAACCTAACAAGAAGAAGGCAACAAATAATCAGGAAAGACGGTGGAAGTTAGGGTGAAAGGGTCAGTGTTCACAGGAAAGGAATTCACAAGAGAAGAGAGACGAAAAATGAGGGAGCGCCTGGTAAGTGATTATCTGGGAGTAGGGATGTGGGGCAATGAGTGAGTCCTGATGTGTCGGGAGGGTATTCTGAAATTTATCAAGGAAACAAGGCCGGGGCAGTCAATAGTTGAGATCAGTGTACTATGGATTAGTTTAAGATCAATTTTAAGCAAGATATTATCACGTTTATCAAAGGAGAGTGAGGACAAAACAGCATCAGAAGGAAGGTTGCGGATATTTGGCACTCCATTTTTATCAATGTGTGCGAAGAAGTTAGTGATATGTTGCAGAGCAGTCAGTGATATGTTGCAGATTTAACATTAGTTGGGGCTGACATCGATCTTGTAGACAAATGATGGCTCTTCGAAACTGAACTACATTCAATACCTCAGTTAAGTTAGTTAACTGTTAGTTATTAAGGAAATAAGATAGAAGAATATTACTTTTAGGCTCAAAAAACACCCATTGCAAGCTTTTTCCCAAACGGAGGTGAGTAGCCGACTGCCAGTCTGTTGAGTGGAAGGGGGATATTAGGTGCCTGACACACTCCAAGTTTCCACAGGCTCGCTTGCTTACTTGCCAAGTTATCTTTAATGTTCGAACATGGCCCTGAACCCAATTAGCCCCGGTCTCCCCATACCGAAAATATCTACAGTCGCATTCTCTACATATTGCCCAAAAGATTAGTTTTTTATAAATCTTGTAGTCGCATGAAGATTTTAGAAGTGTGCCATGAAGTAGAAAAACATTACAAACCCTGTAATTAAAAAAAATCTAAGCTAATTTCGTGAGTAACTTTTGGTACCAATGTTTTGGTTAAAGTTGAAATTAAAAAAATGGCTTTCTTATTTCATCTGAGACTTAGAGCACTTTCTAGAAATCGCAGGAGCAAACTTTGTGCCATACCTCGTGTCTGTGCCAATTTTCGGGGCTTAGCAATATGCAATCGAATATTGTTAGTAATATTGTTATTTATTGCGTCATCCGCCTTAGTGTCACCCCAGAAAAATTGATGATTGACGATTTTCTTCGGACTCGTGGGAAAAAGCTTTATGTGCCTGCCATACACGGAATTCCTCGTAACATTGCTTAGGTTAGAGAAGAAACTCACGAAAAAAATTCGTGTTATTCCATAAAATGGCGAAAAGATATGAATAAATTTGTTATAAAAGCATAATTTCTGACAAAAAACTACCAAAATAATCCTTGCGCGCGAAAGTGTCGTAAATCTTTATGTCGTAGAGTGAAGACTGGCCCACTGACGGAGCTTTAAAAAGCTCCAAAAAAATCTTCCATGCCTAAGACTCAAAAGCTACGTTGATATATCACCTGTTTCACGAATCCAAGAAATTAACTCCACCGTAAATGACTTTAATTACGTCCGGCGTCAAACATTGCTGGACAGCATGTCCGCAAGATGAAGAAATAAAGCCTGGAATCGGATGAAGACGTCAAGGAGTAGAAACTAGTTGTGCCATTTATAAGTTTCAGTGGACAGTATCAAGTTTTGTGCCGTTAAAATGGTGTTTCACTCCTTTCCGACATACTCAGACGAGGAAACAGCTGCCTTTTCTCGTATGCGCTGCGAGACTTTGTATGCGAGCGCACGTGTTATAAATTTTCTCCATAGCGCCATTTTCGCGGGGTTCATGCATCTATGTATTTTAATTGCTTCCCGATACCCTTGGTGTACGTTATGAGCGCGGCGGAAACCTGTCGTTATGTGACTAAGCATACATACCCTCGGGGATAGCCTCGTTCGTTTTAAAGGGATCGCGCAGGTCGGGAACAAAGGGGAGATTCTGAGAACGCAAAATAAATTGACTTCGAAAGGCAGACGGTGTTTGACTTTTGCGGCCTCTTGTGCGACGCCCTGTGCGAAGGAGACACAAGCATGTTTGGCGTATACATTTATGAGGTGAGGTTGAGAGTAGAGGGAGACGTTGTCTCGGCTTAAACCGAGAACCCATTTAGAATTCCAAGCTTTACGCCGGAACGCGCACTTAAGTCGGGAGTAAAAGAAATACGTTTTTCCTCGAGTACACATTTTTTTTGACTTCCACATATTTTATGACGATTCGCGCGGCAGTTTCCTCGGGAAAATGTTTGCAGACTCGTGAGAGCGCGGCCTAGCAAAAAACAAGAGATTTCAAGACACTTTGAAGAATTTTTGAAGAGGCAAATAAGGTATCACTTCAATGGTGATATGACTTGCGCGAGATATCATTCTATTAACTGATAAAATTATCATGACGCCTCACCACATCTCTAGGTCTGACAGAAGCGATAAAATAAGAGAGATATATTGCCGAACAGATTGGAGCAAAAACTCGTTCTTTCTGCGCATTATAGGTGATCACAATAAAAAATGAGCTCCACAAAACACACTCCCATAATACACGTCACCATTTCACCTCCCAAAACCTTAAGCCTTACACCTTTACACGGCTGGTGTCCTAACTCCCCCTGCCAGACGCCAATGAGGCGACTCGCAAGATAGTACATTAACAATGAACGATTTGATTGTAAATAAAAGGATCTCTTGACAATTGTTTACATTATTGCACTGAACGAATATATGTGGAACACAGTCACGCGCACAGGAGCAAAGATAAAGAATTGGATGAAATTTGCCGGGAAAAAGTATTTTTACTTGACCGGGATTCAAATGCTGATCCCCCCAATGAGCGGTCAGGCATGTCGGCCCCTGGATTCGAGTTTCGATGCAGTAAAGTCATTTTTTCATGAAGAATACTATCCCATTGGTGTATAAAAATTCTTCCTTAAAACGATACAAGAGGTATAAGCCACTAAATGACTCGCAATGTAGGTATGGCATTTGTGTGATGACTTTCACAGGAAGTTAGCTGTGTTCCACTTACCACTGGATAAAATATCACGCGCATGCTACATTGACTACTGCTCATACTACGGTGATCGCCATTCAAAACTTATTTCAACCACTTTGGGCGCATATTATCGTCATCACACATATGGTTCCAGTTGAACGGTAGGTTCTTGGGAAGTCCAGCAATTTATGCCCCCGACCGCAGAGGACCTTCTATCGATGTTTCCTTCACAAAATATCTACTTTTTATGGTGTTGATTCTGACCCATTCTATGGTATCTTGTGCGGTGAACGTGAAAAGAAAAGATGTTTGCAGTCTTGGAACAGCCAGCTAACGTTTTATCTGCTTCGTGGCGGTGTCTGTTATTGTGTAGCGAATTATTACGATCGCGTATTAATATTCAAGGTTAGCGCTGAAAATGAGATGTTTTAGTAGATAAACCACCAGTTTTACTGGGGTACATTTCCAAATTTCACATGTTTTTCTGCAAAATTTCAATATTCCATCGCGTTGGTGAAGGATAGGAAATATTCAGATTTTGCTGATATTCAGCTTTAGCTATCTAACACCTCAAATTAAGACGTTTCCGCACAGAGAGGCGAAGCAAATTAGGGTTCCTTATGTTAAGATCTCCCTCCCCGTTGTGAGCATTGAATCTTGAGGATGGCAATGAGCACATCGCCGCATTGTTTTTGGGGGTCAAACTTACGTGTTCACTAAGCACGCGAGTGAATGATACGTGAGGCTAAACGTGCTCAAGAAAGGCAAAAAAAATCTGCACAATGTAAAGCCCTGAAAACTTTCTATTCCTTCGAGGATGCGCTTTTATTCCTCAGTCTTCAAAACTCTTTTTTGGGGGAAAGTTACGTGCGCTGATTTCAGCTTTAGCTATCTAACACCTCAAATTAAGACGTTTCCGCACAGAGAGGCGAAGCAAATTAGGGTTCCTTATGTTAAGATCTCCCTCCCCGTTGTGAGCATTGAATCTTGAGGATGGCAATGAGCACATCGCCGCATTGTTTTTGGGGGTCAAACTTACGTGTTCACTAAGCACGCGAGTGAATGATACGTGAGGCTAAACGTGCTCAAGAAAGGCAAAAAAAATCTGCACAATGTAAAGCCCTGAAAACTTTCTATTCCTTCGAGGATGCGCTTTTATTCCTCAGTCTTCAAAACTCTTTTTTGGGGGAAAGTTACGTGCGCTGATTTCAGCTTTA
This sequence comes from Ceriagrion tenellum, assembly GCA_963169105.1. NCBI lineage: Eukaryota > Metazoa > Arthropoda > Insecta > Odonata > Coenagrionidae > Ceriagrion > Ceriagrion tenellum. Next base: position 26,565,226 of record OY720634.1, on the reverse strand, counting down.
GCTATCTAACACCTCAAATTAAGACGTTTCCGCACAGAGAGGCGAAGCAAATTAGGGTTCCTTATGTTAAGATCTCCCTCCCCGTTGTGAGCATTGAATCTTGAGGATGGCAATGAGCACATCGCCGCATTGTTTTTGGGGGTCAAACTTACGTGTTCACTAAGCACGCGAGTGAATGATACGTGAGGCTAAACGTGCTCAAGAAAGGCAAAAAAAATCTGCACAATGTAAAGCCCTGAAAACTTTCTATTCCTTCGAGGATGCGCTTTTATTCCTCAGTCTTCAAAACTCTTTTTTGGGGGAAAGTTACGTGCGCTGAACGTGATCGACCTAGTTCTGGCGTTCTAGAAAAAATTTTTAAAAAATCAGAAGATTGAAAAAAAGGAAAGACAGTGGAAACGTACGATTTTACTTGCTTCCCACGCAAAAAAAGTAAGATATGGTCAATTTTTTTAGCCAGTCGCTCACCTAAATTCTATCTCCGATCAAAGGGTAACAGAATTATCGTGCAAATTTGCCGGCGTACAGTAGAGCGGCATAGGTCATGGGGCGTAATGAGTAGATCTTATTTACCCTCTCCCTTACTCCTATTCGCAGCGACTCGACCTGTGTTCTGAGAAAACTGAAGTTCACACGTAGTAGGTAGCTTCCGCATCAACTATCCGCGAACATGAAGACTATCGAAATAAATTGGCGCAACAAATCTGCCTCCTTCAGAAACCTTGCCCTTCCCTCTCATTTATGACCTGATACTATGTAAAGTTACTGCGATAGCAACGAGTGTATCATTTCACTGGGCAGCGCCATTTTCATCGTCACGTAAATTTAAAACTTCAGCCCAAGGCGTCAACGGGTTATAAATATCGAAAAGCTTTTAAGAAAATATGAATTAGACTTAATTTAACCTCAAGTACATAAACTCTCATTGAACTCTCGTCGAGTTATAAAATCCGCAGATTCTTGCGAAAATGAGTGGTATTTTTTTCAGATTGAAGAAATAAAACGTGCAATTTTTCACAAAGAAAATTACTTCCGATCCCGGTTTTTATGTAAATACATCACCCTTAGATGAAGACGATGTTTCTATCTTCATCGGAAGATGAAGATGGAAACTCTTGTCGGAAGAAAATTTTATTATCGGGGAAAACTGCTCGTTTTTTTACTTCTATCTTGCCGAGTTCTTATATAAGTTTTTGAAAGGTAATGCTTGGCAGTGGAAATTCCTGCAATTTGATTCATAGCAACGTGGAATTTTTTTGACCGCACAGAGTACTTGAAATGTTATCTTGTGGACTAGAGTAACCTCTAATCGAATTCAACTTCCATTATTCGATATGAGAGCTATTTCTGCTCCTCTACATGCGGGTAGCCTCTTCTATGCCGAATTGCATGTCATATATTGAAATATTTTTTAATGAGTCACTGACGGTGAGTGGCAAAGGATGCCATTGGTTCTAAGCCTTAATTCAAGTAGGAAAGGATTAGTCTTTCGACATAGCGTGTTCATGGAGAAAGATAAGTTAACAGCTGAGTGAAGTTCTGACAAAGCCGAAAAGCACACTCGCGATTTTTGTTCTAGCTTCTACCTTGGAGTTTGCCGTTTCACAACTGCGCTGGTCTAAGAACTAATGGGACGTAATAATATGGTGCTCAAGTTGTGTCTTCTTATAGTCTTCCCTTTAGCAGATCCCCGCTGTTTTATTAAATTAAAATTAAAATAAATAAAATTAAAATTAAAAAAAAAATTAAATAAGTATTAAATATGGGACTGATGAGAGGCTTCAGTGTCACCAGGAGCGTAAGAATTCAAAAAAGGATGCCTTGAGAGGTATACCACAACGATAGGAGGCACATCGATATCACGGAAATGAAAGGTTTGTATGTTGATGAAGACTTAATGCTTAATGTGAGATGGTACAAAACATAACAATGCAACTAACTGCGAGGCGCATTTTTGATGCTTGCAATGTGGCAGCCAATGTAGTAATATTTTGTTGCAATTCGGGGAAAAATAAATTATTCATGAAGTCAAATTAATCATATCTGTGAGCACGAAACGCTAAAGTGGACAAAGGGAGACCATCAGAAAGGTTCTATTCAAGTTCAAGAAAATACCTGTAAAGTAATGGAGGAAGAAAAACAAAACAATAAATATCCATCACTAGAATGGGCAATAGTTAACTCGTATTGCATGGATTAGGACCAGAGAATTATACGCAAAATAGGAGCTAACGGAGCTCATTGTTTTAAACAATAATATCAAAAAAATTAATACAATATTTCAGAGCCTGCAAATACCTTCTTTATATTTGCATTTCTTTTCCAAAATTTTCAAATGTTCTTCAGACGTTGGTTTGCTATTTAATTACCTGGGATATTCAGGAAATATTTGGGTAAAATGAATTAAAATACATTAACTCAATTAAGAGAGGTCGGGATTAATGTGAGCATCTAAAACCTCGGCCAAATAAACATAAAATGGAAATCTATGAATGATGCTTTCGAGCTATGCTGCGTTTCGTTCATTTTTTTTTAAACTCAACGTTTCGCTCCTCCTACTGGAAGCGTCTTCAAGAGAATGAAGAGAAACGTTGAGTTTCTAAAAAAATGAACGAAACGCAGCATAGCCCGAAAGCATTATTCATAGATGAAAAAGGCTGCGAGAGTCTCAAAACAAAAATAAAATGGAAATATTATACATTGAATAAATTGATATGAGAGAAGGATGTCATATGTATGTTGAATCCACAAGCCTGTAGCAAAAGGTCGGGTAAAACTAAAGATAAAATATTTTCTTGCCACGATAATACAGAGGATACCATCAGCCATCAATAATGCTGATGCCAATCAACCGACAGTCTTATATTAGATATTGTTAACAAAACCCGATTTCTAAGGCAAAATAATACGTAAGACATGCAATCTATCTAATGATTTCATCAGGCATTGTAAAATCAGGTTTCACAAGCTTTGGTTCTAAGGGTTATTAGAAAAAATATCAGATCATGAAATAATCGCTTAGTTGCGAAAATAATTGCTTAAGTGTTATTTGGCTCTAGCATGCGGACTCATCGACATACAAGGAGTTTGAAATTCAGACCACGGGCGTCCAATCGTTTCAAAATACAAAAAATAAACATAATACAAGCTACAAAAATGCAAAAAAAAACATTTCTGCCTGCAACAGATGGTGTGCCCCGATGGAACCCTAAAGATTTTGAAATATATGGGAGTAGCCCTGGGTCTCATAAGAGGTCCAAGAAACACTTACGGTTAAAGCGCTTAGTGTGGACGGTTCCCCACAACTCTGCATTAGAAAGTTTCGCAACAATTAGCTATTTATGGGTTCTAGACCACTTTCATGGCGAACTAGTTTAGATACTGTTGCCGGGAGGTCTTCATTATTGTTATGGTCTCCAGGGTAACGTTCACGCTTGTGCTTCAAATTTTACCTGCCAGGATATCTATTTAAGTACATTCCTTCGTGGGAATTATGGGAATATCAGCGAGTTGTAAATATTTCATGCATTTTATATCTTGATATTATTTCGTTTTACAAATTTGAGGACCAAAAATATAAAAAAATCATGCTGAAGAATCTTTTTGGATAGAAGGATGACTATAACAACTTTGAATGTCTCCTTCTAGTTGATTTAAGGATGAAATGCAAGATAGACACATAATTTAGTTTCGAAAGCTAAATCTTAAATAAATTCCATTTTTTTGACGATTTGGCACTATCGCGCGTAATATCTTAGGACTTTTAGGCAAGGAGAGGGTGAGATTCTGTTTAAGGAAGTTTAATTAAGTTCATTCGGCCCTTCCCAAAAGTCAGCATTCAAAGCGTCTATCTAGTGCGAACTGGTGTTTGCCTCATAGTTCAAGTCCGGAGTGAGTTAAACCATTGGTTTATTTGTTAGTTTCTCGGCGAGTTTGAACACGTTTGTAACGAATTTGAGTTCTAAGTTTTACTAGTACAAACTGAACTATCCCACAACAGAATTTTAATTGAATTCTGTGGCTACTACTGCAGGTGTGCCTCGGACCTCAGTTCACAGGGCGCGCTGAACTTCGGAGAAGTAAGGATCATGTTCCCGCAGGGGCGGAAGCAAGCGAGAGCGCCACTATGAATGCAAGTGGTGCCGCCACGCGAGATTGATTGTAACGAGGCCCGCGGCCCCAAAAGGGAAGCTCGCGTGAACCTCCTCCCACCAGCGATGAGTGTATTCCTTCGATTTTGCCTTCCTCTCATCCCATTCTGACTCCGAAAATCCCTCTCAAATACTTCGATAGCAGCTCCAAGATGAATCCCAGGAAGTTCGGAGAAAAAGATGAAATCAAAGGGCTCATAAGAGTGACATTTGATAGGGAAGAGGTGCTGTGCATCGTGAAAACTGCTGCAGGCCGTAATTATCGCTTTCATCCTGTTTCACTTACTGAAGCCGGTTGATGCGACGAAGGAGGCATCATCGGTTAAACGAAGGAAAAAAATATTCCGTAGATTTGCAGTAAAACGCGGTGTAAATCCTCGAATTCCTCGTGGATGCGATGCCAGGTTTGGTTCATTTTCATAAATATAAGTGACCACCTGTGCTCAGACAATTATTCTATTTGATAGCTACCAATTTCAGATTCGACTACGAGAGAAATGAGAAGTGCAACTTGGATGTGGCATATTGATCAGCCACATATAATTAGGCATACAGGTCAGCCAGTAATCTCTGAATACCTTCACAATCCAGTCTTGAGAATTAAATTTCTGCCACTTTATAAAACGATTCGACGAAGAATATAGTTGAAAAGGCAGCGAACATCGGTCGACTGTATGGTCTCGGTATTATTTTTAAATAAGGCGACTCAATAAAACTTCGTTAAAACTGCTACGAACGAACATATAGTGTTACACAACTGTTAGAAGGATTAAGGTGGGAGCCTCTAGAGACTCGGAGGCTGCACGCTAGGCTTAGGCTGCTTGAGTTATTCAGAGCTGGTGTATTTCAGAGCGACACAGAGAATATTATCATGACGCCTCACTACATTGCTCGGTCTGACAGATGCGATAAAATAAGAGAGATACTCTGCCGAACAGATAGGTACAAAAACTCGTTCTTTCCACGCACTCTAAGCGACCGCAATAAAAACTGAGCTCCTCTAAATACGTACACTCCCATAGTACATGTCACCATTTCACCTCCAAAAATTTTACATCTTTACAAGGCTGGTGACCTACCACCCCCTGCCACATGCCCATGCGGTGGTTCGCAGAATAGTAGGTATCTAGATGTAAATGAATAATCAAATTTTAAGACCCAATTTTTTGGATGTTTATTTATCTACGGTTAGCAGCCCACGTGTTACCCTAGAGATATTTTCCCCGTGAATAGAGATAGCAAATATTCATTATTATATATTATTTATAAAAATACGCAGATATTCCAAAATTTTCTTCTTCTCTTTACATGCCATTTATTATAAGCTATCATCATTTTGGACGAGATATAAATACGCCAACGATCGTATCGTATAGAAGTTTCAATATTTGTTCAGTTGTACTTGAGTCAATGAAAGTAAATTCTCCTCTTCGAGGGCCAATAGATTGCACTAAATGTATAGCAAACCGATTAGTGAAAAATCAGAATTTCTAATCATAAATGATCTGATAATGAATGATGATTTCTAATAATAAACTCTTCATCCCTCTTAACATGATTTGATCTCTGATGCCACAAATCATGAACATGACGAAAACTGACGTTCTCGCCTCATCCGGGTGTTTACCCGAGTCGACATTCAAGAAGTTCTCCCTAAAGAGAATGGACGATATTATTTTATTTTTTTTCCAAAAAATCATAGACATCGAGGATGTCATTAGGAAAACGTCATCTGCTTCCAAATTCACGCAAACATATCGTGTTTAGACTATCAGCTGTCGGTGGGATCTCCGTGAATTGCCCAAATTATATTTCCAACAAATTTTTTTCCGCTAAAATGTATCGGCGTTCAGCAGGCTTTTCCCTCATTACCAGCTTCAACCATCCGACTTGCTGCGCGACTCGAGGAAATAAAAACAGGTTCTCCTTCCCTCTCCCTCTCTCTTTCGGAGATTTTGACGAAGCCACTTAACTCGCTGGAGTGGTGATCTGATATTCACGATGCAAATGCATGCGCTTGCATTCATGAAACGATCGCCGCTGAATTTATGCTCAAAGGTTATAACTGCCCCCGACGTGAACATTGAAATATTTTTTTTTAGTCCTAGCGAGTCACGCGAGTGAAGCTCTAGGAAAATTTGACGAGCCGTCACCTCGGCGAGAATACTTGATAAAAAGGTATGGAGACTGTTTACCATCAACACTGAAATTGCGTGGCTCTACATATTTACATTTACATAATACCCCTCAATCCGCCGCATGGGCGTGTCGCAGGGGGTGTTAGGTCGCCAGCCGTGTAAAGGTGTAAGTTTTTTGGAGATGAATTGGTGACACGAATTATAGGATTGTATTTAGTGGAGCTTAATTTTTATTATGGTCGCTTATTGATTGCGGAAAGAATGAGTTTTTGTACCTATCTGTTCGGCAGTGTATCTCTCTTATTTCATCTCATCTGTCAGACCTAGAGATGTATGGAGGAGTCATGATAATATTCTCTATGTCGCTCGGAAAAATATCAGTTCTGAATTTATCAAGCAATCTAAGCCTAGCGTGTAGCCTCCGAGTTTTTATATCCATTTAAACCAGCAAAAAATACGGTATAAATACGAGAAACGCCTTTTTAGCCCTGCGCTGGACGCCATACTTTCGTGGCTAAGGACAAAATATCTTCTATAACTTGCACAGTGAAGAATTTTCGTTCTCAAAACTATCGACGGAGCCTGAAGAACTCCTTGTCGGATCGATGGGAGTGCGCTTGGGAGAAGCCATCACCTACCTCGGAGTCGTGCTAGACAAATGTTTTAAGGTAGTCCGAGCGAAATATCATTTTACTTGAAAATCAATGAATTTGGTCTCATTTTAAAGAAAAATATCTCACCCTTCTAATGACACCAAAAATTCAACCTCTTACCACATCACTTTCCGAGATATTTGCCAAAATATACCAGCCCTTTTGCAAGGGATATGGAACGTGTATGCACAACAGAGAGACATTATTCACAAAATGAGGCATTTCTAACACTTAGATGTCGTAAAAAAACTAAAAGCGTGTAATTTGTATGCTTTATCAACTATATTGGGAAAAAAATCATTTTCACCGCAATAGGTTCTTAGGTATCACAAACACCTTCCGTTTTGAAGGAGTTTCAAACGCACCGCGCGAAAAAAATGATTCAAGTTAAAGACTTATTTAGATATTTTCATTTAATTACTTACAATTTCTGTGATATAAAACTATATTATTGCACCATTAATAATGCAATATTTAATTGATGAGTCCTACAGCTGGTGAAATTAAAACGTATATTTCGAATATGGTCTCTATTATAATTAGGGAACTATCTCGCTCTGACTACCTTAACATGCGGGAACACGCCGCCTGGACTGCCGCAATCGCAAGCAGCCGCCGATCGCAGCTTTGTCCCCTCCTCGGCAACCCCATCATCCCTCAACTTCACTGCCTCCAGCACCATGACGCTCCCTTGCGTTCCATCATCACCTACGCCTAACCCACTTGAAACGGACCCCTGACTTCTGGTGCCCGTTCCATAATCGAAACATTGGACCACACCTCCATCCGTCCCGTCCTCCGACTGGGTTGGAATCCCGGGAACGCCGCCGTTTGGAAGATCTCAAAGAAAAGGCCACGCTCCAATCTCCTACGTTGGCGCACCACGGGGTTTTTCCGGCAAATCCACTCCTCATCCTTCGAACACATCCGAGACATCGGGTTCCTCTGCGTCCCACCATGGGACATGCACCCTCGACCTCGGGCAGGCACCGGCGCTGATGAAACCAGACTCCCGAGAAGGGGAAGCGTCGCAATCTCCGACTGCGACAGGCACCTTAACCCTTTGAGTGCGGCATGAAGTGATATCACGTCATGGTCGCCTTTACGCTGGTGCTGATGACGTCATATCACGTCAAGGGTACTGCGTTTTTCTTTCACCAGGGAACTTTTACTAGCTCCCCTAGTGACAGCTTGAACACTAGCGTTACCCATGACGTGATATCACGTCATGCCGCACTCAAAGGGTTAAGGTCGTCTCAGGGACCAAGCAACACCGACTGCGGTGCTCGCGAAAGGGATTGAATATTCCCGACTTTGGAATCAGTTGGAAATCACAGACTGAAGGGCCCGTGTGAGCCAGCCAATCAAAAGTACACGTGAAAGTCTCCGTGGCGCTATCACCAGCCTCCTCAAGAATCTTCGTCAGTCGTATTTTTATACCCTACACCACAACGTGGGTAGGGTATAATAATTTTGTTACAGCAGCAACGCATTGAAGGAGGCGTGGCAGGTATGGAAAAGCATATACTTATAGAAATAATCACCTAGTGAGTCCATCTAGCTATGTCCGTTAGGGCGGACCGGAAAAATCGATTTTTCGCTGGGAAACGTGGCCTTCTGGAAAAAGTTGTCAAAGTGACTCAAAATAAGGCCAGAAACATTTGGGACCTCTAGGTTGACTGTTGACCCTCGCGCCGCGGCCATTTATGGGGAGGGGGGCAGAAAATGGAAAATATTGCATGCTTTGAAAGCGGTTCCCTATGAATTACTACGAGTTGCAAACCTTAGGGAAGAAAATTTCGTCCATTTGGACGTATCTGCAGCCGTTAAGTCACAAATTGCCTATTTTGAGTGCGCGGCCGCGCGAAATCACGCAACGCCCCCCGCAGCGTCGCAGCGAAACGGTCAGCAGCCCCCCCCCCTCCTCCTACCCGGTCGCGTCTCCTGCCCGCTCGCCACGAACGCAGCAAAACTCATCATGCACGTGTCTTCCGGTCGTTGGTCTAACTAATATTCGACAATTAAACCTATTTTCCGGGGAATAAAAATTACGGGAGAATTATTTGAAATTGATATAATACACCGTCATCATTCAGGGAGTAAAGAAAGACTTCCTGGTTGTGCAGGATTTAGCCTACTTTAACAATTCTTTTGCAACATGGAGAAAGATTGCAAAAATAGTTACCAGAGCTCACCACGTGGAGGTACCTGCACTATGAGCCAGACAGACACACGGACATTGTTCGTCTGTCTCTTCGCACGATAACTGCCGTAAAAATTGAGGCATCGAGCTGAAATTTGGATCTTAAGCCTCTAGTAGTCCACATATGGAACAATTCTAAAATGGATGGGATCGGACCAAAACTTAAAACTACGTTTTTTTTTTAATTGAAAGTGGTGTAGGATAGTTAAGCTTCGGCGAGGCCGAAGACAATTTCTTTACTAGTTTTGCTTTATATCACGCAATGGAGGACCTTTGACTCCTGATACCGTAGAGGAAGACAAATTGAGCCCCCCCCGCCCAAGGTCCTCTTAATCTTTCGAATACTTTTCGCGCAACAACGCCCGACGGGTAAGTGCATTACTACAGTTTTAATCCTATCGTGCTGAAATTTTGCCGAGTAATAGATCAAGGCAGGAGGAAAGTTGTAGGCTACTTTAAAATGATCTCAGGGCCCGTAAAAGTCCCAAAAAGAGGCCCTTAGGTGGTTCGCGGTACGTATCGGGTTTTGTGCAGTGGTTTCATTTTTTACTTTTTGAAATTATTTCCGCTCAAGATAGAGAGTTGGAATTTTTTTATTAAATGTCTGAAAGAATGAAGTTTTTTATTCTTTCAATTAATTATCCTTTTTACTTCGTAATTGACTGAAAATTGCGTTTTTAGCTGCAGAAACATATTTTTCTGTGAAATCAACAATACCATATTCGCTTGACAACCAGATTTCGGTCACTGCTGTTGGAATTCATATTGCTTAGTTGAGCCGATTAGGAATGCTAAGCATTGGGATTTGTGCAGCGGTTAATTATTTCGCTTTTTAAAACAACTTTAACTACAGATAGAGAGTTGAAATTCATTTTATCACATACCCGAAAGCATGATACTACTAAAATTAGTGGTATCATGCCCGAAAGAATAAAGTTTCTCTCTTTTTCAATCGATTTTCTTTTACGCATTTTCCTTGACAACCAAATAAAGAAACAAAAATAAACATTAAATCAAATCTTAATTAACGAAAATGAAATTCTGAATAGCTACTCAACAAGTAAGCACTCGAATTATGTACTTAACTATAATGTTCTTTTAGCCTGGCTGTGCAGGTAGTATGATTACAGTAGAGGGTTTCAAAAAATTGTCTCTCTACTCTATATTAAACAAGTTTTACAAAGTTCATTGTATTTATTTTACCATGTTATTTTTTATCATTCTGTCAATTTTTCAGTCATTTGACTTATAATTATTTTTGTTCATGGGAGATATTGTCACATTGTTTACTTACTATTGTCTCACAATTGTATAGATGCTCTGCAGAAGAAAATATTAATTTAATAAAACAATTACTTGAAATGTAGTCTGTTATCACAACTACTTACTAACTCCTCACCTCTTATATAAAGAGTTTTGAAGGAAGTATGATCGCGAGCAACGCCGGATAATTCAGCTAGTGGGTTATACATGTCTCTAGCAGAGCCCTTTAACTTATAGTTAAGATTATTTCTCTCGTTACCACGCGCAAGTCTCGTTATTTACCCAAGTTTTTGAACTTAGAAGTACAAGCGAGTACACTTCTGCATCTACATCTACATACTACCCTGCGAGCCGCCGCATGGGCGTGTGGCAAGGGGTGTTAGGACACCAGCCACGTGAAGAAGTGAGGCTTAAGGTTTTGGGAGGTGAAATGGTGACGTGAATTTTGGGTGTACTTAGTGGAGCTCAGTTTTTATTATGGTCGCTTATTATGCGCAGGAAGAACGAATTTTTGTACTGATCTATTCATCAGTTAAGTAAACAAAAGAGCTGTTTTTCAATACACTTAGAGGAGAGGAAATTTGATGGCAGGGCGTATTTTCCTCATAACATTTTTAGTTGGTAATTTAAAGCCTCAATAAAATTCTGAGGAGCTATGCTAGTCACCCAAGTTTTAAGTTGACAGGGAGACTGCCTTTTCAACCCACGCACCACATTGTCAGCGAGAAAAACAGACAGAATAAAACATATATCCATCGAGTAGATTGTTGCCAGGAATCTTTCTTCCTGCGTTCCTTTTTACTAATTCAGCATATCCAGACTTAAAGACTCAAAAACACTGAAATAATAGCACCTTTTCTCTTCCCCCATTTCATTGTCTCTTTTTGAGTCCCAATGTTTCCAGCATATAGTCCACGCGGTGGTTCGCAGAGAAATACGCGGAATAACATTCTTCCAATATTTTCGGAGTATCAAGTAAGTTCACACAAGACTATTCTGGAGGCGTCCCTTACGAATGAGTAAGATGGCCTTCGGTGAGGACAAGCTCGTTCGAATTACGTTAAAATTTACAGTGTTTTTAATTTCATTCAAGTGCGTCGCCATCGTTTTTGCATCCTTTTACTGCTTGGAAAATAAATAGCTCCATGAAATCTAGCTTATTCGTTTCGACAAACACCGTCTGTTTGTACACTCAAAATAGAATAAATTACGGCCTTATCGGGAGGAACTTCTGTGAAAAAACCTTTTCAAACTCTATCGAAGTGTTTCACATTTGACTCCAAATAAGCCAATCTACTCAACCTACAGCTATGCCTTTTTGTGACGAAGAAGCGAGCTCTGACGGCTTGTGTAAAATAATATGTGAAACTCCAATAGCTGTAAAAAAATGTATAGATTATATGTTAATTGCATATAGTTTGTTTATGGCTATTGGAGTTTCACATTAATTATAAAAGCCTTTTTGCATGAGGAGCATTCTTGCGCCAGTGGATCCATGAATAGATACCATTGGACGAACTTATGGCTAAAAGCTTCGGGAACGAAAGTCAAGGTTTGAAAAAACCAGGGCCAATTTTGGGTATAGTTTCATGTACACGCGTAATTCTTCGTGTCTCCAAAATTATTTTTACATATTTTTTTGAAAGCATCGCATGCAACTGCGTTTAAGCAGGCCTTGCGTGAACATCGAGACCCATGCTGATGGTACTGTCCATTAATCACCATGGAATCTTGCGAGAATTGCCGCGGGATGCTGGCTACATTGCGTTGAATTGTGAGACGGAGAGCGTCCATTAGGGGAATGAGATATCTTGCGTGGAAGGGGGAAGAGTGTCTCGGTGACAGGAGGGCGACAGCGGCAATGCGCAAACTGTGGCATTATCCCATGTGTAAGTCAGTTGCGGAAAATTCTAACTCAATGCGAGGAGTCTCTCGAATCTTCTCAAATGAAATTACCACGGCTTCCAGAATGTGTGTATTTTCGAATAAGAAAAGGCGGAAATAATTATTTCCACTTAAAATTGTCAGAGCAGACAGGATTGAGCTCCTTTGTTGCTCACACCATCGTGGTGGATAAATTTTACCAGACAACAGATTTCTACATCTACATCTATTTATTACCCTGCAAGCCACCACAAAAGTGTTTGGATGCGGTTGACTTATAGCCAACATGAACTAGAGTGAAATATTTAACTTTCACCAATATGCACTACACTATGGGTATATTACAAATGCTATAGAAACTACTAGAATAATCTAAAATGTAACTAAAGAAAAAAGTCACGAGAGTCATGCAGGGAACATGCAAAACATGGTGTTGGCATTGCTCGGCAGATTCAGAAACATGCGTATGAATTAATCAGCTACACCACCTGTCAACCGTGTTACCGTTCAAACACACGTGATCACTACGTGGTGGATTAAAAAAACTAGCATTAGGGAGCAACTCAACTAATCGGCTGCACTATCTGACAAGAATACATCTTTAAAATCAAATTAACAACGGGGTATGTACTTACGAACATGGATGTAGACCGTGTTGCAATATTTTGCGGGGTGATCAAACCCTATAACATCGCGACTAATGAAGAGATCGAAACACCAGTAGTCTTGTTTGATCACGTATATGGCTGCGAAGTGAGAGACCTTGAATGGGTGCATGCATTGGTCTCAGGTGGAGGCCCGCGGCGACTGGCGTCCACTTTAAGGACGTGCGAAAAATTCCGCCCACTTCATTTCATGACTGCAACGTGCGACCGGGATGATCTTCATTCCAAACCAAATACCTTGGCTATACATGTCCAAATAACTTCCACACCGTCCTTGTACAAAAAGTTTGATCACCCAGTTACAAATATGTTATGGAACCTTAAGTAAAATTTCGGTTGACAGTTCCGCCCACGCCGAAAAGCCCAGAGGAAAATCAAGCAGATATATTTCATGGGACAGAATGTCTAGCTTTCCATCGATCAGCATCAATGTCTAAGAAGGTTTACAGGAGAGAGACAGCGGTAATGTGCAAACTGTGGAATTGTTGCATGCGTTGGTCAGCCGCGGAAAATTCTAACTCAATGAGAGGAGTCTCTCGAATCTTCCGAAATAAAATTACCAAGGCTTCCGGAATGTGTGTACTTTCGAATAAGAAAAGGCTAACAGAAATGCTTGAAAATAGAAGAGCTTGTAGCAATGTTACCTATAGTTATTCTTTAAACTGTCCGCGGCTTCGAAGACCTTAAGTTGGCTCTGCCTCGACTTAATGAGACAAGAACAACACTGTCATACATTTTTATACATCCATTTGAAAAAAAAATTCTGTCATCGCTGATGAAATAGGTTACCCATTGCAAACCAAAATTAACGTAAAATATACGCAGCTTATTCCCCGGATATAGCTTTAATAACAAAATTTCTTCAGCCACAAGAGCCGACTGCAGCGCCATTTGCTTGGAACTACCGCATGTTGACTTCAATTACGGCAGTAATTCGCTAAAAACTTGGCGGTAAGATGCCTATGTTTTATTTTTATTAAATATCTCTCAACTTTTCGCTTCTTATAAACGGTTTTCAATAAAAGCTTAAATATACTATCTCGTTTCAATTGAAGTTATCCTGCTTTAATCTGAGCGATCTCCATAAGAGCCCATGCAAAAAAATGCACTTTGAGGGCTGAATTACAGGCAAACTAGCCTGATATCCCTGTTTTATTTTAATCTCAGTTCATAGAACGTACTGCAAAGGTGCTATAATCGAATTTCCAGAAAAACTGGAATAAATGCCTATGAGGCTAGGGCCAATTTAAGCAATGTGGTCTTAAGCAAATGTTTAAAGATTAAGAGTAACATGTAGTCCGTAATTAACTTGGGCATCAGGAGGCGAAATTAGTACAAGTTTCACGCTCTCAGATAAGCAATGGGCGAAGGAAGAGAGGAAGAGACCCACAAGTTCTATCCCCTCGCCATCTCCTCTCAAGCACCCTCTCGTCCTCACAATCCCTCTTCTTCATCCCCTTTCCGACCACCCCCCCTCTTCTGCGCTACATTCCACCTCCCCCTCCCGTCCCTCGCCCTCTTCACTCGCTCCGTCCAGTACCTCTATCCTCTCTTCACATCGCGAGGGCTACCAACATAATGGAGAGTGACCCAGCAAAAGGATTCACTCTCTTATGGCCGGTTGCGAAAACATTTACTTATGGAAAGATTAGTAATGAGATCCATGAAGCAATAGATCTCGTAAATATATTCAGACTGCAGGAACATATCTACTAGTTACATAACTCATTTACCGATAGTTAATAACTTTGAATATTTGATCTAATCTTTTTCCGTCAGATATAAATTAAGAAAGTTAAGCGCATGAATAATTACTAATGCACATAATAATAAGTCAGTATGAGTAAAAGAAACTGGTAATTTGTCTCGAAACAGCTCTTTTATTCAGTAATTGAGTCTCCAAGCGGTTCATTGCGCGTCCGTCATCTTGGTTATCTATGAAACTCATGACTCTATGCCCTAAGTAATGAAATAGATGAATTTATCCATGAATATACATAATTTATTTAAATGTTTGGAATCGTTGCCTGGGCATCATGCTGCCTAAATTTCCACATTTAGTTCAATCCGTCCTTGGCGCTACTTAGAAAAAAAGTCTTTTCAGTTGAATCGTAAATGGCCGTTGTTAATTGTTGTTAACGAGAGAAAGTGTGTAATTACATCCCGCATATGATACTAAATTTTTATCCACTTCATTATGATTACTGGTAAGCAAAACCGGTAAAACGTGTTTCTTTCCAATCTGTCGACTGGATTCACATTTGAACTGCCGTCTTTCATCATTAGGCGGCGCCACAATAAAAAAATTGTTTATTTACGGAATTCTAGACAACAGTTTTTGGCGACGAGTCAACAATCCATGATGTATATTCATGAATTTATCGAATGTTTCCGCAACAATTATTGAATGGTTGCCATGGCTTATGAGTCCCATAACTCAATGGAATACATATGTGTCGTTCCTGCAACTGGCCATTGGACTCATAACTTTTGGCTTGCAAGACATATTTCACTGAGAGGGGACAGAGTTCGCGACCGCCAGAGTCCGAGTTTGAGCTCCGACAGCACTATTTACCTTCATCTTTCCTTTCTGATATCACACATCGGCGGGGATCAATGCCGGAAATTGATTTGCTGTGATGATTTACTCATTTATATTTTCAGTTAACCTGTTTCATCACCTACTTCAAATACTGATACGCTACTACACCATTAATTAAATTACAATACGGATTACCAATAATGACAACCTTTAGGGAGCCTCGTGGATCCTAAACCTGCGGGGAGGCCGCCGTCCGAGATATTAATACATTGCTCCAGGGAATATGTAGACACATGATATATGTAAATTCTCACATTACTATGGCGCCACTTTTTATGTAAGAATATCTTCTTTTTTCATTCCAACTTAATCTAATATGCAAGATTCCGTCATATATCATCAAATTTCCCGATGGAAAGCACAGGTCCAGCATTTATTGCCAAGTATACATAAAAACTAGAGCCCACAGAGTAAAAATCATTCACTTTGACCGGGACTAGTGCACATTATTTGTGTACCTTAATTATCTAGTACCTGACATTCATTATACTACAGTAATTGTCTTACCTGGACTAAAGCAAGCATTCTAGAGTTAAAAATCAATATTATTGCGAGAACTATTCTTTCCTGTGTAATTAAAAAAATAGTTCTTTTGTTTTTAATAAATATATTTATTTTATATGGTTAATAACATACATTTGCGGCTGAAATAATGGGTGAATACATAGTATTTCGCTTAAGGAGATGACTTTCACCCACTGTTCCAACACATCTATTTCTTTCCCTATGTCCTTGTGGTATACCAGGTTAAGCCTCGGCCAGTTTCTTCTTTGGAGTAGTGCAGTTGGAATGATGAGATCCTGCCAATTAAGAAGAGCTTTACCTCAGAACTTTGATGGAGTTGTTTTTATATCGGACTAAACTTTATCCCATCCTTATCTGATCACCGACCCTCAGCACGTCCGACGTCAATAGCGCCCGATTCCAAGGCCACTACCTCCACTGCCTGCTAAACCCGCAAAGATCCTCTCATCAACGCATTCGAAAGGAATGAGGGAGCATGCGTTGTTTTCAAAAGCTGTTTATATATGAAGTTTCGCTGGCAAACAACGTTTCATGAATCTACAAGAAGAAAATGCCCGTTTAATTTCCACTGGGAGAAGAAAAAATGAAATTGTTACCCAAGATTAAAAGAATACTCCAAAAATGATGAGCAAAATGTATATATTATGAAGCAGTTATTAGCGATACTTGCAAAAGTTGGGGAAAAAAAGTATTGAATCTACAATTTCGCTTTAATATGGTTATATATATATAGCAATTTAATCTAATCCATAATGGATAGTGCATAAACTCCCATTTAAAGATCACGCTTCTGTTGTCAAGTAAATACAAATTTGCAATATTGAAAGCATGAATGTGCGTATGGATGTTTATCTGATCGCCAAAGAGTGTTGCCGAGGATTCCGCTAGTAAACAAAACGGAGGTCGTTTTTTACGCCGCTACTCTGGCACTAGTGAGGTAATGCGTCGGTTCAAATGGAGATTCAGTCAATAGAATATATTTTCACTATTTTCCCACCGGTAACCATTAATATAGAGCAAAATAAATGTATAATACAATGTAGAACGTAAGTATGGAGTCAAATTTCCAGCTTAGTCAAAGAAAAACCAAATTTGAATCTAAGTCTGTCATTATTATTATAGCAAAGAAAATTACTGCACCAACCCAAATAAACACCACTTAGTTACACTTTCAGAGAAAATGTGGTCATTTCGAATAAGTGGGATACTGAGGCTTTTTTCACCAGCTTGACTTGTTTTACTCAATTCAAGTGAATATTTGGAACTTGTCAATCCTACCGAATCCCAGCAGACGATGTTAATGAAAATAGAAATCTATCCATGAAAGAAAAACTAGTAAATTTGAATGGACTTCACATACTGTCGCCTTGAACATTGTTCTGGTTCAACTGAGTTTGGCATTTTTGGTCCTCGTTTGCCGGCACCCTGTTCTTTAGCCTGGCAGTAAACAAGTTTTTTTTAGAGGAAGAATTGAAAAATCTTGAATAATGCCGAGCATGCTGAAGTTTGATTCGGTGTCTGACGGTCGTCGATATGGGCTCAGCTTCATACGTCTATTTATCATTTCCTATAGCGGATCTTTCCTCCCTAACACGCGCAAAATTACTTTGATATGTCACAGATAATCAGCTCTAATTTTAAACTTTACGCTGTTCGTGTCTCATCATCAAGTAAAGTAATAACCGTTTCAGGATCATAATAACACCTACTAACAGTGGCCTTTTACTAGTCGATGGAAAGAACGCAGTCGAGCGCAGATATTAGGGTGGACTCAATACGAAAAAACACGTAGCCTAGGCAACGAGGCCAAATATGTTAATTCATGATGTATATTCATGGTTGAAATAGTGCTAAAACTGACAGCTTTGGAGCCAAAAACAAACCAAAAACGAAAATAAAATTCAATCAATTCGTATGAGCGTGGATTAAAATTCATGAACTTCATACCAACAAACATATCATCGATAAGCAGGTGATAAGCTCTCTTCTACCGAATCATCAAAGAATACTGACTTAGAGATATTCATGACTTAAGCTACAAAATATTTCCTTCCTCATAATTCGAGATCGTGATTAACATGTAAATGACAAGTCGTGATGTCACTAATTATATGACTCAAATTATGTCGCATTTAATCTTATTATCATGACTACCAAAAATACTATTATTAACAGGTCAGAGTAAAATTATACTATTCACCCCATGAATAAAACTAGCCTTCACCCCAATCAAGAGCTGAATGTTTACGTTGGCGACGAAAGTGCGCAACATTTATCGCATCCCTCTTAAACAGATATATCATCTGACTTATTGCGATTTTGCGCAATAGAAATTGAAACTATTCCCACCAGATTTAGTCTTGGTGAATTGGAGCAATTAAAACATAGATTAAGAATTGAACTCGGCTTTAGAAATGACCCATCGTGGAGGTCGTGATGGAAACCAATAGTAGCGTTTTTTTTATTTTAAGGGCATGTTTTCGTTCCTCCTAAATGTACCAAAGTATTCGAATTGGGTTTTTTGCCAATGTTGAGAGTATCAATATTATTTACAATTCGCAACCCTTCAGGTATGGGGTACTCCGCGGAATGAAACGTTACGAAAACAAGTTTTCTCTGAATCTGGAATTGCTTATCATGCGGACGCAGCTGTTTATCGATTCATTCTCTCTCTTTCCATCCCCATCGTTGGGAATTCCTTCCTGGGATGCGGCATTCATTTGTTTTTTGCATCGCCCACTCGTTCTTCACTTTCTATCCCTCCTACCCTAGGATAAATATTACGGTGGAATTTGTGATAGAGTTACCACGATGGAAAATCGAACGCAATCCTTTTTTACTTTTAAAACTTATATAATGATTTTTCACTGCTTTTAGGAAATAAATTCTTTATTACGACCGCTATGGCTGTAAAATACTCAAAAAGAGAACCAATGGTTTTTGGTTTGCATTGAAATAACAATCATATTGGGAAAAACAAGGCACCAGGAAAGCAGTGGAAATGTTCTCAAAAGGAAAGGAAAGAAGGTGTATTAAACCCTAGGTACTTATTTTTGAAAGAGGAAAATGAATAATCAATCCTCATGGCAACCAGCTTCAACATTAACTTATACGCAAATACCTTTCCTCAAACCCACGCATATTTAAACAAAATGTTGTCAAAATAACACTAAATATCAGTCATAGAGTCACCCTTCGGGAGGAATTTTTTTGCTCCCACGCAGAGATCTAGAGAAATTGCCGAAAAATATTATCCAAACGGAATGAAAATGGTGAGGAAAATATTGGGCCTCCTTTACAAATGGAAGTCAATACAATACTTCTTCAGCGCTGGCCTCGTTTATCGCTTGCAATTAGTAATTCAATGTTTAAGCACGGACTTCCATAGCAGTGAGGGTCGATGGCGAAGCAATAGATAAACGATCGACCACGGTTCGTTGTTACAAGTGACAATAGACCGGCTTCTATTTCTTCTGCGAGTAGCATTTCGATTCTGTGATTGAATCGCATCGTATCCAATGAGATTCTTATCACATTACTGCGACCGATCGGGGATTATATATATAAGCGGGTAATTAATTTGACAGCGATGAACTTATTGTCGCAAATGTATACGAGGTCTGTTCAAAAAGTTCCCGAACTTTATTTGTTACAAAAAAAATACTTCACCAAAAAATTATTGGTCAGGGTCCCCTTCAGAGTAGTTTCCTTTCCAAGGTATACACTCATCCCAACGGTGTTTCCCCCTTTTTAAACAGTCCTGGAATGCTTTTAACGGAATGCTCATAAGCTCCTCCGCCGAATTTTTCTCTATCTCCGGAATGCTGGCAAATCTTTTTTCTTTTGAGCGGTGTTTTCAGTACAGGGAACAGGAAAAAGTCACTTGGGGCCAGGTCTGATGAGTAGGTAGGGTGGGGAAGCACAGTGGTCTTATTTTCGGTTAAAAACTCACGAGTTCTGAGAGGCGCATGAACCGGTACGTTGTCGTGCTGAAAAAACCACTCGCCGCTCCTCCAAAGTTCGGGCCGTTTTTGCCTGATTCTCACTCTTAGGCGTATCATATACCACAGGTAGTGCTCCGTGTTGACTGTCTGGCCTTTAGATAAGTATTCGTGATGCACAACCTCCTTTGCATCGAAAAAAAAGTCAACATCACCTTGACATTCGAGCGAACTTGTCGAGCTTCTTTGGGGCGGGGGAATGTTTCACCAATCCATTGTGAAGATTGCTCTTTTATTTCGATGTCATATCCATAAACTCATGACTTATCACCTGTTATGATCCTAGACAATAAAGAGTTACATCACCTTCAGCTCGATTAAACAGTTTCTGATAGACTTGAACTCGATGTTTCTGGTTTGCTGTCATCAGGCGAGGCACGAATTTGGCGGCGACTCAATGCATCCTCCATTTTTCAGCTAGGATTTTCCGCACGAACTAATCGATCTGTCACACTCTTCTGCCTAATAGTCAAACGTTGATTTGCACGAACAAGATTGTTAACTTTCTCGATGTGGGGGTCATCAGTCGACGTTGATGGTCTTCCGGAACGCTCGTCGTCTTCCACTGATTGTCACTCCTTTTTGAAACGCGTAAAACACTCATAACACGCGGTACGTTTCATATCATCCTCTTCATAAGCTTTGGTAATCAACTCAAAAGTTTCCATGAAGTATTCTCAGACTTTCACGCAGAATTTCACAGAATAACGCAGCTCCTCCAAAGAGCTCGTTCCCGCCAATCCGATTTTTCGCCGCACTCCACGAACACCCCTTCACATAAACGGCCGTAACTAAGCAACAAAACAAGATATCAACATAGTAGTTAAAGTCGGTTATTTAGGAAGTTTTCGCGGACACAATGTCTTTAAAAGGATTAAAGAATAATCAATTGGAGGTGCGCTATTCAAAAAGTTCGGGAACTTTTTGAACAGACCTCGTATGATTTTTTTTGCTCGGAATTGCTCTTTGGTGCTAGAGGCTAATTAAAGGTCAAATCGGCAGCTAATTTGGAATTGTAGTACGGTAGATCCCCGCTTTACGATGGATTCACCTTACGATCTGAATTCTATTTCACGCGAAACTAAAATTTCGGATTACGACAAACTTTTACACCCATAATTTATTTCACATTTCTTAAACAGTTTTACCCTAATTTGTGAACGGACTGCATTTTTTGTGATAGCAACGTTTTAATAGTCATTGTTACGTTCAATTTAATTTAACGTGTAAATCGATTCCGCAACCGTTTAAATGCCGGCTCACTTTACGACGGAATTCACTATCCGAACGGCCCCGTGGAACGGATAAGTATCGCAAAGCAAATGGGATCTACTGTACACGAAATAAAATAATTATCATTACAGATAGGTATAAAATGTAACTTAAACAAATTCATCATTTCTGCGGATGACACACCTCGATGAGTGCAGTGTTCAGAACGCATTGATTTCAGAAACTTGACAATATTGGAAGTTGATTGTTCACGTCAACATTCGTATTTGAAAAAATAACGGAAGTAATGCGAAAGAAGAATAGTGCCTTTCCAGTAGTTTCACTCATTGGGATATTGTTACATTATCCACTTCCATAATTGTCAACTTTCGCGTATTAACCTGTCTAAAAGCAAAACTGAAAGATTACCCTTTTGAAGAATAGTTCCTCTAGTTTGGCCAATATGTGCTTATCCCTAAGAGAGATTCTAAAAATGTGTGAATGACATATGAAGTATACAAGCATCTCGATAGTAACTACCAAAAATATATAAGCCATTGAGCGGGGCGGTCGGGGAGAGGGGCGCGGCGGGGCGGAGCGGGGCAGGAGCGGGGCGGGAGCGGGGCGGGGCGGGGGGATTGAGAGGAGCGGTGTACATCAATCAATTTTTTCCTAATTTTAGTTCTGGATTTGGTCGGAGAGGAGAGAACACTAGTAGTGGAGGGTCGGAGGAGTCAGAAGGGATGGATGGAGGACGCATTGAAAAGAGTGGGAATGTTGAAGGAAATATAAGAGGGGAGAGCAAAATGGAAGAGGAAGGAAGAGGATAGGAATCATAGACGAAATAAGAAGAGGGAGACGATATGAGGAATTTAAGAGAGATCTATTGGCGGGTCATCAATAGGAGCCTTAACAAAACGATGTACCAGTAGGATAAGAACTGAGCTAAAACCTACCAATCAGCTGGCAGAAGATTCAAATGGATTATTTTGGTGGGCTGAATAATTATACATCTACATATTACCTAGCGAGCCGCTGCTTGAGCGTGAGGCAGGGTGTTTTAGGACACCAGCCGTGTAAAGATGTAAGGGATTAGGTTTTGGGAGTCGAAATGGTGACGTGTAATGGGAGTGTATTTAGTGGAGCTCAGTTTTTATTGTGGACCATTATTGAGCGCGAAAAGAACGAGTTTTTGAACCTATCTGTTCGGCAGCGTATCACTCTTATTTTATCGCTTCCCTCAGACCTGGAGATGTAGTGAGGCGTCATTATAATGTTCTCTGTTCGGCAAGATTTCCTCAAAAGGGATTATTTATTGAGAAATAGGTGATTTGAGCGTGGGTTCAGAGTCTTTCCACTGGAGAGCAGGGAGAAATTATTTATCCATTTTACATTAAGCAGGATGTTACAACGACGTGACACTATTATTTATCTCAATGCCCCACGTAGAAGAATTAATGAACTAGAACGCAGCAAAGAAGTATGTAAAATAAGTGAAATCTCGTCCACCGATATCAGTGTCTCAGCATAGAAATCCCATCCTTTTTGCTTGGTGGTTTTTGTCACGAGTCTCATGCTTTTCAAGCCTGCCCATTTTAAAACATGAAATATTCCACTCCGCAGGTCAAGAGCGTGTGGCAGCGGGTGTCCTCGCCCGCCGTCGGTGGTTTTTTAAAGGGAATGAGGAAGAGAGTACGATGTTTAAAGGGGATGGTATTCAAAACGACCGTGAGCCGAGGTCGCTCCCTGGTTAACTATTTTGCGCCGCAAAGCCTTATGCATCATCTCGTTCCCACTGAAAAGAAAACAGACGAGTGCGCCTAGGGAGAGATAGATGCGGGGCCGTTGGGTGACTCGAGAAATGGAACGCTTGCACGTGCGTAAAATTAGCTCATCACAAAATGGTTCCAAAAGCGACGTGACATAGTAGGTACACTATGCTTTTTTTTGTTTTCTGGACACGTTGAAGACGATCGCTCTTTAAAATGCGACCTGAGAAAATATTTTCCCCTTCGATTTTTACAATTATTACCGAAATCTACCTGTTAAGGTTGGCCTAGATGGAGATCAGTGATAATCCTTTTGAGATTTACAAGCGTACGGCCTCTACACAACGTCTTTCTTCATTGTATACGCCCAACCTCTTTTCATCCTGTTAATATAGCCTATTCTCTCTGCGAATTTTGAGAAAATTGGGTCCAGCCATGTCATATACAGTGCACAGTCACCCGCCACATCTACATCTACTAATTACCATGCAAGCCACCATAAGGGTGTTAGGCATTGGGTGACTTATCACCAGTATGAACTACAGAGAAGAAATCTACTTTCACCCACATGCACCACATAAAGGGTATGCTAAAAATGCTGCAGAAACTACAAAATTAATCTATAATGTAAACACGTAAACGTGACACAAGAGTCATGCAGGAACAATGCAAAACATGGTGTTAGCACTACTTGGCAGATATAGAAACATGGATTAGAGGGCAAGTGAATTAATCAGCTACACTACCTGTCAACTAACCTACTTCAAAGTCTCAACGCAGCTATTATGGTCTCTTATCGATCGCGGGAAAAAAGGCATTTTAAACGTATCTGTTCCACGATCTATTTCCCTTATTTTATTCTCATGATCTGATCCACCGTTGTATGTTGGAGTTCGTTCGTGAGTCACCCTCACGGTCTGTGGCGCAAGGCGCACGTTTTGTACCGCTTTTGTGACATAATATGCCCTTCAGCCCCGAACAACTTGTCCCCTTATGCCCTCAAAAGCACACAGAAAAGATGGTTAGGTAACTCAAATGGTTTAAGCACTCGGCGCGACATCGAGGGAGCTGGGTTCGAGTCCTGGTCCTCCTCTCAAATTCATACTGTCTACTCTTGTCTTCTTTTCTCGGAACCACATTTCTGAGCCATACAGCGCTACACTTCATATTTAACTCTTCACCAACCTTTCCTAAGCATCCCCACGTGCGGTCCCTGTCATCAGTTCCGCAGTATGAGTTCCCAACGATATGATGGTTAATAAATGAAAATAATTCAGAGGACTTGACAATAAAATTATGTGGATGCTGTAGCGCTGCCCTGAATCTTCGATTATTGTTTCTTTTTTTGGGAAGGCGACTGACTAATCGCAAATGACCGACTGTCTGCGCCATTTGCGTTTGCGGGAAGAATGGAATTTTTTTTGGATGTTGGTGGAGATTATAGATGACACGTCATTATTATCATTTGAATAAAATCATTTAAAGCTTGGTTGCCATGCAACGAATAACTCGTGAAGAAAATGAAAATACACATCGAAACGTGTGAAATAAAATTAAAAAAAAATACCCTTAAACACGTGAATATTGTTATAGAAACAAAGTTAACGCCCAGGTGATGACAGAATGCTGACAAAAATCAAACTCGTCACAGTTAAATAGAGCAATGAAAACAGTTTGCATGAATCTTTATTACTCGTCTTGAAGTCTTCTATTTTGCTGTGTGCCGTTTTGTCTCAGAGGTTCGGACGCAGTATGAACTCGTATGCCTGAAATTGCTCCCATTCGAGGCCTTGAATTTTATTCAGTAAGAAATCGATAACGTCGAATTTCGGAAGATCCATCAAAGCCCCCGATGAGTCTCTAATTTTTTTCTTCCCATTTATAACGCTCGAGGCTGTGACGTTAAACACTAGCCTGTGTCGACGTTCGATGATTCCGAGACCGTACCGAATAACCCCCACTTGTTTGCTCGCCTTGATCGCCCGCCTATTCCAATATCTGAGAATTCTAACGGATTTAGACAAGGCTTTAAGAGAATACGAGGCTCAAGAGTAACGAAATAAATGAAATTAAAACATTCAAGTAATGGTACACTAATATTTTTATTATTTACGACCCGGATTTCGTCACGTAGTCTTTACGTGACGAAACCCGGGTCGTAAATAATAAAAATATTAATGGACCATTACTTGAATGTTTTAATTTCCGATATGGAGAAGTTCTACAATGTGAAGCCTGATTTTATTAGAAATAAATGAAATTAGATTTGGTGTAAATTTGTGGTATTCCATTTTGTGTTACAAAAATATTAACTTTTAAAATACTCTGAGGTCAAAACGTAAGTGTACAATTCGGACTTCAATGTCTTTGCATAATCATTGAGTGCTTAATGATCAGGAGAAAATTAAGTTATTAAACACCTGATGATGATGTTAATGCATTGGTATCTGGATCGTGCACATAATTTTTGACCTCTAAGGATTTTAAAAGCTACTTTTTGTAATTTCTAATGTGAGAGTAACGGAGTACAACTGGGTTGCTTTTCAAAGCCATAACAAGTAGGCATCTGGATTTCCACTGAAAAAACTCGGCCACAGCCTGGACTCGAACGTTTATAAACGAGTACTCTGTACTCCACACAAAACCGTTTCCCAGGAGAGTGATGAGGGAAGTCCATAAGAGGCTAGATTTTTCGGTTAACCAGATTACTGGGAGCAACGGGTAGCGTAGACTGGTATGATACCATGAAACGCACGTTTGGCTGGCGAGTTAGGGGAGAGAACAGGACGACCATTTCGGATTTGATTAGGAATGTTAGAAAAAAATGAGGAACTAAGAGAAGAAACTATAGGGAAAGCGGGCAAATTCCTGTAAAATGCTGCGTTAGTGAAGGATATTTCGTTCAAAATTCTCAAATAAACCCACGCTAATCGTGGAATACGGACATTCTATTACTTCACTCAGGGAAGGCGAAGACGAAGGATTGGAGTATATGAATAAATTTCTAAAGGCTTTCAAAAAGATGTATTATGACAATCACAAAGAACAACAAACAAAATGAGTAAAAAAATTCGCTGATAGAGTACTGAGGAGTTGCCGCAAAACCTTCTCCGGATCTATGACTTCTGATCATGAAAAAAGGGGGTTAAAACAGGGATTTTCCCTCATAAATTCTATCCCGGAATACGCCAGCAGATTTTCGAGATGTGGATTGCGTGAGGACACATACATTTAGGAGAATAAAAATAATGGGTTCAATCCAATAAAACTTTACGCTCGGTAAGGCTTCATTTAGTTTTAAACAGCAAAGTGATTCTTCCTGAAAAGTAGAAATACCCTGCTTTCATTGAACCCCTTAAAGGTAAATGCAAAGTTCTTCCCTTTCATAATATATGCTTCCCAGAAGAGAGTGGGGTAGCAACTTTTGATTTACGTACTGTGGCAACGCAAAACTATTGTTAGGAGCATATATCACCTGTCATGGAAACAGCAAACAAATGTGACGAGGGCGAGTGGTAAAAAAGTATAACCCCTGGGAGAGATTTTTTAAATTTGTGCATGTGAAATTTTAGGCTAGTTGCTTTCAATTCTCAAGATGGTAACCGAAATTGTCAGAAATTTTCATTAAAAACTTACATTTTTGGTATAATCTGTTCTTTTGTTTCTTTTTTATATTTTTCAGAATATTTACTGAACACAAAGGAAATGATTGAGAGTTTATTTTGTGTAAATTATCAATTACGGAAGAATAAGAAAAGTTTGGTAACCGCAGAGCATATGAATGGAGGTAAACTTCTCGCCAGCTAAACTGAGGGTCACGGGTTCCAGTCCCACCTGGGTGGGTTTTTCACCACCCAGGGCATGGATGTATGTCAAGTTTTGTTGGTCCGGTCCCTGGAAACCTGATGACAGGCTTAGCAGCCTATCGGGATTCCAGGGACATACGGGCCAACAGAATCGTCCGGCAAAAAAAATCTCGTGTGTTGGATTTCAAGTTGATATGACAGTTATTTTATTCTTCTGTAATTAAACACCCTGAATATTCACAAAGGAAATGGTTCCAGGCTTGACTTTGTGGAAGCAATTCATAGCATATTAAATAAAACTTTGTATACTCCACTATAGGTTTAATAACACGACCCGGGTTTCGACCCTTCGTGTCATCTTCAGGTGAAGATGACACGAAGTGTCGAAACCCGGGTCGTGTTATTAAACCTATAGTGGAGTATACAAAGTTTTATTTAATTTACCCTGAATATTGTTCAAAAAGATTTTTCCCAGTTTTTAAATGTCCATGAAAACTTTCCTGAACGGTAGCATACCCTGATTTTATCGAACTCCTCCCGATAGGTGTAAAAAAAACGAAGTCTCTCCCGTTGCAAATTCAACCCTCGCACCCCCAGACAATGTTTGAACACATTCGAGGCGTGGGCAGCACAAAGGGATGGACGTGTGGGTGGTCAGAGTTGGGAAGGGGGGAGATATGTGTGTTGGGAGTGGTCAAAGCACGAGAGTGCCCGCCGGCGTGTCGTGCGTGCGTGGACGCGCTCGGCTCGGGGCAGCGGAGTCAGTCAGGCAGTGGGTCGGAATTGCGCGCGCATGGCCGGGCACGTCGCCCTCCCCGACAGGGCGGGATCGGGGCGTGGAGTTCGGTCTCATCCCCCCCCTTCCCCTGCCCAACACAACATTCCCTTTCGTGCGTCCATCCACTCCCGTCCCGGCCCCGCAGGGCAAGCAAGCAAAGGGGTCACTCCCTCTCTCGGTTGCGGGTACGTGGAGCAGTGGCCGTCCCTCCTCGAAATTTGCATGAGCTTTCGGTTTTGGAAGGGGGGTCGTTGGAAGGTGTTTGGCAAGGTCACGCGTCGAAAATCAAAGGGATGAGTCATTTGCCCGCGAGGAAGAGATGAAAAACACTGCCTTCGTCGCGCAATCATCGCATTGATGAAGTGCCTCATGAGCGGCGGATGGAGGTGAGGTGTATTCTTCCGTAATGAATGTTTGGATATTAATATCTAAAGATTGCCGTTGAAACTTGGAGAGCTGTTTATATTTCGGGGGAAAATGCCCATTTAGGTAAGGCTTCTTTCGCAGCCTTAGGAAAATTTTACATGCCTTACCCCCATTCCCCACCCCGGGCAACAGTGCCACCGATGTCACAGTGGAAAATTCGGCGCATAGCTTCGCGAGAATATTCGTTGTGACGTCATAATGCGCAATTTGCAACATTTTGATAATTCCAAAAAGAGCCGAAGGAATCCCATTGAAAGCAAGTGCCAAGATTTGTGAGCAATGATGTCGTACACGCCATGGCGATCACCTAATTAACCAAAAATTTCCTCTCTTATGAAGTCGAACTAATTATGCAGAAAGCAAACAGCGAAAAGTCACAATGCTCACTGTCAAAATTTATCCTTCCAGAGTCCCGCACCAGCAGATTTGCAGATTATTCGTATTAATTCGATTGCAATTGTACAGATTTTCTTCCCAACGGAAAATAGTATATTTTTTTATCATTTTCATCGTTGCTAAGAAATTTAAGGTAACAAGCCATACTCAGTATTCGTAAACAGCATATTCTGATATAATTGCGTCATAACTTAGAATAATTTGCCAAAAACTATAGCCATCATATGCTTCGATTGAGAGGAAAATTTTAAAATATGATTCTTGCATCGTTTCCGTAACTACTTGTACAGTGAGTTCCAATGTATAAAAACTTTGGTGAAATGTGGTCCAAGACTGATTTTTCGGCTTACAAAAAATATCAATGAATGCACTTAATGACCTCCAACAACCTTAGTGACTTCAAAAAATTGTATGCACTCATTGATGTGCTCTATGTAAACAATGGAACATCAATATTTATTTGAAGGCTTCTGCGACGTGCTTGAATCGGCAGTTAAGGTCTTTTGGGATCTCTTCCGCTTAGTTCTATTTTCTTGTACGAGGGATTCTGTGGCATTACAGCAACCGCCTTTAGGTCTGAAGTTAAGATGTAGGTGTTCGGTCCGCCTTATATGGGGACATGAATTTCAAAGAGGCAAAACTAACTGCTAATGAGAGCCGCTACTTTCCCAGATTTATCAGGGAGGCCATCGAATTCGTGAAAACGACGGAAAACATTAGCAGAGAGGATTGTTACAGTAACTCCAGAGCATGGAAGAGGGATTTTACGAAGAAAGAAAGACCTACCAATGGGAGCTCACCCGACTGAATTGGTGGGAAATAAGCCTCTATATAAGACGGATATGAACACCTGCATCTTCACTTCAGAGCTGAAGAAGGTAAAATGGAAACGTGAAGCTTTCACGTGGTGGAAGGACGTCATAGTAAACAAGATAAAAATTTGTGACTTCAACAATTTGCTGAACTTTAACGACCGGTTTCGGCTGTCATGCCATCATCAGATCACCTCCTCAGTATCAAACTCTTCAGTAACAGCGAGTGCTTTAGCGTTATAAGCTTGATGTTTTGAAGGCCTTGGTACATCTTCCGACTAGTTGCATTTTCGTGGACGACAGTTTCGGTAGCATTACTGCTACCCTCTTCAGTAAAAAAGTTAAATCACGCCACGCCATCATCAGATCACCTGCGAAACCGATCGCTAGAGTTCAACAAATAATGGAAGTCACAAATTTGTATCTTGTTTACTGAAGAAGGTAGCTTAAATGCCGCCGAAACTGTCGTCCACGAAAATGTAACCAGGCGGGAGGGATACCAAAAGACCTCCACGGTCTTTAAAACATCAAGCTTATAACGCTAAAACACTTGCTGTAACTGAGGAGTTCGATTTCGCCGGCAGAGGACCTTCACATCGGGTTCGCATGAGACGAAGTTCTGATTGCAAAGGGGGGCGTGGCAGGTTGGAGTGGGGTGGGGGAAGGAGGAGGGGCTGGATAAGGCGCCGCTCTGCCATTTGCATCCGCGCCTCGAGGGAGTGGGAGAGAGGGAGGTAGATATTGAGAGGTGCGGGAGCGGTGAGCGGCGTGTGAGGAAGGGAGGACGACTGGAGACGGAAGCCGTATTTGTTCAACAGATTGAAGTTTACGGCTTTGGGTGCGGGCGGTGTGGACGCGAGGGCGACTGCCACGGGAAAAGAAAAAAAAGAGAGAGGTGCACGCGATATCGCATCGATCCCTTTTTTTTCCAAATGGACGAATAGCCGAACGAACAAGTCGAAAACAGTCCTCCTCACGGAGCGCCCCTCATCATCCATTCCAATAGAGTACGCGGATGGAACAATCCATCTCAACCATCTGCCGCTTTCGTGCGGGTGCGTCACAAGCATGTACTTCATCCAGTACGCTCAAAAGCATGACGAAATTTATAGCAACATTCTACTGTTCCTTTACACAGGTGGGAGGTGAACGATGAAACTGGTAATGACGACCCATAATTGTCTCACAAAAATGGGTTCAGGCCAGACCTCCTGTTTAGCATTCATCAGTTTCTGCGTTTTGCAGTAGATGTTCGGGAAGAATACAAACGTATTTCAAAGCTCTTGGTCACGCATTCAATGCTGTTGCTAAAATTATGACTAATTCCTCGTGAAAATGCTCCCGGAGAAGGTTGGGTTTGTAGTGGGTCGAGTTTGGGAATTGTCTTGGAGGAAAAACTGCCTATTTAAAAGCTGACAGATTCAGTGTCCATCTCCATTAGAATTTCTGAGTGGTAGCACCTCGCAACGCATTAGTGGAAAATAATAATCACGTCGGTTTCAGTGATACACTCAGGTCACTTTCTTCTTAGTCGCTTTAATACTGCTAAACGCTTTTGACAACCATTCTGGGTTAACAAGCGGTTTGATTCGAATCCCTCGTTAAGCCAAGCGAAAGACCGTCCATTATTCCCCCTTAATTGATTTAATCAACATCGATATCGATAAAACCACTAAAAGTTAATGAAATACAAATATCATCGATTTTAAACTGAAAGTATAGACGCCGCACGAGTGCCTGAAACGGAGTCGGTTCGAGGATTGAGATGATAGTGCCATTAACGTGACACCTCTTCATTGCAGTAGCACTTCATTGCTGTGGCAAATCGGGAGCTGAGAAATTTTTTCTTTCAGGCTCTAAATAAGGGTGTAAATTAGTCACTAATTTGCTGCAAATTACGGCCGTATCTTGAAAATTAGCGTCCAGGAACTCGAAAATTACATTTAACTCGGTATTCATGTAACCAAAGACCTGTGATGGGAACTCAGGCGATCATGTATTGACAAGACAGTTTTCATGAGTTGCACTGGGTATTTAGAAATATAATGGAAGTAGCGTAGCCACCAAAGAGAAAGCGTACAAAGAAATAGTTCGTCCAAAGCTTAAGCAGTACGCAGCCATGGCACACAAACCGCATCAAGAGCATTATATCGGAAGTTTGGAGAAAGCACATAGGATGGGGGAGTATTGAACACGTATAATTGGAAAGAGATTGTGGCGGAAACAATGAGTATTCAGGACTGAGAGAGATTGGAAGAGAGGAGAAAAAAGAATAGGCTGTGTGGAACTTTCAGAATGGTAAGCAGGATGATGATGCCTGAGGTGGAAAAGTCGATAAACTTGGAAAATCACTCTTCATGGGAAAGAAATCTTTTTATTTTTATTTATTTATTTACTTAATTTGTCCACATACAGCATACTTGCCAATTTACAGTGGCCCAGTATAACAAACACAGAAGATAGACACATACAATTCAAACAAAACTAAGATCAATAACAATTTATTAACATTTTTTTTTTTTTTTTTTTTAAGGGGCCCAGTGGAGAGAAGCGATTAAGTATTGCTAGCGAAATGAGAAAGAGTGCGTTGTGTAAAAGTGTTGGATGAAAGCAAAAACGGATCAATGCTGGTAGGAAGAGAATTAATCAGGGAGGAGAGGCGGAAGTGGAGGGAGCGTTTGCTCAAGGATAACCTGGGAATGGGCAGGTGGATTAGAGAGTGCGTGCGGGTGGGTCTAGATGGGATTCGAAAACTGATGCTCGAGGTCAGTGCAGGGCAGTCTATAGTTGAGTTGAGAATGCTATGAATGAGCTTAAGGTCAGTTTTGAGCATTAGTTTCGGGAGATCAGGTAAGGAGACTGTAGACAAAATGGTATCAGTTGCCATATTGTGAAAATGGGGCACTCTGTATTTTGCTATTTAATATTATTATTTTACTATTAATATTATTTATTTTATCTTACCTACAAAATTGATAATAATTGTAATGATGCGTCTTTTTTGGGGCGAGATTGAGACAGAGACAGTCCCTACCTCAATCTAACCCCTCGCTAGAAAAATACATGAAATAAGTGTGAAGAAAGATGCATACATTTGCGGGAAAAACGTAAGGAAATAAGGAGGTGATATCCTTGACAAAAAATCCACTGCAGGAAAACGCCCACACATGAAGTGAATTGTGAAAAATCTGCGAAAACCAACAGACAGATAAAGCTTATGGAAGTCCAATAAAAAACAATGCATGAAATACACATGAAAAATAATAATAGTAATAAAAGGGTAATTTATGCATACTTTTAAACATTAAAAATATTATAGTTGATCAGAGAATGCTAAGAACTAAAACATGGTTGTTCTATACTAAGTAGAAAAACCATGTAGTGGCACTGATTACCCGGAGAGCTGTTTGATTCTTTCCCAACAACTGTGAATGCATAAAAAAATATATGATGCGGCATTTTCTTGATAATTCAATTCGATCCTGATCCTGAATTTCAATGATCATTTTGTTGAATTCTAACGTCATGTAAGATTCTTGAAATTATCCTTGTATAAGAATCAACGTTGTGTCACTTCTAAGTCTATGATCCCGTCTACTTGCACCTAATAAGCCACAAAAATAACATAAGTATTTGGATTTTAAGAGCTCCATCCACAATGGTTTTATCAGACTCACTAACCTAGGAGCTCAACCTAGGAATAGTACAAATCCATTAATGCGACTCAATTCAGTGACCTTCGTTTAGGGAAAAGTATTAGATCACTTACGGTCTCCAGGCGAAATTAAGGTGCCTTACGCAGCCCTACAGTAACTTCTTTTTTTGAACAGAGCATAATATTTTTTAGCGCTTTTGATTGAAATACGATATTTCAGAGATGAGATAGGGAATCCCAAATGTCACCATTATGTAAACCATGTTAGCTGGAACGAAAGTACTTTCTCACGAGCGGTATTGATACGGAACAATCGACAAAATCAATCACATTCACCAGTCGGTAAACCACTCCACATTATTTGGATGATTCAGATACAAGTTCCAACACAATACTTGAGGTCGTCGTTCAACTTGCAGATCGTTACGAATGGAACCTCTGACGATTTACTCTCGACATATTTGGTAAAGAAATGCTTAAGGCTAAAAAACCAAACTGAAGATATTTTCGAGAAATTTATGCGAGATATGCAAATATATTAGAGAATATAATTGCTATTCAATTATACATTTAATAATATTGTGATCATAAAACTTAATACTAAATTATGTGAACATAAAACCCTTTGCTTTAATTGTAATTTATAAATAATGAGTTCATAAAATATTTTTATTCTGATAAAAAATTATTCCTCTTCCATCAAATAAATTTATGTACCGTTGGTGACTGCAATCAACCTGAGGGCCTCATGTGAGTAGTGTTGACGCTTTACTAGGTGAAATTCCGCGACAAGCTAGGAAAAAGATACTTTCTCGGGGACTGAAACACGATACTGATCGCAAGTCCTCTCAATTTCAGGAGACTTCTCAATCCACTGTTCGGATTTTAATGGCAAAAGAATTCGAGCCGCGAAAATGGAAATGCTAAAATTTTTGCTACATCGTCAGTCAAAGTAAAGTGGATAACCTTCGTATCCTATTACGAAACTTACTGTTGACATAGGTGGGTGGGTTTCAACGTTTGATCTCGGTGCGTTACATGGCTTCCGTGATCACGCTCTCTTGTTTTGCTGTCAAGGAGTTTACCTAAACTATGAACACAGTAACCCGTAGACTACGTACTAACCTCTTAGCTGGCTTCTAATACCTATGATGAAAAATTAGGTCTAAACCGAAGTCTTGACAAATTCAATGAAAGACTATGTGTTTCAGACAGTCTAGTGCAAGCAAAACGGTTCAAAGTACCAAGTTTGTTTATAAAATCGGTATTGATAACTTTCTCGATTTATTTCCTGAATGAATCAAATTTTTCTTGATCAGATGTTGAATCCCGCTGAAAGGCATTTAGTGTCACCCACAGTACCCATACAGCTGTAGCCATTACAATTACAGCTGAAAAACACTTGTCATTAATGTGAGTGGGGTCATAATCGCATTCTGCCGCATACTTAGTAAATTTCAACGTGGGAAATGCTTTCACATACACCGTTCATAATATTCAGTTGTAACATAACGAAGAGAGTTCTTATGCCATTAAATTGGAGCTGAAATCTGGACATTCCAAACGTGAATAAGCAATCAAATTCAATGTTGTTAGAACAAAAGAAACCTTCACCAACTTGGCCGCAAATAAACAGCTTTCCGTAAATAAACAGCGAACCTAGACGGTAATAAAGTTAAACGTCATCTCCAGTTCACATTAGTTAAGTTTTTTTGTTTCTGTTGTTTGTATGCGTATGTTATTTTTATTTGTTACTTTCTGTTGTTTATATGCGTATGTTATTTTTATTTGTTACTGGTACGCTTCACATTGGAATTGTTGCTGTATATGGTCTATTTAATTAAAAATTACATGTTTGAATTTTTCCTCTTCCCTATCTTTTACCGCGTTCATCTGCTTCACGATTGTTCAAGAAATGAAATGAAGACGTGCGCCATAGGGTTTGACAAAATAGTGACGAGACGAGAGAGGAAGAGTGACAACCACCACCATTCCCTCTCATAAAAAGAGCCTTCAATAATATATGATAACTTATTCACACTTTTCTCTTCCTCACACCAGTACTTTACTTACTTGGTGGATCTTTTTATCTAACTACAGCTTTTTGATCAGTCATTAACCTTATGTGCCCCGCATACTAGCTGGATATTCTGCCCACAAGTACGGTATTCCTGGTTTTGGTTTGGTTGTTTCATGGGAGACGACCGATAACTGATGTCACTTGCACGACGGGTTTTTACGGAAAAGGTTTATTGGGAAATGGAGTCTTGAATAAGGAGCCAAAGTTATCACGATTTAAGGTAGTTTTAACGAGATAGTTCCCTAGTCATAATAGAGACCATATTTGAATTACACGAATTACAATTTTCAACAGCTGTGGGACACATGAATTATATATAGCATTCATAATGGTGTAATAATACAGTTTTATGTGACGGAAATTCTAAGTAATTAAAGGAAAATATAAAACAAAATCGTTAAGTTGACGCATTTTTATCGCGCGTTACGTTTAAAACTCTTTCAAACCGAAGGTTTACCTTGATCCCGAAGAAATTACTAATATAATGGTGAAAATATGATTAATTTTCAAAAATAGTTGAGAAAACATAAAAAATACATACTGTAAATTTTTTGACGAGATCTAGGTGTTAAAAATTCCTCATTAAAAAAAATAAGGTCTTTAAGAAGTGCCTACACGTACGATTTCCCGTGTAAAATGGCCGGTGTTTTTCGGCAAATATCTCGGATGAGTAGTGCGGTGAGGGGCTGATATTTTGGTATTTTTGGAAGGATGAGATATTTTTCCTTAACATGAAACCCAATTCAGTGATTTCTGGGCGAACTGGGTGAAATGGCCTCCACATGACAGCCAAGCAGGGATTGCAATTCCCTGAAAAAAATTTCTGACGCCGACATGTTTTCCCTTTTTTTTAATAAGAATTTCTTTCATCCTCTTACTAATTACTGATTATTGAGTGCATGTGATAAGAAATAATGCCAAGGACTGAAATGCTCGAGGAGCAGTAGTACTTGCGTTTAACGTGCTTTAAAGGGTAGGGTCATTTCGCCTTGACTACCTCCCTCCAGCATACAGGAAAAACAAATAGCACTCAGAGGAATGAACAGGAGAGTCACCCCTTCGAATGCGAGCCGACGCCAGCGATACTTCGGAAACTGAACTGGGTTTGGGAACTGGGAACTGGGAACTGGTGTTTTCATCGTGGCAGACCCTTGCCTCTGAAATCTTCGAGCATCGCCATGTTTTATACAATCAGATTTGAAGGAGCTTCAAATTCTTCCTCTACTTCTGCATAAGACCTTGCAAGCCTTCTCAAAGGATTGTGTCATGTGGTGAGTTAACTACAATATGTATTGCTATGTCATCACCATTGGTCGTTCAATCCAAAGATTTGTTGACTGCAGCCCTCCACCCATCCCTATTTTTTGCTGGCTCCCTTACCTCCTGGTATCTTTCCCTATGTACTTTCCTCTTTATTTGATCCATGAACTTAATCCTGGGCCTTCCTCTGGGGACTTTTCCCTCTATTTTACCTTCAATTATGTTCTTCACAAACCCATAATGTCTCAGGGTGTGACCAATCCATCTGGTTCTCATTTCTGTGTGGTGTTCTTTTTCTATATTGCAATGTACCATACATAAAATAATGGCGTTGCCACCATTGGTGTGATAGAGAGTGACATGTTAGAACCAACTTGTCAGGAGATGGCATATCACCAACAAGCACCGCACAATAGGCAGGCCAACATTGCTAGCGAAACTATCTGTATTAAGGTGGCTGTGGCTGAACAATATGAGTAAAGAAAAATAATAAGTACATATTTTTATGTATTCAGTTTAAAAAATACTGCCTTCGCAGATGAAATGGGTCATCTATAGGAAATCAAAATTGAGGTACGAAATATGGAGATTATAACACAAATGTATTTTTAGTGACTACATTTGTACAGAAATTGAACCCGACTAAAGTGCCATTTGTATGGAACTACCACATTTTGACTTCAATTATGGCAGCAATCAGCCGATAACTTTGAAAAATAGGTGGTGAGATACCTATATTTAATTTTCAATCAATTTCTTAGGATTTTTCGCTTCTTATAAACCGATTTTATTAAGGTTGTTTGAGCGAAATATCATTTGACCTAAAAATCAATAAATTTAGTCCATATTTAAAATAAGAATATCTTACACTTCCAAAAATAGCAAAATATCAGCCTCTCACCGAACTACATTCCGAGAGTTTTGACGAAAAATACCCGCCGTTTTACATGGGAAATGGTACGTGAATGCACTTCAGAGAGACCCTATTAAAAGAATTAGGAATTGCTAACTCCTAGATATCGTGAAAAAATAAACAAAATGTAGTTTGTATGTTTCATCGGCTATTTTTGAAATTAAATCTCATTCTCGGTGGATTCAGGCGTGGATTCGTGGAAATTGATCAATATGTAAAGAACACCGTATTTTTCCACAATTCATTTTCACTCGTACAACTAGTTTCGACGCAAAGACGTCATGATCGGGTACTAAATTTTTCGGTAATGTGCCACCAAAACATTTATTACCTGAGAATGACGCCTTAGCGTCTTATACTGACTAGTTGTACAGTTGAAAATAAAATATGGAAAAATAAAAAGTGTTCTTTACATCTTAAATCATATTGCCACCGGAGTAAGTTTTTCAGTATCGCAAAAAATCATTCGTTGTGAAGGAGTATTAAACGTAACTCGTGAAGAAAATGAGTCAAATTAAAGACTTATGAGTATATTTTTATTTAATCACCTAGAATTTCAATTGTTTAACAGTATTTTGCAGCATTAATAATAAATTATTTAAGTTATGATTCTTACAGCTGCTGAAATAAAAATGTGTGATTCGAATACGATCCCCAGTATGATTACTATCTCGCTGAAACTACCTCGAGTATGCTTCCTCTTTTAAATGGCTATTCTGCAGTACTGGGAGCAGTCTCCTTAAGAGGCAATGTAAATATTTCACTTTTAAATGGTGAATTTCAGTAAACCTACCGTGTACACCCTATTTCATTTTTATCACACTCACTTCAAAGGTGCTACGCTGAGGTTTTTAGGAAACCTGGAATAAGTGTCCCTGAGGCAGGAGCCACCTTATGGTACTTATATACTTCGGCTGAAAACAGCATAAATGGACACAGTTACGAGAATCGTACCGGAAACATTCACGGGGCGATGTTAGCGTACAGTAGCAGATGAGGTTACGAGCATTTAAGAGTAAACAAATCGACTAACTACACTATCTATCTACAAACCAATTCAAAATGTGACGCATATGTGCATGATTTCTGCAAGAAAACAAGAAAAATTCATCAGCACATTTACATCTACTTGTTACCCTGCAAGAAAACGCAAGGGCGTTTGGTAAGGGGCGGCTTATCACAAACATGAACTAGAATGAAAAAATTGATTTTCACCAACATGCACCACACCTTGGGTATGTTAAAAATGCTACAGACACTACTAAAAATCTAACAAGTAACACGTGGCACAAGAGTCATGCAGGGAACAAGCAAAACATGGTGTTAGCACTACTCAGCAGATTTAGAAACATGCATTAGGGAGCACATCAATTAATCAGCTACAATACCTTTCAACTCACCTACTTCAAAATCGTAACGCAACCATTATGGTCTCTTATCGTTCGCATTAAAACCACCTTTAAATATTTCTGTTCTACGATATATTTCTCTTATTTTATTATCATGATCTGATCTACCGTAGTATGTTTGAGTTCGTAAGGTATTGATAACTACGTCTGAAAATAAATTGGTTTTGAATTTCCATAAAAGATTGAGTCTAATTTTCAATCGACGGTCTGAAAGAGATTCCCATCCAAGCTGTAGCAAAAGGTCAGTATCACTAACGAATGAGCGTAATTTTTTAACCACTGGTCGGCACATTGCATCGTTTTCATACTCGTGTTTCTGTGGAGCGTTGTGGGATAGCCTAGCGATGGTGACGCACCGCACAACATCCATTTGCATCATCTTCACCTCCGAAACCCCGGCGGAGGGTGGAATGGGGAAAGGATGGCTGGAGAACGAGGGGTGGGTGGTTTTTTTTTAGAAATTCGCGAAGGGGGGCTGAGAATGGGATGGGGATGAGGAGGAGGGAGTGGATGAGGGGCTGGATTACAAGTATTATTATTCCCACTCACGACCAGAGCCGCCGCCGGTACAGCACGCACTCTAGAGGACCGCCTGCGAAGTTATTAATATTTATTCTATTTTTTCCGCGTGGAGTGAGGAGGGGAGAGGAGAGACGTGAGAGAGAGAGAGAGAGGCAAAAGACTGGCTGAATGCACGGCCTCTTCCTTTTCAGCCTCATTTGCCACCCCATTCCCTGCACAGCCTCCCCTTCGTCTCCCTCTGTATTAATTTTTTTCGTTTTTTGTCCCCTCCCCCTCCCCTACTCTTATCCCTCCATTGTCTCTCCCTCCCTCTCCCCTCCCCACCCTTTGTCACTCTCACCTACCCCCATCCCTCCCTCTCGTCTGCCAAGCACTCCTGCATCCCCTCTTTCTTGACACATGAGAGGGGGTTGGTGCACGATTTTTTTTCCTTCAAGGGAAATGAGGGTTGTCCATGATCCCAGGGTGTCCAACTTTGACGCGCATCAATTTTTGAAAAGAGCAAAAAAGAGATATATCGCCACTTTTATAAATAATATTGGTTTAAAAAATATCAATTTTTAAGCTCGTTTAAAATCCCGACCATCATATAGCCAGACAGATACGTTTTATGATGTTTCTCGTGGGTTCTTTTTCCGCGAATGATAATGAACTTAAAAGGATTCACGCGATTATCACAAAGGAGTGAATCTGGAAGCGAGCAGTATATGCATAGCCACCAATTGAATGTAAGATCTTGTTCTTTCTCGGCGAATAATATGAATAAAAAATTCTCGGGCTTCTAGCCGAGTAAGATTTTTTGTTGCTAACGTTTTGACGGATAACACTTCCATCGTCCTCAGAGCAGTACTGCTCTGAGGACGATGGAAGTGTTATCCGTCGAAACGTTAGCAACAAAAAATCTTACTCGGCTAGAAGCCCGAGAATTTTTTATTCACCAATGGAATGCTTGCCACACGGTTCAGGACTTGTCTTGAAATATCATTTCAGGAGTAAAAATCACAAGATATTTGAGTTTTAGTACAAAAATGATATGATGTTACTCTATATGAAAAGGGTTTGCAATAAAAGTGGGAGGGCTAGGAATCGGTCGATAGAAAAATATGGAGTGGATGTTCTGGTAATCGACGTATTTGTAAAGAGCGTGCTTCGTCGGTTTGGCCATGATGAGAGACTGAACGATAGAGCCAGATTTATAATAGTAGATGTATAATAATAATCAGATTTAAAATGAACAGCTATTTAAAGCAGAGAGAACACCGGGTGAGCAAGGGATGGATAGTGAAAGTCTAGGGTGAATACAGTGTAGGAAAACTCTCAAGAAAAGGAAAGTTAGCAATCTTAACGACAAAAATGCGGGCATAAAACAACGTATTGTAAAGGCAGAAGTACAGGAGTTTTCAAAGATAGGGTAGTATGAAGGAAATTATTAACATCGAAACCAGTTTTCTCGATGTAACGCCTAGTCTTAGGCAATTTTGATTATGCCGATCTGGAAAGGGAACGGCGATATGGATGGTGTATATAATAGTCATGCATTACCAAACAGTATGTCAGATGCAAAATATATTTTTAAAATACGCCTATCGAAAAAATAAGACTCGAAAATGTACCTTAAATCATAGAGTAAACATATATACTCATTCATGCTCACTCTATGCTTTAACACCAGCCAATGTCAAGGTATGTATGCAGGTCAAGTATCGGGAAAAATTTATGATTTTTCCATTTTATACATATATTTTACCCGGGAAAATTTTAGCAACGAAAAGTAGAAAAGTATATAAAACATGAAATGGTGAAAAAGTATCCATGAAAAAAGAAATGAATAATAATTTCAGCCCTAAAAGGTTCAAAGTAGGTGATGTATAATCCTCAGCAACGAAGGTAACTCGTAAAGATAAGTAAGAGTGAAACTGGTACACGGGATAATAAAAATGAGCCCTAACGATACAGATAATATTCGGAAAGACCTATAAATATAGCTGTAAAATGATTTTGGTAACTGATGATAGAAAATGATTCAGTAAAAACCTAAAAACCGAGAGATTATAGCGCCTCGTTCAATGAATTTTAGATAGAAAAACACTTAATGAAATAGGTAATGTGTACAGCAAGGTACCGTAATCTTTTGCTTGTAAAATTGCAGAAAAAATTCAACCACTGAGCCATCAATAAATAGGGCTGTTATCACAGATAATATCCCAAGACAGAAAAGCAATTACTTCGAGGATAGATGCTCTAATAGTGGAAAAATCTTACTGCATTCCGTTTATAATGAGAAAGATAGGTTACTTAATAATAAATTACAACAGGCAGTTTACAGACTGTATTCATCAAGTTAATAATACTCCAAAATCTGGAGTACTTAATGCTAGCTCATACAATGCATGAGTTTGTCAGCTGCGTCTCCTTCATATTTTTTTATCGTTAAATGGGTCCATTAAAAGTTCCCAGTGAAGCGTACAAAGATGATGTAGGTACCCAACAAAAAAGCTAGTAAGAAATTTTAAGCACCTCTGCTCGTTGGCAAACTGAAAAAAATGAATC
Organism: Ceriagrion tenellum; assembly: GCA_963169105.1. Classification (NCBI taxonomy): domain Eukaryota; kingdom Metazoa; phylum Arthropoda; class Insecta; order Odonata; family Coenagrionidae; genus Ceriagrion; species Ceriagrion tenellum. The sequence continues at coordinate 26,523,553 of OY720634.1, read as the reverse complement.
TCGTTTGCGCCACTTCGCGTTTGTATCTTCTATAAGGAAAACTGGAAAAATGAATCTCAACGTAATTCCCTCGTCATAAAATTTCATTACAATTAATGAACTTAACACGGGCTGTTGATTCCGCATACATATATACTTTCCTATGTTTTGGTGGTAAATTTTCGGACATAATACAAGTATTATTGCAAGCAAATGAAGTATTCGAAGGGGCAGGTAAGTTTTAACTATATATATATCAATCTAAGGAAAGAACATTGCTTGGGTGTTAGGCTTCATTTTAAAATAAACAGTATTTTTTTAAAGCAAATAATGAAGGAGCCCATTTATTCTTGATATATCGAAATACCTGTGTCCAAGGGAGCCTTTCAATTAGTCCATGTAATAAGGTTGTTGCTGACTGGCGCATTGAAAAGAGGATGATGACTTAAAGCACACTTAATACTGAACCAGCCAGATTTTGAATGCAAAACTACAGAGCTAAATAATATCAACAAAATTGCAAGTTATTAAAGATATCGGAACTCTATGAAGATCAAAGCACTGATGAGAGAGCAAAACTATTACGTTGAAATAAAACAGATTAATATTCGAGGAGCACTGTCGTAATTTAATGATAAATACATTGGATATGAGCAACCTTGTATGGTTTCAATTTTAATTGATAAAATACAGAGGGAAAATTTCATCGCCGAGTATATCTCACTGAACAGTACACTCTAAGAGACAGAATGGAAAAATTCATCTCTCTCTTTCATAGCTCTCTTCTCTTCAGTCGCGATTTCATGCATAAAACTCTCATCACCTGCATATAGTCATTACCATTTCTTGTCTGAATATCCCAGAAGAACATGAAGATGTACTTATGATACACAAATAGTCGTAAACTATCCATTTTTGCGTATTAGCATTGAAATTGGCCATGGGAACCTCTTGGTTAGCTGTTGATGATGTTAGTTATACATTCCACTAGTGATTGATACTAACTGTACTCGGAATAGTATACTTAACACCATAAATTATACACAGCAACTCAAAAACAACAAGCTCAATCAAGTCAATCAAACAAAAGCCAAGAACTTAGTTTTGACCTAATATTTATTTGATTTGGAGCCAAAATCAGTGAGAGTTTTTAAGGAGCCAAAGGAAGGGAAAGAAAGATTTTCAGGAGGATAGAAAGGGAGGGAAGGAAAGATTCTTAGAAGAATATACGGTGCCATGATAGATGCAGGAATATGGAGAATAAGGACAAATGCTGATGTCTATGAACTGTATGGAGAACCAAACATCATATCGATTATGAGGCAAGGAAGACTTCGTTGGGCTGGTCATGTACAACGCATGGAAGAAAGCAGGCCAGCCAACAAGGTTTTCATTGGCACTCCAGGAGGGAGGAGAAGCAAAGGAAGACCACGAAAGCGGTAGCTTGGTGATGTAGAAGCCGACTCGAGAAGACTGGGGGTCAGGAGATGAAAGCGAGTTGCAGAAGATAGAGATAAATGGAAGCAGATCCTTCTGGAGGCCAGAGCCCTACATGGGCTGTAGCGCCAAGGATGATGATGATAATTTTTTGGAGCCAAAGTAAAATAATAAAGTAAGGTAATAAGAAAAAGCTTTTGGAGTCGAAGAGAGAATAAATGAGAGGTTTGAGAGAGAATAAATCAGAGAGAGAGGTTTAGCTTATTCCAGTATGGAAATGAACTGAAATTATATAATTTATCATCATTAAAATGTAACTAAAATTAAATAAAACAATTTTTTATTTCTTACTGTTAGCGTGGGCATTCCTTGATGATGTCTCTCTTGAGAGCTTAAGAGATTTAGTGGATGGAAGTCCGAAATTCTTTCCGACTCTCATTCCGCGATGGGTGAGTAACGCCAGACGCATGCACCTGAGGTGTGCAGGGTGAGAATTGCCAAATTTGGCAGCCCTGGAGAGTGGTTGCGCACGGGGTGTCGTCAAAGAGGGGAGGTAGGATTTTGGCGAGGGGGAGGGAGGTCGGGGAAGGTAGGGAGTGGGAGGAACGTACAAGGGGTGGGGGCGAGGAGAGATGAGTAAGTGGGCTGAGAGAAAAGGGAATGAAGGATGCTATTGGGGGAGGGGAGGGAGAAGAAAGACGGGGAGGGGTTAAAAAAAGAGAAGGGAGTGTGGAGTGTGGTGCATACGACGAGGGCCAAGCCTACGCAAGTACCTCAAATGCAGCCCTATATAATAATAATGGATCCACGCACTTCTCTCACCCCCACCCGCTCGCCACGTTTCCCTCCCCTGAACCACCCCCCTCTCCAACTCCATTTCATTATTATCCTCGTAATAATAGCGGAGTGGTGAGTTGGCATGATGAAGGGGATGAAAAAAATACGAAAAGTATTTATTAAAAAATGCATACTCAGACACACACACTCGCATATACTAGCTCACCCCATCCATTCGGTGAATGCTGTACGGGGTAACGGGGTTGGAGGGTGGGGGCGGATGAGTGGAGTACCTATAGCTAGTAGTATAGGTTGGCAGGGGGTGTGCATGAGTCCTATTTTTCTCCATTCCCTGAAACCCTCCCCTTAAAAACCCTCGTCAACCCCTCCTCTCCGTCCTTCACCGAAAAATAAAATAAAATTGAAAACTCTCGAGAGTGCATGTGTGTGCGAAATACTCTCGGACCCAGGGAGCTGGCGGTGGACTTACAGCCGAGGGTTCTGTGTGTGCAGTCTGTGCCCTTTCCCTCTCCTCTCTTTGCTCCTTCCAACCACTCCCCCCTCCCCTCTCCTCACGCACCCATTCCCCTCCTTTATATGGACGAAATGCAAATGCTGTATAAAAAACTGAAGGAGCAAAAAAAAAATGCCTGCGAGTCGGGGTGTGGAAAAAATTTCCAAATGCATTTTTTTCTTTCCCTCCTCTCCTCCTCTTACTTCAACTTCCTCTGCATCTCCTTTCTGCATCCTCCTCTCTCCCCCTCCCTTCTCCTTGCGCCGTTAACGTCCTTAACCCTTTGACTACGGCATGACGTGATATCACGTCATGGGTACCGTGTGGATTCCAGCTTACACTAGGGGTCCTAGTGGAAGTTCCATAGTGAAAGCTGGAACACTCTCGGTGCTCTTGACGTGATATCACGTCATTATCACCAGCGTAAAGACAAACATGACGTGATATCACGTCATTCCGCACTCAAAGGGTTAATACTCCCACTGCTGTTTCTCAAAATTCCATAACTTTCACAGTAGCCTGACATTTTCGGCACCTTCAATGATTTGGATAGGATTGAATATTAGCGGAGGCGACCGACAGCTAAGGTCATTTGCGCCATAGGGGATGGGTAAGGGAGGAAGGGTGGATAGAAACCCGGCGTCGGCATTAGCATGCTCTTAACGAATGGCGTCAAGGGGACAACGGCTTGACGTCTCATCCGACAGACGGAGTACTGCACTTAAAGTGTCCTCCACAGACACTCAAGAAGGGATCGGGTTTCCTCTGAAAAACATTCTCCTCTGCAGGAATTTGAACCCTGGCCGTCCGTATGGTTATCTAATGCACGACCCACCACGCCAAACAGATCCCCTTCAATGACTTTACAAATAACCGAAACGACTAAAGGCTGGGACACAATCAACGTGTACGTGTGACGCGAGGCGTAAACGGGACAACGGGAGACGGGGAACCCAAGTCAGCGGTCACAATCGACGTTAACGCGGCCCGGAGTAACAATTGACTAACGCAGGCGCAGCTAAGAGATCAGGTGTAAACAAGTGTGGAAGTAAATAAGTTGTCTTAGCCAAGAGCAATCTTCAACAGTTGGATGTATCTGCCGACAGATGGCTCCCATTCCCGGATTCTCAGGACTATTCTGATTGGTTTTTCGTGTACGGGACACGGGGAGAGATGAATGTTGCCCATCTCTCGCGGACACGTTGATTGTGTCCGCTCGCTATACTTTCCCGTCAGCCATCTTTTCGCGTATTCCCGTTAACGGCTCACGTTACACGTACACGTTGATTGTGTCCCAGCCTTTAGACAACAAGAACGTGATGAAATAAATGCCATGCAGTTCAAGACAATATTTTTTCACAACAATTTGATTTCTGCCCGGCTTTCAATGTTCACACATGATCCTCAGTTGCCAAATGATGAAGTCGATGAAGGATCGAGCAACAAATCTGTCTCTATTTGCTTACTTCATGGGGGCCGGTTAAAGGGGTTGTATGAGTTGTGGCTAAAATTATGGTCGGACTAAGAAAATGTTCGGATTGTTATGGTTAAGTTCAGAGAGATTACCGGGTCTCTACTGTAATTTAAAATTACTTCATCGCCCAAAAATTGGCAGCTTTTTTTTAGCTGACGTAGATTATAAACATCAGTTATGTCCACGGACATGAGCATCATTCTTTGGGAGTTTTTAAATGACATCAACTGACAGCATTTGGTGCGACAGGGTTAAGATACACAAACCGAGGTCCATCCAGTCCTAAGTTTCCCGTTAATGGGTGACACGAGCCCTTGCATTGTGTTTGCAAAGAAGTTATCAATAATGCGAGTCTATTATGTTCGTATGTTGGTGATGATCGAACCCCATTTCTTCGCCCACATTCAGTTATTACTGTAAGGTTAACACTCATGGATGGTGGTGCTGTATGCCTTTCTAAATCCTCCGGTTGTAAGCAAAGACGGACGATGATTGCCGGAGTATAGGTTAGTGTGGTCACCAGAGTACTGGATTCAAATCCGGAGGACCCGAGTTCGAATCCTGGAAATGGTGGATATTTATAGTGGAATATAGATCTCTAAGTTGGCGGCATTGTAAGAGCATTTCAGCTGTGGTATACCGTTAGTAGGGTGGGACAGCTAACCTGTGGATCCCGTGACGCCTTTCGTTCGAGAAAAGGTTGATATCGACGCCGGGTTTCTCTACAACTTTGCTTATTTCCCCAGATAATTCTTTTATATACAAACCTACCTCGCACCCAAAAATCCCTAGCGGCAAGGAGCACCTTAGTTGTATGTCTAAATATATATATATATATATATATATATATATACCAAAATAAACAAATAAATTTACTTAAGTATCGGAATTTTAGAAAATTAAGAAAAAAGTACAAGACCTTATCGGCCTTTTAAGTTCACGCCACAGATTGAAGAAAAGAACAAATTTTTATTGGAACACTGTCGGATATTGGCGGGTTCAGTAGAATTCTGTCGGATGAGGCGTTAAACCGTTTAAAACCCCCGGGCGTCTTTCGTAAAATAATGGGACAACGTACATTTCGGATTCAAATCCGGAGGATCGGAGTTCGAATCTTAGACATGGTGGATATTTTTTAGTGGCATCTCGATCTCTAAGTGGGCGCCATTTAAGAGCGTACTACCTTACTACCCTTCATCTATTTTCCTTCCCTTAATAAACCTACCCACCTATTCTTAGCGGCATGAATGACCTCAGTTGTCGATCGCCTCCTCAAATATCATACCAACGAGTCAAGGTAAGGATAAAAAAATCTCAAAAAAATATTTTACATCTTCACCTTCCGTCCATAACTCCTCTTAACTCCCAACTTCCCCCGCCTCCTCCATACCTCCCTCTCCCTCCCTGTGCCCTCTCCGCGTCCTAAGTCCTTAAGCCCTTCACTCGCTCACTCACGTCCTACTCGAGTGGTATGCTTTCTCCCCCCCTTCTTCCCTTACCATTCGCGGGAATCGATCCCAGCGCACACGACACCATGTTGCCATGTGTCGACATTCGCCCCGTGCGTGCATCGCCAGCGCTCGCGAATGATGTCGTCGTGTTCTGTCGTACATGTCCCCCTGTGGAGTGTCGTACATGTCCCCCTTTAATGTGATGAGCGCGGACAGAGTGGAAATGATGCCAACGAAACCGCTTAAGGGGCTGTATACCTCGGCCGAAAAAGTTCCGGCTTCTGAGGCAGCCTAAGAGAGATCTTCGCCTCACCCTCAATTCCCTGCCCTGGTGGGTAGCACCACTCATGGCTCAGTGGACAATGCGGCGCATGTATTCACGAGGATGTTTTTGTGGCGTTGAAATGCGCAATTTGAAACAATTTGACGATCCTATATCGAGATAAAGGATTTTTATTGGGAGTAAGGGCAGAAATTTGTGGAATAATACGTTGTACGCGTCAGGGCGATCACCTGTTTTTTAAACAAATTTTCATCCCTTCCGCGGTTGAAGTTTTAATGTAGAAATCGAAGAGAAATTTACTACAACTCCTACTATCGAAATTTTTCCTGAATCCAGAGGCCTGCTCAGACAGCTTTACATTAAGTAGACAAGCAGAGTCATAAAAGAAAAGCGCGTTTACGTCTGCGGAAGCGTTTTCGGCCCCCGTGGTATACAGATCCCTTAAAAGGGTACCCGAAGACCAGTGACTATTATCTATTTCAAATTCCTTGGGCGTTAGGAGGCTGGACAACAATTTGCGGGGGCGTGCGCCTTTTGTGCGAGCCCGGAACTGTTCGGAGGCCTCCGCTGCCGGTGGGTAAGGTACTGAAACCGGGAGTGGAGGGGGTTCAAGCTCTACGTTGCCGAGATTATCATCCGTCAGCCGGGAAAACCGCGAGGTTCAATATGTGAGAGGAGATGACATTTGTCAACGCAGCAAGCAGAATCAGGAAGTTCTCACAACGGAGGTCTGAGAGTGACTGAATTTTCTAGGCTCTACATCACACCTAGGGTACCCTAATTAGCTCATGGAAAGTCACATCTACATCTACATCTACGTGATACCCTGCGAGCCACCACGAGGGTGTGTGGCAGGGGGTGAAGATCACCAAACGTGCACTATTGACATGCAACTAGGATATTTAACGGAGATATGCTAGATAATAGGGTCACATGGAGCTAGATGGTTAGTATCTACATAATAAGGAAGGGATTATTGGTTGTTATTACATGCATCACGCACTACAGACTACTCTATATTTCACCTACCTATCCCTTTTGCTACGCTGCCTATTGTTCTCTCTTACGGTACGCGGGAAAAATGACATTTTAAATCTATCGGTACGACAATCAATCTCTCTAATCTTGTTAATATGTTCAAACCTAGCATAATACGCAGGGGATCTCAATATCACGTGATTATCACGGGTCACGTGATGAGCAATTTTCTCTCCGCTCACCCCCAAAAATTTTAGATGATTTGCTCTCCTTGGTAGGTATAATTTTAAATGGTCTTTATACTGGGCTAGGACTTAGACTGCCAACGGAATCAACAGAAAAATGATCTCTAAATAAATTATTACTATGCAATTTTCACGGTCTTGTATTCCCGGCCATGATTTCGAAATAAAAATTACATTATCAAGCTGGGTCCTTAATGATGGAAGATACTGACATAGTCGATAGTTCAAATGTCAGTAAATTACGAAGAAATTATTCATTTGGGTAAGAATAAGGGTCCCACAAAGTCAAGCCAGAACCTTCCAAAGAGGAAAATTTTTTTACGTTGTTTGAATACGTTTGATTGATTTGGGCAATGGAATGAAGTTGTGGCTCCACTTTTCCACTTTTGCTTTTGTAGCTAACTTTCAAAACATATTTTCTCAAAGAGTTGCTTTAGTTCCCATTGGTGTCGTATCGGTTGTACCACCAAAGATACATAATTAATAAGACACATACATGCGAAATGTGGGCATCAGCGTGATGGAAAGTATATATTTTTGATGTGTTCAAAAACCTAGTTTTCGAGCATCATAAGTAGATGAGATATTAATAATAAACCTTAGAAGTGGAAGAAAAATTGATAAACCTTTTAAAATGGTATAGAGTAACACACATTAGTGATTCCATGGAGTAAAGAGTCCACAATAGTAATAGCTCTTTGATTATGCAAACAGTATGGGGAAAGATACAGAGGTACAAAATGTTGACATCGTAAGATTTGTATTTCCCGGCGAATGCTTAGAATGTATAGCTCTCGGGTTTCCAACGGGGTGACGGTGGTTTGTGGCACCGACGCTTCGAGGGTTTAGTTTTCCATCGTCCTCAGGGAGTTATCCTGAGCTCTGAGGACGATGGCAGACTACGCCTTCGAAACGTCGGTGCCACAAACTATAGTGTTTCACAACTTTTAGAGGGATTAAGGTGGGAGCCCCTAGAGACTCGGAGGCTACACGCAAGGCTCAGGTTGCTTGATAAATTCAGAACTGATATTTTACAGAGCGACATAGAGAATATTATCATGACTCCTCGCTACATCTCTAAGTCTGACGGATGCGATAAAATAAGAGAGATACACTGTCGAACAGATAGGTACAAAAACTCGTTCTTTCCGAGAACAATAAGCGACCACAATAAAAATTGAGATCCACTAAATACACTCCTATAATTTATGTCACCATTTCATCTCCAAAAAACTTACACATTTACACGGCTGGTGACCTACCTAACACCCCTTCCACACGCCCATGCGGCGGCTCGCGGGGTATTATGTAGATGTAGGATCCACCATCACCCGGTTGGAGACCCGAGAGCTATCCATTCTTTTGACATCGTGTTCAATGCTGCAGCTTACCCCAGGTGGCAGCAGTTTGAGCTCGACAGTTTGCTGGAGCCAGTTTTAGAGTCTCGCGGTAAAAAACTCAACGGATGTGGTCATCCTTGCTGGTCGTGTACCTGAAAGAGGAAAGTTTCCCGCTTATCAAAGTTCTAGCTCATGTGCATCAACACAAACTAATAGTATCCATACTTTCAGAACACAACTTTCACTTTTCTGCAGATCTCAATGAAATAGTACAGCGCGAATCACCGACTTGGGAGATGATAAGGTTGAAAGTATAGGAAACATCAGCACAGGCTACAGTTCTGTATTATCATCATCGGTGGTTCAATCCTAAGATTGGTTGAATGCAGCCCATTACCCTTCCTTATCGAATGCTAGCTCAGTGACCTCCTGGTATCTCTTACTATGTATTTTCCTCTTTATTTTGTCCATGCACTACTTCCTGGGTCTTCCTCTGAGGGCTTCTGTCTCTATTCTACCTTCAATTAAATTCTTCAAAAACCTATTGTGTCTTAGAGTGTATCTAATCTATTGGTTTTTCCTTTCTGCATGGTCCATATTCAATGTTTTCAATATGGTCCTCAGTTCTGCACTAATATTTCCATAATTTGTACCTGATGAAGCTGCAAATTGGTGAAATCGTTGGACCACTTCATTAAAATCAATATAACACTGCCAGTGGTGTTATTTTAGCACAGATACTATAAACTTCCACGAAGTGAAGCCAAAAACCGTAATTGTACAAACTAAAAAGTTACTTGCTTGAAGCATGTGTTCATTTCAAACCTTCCTAAACCCTATTTTCCCTAAAATCCTCCTTTTTCATGGATGGTGTGCTAACACCCTCTACCGAAAACTTCTGTGGCGGCTTGCAGTGAGGTCAAGTTGGCGTAGAGGGTGATTCTGACCAGCTCCAAGCCTTCTTCGTAGAGTTGTGTGAAATTCACAGAGGAAAAATCATTCATATAAACTCTTTAAACAAGATCATTGCTTTCACACGCGGTTAATCCATGACATTATACGCCCGGTAATTGAGAGGTCATCTCGCTCCTCAAAGCCCCCTGGAGATGCACAGTGGAAGAAGACGCCTGGGTACCTTGATTGGTCAGAGCATCAGCGAGGAATCGAGTAGTCTGGGTTCGAATCCCAGTCCCAGGAAAAGAATTTTTCGATATAAATTTCACACAACTGTGTGACCACCAGTGAGTGTCTCCGTTATAGTTACTATACGGTCATCTCTGCTGTTCTTTGAAGCTTCTCCGGCGACTCTTTTTAATTAGCTAAACGTGGTTTCAAATTTAACTTGATCGTGGCCCTACCTAAAGATTCTCTCGATATACGTTCCACCAAGTCTTCCGCTAGTTAAAGGAATACGAAACATGGCGGAGTTTCACAAAATAAATCCCTCCGTTTTCCTCTCCATTATTCCTACACACTTAGGGAGATATGAGATGGTGTAACCGAGGGAACGGCACGATAAAAAGTGTAAAAAGACTACCAGCATGGCTGCGTGCGTCACTCGCGTACTCCTTAAAAAGGAAACTTTCGTGATGCGAAAAAGCAAAGCGTAAAGCAAGCCTCGGGAACGGCGGGAGAACCATCTATTGTCGGGGATGAAAAAAAACGAGGAAAAAAATTGGTTGTGAAAAAACAAACAACATTTTTCATCGGATATGAAAAACATTTGTTTCTTTGAAAAATGATAGATTAAAATGAGTATTTCTCTGACTTCATTTTTCGAAATTCAGGCGATAGCGTTATGAATAGGTCTAACTATATCTTTTGTGCGAACATTTCATGGATACAAAGTTTTTTCCGGAAATGCTAACATCAAAGATAGATTTTAATAATCGTTTTCCCTAATTACTCGTATTTTGGTTCCTAGAAAATGTAACTTCACCGTAAACGTACGAAAGAAAGTTATTTGAATTTTTATTTTGATGCTTACACATATTACATTTTGATCATTATGATTTATCCTTTAATCTTGTGTCCCAATACAGTTGAGGAGGTTTTCGGAAATGGTTCATTGGCTTCTCTCTTTGATGAATAGAGCTGGTTTTTTCACCACACGTATTTGGTGACTTTTCGGAGCGTAAAATATAGAAGCATAGCCTGAGTGTTGAACTCGGAACAAAGAAAGCCGACGCTTTCACTGCTGTTTTAGCCTCTTGTTTCTCCTTTTACAGTAAAAAAGCGGAAATCATGTCAATAAAGGAAGTTGATTTTTATCCTCATTATCACTGCGAAAAACCCAAGAATGAATGGTTGAAGTACAAATTCTAAGGCTCACTATGTATCTCGCCGTGCCTCACCACGCCCGATGGATGCTACCAAGGCTGCATGCGACATCATGACGGTATTATTTTAAATCACAACTAACTCTCTTCATTGATTGTTTATAAGTCGATACACGCTGTAGGATATCCAAAAAAGAATCTCATATTTTAAAAAGTGATCTAAAGCCGACTTTTATTCGAACAAATAATTTTATACAGATGAAGCGAATCGCTCGGTAATCTTTCACGCTTATGTTCGTACACTCCAGGTACGGTATTATCTCAGTATCATTTCCATGGGTAAAATGCATTGAATAATTTGTTAATCCAAAAAAAAATACATTTTGAATGAGTTCCTCAAGGTGAATTTGCATGGTGTAGAAAGAATTATTTTAATGAATCAACTTTACTTTGCCCAGTAATGAGTTCTAAATATCTTTCACTGGTAACAGATATTTACATCGCGATAAATAGCTTAAATTTTTCATTATTCTCTCCAACTTTGGGCAATTAGCTCACAACCATCCTGCTCTGATATGTTTCCCTCCGCAACATTGTCTTTTTTCCTTATCAATATGTAACTAGAGTAGTATGGACTCATTGTTATGTGGCTGACAAATATGTTTCAAAAAGTAAATAAAAGCGACAATGTGTGTCGACAAATAAATAAATGTCATTTGAGTAATGAGATATGAGTAAACCCAATTACTGACAGCTCACAAACGTGACTTGCAGCAAACTCTGTATCCCAAAGATATAGTAGGATATTGACTTAAGCTAAATGAGTTGAGGAAATCACGTATTCAGAACTCCTTCTTAGATATTGTGTCACCGCGACATGCGCAGGATAAAATATCTGCGGCTAAAAAGAAAGTGAAATGAGGAAGAATGATACGCAGAAGCCTAACTAGGATTTACTATAAATTTATTCGTCGACATAATATGATGAATTTTCTCATTTTTCATTTATTTTTTCAACACACTGACGACACCTCATTTAGCGGTCCATATTACATGTTCACTAACACAAAGAAAAATAAACCCGGTGTAGTAAAAAAAAATCCAAACCCGCGACCAAATATTATAGTAAATGACGACTTTTAATGGTATCTACTTAATTCCAGATGCAAAAATAATTATATAATCAAGGTAATTATCTGCGTAAGACAGAATGATGAATAATTATGGATTGTTTGGAATGCAAATTTCATTCACGAGGTCAGAAGCCCAGTTTTTTTTGCGGATGCCATCTCCTTTGCCTCCTCCGACCGACATTTGCTCTGCTTTTTCACGACTTGGTATTCCTTGCGCAGGAAACCGTTTCCATTGCCTATTCCCTCTAGATTTCCTCTTGACTCTTTTCTGTGAATTATTAGCCAAGGCGTTTGCCATATCTGATATCCCGGCGCCGTCTGCTCCATAAATATTATAAACCCCCGGACGTCGTGATGATTTTATCATAAGAACGGCATTTTTGAACACTGTAAGCTTGTCTGTCAGTTTTTCCACGCCGGCTCTGCGCCGAAATTCAAATCGGAGGATCTTTCCGGGACAGCCGCCTTCTAGCCTCTTCAAAAGGCCAACGAAAAATTATGCAAAAATAGTTTTATAAACCAGAATAGGGCACCGTAATATATTTGCGACTCGTACCCGTAATTAGGTCGTGCCTTTTAATCTCTACAAGACCATGCCAATAATTTTCGCCAGAGCGGAAATTATGCGCCGACCAGGTATTCATTAATTGGAATCGGATCAGATGGTTATCTGGTAAAATATTAATTGAATCCAGTAAATTTCCGTTTATAAACTAGCTTTTTTCATCACGATTCTGTAATCATGAACACATTACACCTTTATAAAGATGCATTCGAAGGGAAAAGAAAATCCTGCAACACAACTACGGAGCAAAAAAACGCTATCTTCTAAGCCACAGTAAATTAAGTCGCTTAAAGTTACAGCTGCTCAAGTTAGTACTAGGGCCAATTGCGTACGTAATTGACGCATAAAGGCACGGGAAAGTTGCTTTACCGGCGCCGTCTGTGGTTTGCTTGGAAGCTCTACTGAACGCCATAAAAATATACATATTTTGTAAACAAAATAAGTCATACGCCACCGAGAGCTAATATTACTGACAAATGCCCAGCGAAGAACAAATCCATTGCATAAACAATGAGTTTCACCGCTTTCAAGTCGCTGTCCAAATTTCAGTATTCGAATATATTTCATGACTCCAATTCACTACGCTTTTATTTGACTCCATTTAGCCAGGAAACGTCCTAATTTTAGAAGATGGAAAAATGACTATTTTCTTTGATTTGAAACATTCACAAAATACATAACGATTTTTGTTTTTCAATTGTTTCCTGATCCTACAAGAGTTCCTATTGGGTGTTTATTGTGCGTATTTATTTTATTGTTGGTTTTTGTTTTCAAGTGCGGAGCCATAATTTAAGAGCTCACATTCACGTTGCCGGCTAGTGAGTTCTTTTAGCAAGTGTATCCCACCAACTTCTTTACGACACTAATCGTCAGAAGCGAAATCCTTCGTTGCCAAGTACTTACTATCAATTTTGGAGTGCAAAAATAAGTACGGGCCCAGACAGAGCATCACTGGTGATCTCGCTGGCTCCAGAAATTCAGAAGTTCACACAGCATGAATCTAGTTTAGTTACCAACTGTCAGGTATATTTCTTTGGACATGAAGAGGTTTGCTTCAAAGGGTAGGCATTCACTAGAACACCTATCACTAATACAAATAACAATTTTTTCCACTCATGGAATTTGGGATATGCACTACCTCCGACGAATATTCGTAGTAAAATTGCCAAGTAGCTATTTTTAATGGGGGACATTCTGATTGATATTCGATAATGTTTTTCCTTATAAGTTCCTCATCATTCTTTCCATACACACAGTGTACGTGTTCCCAGATTACGACTTTCCTTATACCAGAGATCACTTCTCTCTCAAATTCCAACCACAGGCATTTCACTCCCTTGCAGCTCAGTATCCTTTTTTGACGTTTTTTTCTATAGCCTCCTTATACTCATTCTTAACCTGTCTTTCAGCGGTTGTGCCTGTATTCTTTCTACGCTTGATCCAATTTTTTACGATTTTAACTGATTCTCATTATTTTTAGTCAATAGTATCTTTGATTTACCTGTTTGCTTGTGACGCCCGACAATATTGAGTCCTTTATTGCTGGTTTGGAAATAAACTGAGAGAAAAATAAGTAGGTAACACACCATGAATCGTCTCTATATTGCCTAGGGAATTAAAATGTTTGTTCTATAATTCACTAAACGGTTGGAGATTTCGAATTTTAGATGCCCCGACGAACTGCAATAGTTGTAGAGCACCCGCTAACCGCTGACCTAGATTCTCAGAAAAACGCAACAGGTGCATGCCCCAGGAGGGACACGGCACCGTAAGCTTCAGTTCGTCAGGATGGTGTGTAACGAACACGATAACTCGGCCCATCCCGGCCGTTGCCGTTGCCAAGGTTTCCTAATTTATGCAATGGTACCGAGGGTCACAAATTCATGTCACTAACTTAGGCAGTTCCTTTGATGTCAAGGTTTTGCAAAGAGAGCGCCTTTTCATTCTGCTAAGTGTGCTGTACACCAGGGTTGAAATCGCTTCCGTTAATTTCATGGCTCAGCTGTGCAGTTCAAAGCAAATCTGTTTGTTCACACCTTTCCAAAATAAGGATTGATTTTGTAAGCAAGAGTAGAAAATTTTTGCTTCCCGCTTTCTACGTAGATATTTCGACTGTGGAAGAAACATAAATTAAAAAAAAAAGCTGATCGCCATGAGGCGTAAGACGTATATTTCTAACAATCTATGCTTTTATCATCAATTTAATTACTTCATCTTTACGGCAAAATATCAAAATCCTGCAAATTATGCATTATAAAGTAATAATAATCGTTACAAAGTTTATTCCACAACATCATATACATTTTACAGTGACATTTATCCTAAATATAGGGAATATAGGTACCCCTTTGGAGAAACTCCGTTTTGGGGTTACCGACTCGTTCAAAATCAACAAAAAATTTGAATGTGCTTCATCATAAGTAACAATAACGTCGCATTTGTGCTGGTGTAGTTACAAAATTGCTGGTAAACGAAGAAGCATAGATAATCAAACGTAGAAGAATGTTCATATCAATAATAAAAAAAACATACCAAACGAAGATGATTGACACTGCTGTGAGCTATACCATTTCATGAACAGTTAAAATAAAGTTGATCAATAATCAATTGATAATGACAATTCTTTACACTTCTACCATATTTACATTCATTTTTTTGTATTTACAATAAATGCAGGTAATACACTGCATATTTTGGGCTCTAGTAATATGTAACTCTGCTTAACCTCCTCAGTCCCGAGACATGTCCAGCATTATTTTTGGAAAATTCTTCATACTTACGTTTTGCGTTGTAAGCCATGTTTGCAGAGTTAATATCTCTGTGAATCGAGGTTCATAATGATGCTGCCACTCATCAGCAAGCGCTGAACTAGTGGCGTTGCCAATATTTTGTGTTGCTGAGCGGAAAATAATTCAAAATTCTGTGTACTGTATACAATACGCCAGGACCGAGGAGGTTAAGTCACAACGAATATTCTCATGAACCCTTGCAACGCATATTTCATTGTGCCATCAGTGGCGCTGTTGCTCGGGGTAAGTAATGGAAGGCTAAGATCTCTCCTAAGCTGCGGCAGAAGCCATGAGTTTTCCAGGGCCGAAGCCATGAGCCAGGACGTTTTCAGTCGGGGTACACGGCCCCCTTAGGAGCCATCACCCTGGCCTCAGCTCACGTAGCTACCCTGCATTCAACATATCATGTCACATTATCTTATAACTTACATCTGGGCATTCGAGCGAGCATATAGTGTTTCATAACTTTTACAGGAATTAAGGTGGGAGCCCCTAGAGACTCGGAGGCTTTACGCCAGACTCAACGGTAAAAGAAAATATCCAAACTTGCAATTTTCCTCACAATTACACACACTAGTGAACATTGCCTTTTACTATGGATGATTTCCACTTAGTTTGCTTATCAGCGGTAATTTGATTAACTCCAACGCCGTGATTGAAAAATATCCACATTAATTCATGTCTGCCCGTCTAGTCGAGTTGCTAGACGGACAGACATGGCATGATTCCATGACTGGTGACTGACATGAAAAAGTCAGAGAGAGATGCTACTTCGCTATGGTTAGGCCACACCTCGAATACGCCGCGAGCGTTTGGGACCCTAATCATAAAGATGTAACCAAAAAAATTAATAAAATACAAAGGAAAGCTGCTCATTTCGTTAAAAACTGCTACGAGCGCACATAAGTATAGTGTCTCACAACTTTTAGAGAGATTAAGATGGGAGCCCCTAGAGACTCGGAGGCTGCACGCTAGGCTTAGGCTGCTTGAGAAATTCAGAACTGGTTTGTTTCAGAGCAACACAAGGAATATTATCATGACACCTCACTAGATCTCTAGGTCTGATAGAAGCGATAAAATAAGAAAGATAAATTGCCCGACAGATTGGTAGAAATACTCGTCCTTTCCGCGCACAATAAGCGACCACAATAAAAAAGGCTCCACTAAATACACTCCCATAATACACGTCACCAATTCACCGCCCAAAACGTTACATCTTAACACGGCTGATGTCTCCACACCACCTGCCTAATGACCATGCGGCGGCTCGCAGGGTATTATGTAGATGTAGATTCCTCCCCCTCCGCTTGCTTCAGGTCTTGCTTCTCAAGCTCTTTTACGGTACCGCTGTTCTCCCATTTGCCACTCATGATCAAATCATCTCAATCGCGAGTTTCCAGTTTATTGATTAAGAGTGTTCTTTTGCTGATGTTTCTCACTCTATTTCATTTTGTTTCGTTCTCAAGACTACTGAGGAATCTCATCTCTATAACTTGTAATTTGCTTTTGTGTTTTCAACTGGAAGTCCATGACACACAGCGATCTGTGATTGTTTGAGCATACACCGACTTTTACTCTTCCAGATTAGTCCACTCCGTTTATTCTCTTTGGTTGAAAAACTTACGGTTGAGTTGAAAATTTCAATAGTCGAAAAACCATACATTATGTTAATTCTTCGGAGCCCTTGCTAATAGAGGCTTCATAAAAAACTGCACCCGTAGCCAGGGGATGGGCCTAATATATTCATTCACTGGTAATCGAGTACCAAAATGAATACCTGGATACCCGGATGAGTACATTAGTACTCAGATGAATACTTGGGTACTCAAATGAATAACCTGGATACCACGTATTCATTTGAGTATATATTCATACGTGAATAACCGGTCAAATGCCATGAACAATGCCGTGGTACTCGGTACTCGCCTCCGTATTCCATTTGGGCACTCGTATTCAGTGGTATTCATCCAGGTACTTGAGTCTTGAGTCACCCGTACCAGGTACTTAAGGCACCCGGACGAGGACATGCGAGAACTCATGTCCTCGTCCGGGTATGCAGGTTTTCACTAGGGCACTTGGTTACCGGTAAATGAATACATTTGGCCCATACCTACCGTAGCCAGCCGCAAGTAGCCTAACCCTCAACCTTATATCGTACCCCGCCTTCAAAAGTAAGCCGACCCCTGAAAAAAAATGTGTCATTCAAGGAACCAAGTAGGTGCTCAAACATATAGCGCGATACACTGAAAAATAGTCTCATCCAAAAAATAAAAATGCATGCAGTCCATTGAAATGATTCTGAGCTACATGATACAAGTGCTTCGCAAAAGTGCTATATATTTTCAGCTTACATACCTTTGTATACGAACGGAAATCACCTACTTGTATATCCTTCGTACACAATATCGCAAAAGACCTTTTTCTCGTAGAAATCAACGTAAATCCATTCTGCGTCTTATGTCGTCCAAGCCAAGGTCAGATTTTACCTTAAAACCTCCTTGTTGTAATCTGTATGGTACTAATGTTACAACGAGGCGTAAGTAAAAATAAGCACGATGAAGTTCGAGATGAACCGTTTCGCCATATTTTCTTTTGTATGCGGTAAAAGATCGCTTCTCTATTTCACTAAAAGCAATATCAAAGGGTAACACAAAGGGTATTCATTTTTTCCGAATTATTTGGCCAAAAGTATGTTACGTGTTATATGTCCGAGCATGTGATAAGCCGGAAAATGCGATAAATGTTTCATCATATGTTAGGGCTGTAAATTTTATTCCTGATAAATTTCGCCACATGAATAACGGAGAACGAACTTCTCTTTTATGGAATTTATCTTAAAACAGTGAAACATTCCAAAAGCTGGTTCCCTCTTCAAATACTCCAAATGACCATCCGCCATTCTAAAATGAGTATGGTCAGTGCTTTTGCTTGGATCTCTCCGTTATTGACCATATTTTGACAAAAATACTCTCCTTCTTCAATGATATTCAACAATCATTTTTCCTTTAACATAAGAGGCGTTTTTTAAAGTAAGTACCGTTTTGAAATAAAAACAATAAAATAAACTTTTCTTAACAATATTATTTTTACATGAAAACCTGTAACTTAATCTACTTTTATATACAGTTTTCACTAATATTAAGGCACTTATCGCATCGTAGAACCAGCTTTTGAATCCCATCATTTATAAGTCTGCCGCCTGATTTGACAACTCGGTCGATTTGACCTCATCGTCGTCGTCGTGGCGCTGACCACCCAGTAGCATCTTCAAATGCAAACACAGGCGGTAGTCACTCGGCGCTAGATTGGGACTGTACGAAGAGCGATCAAGTTGTTCCCAGCCAAACGACCCGATGAGATCTTGAGTTTGATTAGCCGTGTGTGGACGGGCACTGCCATGGAGCAAAACGATCCCCTTACTCAGAATTCCAAGCCTTTTGTTTTGGATTTTCTAAAAGCTCTAACCCATTTCCGTAACATTCCATCACTCATAGTGTTTCTTCCATTAGCTTTACTGATCTGTCAATGAATTTCAGTCGCTTTCACACCTTAAACACTAAGGAAACGAATCACAGCGCATATTTAACAGACGGCGGGATTCTCAAACGGCGGAGGCATTTTAAATACTCACAAACAATCGTAAACACGGTCGAATGTACCCGTAACTGCGTCTGTGGCTTCCAAACAGTTGTGGGTACACAGGGCTCATGCGCCAAATACCGATCGCAGCACTGCAGTGGCCGAATTTCAAAACGGTACTTACTTCAAAAAACAACCCACGTAATATTTATCCTGAATGATTGGGCTTTCAAATGGCACTTCGATTAGTACTATATTGAACTGGTGAAGATATGGACGACAACAATGCATATTTTGTCTCCAAGGTCTTCAATTCATCGATTCCAAAATATCCATTCAATGCATTCGAGCCAATAAAAATTTAACCGCAGAAACCGGCCGTAACAATGCTTTTCGTGCGTCAGTTATTTAGATCGCATTGTACTCCTAACGGCGAGAGTCGGTTATTTATTTTTATTTTCACGCGCACCCATCCCAGCCTAAGTTGCACCTCCAACAAAATGTTTGCAGCGCCCCGGAAATTTCCTCGGCAAACACGGAACACGAATTGGATGTTCCGTAGCCCCATCCGAAATCCGAGTGACCGATCGTAATGGACGCAAGGAATACCCCGAGACTGAAAAAACCTCTCCATTGGCGAATTGAGTGAAATGGGAGCGGGAGGGGGCAACGAAAAAAAAAACATTCTAGGAGTTGGGATGGGAGCAAAAAATATAAAAAATCAAGAGGAAAAAGGAAATAAAAAATCATGGAAAGGGAACGACTTTGAGAAAAGAGGACATATCCTCCGTAGTCCTCCCAGAGACGAAGGGAAAAAAAAAAAAGTTTGCCTTTCGAATTAGGGACTCATTCCGTTTTCGCGGATCAAGAACAACACAGGGCGAATTTTTTTTGTCGAAAATGTTTGCTCTCTTCGGTGGGCGTGGGAGAGACGTGGACGGGCGGAAGGGATGGGAGAGAAGGGTGAGTGGATTTTGAAGGGAAGGAAATCAAACGGGAATGGAAGAGCGAGAGAATTCGATATTTCCCGGCGATTCATCGCCCTTGCTCATCACCCAACTTCTCTCCTTCCCTTTGAGATTGACGCTTCGACGGGGTTGTGTTAGGATTCTGCGACATAAAAAATATATATACGAAGATAATATAAAAAATTTTCACCAAATACGAAAACATGAATATTTGACTTTCGCTCCGATATGAAGTGTGTATCGTCCAATACCATCTACATCTGCATACTACCCTGCGAGCCGCCGCATGGGCGGGTGGCAGAAGGTGTAAGGTCACCAGCTGCGAGGAGATGTAAAGTTTTGGTAGATGAATGGAGAGGTGTACTATGGGAGTGTACTTAGTAGAGCTCAGTTCTTACTGTGGTCGCTAATTATGCGCGGAATAAACGAGTTTTTGTACCTATTTGCTCGACAACGTATCTCTGTTATTTAATCACTTCTGTCAGACGTAGAGATGTAGTGAGGCGTCATGGTAATATTCTCTGTGTCCCTCTGAAACACACCAGTTCTGAATATCTCAATCAACTTACGCCTAGTGTGTAGCCTCTGAGTCTCCCACCTTAATCCCTCTGAAAGTTGTGGGGAACTGTATGTTCACTCGTTGCAGTTTTTAACGAAGCATGCAGCTTTTCTTTGTATTATTAATTTTTTGGTTAAATCTTTATGACCATGGTCCCAAATGCTCGCGGCGTATTCGCGGCGTAATGCGCGGGCCGTAGGAGGTGTAGCGTAACCAGAGCAAAGTAGCATCTCTCTTTTACTTTTTCATCCGAGAACCCTCCTATTATACGCTTAACAATACCTAGTTTCATTTATGCTGTACCGCAAATGTTTTGCATGTGTGTTTTCCACAATATATCAGAGGTTAAGGTAATTCCAATGTGGTTTAAGCATTATTTTAAAATATTAACTGCATGGGAAATTGATAGATTTTAAATCATAAGGACCAAAATTTTGTCAAGATGAATACTACAAGAAAAGTTAATCATTGTTTGTATCATTTGAGATTTCGACGGATGTTATCCACTTTCATTGCAATCCTGTAATCTGTTACACCCATTGAGGCAGATGTAGAGGTATGGCTAAGTGGCCAATGCTAGAGACTGAAGCCAGTCCGCCGTCTTCAAAAATCCTCATTTTCCAATAGCAATTGCGGGATGACGCGCTAAATTTGCAATTTCACTACGTTTTTCTTGGATAACTCACTGGAAATCAGCATGCAATTACTTCTTTAACATGTATTCTCCTTGAATATTTCGTTTTTTTTTACTAAATAAATAACCATCCACATTTCCGATGAGAATTGTTATAAAATTGAGTAAAGTCCACAGCACTAAGCAGGAAAAAAGTTGAATAGTTGAATGAGTTACTGGCATTAACCCTTTCTGGACAGAATTGTGAAACATCAGCATTAAAGAAATACTGCTACTATATTCTTTTTTTCATAGCGCCATTAAGCATTCACAAAAATTGCAATTGATCTGACAATAAAATTTATCTTGAAACATAACGTATTAGTACTGTATATATTTAATTTAAAATAGTACTTTTATAATAATATTTACGTAAGGCATACTTCAACATCACCTTCATAACGTACCTTTCTAAAAACTTCCCCAATTTTTCTTCGTGTGACGCCGGAAACGATTTGTTTCAGAGCTCCACCAGGCACGCCATCGTCAGTGAAGAGCGTCACACATTCATCTATCCAAATTGTTTGACAAACCGCCGAAAGAGACGCAACTCCACACACACTTAATCCGAAGCGTAACAATTCTGTCTAGCGCAGCAGCCACTCAGAAAGCAGATATATTTGAGTGATTTTGAAATGCAACAAATTTGACTCGCTCGTCCATAGAGGGTGGATGATGGTCCAAACAGATGGTGGATATTCTAACTTTACATCCGCTTATCCGTCCATTCTGTCGTACTATCCATAGGAAAGTAAGGAGAGAGCAGGATTAAACAATATGGTTGTTATTCCGGTTGTCAGGCTTCAGTTTGATGATGCAGTGCCCTCTCCATATACTTCAATGGTAACACTACTTCGATAAAAATCTACTATGAGGGTGTATATTATACTCGTTGCACGTATTTTGCATATCTTGAAGTACTCTTTCATTGCAGATAAACAAAGTAAGCCAGTTGATACTTATGATGCTGTTCTTTAAATATTATAGGTTGATAATTTGTGGTTCTTGTATCTAAAGTTAGAGGTCACTACAACTAGAGGTCACTAACAACATTGTTATTAAGTTTTCTATTTACGTAAACAAAAGTGTACTTCTCCCTACTTTGTTGTATGGTAGTGAAACATGGGTATGTCAGGATAGACATATGAGTAGACTAAACGCCGTGGGTATGAGTTGTCTGAGGAGTGTTTGCGGAAAAAGTTGGATGGATAGGGTCAGGAGTGAGTGGATAATAAATTAATGTGGGTTAGATACTCCAGTAATGGACATATATGAAAGGAGTGTGCTTCGTTGGTTTGGACATGTTGAGAGAATGTATGAGAGTCGAAAAGAGAAACAAATATTTAAGAATGAAATGAATGATGCGAGATGGAGAGGTAGGCCGAGAAAGTTGTGGTTGAACGTGGTTGAGGTAATTCTTAGGAGGAGATATATTAGGGGTCTTAAAAACAGGAGGGCGTGTATGAAGCAGTGTATGGGGGTAACTGAGGCAAAAGAGGTTTGCAAGGATAGGTCAGTATGGAGGAAATTATTGAAGCAGAGCTAGGTGTACAAATATGTATTTATGAGTGAAACTTAGTGACTGTGCCTACCCCGGAAGGGAACGGCGTGATTGGTATGCATGTAAACGTTGAAAAAAAGGGCAAAAAACGAAATACCTTTTTCATTTTGGGAAATGTTTGCTCTTTTATGGGCAAAAATGGGGCGTGAAATAGTCGAAGGCGAGGACTATATATGTATATGGATGAAATTGAAGGGGGAAGAATGGAATGAGGGAGGAAGTTTGATAAAAGGCGGGGGTGGGTGGGGAAATCAAGCTAGACTGACGAGAGAGCGTTCGATATTTCCACGGTGGTGGTGATCGCCGCCCACGCTCATCAACCCTCTTCTCCGACACCCCACGCGATCGACGTTTTCCAAATCCAACGCACCGAGTGACGAATTTTTCCATCGAACTCGTCAAAAGAAAGCCAGAGTGCCTCAAAAGCGAGTGTTTAAGGCGAATCTGGCTTAAAGTCACTTATCCTAAAAATGTTGAAAACTTTCACAGAGCACCTTTGAAGGACATTTTATGATCTGAGATGAAAATAGAATAGGTTTTACTGGCATGTTATTCAGTGGTTCAGCCTTGAAAATGTAGAGTCGAGCATGAGCTCTTCGATGGATGGATTGGATATTTCGGGAGGCGACCGACAGCTAAGTATTACGTTCAAGTATTACATAAGACGATTTATGTCATTTTTGCCCTACCCTTCTACCCCTGTGTGAGACAATGTAAGATTTTTTCCAACCCCCCCCTCCCTCACAGTCTTACGTAACACGTTTGATATTTATATCGAAAGAATACGAACATTGGTGTAGCGGAGAGATTATGTAAAATACGCCATTAACGAGCGGATTCTCCATGTCACTGCTAAATTTCATTCGGAAATGACACAATAAGACAATACAAGATGATTCCAACCACCCGACCCCCAAAAACTTACGTCTTACGTAATACTTGAATGGCACCTGAGGTAATTTGCGCCATAGAGAATAGGTAAGGGAGGAAGAATGGAAAGAAACCCGGCGTCGGCATCAGCCTGCTCTTGATGAAAGGAGCCAAGGGGGCCACGGAGTAACATCTCATCGGACGGACTATTAAATGGCATCAGTATAATAGCAATTTTTTAAATTCTAGACGTTAAAAGTAGAGTTTTAAGTTATTGTTGTGCGTCGTTTTTAGCGAATTAAGTTCCATTTATATTTATTTCTACATAGTTAATTGTGTTATTCATTCATGTCGTCGTGATTTGAAGGGTTGAATTGGATATTTGGGGAGGCGACCGACAGCTAAGGTCATTTTCGCCGTAGGAGACAGATGAGTGTGGAAGGGTGGAGAGAATCCCGGCGTTGGCATTAACGAAAGACGCCATGGGGACCACGGTTTAACGTCGCCCCCGGCAGACGGAGTACTGCTTTTGAAGTGCCCTCCACAAGAAACTCTCGTAGGAATCGGGCTTACAACGGAAAACATCCTCATCTGCATTGAATCCAGGCCGTCCGTATGGTTAGCCCGTACTTTAGCCACCACACCAACCCGATCCCCCACGCGCTCTTTGAGGCGTCTATTAGAATGAGAAAGCAAATTTGAGCGTTTCTGTAAACCATATTTTAATAACTTTAAATGCCAGTCGAAAACAAACTCTTGAACCGTATATAATTTTAGAGAAGCTGCTTATACGATGGAGCTCAACATACAGGCATTAATAGATAAGATGTGGGAATTACATTTTAGGTATTATTCTATTGTTAAAGAATGTTGTGATCAAAATTTTTGGTGCAGTATTCCAAATTAAATTGAGAAAGGAGCTTTTTTAATTGGAACAGCCGTGATACGTAGGTGCTTGTTGGAAAACACCATGATGGTAAGAATGTATCATTTCCCATCTGGAAGAAAAATTTGAAATGTTTAAGCTCTATCGCGAAGTATCTGTCATGTGCCTATACGGGTAAGTGTAAATATTTATTTATTTATTTCCACCACCCCAAAAACACATCTTACATCGGGTGGACGAACGAACCAATGGACGAACGCAAACACACATGTCCTGAGTGGTGGAAAATCCACCCAGTAGGAATCGAACCCGCGACCCTCGTATAGGAAGACGAGAACTTTACTCCATCACCTCTAGGGGCCGACATAACATGGAGTTAACATAACATTGAATTTCCAAAAAAAACAAACATCCGTATCATGCAATTTTTTACGTTTATCTATATTTCTCTATCACAAATTTAAACACGTTTTCAAAGTTTTATGGAAATCTGTGTATAGACAAAATCGCTCCAACTCCCTGAAAGCCAAACTTTGCCCGTACGAATTTGTGCATCACGATATAGCTGCAGCAAAAATTGGTTGCAATCGACAGATCGAAGCGAGACGACATATTTCATGCGAAGGTATTTCATGGTGAATTTCGTTTCTTGGTATATTTCGAATGTGCTTGAGAAGTATGAACAAGTTCCTTGGCATAGTATTTAAATTCATAGGTCACGAGTATTTAAGGGGAATTAGTATTTGGCTAAAGATAATCGGTACATTTCGATTACCTTTGCACCCGTGCGCATGACAGCCTTCCATATCATTTGTGCATGCAATGATTGATAAGTTGTCAGGTTAGCCGTTATAAAAACGACTATGTTTGGTTTATCGATTACAACAGTGGCTAACTAAGCACCACCTGCGTCTTCTGTGCCACACGATGAGGATTTGAGAAGCGAACATCGACGTTGCTGAATCCTCCGTCGCATTTTGCATGTTGGTGTCACTGGATAACATACATACTACCACACGGGCCGCCGAATGGGCGTGTAGCAGGGAGTGGTAGGTCACCAGCCGTGAAAAGATGTAAAATTTTTGGAAGTGAAATGGTGACATGTACTATGGGAGTGTATTTAGAGGAACTCAGTTTTTATTGTGGTCGCTTATTGTGCTCGGAAAGAACGAGTTTTTGTATCAATCTGCTTGGCAGAGTATCTATCTTATTTTATCGCATCTGTCAGACCTAGAAATGTAGTGGGGCGTCATGACCATATTCTCTGTGTCACTCTGAAACACACCACATCTCAAGCAACCTAAGCCTAGCGTGTAGCCTCCGCGTCTCTAGAGGCTCCCGCCTTAATTCCTCTAAAAGTTGTGTAACACTATATGTTCGTTCGTAGCAGTTTTTAACGAAGCGTGCTGATTTTCTTAGTATTTTAATAACTGTTCGGTTAAAACTTTATGACCAGGGTCCCAAATGCTCGCGGCGTATGCGAGGTGTGGCCTAACCAGAGCGAAGTATCATCTCTCTTTTACTTTTTCATCCGAGGACCATCCTATTATAATTTTAACAAAACCTAGTTTATTTTATGCTATGCCGCATATGTTTCGTATGTGTGTTCCCCACGATATATCTGAAATTAAGGTTATTCCAAGATATTTGACTGAATTTGAAGATTTTATGTTTACTCCACCCACGGTGTAGGTATACCGGACTGACAATTGGGGGGTCCGGGTAAAAATACTTGTTAGATCAAGTAATTTTTTCATAACAAATTTCATTCCTCTAAATACTAATCTTCCTTAAAAACTAGTATCCTATGAATTTATTAAACACTGTTTTAAAAAACTTTTTCGTAATTCTCAAGCTCCTTTAGTTAAGATTCCTTAGCACATTCTGCCAATTCCATAGAATATTATATAGATATTCTTCAATATAATCTGAGAAAAATTCAAAAGACTTTGCGTAGGAATTCCTAAAATTTAAATTTGTTGGCTAAGTTAGCTGCTATTCATAGTTATCATAGAGTTAATTATAGAGGATTTCCTCAATGATACATGAGTAATTGATCATGTATACTGCTTTTATAAAATCCCCCGAAAGAAAGATAACACGCTAGGGAACGTCTGAAAAATTTCTTTTATTAAAGATTTTAAATAAATTTTTAATAACTAAATACTCCACGGTCACCACTCACTCACGCTCTTTACAAACCCAAGACAAGGACCAATTGCTTTTAGCAGTTTAAAACTTCTTCTGGCCATTTTAATTACATCGTGTTTGGATTCTCATCTACACAGCAAGTAGCAAATAAAATTCTCGTAGAAATTATAATTTTTGCAAATTCTGTCGATACTGATATCTTCCCTTGCCTGATACTTCGTGGATGAATCTTCCCCTACTGCTTCTGACGCCGCCGAAGCTGTTAGTATAGTGACCTGCGGCGACTTCTACACTGCGTGCTGATGTACGCAGTATAGTAGTGCTTTCATCGTCTTCTGCTAAGAGTCAATGAAGGGAGATAAGCCTAGTCCTATGAACAATGTAGCAGACAGTAGCACTGTAAGATTATGTAGCACGCGTTGCTGCAATTTCCGCCTGTTGTCAGCAGCTGCTGTCTTCAAACGATAGCTTGCAGTGGAAAAAACAGCAGGATTAGAATTAACAACCCATCCATAGTTAATACTAATTAATTTCAGTGATATTGGAAATATTAAATTTCAGTAATATCGTAATAATAAAGTAATATTCAATAATAATATATTAATTTCAGTAAATTCAATACTCAATAAGTATTGATAATCGTATTCTACTTCGGTCTCATGTTGACTCCTCTAAAATGATTGTCCTAAGGAATGGGAGCACATAAAGCGAGCTTGGCACAAATAATATATTAATTTCAGTAAATTCAATAATCAATAAGTATTGATAATCGTATTCTAATTCGGTCTCATTTTGACTTCTCTAAAATGATTGCCCTAAGGAATGGGAGCACATAAAGCGAGCTTGGCAAAAAATAAACTCACGGCCTCGCAACATTCCTCCTCGACCTCATGCAGCAATGTTGCATTGCGGAGAAATCAGTTATTTTAATGAGGACGATTCGTACCGGAATATATTCGCAGAGCTTTCCTTAATGAGACATCATCGTGAAGCGAGGCAATTTTGCAAGCCATTTTAATGCGACGGGGGTCCTCATGCGCATGTGGAGCCAGGGAACCGTATTCCATAAGATTTTCCGTCAACTGATGCGGTTCCCTTCCCTGAGATAAAACTGATCCATTACATGAAGGCATTCCTAAATCCCAGAGCTCGAATTTAGAAATATATACTAAGACAAGGGGCCGGGCCCGGGCTCCGCCCAGGAGTTACGGTGCTATTTCACTGTAGTGATGGGTCGTTCATGATCGATTCGTTCAAAATGATTGAATCACCAAGTGAGTCAAATGACTCATGATTCATTTCGGGAAAATGATTCGATCATTTAATCATTTTGTGTTTCCGTCTGCCGTGTGATTGAATGTGATATTAAGTGGAAAAACATTCACATGTACGTTATCCGTTGTCTAGTCATGAAATTTCAGAGAGATATCTTCATGGGCATAAATCCATTAATATTTGGTCAGTGAGTTTATGTTTGTATAGCATAGTTAGAGACAAGGCGCTCATTTTAAAAACGATGAAATTAACCCTTCTTACAATACCAGCGCATCATTACAGTTGGTCAACTTGATAAGAATTTTAATTACCTGCTCAGTTGAAAGCTCCTAATTGAATGTAATTCAATACTGCAGATCAGAAAACATTCATGCACATTAATTTGGGTAGTCTGAGCTAGTTATTTAATTTTCATGTACATAGTGTGACATTATTCTTCTTGAATTCAGGGTCTGTGACAGTTTTGCCTCTCTAAATATTCTCGTGACTATAGTACTTGAAAATCTCCAATTTAATGCGGATCCAAAATTTGTGGAATATGGAAATCAATCAGCCTTCCTAAATTTCTAAGCACGATAGTAATTATTCAAAATCAATTATTCAAATAGATTGATGGCATCAATTAGCATCATTCGAGTTTTTGAGTCTCTTCAATCTTGATTCATTCGAGTCTTTCGATTCACGTGGATCTGGTGATTCATCTAATCAATCTGACTTACGAGTCATAATGAACCAAATGATTGAATCAGTTGATTGAATCTTTTAAGTGACTCGAATCAAAATGATTGAATCACTAAAATGATCCACTTAGCCCATCTCTATTTCACTGGGACGCCACGGTCACGCAACCAGTCGCGCAACCGTGGTGTCTTTAAGCCACCAAACCGAGACACCATAGAGACACCAGAATCTCCACAGTAACAAAATGGACGTCAGCGAGTTAGCACTTACTTTGTACGTACGAAGTAAAAGAAAGTTAAAAAGAAAAAAGAAACAGTGGTGGGTACATCCTTACGTAGCCGATCGCCCTGAGAAAGGACAATTTGTCAACATATACGAAGATCTGAGAGGATATTCAGATAAGTTTTTTAACTATGTGAGAATGTCCGTGAGGTCCTTTGACGAGCTACAAACTCTGTATATAAGTTTTAGAATATAGTTTCAGACCCTGTATATAAGTATAAAAATTAGGAAGCCTGGGTAGCGTAGTGGTCTGCGCATTGGTCCGGCAATCCAAAAGGTCCGTGGTTCGATTCCCGGCTCAGGCCGAATTTTTCATTTGGCAATTTCTTCACAAGATAATCTATTTTCTAAAAATTAACATCCCTTCAAATTCTTAATACTTTAGCCACCATTTACATAGTCAAAAATTTCAATTCTTCTCATCAATCTGATAAGCTTATTTAAGATTATCTTTTCCTTTGCTCTACCCGGGGTATCCACCAGTTTATCTTCAATTCAATTTATCTGCCTCATTTGAATTACTCTCCAGAGTCCGAATTACTCTTCAATCAGATTCAACAAGTCCTCGTTTGTTTTCTCCACAACAAAGTTATCTATTTCATTTCTCTACTCTCATTAATATAAAAATCATAACATCTCAATTATTTTTTTTCATAACGACTTAGAGATGTATTCCCTGAATTCTCTCCGTTTAGTCAATGTTTCCTTTGCTAGTACAATATCTCGCTTTGTTTCTTTACAGCTAAACCCATTATAGACAAGAAAGCTCTCTACATGAAATTTTTTTCAACTATTCCAAATTACTCTATTTTGCCATTTTGTATTCCAGCTATTTTACTTCAAGAAAAGCTCTGTTGTCCGTCTGTTGGTGATTTACGACACCAAAACATTCTCAATGCACAAGTGACGTGTTCATCTCAGAATGCAGCGCCTTGGTCGACTGTCCAACTGTTGGTAGATTGCTCTTTTCAGACTCCGTATCGCCGATAGAATTTTTCCTAAGTCAGAACTATCTTGATATCGTTCTTCATTAAATGGTATGTTTATTTTAAAAGTGGATCGATGAAGGGTTACTAGGACCATATAGATCGGCCCTTATTTGAAACCTTGCCCCGGGACTCAGCTGCATACTCATTTCGAAAGCGATCAAATACTCACATTTATTTCCACGAGGAAGCACTGGCATCGATTCGCAAACGCGACCAACTCTCCCGATCGAATCAGTCCTACATTGATCCAGGAGATATATTAAAGCTTTAATTTGAGTTATATATCGCGAGAAGTAAAATCATTATCGCTTTTTACGTGGGTATAAGAAAAACATTTAACAGCGTTTCACTAGCGAGAAAATGCCTTGAATAAAGTCAACGATCAGAGGGGAAATTGATAATTTTCTGAGTTCTCAAGTTTCGATGAACTATCCTAATTTTTTGGTATTTTGATTAAGGCCATATATCATCACGCAAACATCGTTCAGCTTCAGATTACTAGGGTGCATTCAATTAATCTTCGCTAATGCGATCCATGAGCGATAGGGATAAAGATTTTAAAAGTTATACGTTATCCCTATCGGATGAATTTATCACCCTTCCACTTCGCGGCACGTATCTCTGGTAAAATCAGCTATATCACGCTGACCGATCTGAGGAGAAATGATCACGGAATATTAAATGACTACCTCTAGGCGTCACAGTTGACGTCATCAAAGTTTATCCCACGATACGCGATCAGATATGGAGATAATAATGTATATTGTGAAGGCCAATATTCTTTAAATAACTCCTTTGTAAGGAATGAAACGAATTAAAAAGACCAAAGTTGCAAAAATGGTCGGCCACTGAAATATTATGATCAAGGAATTACTTGATAATCAAGGTTCCTCTTGATAAATGATAACTCTTGCTTGCTGCAAATTGTGTACTACATAATGGTAGATTCTTCAGGAATAGTGAAATAATTGTCAGATAGCTGCGAATGATGCACATCTCTGAGAAAATATTGCTTAATCTTTTTAAATAATTAGCTTCCTGGTGAAAGCAGGTTTTACGAATTGATTTTTGCTGTTGATGGCTGGCCCTGAACCAATCATACCCATTGCGCCATCAGTCGTAGGACTGAGATCAGAATGTGGGGTCTGGCTCAACATTCTGAGATCTGTTGAATTGCATCGAAGCTACGGCAGTCCAAACTTCATATAAAGGACCAAGGACTAGCTTTGCAAGGAGGTTCCTATCAAAGAGGAGTAAAAGATGAACGATTGTGGGACTAGTCACGGGACACTATCAAGTGATGAGACATTTCCATCTCTTGAAGAATTCAGATTCTCCTACGTACAGGTGTTGTGAGGAAGTGGACGAAACAACTTCCCATATACTCTGCGAATGTCCAGCCATACTTAGGACTCGGAACAGGCATATTTCTTGTAGCCCAGCGAAGTAGGGGTAATTCCTGTACGGAACCTGCTTGCCTTTAGCAAAGCACTTGGGCTCTAAGAGTAACCACCAATAGGGTGCCTGGCACAATGGACCAAAGTGGTTTAAGTGCCTCAGGGACTCATTAGCAGTAACAGCACCGAGATATTTAATCTAATCTAATCTACTCTAATCTTGCTGTGATAGCAATTTTGGTTTTGGTCTCTGATAGATCCCTCTCTAAGGATTGTTGCAAATGAAAAGGGTTTCTTTTATGGTTATTAATACACTCAAAATTTATCTGCAAGAAGCATATTTTACCTAAACCTCTTTTCTTTATATGTTTCAGATGGTTGTTAGGATAAATAAGAATCGATTGCAAAGTGCTGTACGGAATTTTTCTGTCAAATATCCGAACAATGTGATGAGTACCAAAATATATCGTAAAATATTTTGAGGCAATATACTGCAGAATGAATTGTATCCCAGGTCCATGGGGGTTGCACCGGGTACTTGGCGACTTCCTTTCGGTCTACCTCTTCATCGAGAGACAGAGGGCGCGAGCTTGAAACACGTACGTCAGCTAGTCTCACCCTATAACTGGTTCGGGTCTTCACGAGTATATCCGATCCTTCATCAGTTTGTATTTTCACTCTCTCTGTAAGACCTCGTCGAGAGAACACCTACTTATCGATAATATTTTTATCATTCCCAAGGTGTAAAATGATATCGCTTCCAAATGACATTCTGACGGAAGTAGTCTCTATCTAGCGACCAAATTACCATTTAAAATTGTTTAGACGATATGCAGAGTTTGCACATTAATATTTGTGATATATGTCGCCAGCATGTCTCAGCGAGTCAAAGAGAAAGCAAAGGGAATGCTTGGAGTTCTGAACGATTTGTGTGTGATACACTAGGGTCGTAAAATTCAGGGAATTGGGCTCAGCCTTTTGCATACGGTCCTTCCAGCGTTTCTCCCCCGGGAGATCTGAGCCATTCTCCTCCTCCGATAAAAAAATATGCAGCCACGGATCTTGGGCGCATAAGGGAAAAGCGAGAAGGGGAATGGAATTTGTTCTTCAAATTGGCGTTCAAGAACACTGCATAAGGACGGAAAACTCCCATCTCGACTCTGTTGCCAATGGAAGCGAAGGAATTGAAGTTCCACTTTTGGCCACAGGCTGCGCTGTTTGAGTAATTGATCCATATAGCAGACGTCTCAGGGCTAACTATTCGTGTTTTTACGTCTTCTTTTCTCCGCCAGTACGATTATTTATACTGCAAGTAATACTTTAAGGCATTGGATAGTAGATTTATGTACCTAAGGTACCGAGCCATCGACGAGAAAACTCTCGAGAGCGTTGCGAAATAAATAAATGACACCGAAAGCGTATAGCATTAGGCGATGTGATCGGTGGATTCGTATACCGGATTCCACCCTAAAATTTCTAATTTATGATGTAAGATAAGGGAACAGAATGCATTGAAATAATAAGTAATGCACTTAATACGAAAGCTAGTTCATTTCCGGTTATACGATGCCAATTTACGTATTTCGAAACCTCCGCTAGCGAAATCAACTGATGTGGTAGGTCAAACTTGAGAATAGAATCTTCACAAGTTTGTACTTCAGGCGGGCTAGATATAAAAGCAAGGTTATTGTATGTCCTCGGGAGGAAAATGTAGCTCACACACCCAATCGTCCTTCCCTAGGACTTAATCCTTTCGAGGAATAGCCTTCCTCCATTTTTGAAGCTGAGACTCCGACTGATGAATAATTTCGAATAAATAGAAAAACATCACGATTGAAATAAGTTCATGAGATTAATAGTGCTATAAATTGACAATTCCATGTGACCGTAATGGCTACCATGCGGTAAGAGCAACAATCGCCAACCAAGTCAACTTACATTAGCCTTAAACAAGCTTTTGTTCTTTACGCCGAGAATCTTGTTCCTCCTCCTTGTATTCCCATACCCTGTAGAGCACCCCGGCGCAAAACAACACCGCAAAACCGTTTTTTAATCAAATTCTCTTCGTTTCTCCGCACGTATACACTACGGACTCCCTTCACTACAATACACTACTCGTTGTCAACAAGGATCCATTTGGTAACTGAGCCACCTATCGGAGAGTTCTGGAACGCTATTAACCTGCGACAGTAATTTTAGCAAAAGACGGTCGAAAGCGCATCAAGAGTCGTGTCCTTATGCAGTGTTCTTGTTGGCGTCACTCCATCGGCAAGAGGAGCTTCTAGTGGGAGAGGAAGAAACCGATGGCGTGATATGAATGGAGTCGGCATTCTTCAAAAATCGAATTTACAGTTTTTCAAAACCTTTTGGACTTCAGAATGTTTCGCAATGTGTTCCCTTAGAAAGTCCTAAACGCTCTTATTTGAATCCACTTGCAAGCTCCTTGCACGTTTTTAGGTCGAGTAGCGCAAATTTTACGCCTGCGGAGACTCGTGATTTTTTTAAACCCTGCATGGCGACCATTTTATTTTGCGTGTCGACGTCAACAATTCCAAGATGGCCATTTATTAAATCCTTTCAACCTTTCTCTTTCGAATGATATCCAAATTATTCAGATATCTCCAATACCTTTTCCGCGTACCATTCGGGACCATAACAGCTGTGATCGTCGCCACGAATAGTGTAAATAATGACATTAACTAGATTGTAGATCTCTTTCTTTATATATTTTTCGTTTTTATTTATGCATGATGTACATATTGATGCTCTTATTTTTGCATGAGATTTTGCATCTGTAGTAGTAGTCCTTGTACTCCTTACATGTTGGAACGATTGACGATAGAATGTTTCTTGGTTAGCAGATTTTAATGGGCGCGTTGCATGTGTGGTACGCTGGTTCCAATGTAGATTCGGTGTTCTGCCCTATAATTGATGCATGCCTGGTGTGGAAGCACCCCTGCCTTGCACCCTTAGGGCGGCTTGCAGGGTATGAAGTAGATGTAGATGCCTGGTGTGGAAGCACCCCCTGCCGCACACCCCTTTGGTGGCTTGCAGGTTATGACGTAGATGTAGATGAATACTTTCCGAGTTATAAGCTAATTTATGGAGTAAACAAATTTGTAGCATTTCCACCTGCCATACGCGCCAAAATTTGGCACAGTGAGTTGCTGCACATCCAGACTCTTTTGATCTAGGGATTATAAGTGCATTCGGCTGATATATTACTTCCCATGACTGCCTCATTTTCCTTCCTCCTGTTAACCTGTCCTCCCAGTAGAAGTTCCACGCCACTACCGCATATATGACCTACGATTTCAGAACCTGTGACTATGTAACAGTGATTCATTCGTCAGGAAAAACTACCACGATAGGATCCCCAAAACTAACAGCTCCTCGGAAAATATCGAATCAAGTTTATCTGTTCCGGTTACCTGGCACTCCCGTCGTTCATGAGCTGTATACTTATAATGATGCTGGTAGTTCTCGTTCCGCATGTGTCAAACTTTTGCCTATTGATCCAGACTGGGTGAAAGGGTTCGTCTCGTAATATGCCAAGCTTTTATCCAAAATCACAGTCGTGACAAGATCACTGGTTTCAGGAACTGTGACTATTTCGGAATTGTCTCTATCGGAGCTGAGACAAAAAATTCCATTCACAGCCCATCCTTAATTTGGCACAGTAGGGGCAGATGATGCTGCAGAATCCATGGCGAACTGGCAACAGTGATAGTACATGGGGGATAGTTATGGGGGATATTCTGTTCCTACGATGGATGGAGAGAGCCTATGCTACACCATTTTTTCACCAGACGAGTCTTTCTTTCGACAGCAGCCGAACGTGTTCCCTCGGCAGAATTTGAAGGCGAAAAAAATCTCTTCACACGGATGGGGATTTGTCAATCAGAAAGTTGATATTGCCTCAAGTTCAAGCTTTCCTCAAGAACGGTTGAGGTTTTAAAGATACACTTAGGTAAAAACGATTTACTAAATTGAAAGAAAAAATGTATGTTTTTTGAGTGAATACAATAATTTTTGTATTACAGGAATAAAGAATGTAAGACAGCTTCCCTATTGAGACATTTGAATTTCTGAATACAAAATAAGTAGCTTGGCATATCATGTTATTTTTACATTGAAAATTGCGTAACACTTTGAAACCACTCCGAAACATTTAGAATGCTATAGTTTTTAATCATGGCAAGTTTCTTATTTCAATATGAATGAAATTAAAAAGTAAAATGAGGGAGTAGATACAAGTTATTCAAGATAGGATCACTTCCGATCAATCTTATGACGCTCCGAAATGAACTACGAAACGGATCGCAATTGTAAAATGCTAAAACATTTAAGGTCACCAAACAGAGTCAATTCCATCTTTCTGCCATTGCAGATCATGCCTGGAATGGGACGCAGCACAAAATTCTATTCACGGAGGCAAATATTCCATGCAAAGAAAAGAAATTCTTCCCCGTCTAATTAGTGAAGCAGTGGAAATAACAAAACACCGAAACAATTTCAATAGAGATGACTGCTACCCGATCTCCGCTACCTGGAAATCACTTTTCCAAGAAGACACTCAGCGGACCAATCAAAGAAGTGGAGCCAAAAGAGGCGCGAGAAACCACGCGATATAATGCGGCGCCTCCTGACTCGATCATAAACATTATCCAGCACGCGAGAATCTCCGGCAGCAACACCCTTCAGCTGATAAAAACACCGGGTACAATATCTCCAGGAAAGATAAAGAAAGACGAGCGTGATGCGCCCGCTCCCAGCGGGGTTCCCCCGCTCTTTTCAATGCAGGTCCACAGAGGGATAGGCGCGTTTCTAATTTTAAAATGTAGAAAAAAAAAGGCAGGGTCTTATGTACAAATTTAATTGGAATGCTCATGTACAAATTGAGGTCAGAGGACCTCTTTAAACACAACATTGGAAGTAATTACACTATCCTCTGTTAATACTTGTTTAGCGTTTTCCTTAATATTTACAAAAATATTTTGAAAAGATCTTACCCTAGAGAATGCTACATAAAGTTGGCCATGAGAGAATACAGGGTCAGGCAGGAATAAGCCAGCTCTTTGCAAAGTCTGACCCTGAGCCTTGTTAATAGTCATCGCATAGGAAACCTTAATGGGAAATTGTCTGCGAGTCAAATGAAAAGGCATGGTGGGATCCGACGGCGTTAACTGTATTCTTGGGATGAGGACAATCTTGCCGGAATCGATTATTTTCGCGGTAATTGTAAAGTCTCCCAATTTTGTTATGACCATTCTGGTGCCGTTAAGAAGTCCAGCTTTAGCATTTAAATTTCTGATAAGCATAACGGTTGTATTTTCCTTAAGCACTAATTTGTGAGGGGGTAGGCCGGAATGAGTAATACTGTGGAGAAATTCATCTGGGTACAGACTGGGGTCGCTGTTATCACTCTGAATAGAATCATGACTGAAATAAGTTTTACACGCTCCGTGAACAACCTTTTCGACAACATGGTTGTTAATGGCATCACAATCCTCATTTTTCGGGCACAAAATTGCTCGATCTAAGTAATTGTTAACATTTTCCTCAAGACCTTTCTGTGTTAACTTGAAATAATATGTTGAAAGCGCGTTATATTGCAAAAAATATAATGTTGAAAGCGCGTTATATTGCAAAAAATATAATAATATGTATCTGAAACTAAATTGGTATCAAATAAATATCCTGAAATAAAGGTTTGCTCTGCACCATGGAGCAAGTGCGTGACGTCAAGATGGCGGATCGCCTCATCCCCTAAGAGAAATATCAAGGGCCATTTTTTAAAACCAATTTTAGGAAACAATAGCAATATTTAGGAAGTAAGATATGCCGTCGCATGTTCTCTGATAAATTCTGTGCATTTTGGTACCTCATTTGTAGAGTTTGGTTGCGTATAAGTTGAGAAAAAGGTATCTATACAGTAGAAATATTATATAAGATAGTCATCACAACAAGACATTACTGAAGCATCTCCTCCAGACGTCTATTCTTAGTCAAAGATACTTTACATGGCGGCCTGCATGGGGTTTTGCCGGTTTTCCCCATGCCTCTAGTGAATGTCAGGCCATCAGCCATTCCGGAAGAAAAGAGATATCACTAATCATTGTTATTCAACTCAATCGGCCGCACGCTTATTATTAAGGTAGTTTGAGCGGAATATCATTTACCTAAAAATCAATAAATTTCATCTCATTTAAAAGAAAAATATATCACCCTTCCATTGACACAAAAAATTCAACACCTTACTACATTAATTTCCGAGGTATTTGCCAGAAAATAGCAGCCCTTTTTTATGGGAAATGGTACGTGTATGCACTCCAGAGAGACCTTATTTAAAAACTGAGGAATTTCTAATTCCTAGATCTCATAAAAAAATCAACAGTGTGTAGTTGGTGTCTTTTCTAAAATATTTTGAAAATTAATCATATTGTCACCGCAGTAAATTCTTCAGGATCACAATAAATGTTCCGTTTTGATGAAGTTTCAAACGTACCGCGCGAAAAAATGAGTCAAGTTAAAGACTTATTTAGACATTTTAATTTGATTACTTACAATTTCTGTCATGTAAAACTATATTATTTCACCATTAATAATGCAATATTTAATTCGTGTGTTTAACAGCTGGTGAAATTAAAACGTATATATCGAATATGGTCTCTGTTATGATTAGGGAACTATCTCGCTCGCACTACCTTAACTAACGTGAGTATATTCAATTTTACAAACCCTGAAGAGAAATTAATTCCTATTGCAGGGGCTGTTGTTTTGAATATAAATATGAAACAAATGTTCTGTATATATGTCATAGAACAATTCCAATAAACACTTTGACTTGACCTGACCCGACGTGCCACTTGGACCTTAGGAAGCCTGCAGAATAGCCGGCGAAATATCGTCCTCAAGGTGGAACAAAGAAGCGTAAACCCCAAAAACCGAATAATCAACCTATTAATACATGTGCCGAGTTATAGGATGTGGAATTGAATCCATTCTTGAGGCCCGCAGAGTCATGTGCCCACGTGAGTTCAATTATGAATGCACGGAATTAGAACAGGGGTATTTCCTAGGTATGCATTCACACATTGCCCAAGCAATCTTTGATGGGTCGTGAATTCATGAATGAACTGGCGCGGGCTGATGGAACCTGTAACCAGGTCTTTAGACAACGGACACGATGAAAAAAGCACCAATCCATTGGTCAACTTAACTTAGGACATACGTATTCTCCTCGGTTTGTTTGAAAGCACGAGTGAATACAGCCAGACCCAGAGTCACACTAATCCCTCATGAGTAATTCGTACCGGCCTTGATTACAATGAGATATCTTTTCATGCGATTTAATTGGAGTATCCATTTACTTTCGGAAGGTGTTTTCTATTATTCGGCCACCGTGAAACGTCCGGCGAATCCATTACGCAATCCTTTAATGAGTCTCTCTCCCAACGAGCGTCAAGTCGTTTATTTTCGCTTTTCTGTTATCCGGAGTAATTAATTCTCAGACACACGACCTTACCCCTCTCCCCCAATCCTCCCCTCGTCTGTCGAAATGGTTCGCTTTTGCCCAGCGCGTTCCTCAACCTCATATTCATCATCCCTCTCGCCGCCATGTTAAATGCATTGCTCTCTCTCGCCCTTTCGGTGAAAGATTTCTGCAACACTGCAGACTGCATTCAAAAGAAGGGACAGCCACCGTGGAGAATCGATTTTTTCATTTTGAGCCCATGAAATTTGA
The DNA here is from genome assembly GCA_963169105.1 of Ceriagrion tenellum. Taxonomy (NCBI): domain Eukaryota; kingdom Metazoa; phylum Arthropoda; class Insecta; order Odonata; family Coenagrionidae; genus Ceriagrion; species Ceriagrion tenellum. The sequence goes on along the minus strand of OY720634.1, from coordinate 26,484,691 downwards.
AAGAGGAAACTTCTCTAGTGTTACGTGACGTTTCATCGAATAGGGTGGAGCTTATTTGCAGGTAAAAAATAATTTTACGTACATTTATTTCTAGAAACCGCCAAAATTTGTGCTACATTTACGCGAATTTCTTTCCGGACATCCCCTAAATTTGTGCATTGGGCTAGAAAATAGTGTGTGTATCATTATATTGATTAGATAAGGTAAAGACCAGCCACATCGCGCCAAAGTTTTGAAATTTCACCAGTTCGTCTGTTTTCTACCCATTCCTGAGGCTTTCAAAGCAATTGGCGTTATTATTTTTTCTGTTGTAACTATGTCATACTTGAGATATTTGCCACCTCGAATATTTCCCATCTCTGCCAAGAAGTTAGCAGGATACAACCCCGAGAGAGAGAAAGCGCATACCACGCAAGTCGCTGGTCGTTCCCTCTCGCGTCTACGCTGGAATCTACTACTACTTTTCACGTTTAGCGCCATTGTATGTTTGTTTAAGACATTGAATGCATGATTTTTTGCTAGGTGTTGAAGATAATTTAACTTTCATACTTTATCACTTCCATATTTTGGGCTAATTCGTAGAGGCTCCTGGACGAGATTTTCTATTTAGAGAAATCCAATTGAATATTTCAAGACAGGTCCCATTATAGACAACTCCGCAATGATCCATTCGCTACCTGAAGGAAAAGATTTGATGATATTATCAATGTCGCATATACAACAGTTGGTACGCGTGGAACGTGGCACTAAATGGATCGGAAGCATGGACCGTTGGAAAAGCTGACTGGAAAAGACTAGAAGCCTTAAAACCTGGTGCTGAAGGATTCTGAAGATAAAATGGACGGAAAAACAGGTAATGATGAAGTGTACAGAAGAGTAAAAGAGGAAAGGACCATATGGAGAACCACAGAGAAAATATAACCAGATGGATTGGTCACACCCTGGAACACAATTGGTTTATAAAGAACATAATTGAAGGTAAAATATGGAGAAAAAGTCCCCAGAGGAAGACCCAGGAATAAGTTCATGGACCAAACAGAGGAAAGTACATAGGAAGTGATACCAGGAGATAAGGGAACTAGCATTAGATAGGGAAGGGGTGGAGGGCTGCAGTCAACCTACCTTTGGAGAGGAAGGCCCAGAGGAAATTCCAGAAATATGGACCATATAAAGAGGAAAGTACATAGGAAAAGATACCAGGAGGTAAGAGAACTAGCATTAGATAGGGAAGGGTGGAAGGCTGCAGTCAACCGATCTTAGGAATGAACGACCAAATGAAAAAATGATATACTTCAATTGCTGAGACGTTCGAGAATTGACACCCAGGAGGAAATTTTATTCAAATTTCACTGTTATCATATGCCGTGAAAGTGCGAGCCAAATCCTTCACGCATGCTTCATGCTTTCCTCCAACCGTTGATGTGGATGGAGAGGGCACTTGCTATGGTGGCCAATGCTAGAGGATGAAGCCAGTCCGCCATCTTTGATCACCCTCATTTTCCAATAGCTCTTGCGGACTAATGCAGTAATTCTGCAATTTTATTATGTTTTCCATCGGTAACTTACCAGAAATCAGCATGCACTCACTTCCTTAATATGCTGGGAAAATACTACATATCGCGGGGATTTTCCGTATACTAAGTGGTCACTGAAGCACTGTGAGCGTTTTTTATTATTACCGCTATATGTGCGGTAACGGAGTATGATAATGGAATTGAAATCAGTGCAGGAGTTCCTTTTAGATTCCTTACATTTAGGGGTACATGGAGAGGGCACTGCGTCATCAAACTGAAGCCTGGCAACCGAAAAAACAACATATTGTTTAACTATGCTCTCTTCTTACTTTCCTATCGATAGCACGATGGAATGGACGAATTAGAGCGTGTACAGAAATAGTATGCAGCATCTGTTTGAGATTTGGGGAAAGTAAATCTTGAAACATATAATATTGTATGCGTAGTGCTATTAATTCTACTCAATTTTACAGTAGTTTTCATCAAGAATGCGGATGATTATTAATTAAAATAAATAAACGAAATACATAAGGAGAATCCACATTAAAGAAGTAAGTGCATGCTGATTTCTAGCAAGTTATTGACGGAAAACAGTAAAATTGCAAAATTAGTGCATTAGCCCGCAAGCGCCATAGAGAAATGAGGGTCAACGAAGAAGGCGGAAGGCTTTGCACGTATTGTTCATTTATTTAAATTCGTAAAGATTCGCATTTCCGGTGAAATATATGGTAAATGGAGTAAAATCTATTGCACTAAGTAACCAATGCATATTTGATGAGTTACTCGCCTTAAATTTCAAACAGATGGTTAATATTCTTGCTTTACATCCGTAAATTCGTCCATTCCGTCGTGCTATCCTTAGGAAAGTAAGGAAAGAGCAATGTTAAACAATATGGTTGTTATATTGCTGTTTTCAGGTATTCTCGTCGCGTGTTTAGTTTTTCTGACTACAGTTTCTCCCCTCTTCCTGGGGGCGTCTTCAGGTTCGTTGGACATTTTGTAATCATTTATTGTTATTATTTATTTTCCGTTGTTATGTATTTCGTTGCTAGTTCAGTTGTCTATTATGTCCATCTGATGGACATAGATTCAAATAGTGTCTCTTCATTGGCCGCTCCTCGCTGTGGTCCGACCTCTCTATCCCAAGTTGAGGCAAGTGGGTATCCATCCTCCCGATTGAAATTTGATGGATATTTAACCAGTTATACTGCTTCTCTGATCAGCCTGGGAAAATAACGATTTTCTCTTGCGAGTACTCTCGCTTGGTCAAAGGCAATCTGATGTCCTGGCTCGAACCACGCATGTTCTGCTACTGCGGAGAGGCTGAATCTCTTCTTTTCGGTGGCCCTCTGGTGCTCTTTAATTCTACATTGAATTGCTCTCCCCGTTTGGCCGATGTAGGATTTACCACACCTACATTTTATTTCATAGACTCCTTCATACATTGGAGTGAGAATTTTGTTCTTGGGTTTGGTGGATCATATCTCCAATTTTCTTCGAGTTTGAGAACCTCGTCACTATACCATACTTCCGAAGGAGCCTACTAATCTTTTGTGGCGTGTGCCCTGCGATGTATAGAATTGTGGCATATGCAGCTGGCTTTTCTTTAGGTCTTACTTTGGTCCTGTTTATTATTAGATCGTTTGCTTCCGCCAATTCCTTATCTTTCTTTGCGGTCCTTAAAAGGACCATATGCAAATTAAGCCTCTCAAGGGGAAAATCGTTATTTTCCTAGGCTGATCAGAGAAGCAGTATAACTGGTTAAATATCCATCAAATTTCAATCGGGAGGATGGATACCCACTTGCCTCAACCTGGGATAGAGTGGTCGGACCACAGCGAGGAGCGGCCAATGAAGAGACACTATTTGAATCTATGTCCAGCAGATGGACATACTAGTCAACTGAACTAGCAACGAAATACATAACAATGGAAAATAAATAATAACAATAAATGATTACAAAATGTCCAACGGACCTGAAGATGCCCCCAGGAAGAGGGGAGAAACTGTAGTCAGAAAAACTAAACACGCGACGAGAATACCTGAAAACAGCAATATAAACAAGTATATGAGTCGCGGAAGCCTTCAAAGAAATATGGTTGTTATTTCGGTTGCCAGGCTTCAGTTTGATGACGTAGTGCCCTCTCCATCTACCTAAGTGCCTCATGCGGATCGACAGAATAATCCTCCGATCTCTTTTTATATTTAGCTGTGTTTTAGATCCGTGGTTTCAACAGATCAGTTACATCCCTCCACGTTCCTCGCAGAGGTAGAATCAGGTTGCAATTTCGAGGTAGGTATTTGAACTTCTGCTCCGCGACCGCCGGCAAAATGCCACATCTCACTTCCACATGTTCCGAATCTGTATTTTGATTACTCGCTTTTTCTTGCTGGCATTTACAAGCCCGAATTTAGTTTTTTTTTGCTTAAAAACACAAAACTTATTCTAAACATCAAATTCCGACCAGAGCAATTTTTTTTTCAATTTTTCCACTTGACGGATTTTTAGCGGAGCTCATGAAATGGAATTCACTCGTATTTGACTCTCGGGAAAACATAGAAGCTACAAAACGTGTGGATTTTCGGAAGCACTTGCCCATATCCGAAGGCACAACCCACGTACGGTAGTCGCGAAAACACTCAAAACATGCAGAATATTTGGAACGCTCGAATGAAAAACTAACCTTACATTGGGACTTCGTGACCGTATTAATACATTTCACGGAAAACTCGAATAAAGAATGATTTTTTAATCATTCCTTGACCTATACGTATAACATAGAGAGAAAAATATTGGTGTTCCGATTCGCAAAGTGTTTTAACTTTAAGCAATGACATACAATTTCATAGATTTCACTTCCTCTGTTCAAATCTGACGGGTATAAACATGCTAATCGGTGCAATAAATAACGACATGCATGTTGGTTTAACGGAAGCGTTTGTTGAACTTCCTGAATCACAGTTTTATCGAAGTATATAAATCACCAGATATGAGTGATGGTAATATCCTAATGAACGACATAATACAATGCAAGTTAGGCAAATATCTTGGCATATAGTTTAATTTCATGCAACTGCGCAAGATATGAAGTAAATTTAAAACTCGAATAATTTAAGTTCAGTTTATAACTGAAATAAAATTCATAGCTCATGCAAAAAAAATCCAGAAGACTAAGCAACAATGAAACGCGGGCAATAAAACAGCAACAAAGGGAAGACTTTTCAAACTACTCATTTACATTGAAACTTCATTTTCTTTCGAAACTAGTAAAGAAATTATCTTCGGCCTTGCAGAAGCTTAAGGGTTAAGGTAGTCCGAGCGAGATAGTTCCCTAGTCACAATAGAGACCATATTCAAATTATACCTTTTAATTTCACCAGCTGTGGGGGACATGAATAAAATACTGCATTATTAATGGTGCGATAATATAGTTTTATATGACAGAAATTGTAAGTAATTAAATGAAAATATCTAAATGAGTCTTTAACTCGACTCATTTTTTTCGCGCAGTGCGTTAGAAATTCCTTCAAAACGGATGGTTTTTGTGATCCCGAAGAATATACTGCGGTGACAACATGATTAATTTTTAAAAATAGTTGAGAAAACATTCAAACTACAGGCCTTTAGTTTTTTTATGACATCTAAGTGTTATAAATTCCTCGTTTTGTAAATAAAGTCTCTCTGGAGTGCATACACGTACCATTTCTCATATAAAACGGCTGGGATTTTTTGGTAAATATCTCGGAAAGTAATGTAGTAAGGGGTTGAATTTTTGATGTCAACGGAAGGGTGAGATATTTTTCTTTAAAATGAGACCAATTTCATTGATTTCTAGGTAAATTGATATTTCGCTCAAACTACCTTAAATAGCCTACACCACTTTCAGTTTTGAGTAAGTCTGACTGTGTGGCCAGATTATTTAAAAAAAAGACATGCTTTTTTTGTTTGAAATGTATGTTTACCTTAACAAAATATTATATTAAAAATTTCAGATTGATTATTTGAAAACTTTTGAGGTTACGAAGGAAATTACTTTCACTTCCAAAGAGCCACTTTGTATGGGAGGAGAAGGACTAGCTTCGGTCCGATCCAACCCATTTGAGAGCTGTTTGAGAGGCTTATAACACCAATTTCAGCTTGATATCTCAATTTTTACGGCAGTTATCGTGCGAAGAACTAAGTATGCAAAAATAGGCCTATAAATATAGGCATAAATAGGCCTAAAAATAGGGTAATAGAACTTCCCCTGTGATAAAATTTATTCCTGACCCATCCCAGACTCCTTTCTGGTATTTATAACCATCGGGCCCGATGTCCCGACTCCACCCTCCTCTCCTTCCCTTTCCACTTCCCCTCCATCTGTCACACCGTCTTACCACCCCCTCCTTCCCGCCACCTGCCTGCCTATATAAACTTATGCACACTAGATATTTCTTACCTGAAGATGCTGTAAAAAGCGAAACCGATCACAATAAATATTACCACAGTGGAAGTTGCCTATTTTTTCATACTTAGTTATGTTCCGATTCCACTCCATCAAGCCTGAAACCACAGAGTATAATCGCGAAGAGAGAGACAGACAGACAGACGGAAATACAGACAGACGGACATAGCTAGATTGACTCGTAAGGCTATGCTGATCATTTCTATATATACTTTTCCATACCTGCCACGCCTCCTTCAATGCGTTACGTTTCTGCTGTGACAAAATCAATATACCCTACCCACGTAGTGGTGTAGGGTATTAAAATCCATCATATTTTCTGATTTCTGCGTCGATGTTAGTGTTTCTGTGCCATATGCAGCAACTGCGTGGATGATTGCTAAATTGTGCTTGCGAGTATATGATTATATTTTAACAAGTGTATGACTTATTAGTATGTCTGGTTTGCGAGTTCTGTTATGACCCATCAATCAAAAATTTATCGACAAGTCAGATAGGCACCCATCGGTACACCCCCATTCGATTCGGTTGACTGAAATGTCAAGACTTAACGAGGAGAAAGAATTAATGGTAAACAGCTATTTTTTCCTTTCCGGTGGGCGTTGACGCTTCTAATTCTATAAGGGATTATTTAGAGGAGCTCAAAGTGGGACTGATTTGATTAAAAAAAGGAATGTTCCTGAATAATTTGTCTGACGATTCCTTTGTCCAAATATCCAGATGAGAAACGACATCCGCGAGAGTAACTTCGTCAAAAGCAATTTCGAATTTAATTCTGGTGTTTGAACTCTTGATTCTGAATGTTGAAAGAAAATATTTATATTTTTTTTTCTGGCTGCGTAAACAGGCCTCGCGAGAACCAATAGCAATCCCAAGGAATACGAATACAAACTTTCGACATTCAAATCAGAAATTTCGTTCAGTTCAGTTCAGAAAAAAATTCAGAAATATAATCGTGAATTACATTATTCAACGCTACAACATTGAAACATTCTTCTCAGTGATTTTTCAGAAGATTAAAAATGAACATGAATTGGTTAATCATGTCTTGATTTGCGCAAATTGGACTAGTTTACTTCGGAACTTAGATGTCCAAAAATTATTTCAAGTGAAATAATCTGGGGAAAAAGTCAATCATTCTGGAAAAAATTTCAATGAAGAAACCCATCCAATGCTTAAAATGGGGCCAGAAATGGACCATTGCCAGTCATCGACTAAATCACGAATGGCACTTATAGAGGATTACAAATACCAAAAAATACCCTCGCCCTCGGTGGCTTTATATGAACCTATTGCAAGTAGATGTAAAACGAGCCTATTTATAGCTTAAAAGGCACTCAAATTATCTGGTTTATTCAAAGCCTAATTAAATTTTTCAATGTTAGACTACTTTATCGAGATTAGATTTTGTCCATAAGATAAAGCAACATGCAAGAGAAGATTAAACGATTTCCCATTTTCCTACCGGGAATGGCTTTTCATTATCTGTCTTCTGATTTTTGGTTAGTGATTATTACAACAGCTCTGACATCAACGTTTCTCCATTAAAAATATAGTTTCCTTAGCCAGCGCTTTATTAATTAACTTAATGCATTGTGCTCCTCCAACAAAAATACAGTTTCACTAGCCAGCGGTATATTAATTAATGTAATGGATTGCGATTCCTGACTTTGCAATTTTCAAAGAACAAGTACACGTAGTCGCACTGATTGAATTGCAATCTCACTATGCTATCTCGAATGGGACAACGCTCAATGCAATATTATGAGTATTTTCTCTCCGCAAAAAGAGTGCGATTAAAACAAATAGTCATCGTCAGAGTACATAAATTAAAGGATTGGTTTTCTCCACAACTCTGTTAGTTTTGTATCTATCTAATAGCCAAATTGCATAGTAATCCCTCGTTTTGCCATCCCTAATGAGTTGTTCCTTGTGCCTATTCCATGTATTGAGCTCCTGGTTCTTAAAATTTCCTAAAAATTCTTCCTAAAAATGTCTTCTACATTCACGATTTTTGCTCTTCGGTCTTAGAAAAAAATAGCATTTTAAAGGAGCTCGTTTATGACAGTGAAGCCTGGGCATTAACATCAGCAGGAAAAAAGATTAAAACCTTTGGAGACTTGGTGCTGTCGAGGAATGAAAGAGATCAAATAGACGGAGAGAATCACAAACAACGAAGCCTTACGAAGAGCAGTGGAGAAGGGAAGACAATTGGAAACTCTTCGAAGGAGGGACAAACTCTCTGGCAGTATTTTGTGACCTAAAAGCTTGTTCAGGGTGGCTGGAGCGGTAATACTGGGTCATTGAGTGAAAATTTTCCGAACGTTTCAAGAACACCGAAAAAAATTTATGGATCACACTCCACGTAAGCGCGTGCGATAATATGGTTCAATAACCAAACAGGAAGTGAATATATATAAAAGGTGAAAGAATTTTATTTAAGAATTCCATTATAATTAAAACACAGTTCTGGATCTTATTTACGGCGGAAATTTCAAACTTATTCATGTGTGAAGACATTTTTATGACTCGGTATGACACATGCTTGCCACCACTATAATATCTGGCATATCGTACCATTTTCCCTCCCGTGGATGACCCGCCATAAGCGCCCTCTTTAATTCCTCAAATCGTCTCTATATTCTTACTTCGTCCATTCCTCTTCCTCCCTTCCCCAGTGTTCTCCGATATATTATCCTCTTCAATATTCCCTCAACTATCAAAAATCCTCCATCTATCCCTTTTGCCTTCTCCGAAACTCCGCCACCAGTTTCCTCTCCTCTCTAACCGTATCTAAAACCTCCTTGTTCGTCCTTCTCGCTACCCAGCTCGCCCACTCCATCCCTCTCCAAACTCACATCACACCTCAAATGCCTCAAGTTTACGTATAACCTCATGAAAAGTAAAGAAAACTTTGTAATTCCACATAAATATTTAATGTACGACCTAGGTTTCGACGTGGCACGTCATCATCTGGTGATGACGTGCCACGTCGTGCCACGTGACGTGCCACCAGATGATGACGTGCCACGTCGAAACCTAGGTCGTACATTAAATAATTATGTGGAATTACAAAGTTTTCTTTACTTTTCATTATTTTAAGTCGATTCCATGAAGTTACGCCCGAGACAACGAATTATACGTATAGCCTCCCTTCGTAATGACCATCAACGATCTCGCCTCGCTCCAATGGTTTCAATCTTTTTCTCCGGCTGATGTTAATGCCCAGGCTTCGCCACCATAAACGAGCTCCTTCAATATGCAAAAAATACATCGCCACGCTCCAAATCAGAGATTTCACCAGCCTTTTCTTCACGTCTCTACTCAGACCACCCTCATCAATTCCCTCTTTGAAAATGCCTATTAACCAGGGCAATTCTACATCTCCCAACCACTACCACTAAACTCCTCCTAAATGCAACCTAGATATGCTTTAACTTCAAATTTAATAACACAATAAATAATTTTTGCTCAGGACACCCATCATTGCGTCTCATCCTGGTCCAAAATTCGCCCGGCCGCGATTGAGCATTTTTCTCTCGGCCGCAGTGTTGGCGCCCGCCATCCTACTCCTGCATTGTCGTTCGGAGTGTGCGAGGGAGAGGGCAGCACTGTCCACATCGGCCGCACAAGAGGGCGCCGCCGGTGCTCTTCCGCCACCCGCCTTGTCTCTTCCTCCCTTCCGCTCGGCTCGTTGTATCCATCACACCGAGTGGCACGGACAAATTCGTTCGACGCCGTTTCCACGCAAGAAATCAATTGGGACGGAAGGGGGAACGTTTTTTCCTCCTCTTCTCCGCCTTGCACGCGGGTGTGAAAGGGAAGAGCAGATAGACGAGAGCCGATAGGGTGGAGGAAAGAAAGGATCTGCTGAGAAATAAAATTCACCACCCGTGGGATCAACAATGACGGAGCCAAAATCGTCACAAACAACTTTTTGCCACGATCCGAGGTCATACAATGGCGAGGTTTGCCAAAAAAGTCAATATTTGAACCAAGGAAACTGAAGATGTAGAGAGACTTCGATACCATGTCCCGTGAAAACTTGTGACTTGCTTCAGTTCATAATGATGGACTTGGGCTACTTTTGTTACAGTAAACGAAATAAGGATGCACTGCTGATGGAAGTGATTGGAAGTGTTCTTAAAATCATCAAGATAGGTGGAAATCATAACACATAAATCAATCCATAGAGGAAAATCCATTCTTTGATTCTCTGCCTCGTCAGCATAAAAGGCGAGCGGACAGATGGTGACAGCAGACGTAGGGATGAAAAATAGAACTTCGCAGGGAAACGAAATTCACTCGTGGGTTATCGAAAAGGGAGCTCAAAACTGCGAAAAACATGCATGTCGAACGAAAACAAACTTAATCATTCCAAGAAAACAGCCAGATTTTTCACCATCCCCATTCTGACGATTATTTTCATGGAGTGCCTGGACCTGTATATTTAGGAGAACTGAAATTGATGAGCGGTCGAAAAATTTTCATGCCCATCGTCTTTATAAGGCATGGGTGACCTGTTGGTGGCGACCCTTGGTTAGCATTGGGCCTATAATGGTCAGTGGTTCAGAATGAATGTACATGATGATGCCTATGGCGAGTTGAAAAGAGGAATCAAGCCTGCGGGAGACTTGAAGTTATCAATCGCGCTATATAAGGCCCACGGCTCGCAGGTTGCTCATGTCACGTCTTTTTCGACCAACAAAACAACCGGGGTCAAAGCAGTATTAAACACGCTTTTTCAACGAAAACAAGCTCAATTATTTCCGGGAAAGTTATTTTTTCAAACTATTAAAAACTCAAGACAGAAAATTTTTGGTATAGATTTAGTAGCCTATTAGCCGATTGAGAGACTAAACTGAATTTTTCGGGTGGGAGCATTTCTAATTGACAAAAATCATTAAGCAGGCAATGGCCTGTTTCTAATTTTTATGTCAACATCCGGAATAAAGAGAGGGAAACAGTGAATTTACCACAGCTAATACGCTGCAACTGGTAATGCTATTTTAGGCGCGTAAATTAAGTTTGCCCTTAGCTGATTTTCAATGCATGAATGGATAAACATTTTGAATTATCATTCAGTAAAAATGCCAAAGAGGATTTTCTACTATTAAATTTTTTCTTCGTCTGTAACCGGGGTGCAAAATGAAATGACCAGATAAATGGGGACTGACGAAGAGGACAAAGAAGAACTTTGCTGGGAAAGTAAATTCACCAGCGGATAAACAACGTTCTAACTCAAAGTCACCAATAATAAACGAAAGCAAACAGAATTATTGCGGAAAAAAGTCAGTTTCTCGACAATTTGAGGCGTAAAACACGGGGTTGTTACCCCTCAACGTTGATTTGTTTACCTAAGATAACAGGGGTTAGTGAAGGGGTGAAAATTTCCATGGACACTTATGGTTTGCTTCCCTCCTGATGACGCTATTCCATTTCTTCAGTTCTGACGCTACTCGGAGCCAAAACAAAGAGGGGCTGGGATTATACCACAGTACTGTGACAAAACACACTTTTTACGAATTGCATTATATCAAATAATCCTAAGGATTAACACTATTTTACTCATGAGGAAACGCTTAGTTCAAGCAAATAATCCTAAAAAATTTAATGATTTCCTACTCTATGAATTCAAAGCTTAAAATAGAGTAATCCAGGAAAAATAAAAGAATCCAGGACCATCGCACTATTACTTTAATTTCACGTTTCTCAGCCATGCACGTTTCTATGAGAGTATGTTCACTCATTCGGCGCAACAATTCCAAAGAGACCATATCGACTTCCGGTGAACAAGATAGAAAGTAAGTTGTGTTGGTACAAATAATAGGTGAAAGATATTTTGCGTTTTACAGATTCAGGTACAACGCCTCTTCATCTCATATCTTCACATTGTAATCATAGATGTGGAGATCGGGCATTTTGGGTGCTGATATGCCATAGCCAAACAACGACAACATCTTTTTCATACCTCACACCCATAAACAATTTTAATACACGCTCGCACTAAAACAAGAGGTAAAATTAATTTTTTAATAATATTTTAGGAAATGCGGAACATATGGAAAATAAAAATTGCTATAAAAGATTACATTCTGCATAAACCCTATACAAAGTACCCTTAATACAAACGAAAAACTGCAATGTTATCTAGCACACCCTCGAATGGTTGGGAAATCCTGACATATGAGGCGGATTTTTACCCCTCAAAAAAATATCTGGGTCTTATAAAACCACACATTTATCAGAAAGAGAAGAGGGAAAAATACAAATTTTCTCACAGTTTGTCATGATTTCCGGGATAGACTCATAAAAATTATGAATGAATTAGAGTTTATCGTAGATTATTGGTCAAAATATTTTGAAGGTCCTGATTTAATATTAGGTGCCATTTAATCGTGCCGAATTAAAATAAATAATGAAACTCTTGAGTTATCATTTAGAATTGAGTCGGATTAAATATTTATGAGTGGAAGAGATCAAACCAGCTAAATGAAAATTCAAAAGTATGTGTTGATAAGGTCAAAATTAAATCATAAAGAAACGAAGAAAATAAAAAAGCATCACAAAACCGAAAGGAACACTCTTCATCAGGAAGAATAATGTAAAAAAGCACCGATAGAAAGTTGACATCATGAATAAAAGCCGCCTTCGGTTTTTAAGCGATGTCATTAAGTTCTGGCTCATTTTATGCAGCGGACTGACGTTTCTATATATCCGTCGGCAGATTTACATGAAAATGTATCGTTTTGTTTGTCATTCTGAGATACTTCGGCAAAAAATAATCCATCTTTAATAATAATTATATAATTTTCTGATCCGCTTGTAGAAAATCTAGTCCCTCATGCCATAAGAACTACACAATTTTACTATCAGTCACTCTTTTGTTCTCTAATTCAACTTTGAATTACCTGATGTTCACGTGAAAGAGGAAGAAATAGGAGAGATAATAGAATTTTCTACATGACATAAATGCCGTTTTCGAGGAAAACTGTTTATAATAGGAGTGAATCCCGAAAAATCGAAGGAAATACAGACATCTCAATGCCTTATTTTGTGAGCCAGTTCACAATTTCTGCAACGCTAGATGTCACGACAAGAGAATAATTATCTACCAAATATACAGGAAGCAAGTCGTCACAAATGAGTCGGAATGAGAGATATCGGCATGAGAGATGAAAGTCAGATAGAAGCATAAATTAACAAAGGAGTAACACAAGGATGCAACCACTCACCATCACTGTTTAACATGTACTTGGAGGAGGCCATACGAGAAGCACAAGAAAATGGACCGAGCGGAATGCTGATAAACGGAGAAGAAATAAATATGCTTCGTTTCGCAGATGATATCGCGGTCATAGCTGGAAATCGCGATGATCTTCAAAGGTCACTAAACGTAATGGACCAAGTTATCCAAGAATACAACAAGAAAATAAGTAAGACGAAGAATAAAATCCTAGTATGTGGAAGAGAGAAGCTGAATGCAGGAGTCACCCTGAGAGGAGAGAAATTATAGCAATTTGATTCCTTCACCTATCTCGGAAGTACCATCACGTGGGACGGAAGAAGTACAACGGACATAAAGCGGAGAATAGCCCAAGCTAAGAAGGAGTTCTTGGGAAAAAAAACAACTGCTGGTCTCAAAGGAATAGGATTACAAACCAGGAAACAGTATGTGAAAAAATTCATGTGGAACGTAGCACTCTATGAATCGGAAGCATGGATCATTGACAAAGCTGACCAGAACAGAATAGAAGCCTTCGAAGCCTGGTGCCGGAGGATACTGAAGATATAATAGATGGACAAAATAAGAAATGATGAAGTGTACAGAAGAGTAGAAGAAAAAAGTACCATATGGAAAACCATGCAGAAAAGAAGAACCACATGGATTGGACACATCCTGCGACACAATGGCTTTGTCAGGAACATAATTGAAGGAAAAATACGAGAAAAAGGTCCACAGAGGAAGGCCCAGGATAAGTTCATGGACCAAATAAAGAGAAAAGTACATAGGAAGAGATACCAGGAGGTAAGAGAACTAGCATTAGATTGGGAAGGGTGGAGGGCTGCAGTCAACCAATCTTAGGATTGAAAGACCAATGAATGAGATGTCATTACGCGGTAATTCCATAGAAATGGCGCTGTAGTTGGCTCCTAAAGCTGAATAATAAGTTCTTAATCAAAATATATCCACGGAATAATCTGCATGCTTTCCACCTTAAATTTTTTTTCAATAGGTAGCCAACGTTGATCATCACTGAAATCAGTTTTTGAACCAACTGAAGAGTGAGATGGAATTCAGGATTCATATCGACTCTCAAAATCATGGTGAAACCTCTACCATTACCATTGATCTTTCTTTTGTGCCGGGTTTCCTTATATTTTTCACTTTTTTAAATAAAGAGAAATACGGGAAAATTTTTCATTTTTTAGTTTCTCTAGCCACTCTGCGGGGAAAGAAGAACGGAAAAAAATGGGGATCGAATGGTTGGACATCCGATTATTCCGCTTCTAGAGGAAGGGTTCACGCGCTCATTTCCTCCCCATACCCGCTTTCTATATACATATATATGTCTTTCCTTCCAACTCCCCCTTGGGAACTCCTCTCTTTCTCCGACAGAGGGAAAACCAGAGAGAAGGAAGAGCTAACTTATCTCCTCCCCTCTCCTTCTCACAAACCCCATTTCTCTCTTCCTCCCCTGCCACCTCTCCTGCTCCCACCCCCCCAATGGCGACCCAACCCCCAATCGATTCAACCCCGCCCAGTCGATGGGTCGAAGGGAGTCGAGGGGGTTTTAAGCTGCCTTAGGGGAGATGGGGGTGCTAGATCGCGGAAGGCATCTGTGTCGTCCGATGTATTTATCTTTCCTTGTCCCTTTCACTTATGTTCCATTTCCTTTTTACTTCAGTTGATCGTCGCACCCTCTTCATTCATCACGAGACGCCACCCAGTTTGGAAAATCAAATTGAGTGTGTACAGATTTTATCGCAAGAGAGTTTTAAACACTGTCACGGGAAATCGGGTTGGTGTGGTGGCTAGAGTACTGGCTGGCCATTAGGACGGCCAGGCTTCAAATCCCTGCAGAGGAGGGAAGTTTTTCAGAAGGAACCCGATCCCTACTTGAGTGTCTTGTAGAGGACACTTCAAGCGCAGTACTCCATCTGTCGGATGAGACGTTGAACCGTGGTCCCCTTGGCGCCTTTCGTTAAGAGCAGGGTAATGCCGACACAGGGTTTCTATCCACCTTTCCTCCCTTACCAGTCCTCTATAGCGCAAATGACCTTAGCTGTCGGTCGCCTACCCTAATATCCAATTCAATCCAACAATGTCGCGAAAACACCGTTTACCAATTAAATACGTTCTACTAAAATACGAGGGTAGGCCAAAAAGTAATGCCCCTGGCTTAAAAGAAACCGCACATTACAGAAATCAGTACGTTGAAACGGTCATCGAGAGACGCGTCTCCATTTTTCGCAATGCCTTTTTAGTTTATCACGACGCGACTGTACCTTATATTTGAGTGCTCCGACCAATTATGTCTCTGCAGAGAGCAGACTAAAAGAAAAGGCTCGCAAATACCAGTCTGGCACAAATTAAATACGTGAACGAATGTAAATTGCTTTGTAATTTTTCTCCTATTCCAGTACATTTTGAAAAATGACCCTAAGTAATTTTCCACACTACTACTTTGAACAGCGAAGAAGTGATTAGCACAGTGAAAACCTGGCTGCATAACCAGAGCGAGGACTGGTACCGACAGGGCTTGCACGCCCTAGAGAATTGATGGAGAGAGGTAATAGATCGAGAAGGAGATAATGAGGAAAAACAGAGTGAGTAGATTAAACAAATTAATTCTTTTATATATATATTAGCTTCATTTTTGTAGAATAAACAGTTTTGAGAAAAAATATATTGGGCATTAAGTTTAGGGCGACCCTCGTAAATCGCGTTTGCATTTGCTTTAGTAGTTAATAGAGTATAGTCATTCTGTGAGAGAAATGATTAACTTCTCGTGGCTTGTTTTCTTGAGGCTGCCATGAAAGCTTAATACCTTCGATTGATTGAAAAAATTGCTTCATCAGCGGTATACTATGATTTAATAATTTTCTCACTTATTTACGCCATATAAACCAACCAAATTTTCCTAAATAGTTCTTCGTGCTTTGTGAACGAAATCCTATTTCATTTATCGAGTTCCATTCGTCTCACGCCAAAGGTGCCTCTGCTCTCATGAATAAGGCAATGGAGTAAGGTGCTTACGACAGACGACATAAATTACTAAGCCAGTTTGCTAAAAGACTTGCCAGCCATGAATTCACTTCTCTATCAAGCTCACAGACCTACTCCATCTTATAACTGATGTTGGTTGCTACTCGCTTAAGGTAGGATGTAGCAGCTCTTAAATAACAAAGCAACCTTTTAAGTACGCTATGCGAACTTCACTAATTTTGAGGATGCCGGGAAGGGCCACAGTATTATGTTGACGGAGTCACACAAAAGTGCACACGAGTGCAAAATTCCACATAGGAAAGAGGTTTTAAAGTGGTTTTCAGAAAATTTATAAATCCCAGATCTTCTTGCCGCATCTTTTCTCCAATAAAACCTTGTGTAGACCTTCGGGATAGACATCAAAAACTTCATGAGGGGCACGAAAGTAGTCCGATTCAATGACATCCGTGCTATAGGATGACGACGGGGATCTGTGTTGTGGTGACCTGAATTCTGGCTTGTTTTGGTGTTGGTTACTGGATTAGAGTTATGAAGAGCAGAATACTGGCTTAGGATGTAGAGCTCTCGCGTGTCCAATCAACTGAATCACCCTGAAGACGATGGCAGACTACGCCATCGAATCGTCCATGCCATCGAAATACCACCATTACCTGGTTGGAAACCCGAGAGATTTACATCCTACACAGTTGCCGGGAAATTCTAAAATCTTACAGAATACTAGATTTCCTCCGGACCAACGATCGTTTTTCGGAAATGGCTGGGGCTTGTCAGAGGAATGCTAACCTTATAATGGGTGCTGACTGAAGATACCTTGAATAAGCTACGCTGTCTGTCAAATATATATTAGTAAATATGAACACCTCGTCGATTTTCCATTACATTTAACGAATACATGCACCTTTTTTTCTAAACCATTTATCCATAACCGAAAAATCAACCGTCTTGGATGTATTTAAAACGTGTACATTTCCAATCACTGAATGCTAACGTACTTTCCCTCTCTCATGATGATTCCCCTATCTCTGTCATATCACCCGACTAAAATTCTGCAATCACAAAATTATGGACGGGAACACAGATCTTTACCATTAATTAGAATGATTAAATTAGTAACGTAACCCGACTAGAGGGAAATCAAAGTTGACATGCAAAAATGAGATTCCCCTACTCCGCATTCATGAATTGTGAAATCTGAACTAATTCATTGCAATGAAACCTCAAATCTAATTTAACAACTCATCAAATCATGGATCCACGTGGTCTCCATTTGATTTGACCCATATTTCAAAATCATCGGGGTACAGTTCAGTCCCAACCGAAATGAACATTGAAGTGATAGGAAGGGAAGCATTCGCATCATCGCATTCCATTATCAAACGCAATTTTAAAAGATTTACTTTAAAATATTTTTATTAACTTGTCATGGCAATAATTAAACATTCATGTTAACTCCGGCAATATTTTTGTGTTTTAATACCTATACCAGTTCGTATTTCCCATTAAGCGAAGTCATTATACCGTGCGAGAGACACTGCCCAATCCATTAGTGATTAACCCACTCGCTAAATGTGGAGAGGATTTTTGATAGGGGATGGCATTGCTCGAATCGTGGAAATCACGAAGGCGTAATAAATTCATCCACTCTAGTAATGTAATAGAGTTATAAATAATATTAATTCAAGACAGATGGAAACTGGTGGAATTATTCGTAACGAAAAATCTCATTCCAATTTTCGTCAGATAAACTTTCAATGCGACCGATTTTGATGTTTTTTATATCAGTTTCAAGCCGTCGTAAAAAATCAAAACCGGTCACTTTAAAAGTTTATCTGCTGAAAATCGTAGAGCTTTATAAAGTCTTCCCGGGGTTTCCACCAGGTTAGGTGGTTGTCGGTCGACGTTTCGATGGCTACCTCCGGCATCGTGCTTTGGGCATGGGCGATGGTGGAGGTAGCCATCGAAACGTCGCCGACAGCTACCTAACCTGGTGGAAAACCCGAGAAGACTTTATTAGCATCACACGCCGGGAAAAAACAAATCATATCGCAGAGCTTTCCTTCAAACCGAGGAGTAGTTCTATTCCCAGGATTACAGGTGCTCCCTGCAAATATCAGATATCTCGTAAATTAAAACTAATCGGTCACAATGATTTAACGAGCGAGAAATAACCGAGATTTGAGAGCCGAAGTACTGCTGCGAATGATTTCATAGCTTTATAAAATGTTAAGTGCCAAAGGGTTATTTGCGAGACATAACGAAAAACTTTGACCATAACTTCTCCTTAATTGCCATGAAAATGATTCTTTGACTTTAGTATTCACTTTCATAATTATTAAGTTTTTTTTATTCATGATAATACATAATTTTCTCATGGATTTGTCCGAAATAAAGCATTTGTTTTCGACGAAAAGATCGAAATCTTTGTTCTTTCGGAATAGTTGAGAAGTGAATGAATTTTTGATATATATCTCTACCAAGTGCATAGTATATAGTTAATCAGGTGTGCCGCAAGGAAGTGTACTGGGACCTTTACTATTCATAACCTATGTGAACGATATTGGTGGAAATATTAAGAGCTCTGTTAGGATGTTTGCAGACGATTGAACTATTTACAGAGAAATGGAAAAAGTCGATGATGGCGATATCTTACAAAACGATCTAAATAATTTGGAGAAATGGGCGGATGAAAACGGTATGGTCATAAATGCAAGTAAAACAAAACTTATAAGATTCAGGAAAGGAAATATAGCTATCTCAAATAATTATTACATTATGGGCAAATTATTGATGGAAGCCAATCTCTGTAATTATCTTGGAGTGACTTTAAGTAGGGATTTGCATTGGGGGCCGCATATCGAAAAAGTTACAACAAGCTTTTAGAGTGTTATACTTTTTAATGAGGACCCTTGGAAAAAGTTGTAAGAAAACCAAGGATTTCGCCTATAAGACATTTGTTAGGCCCATTTTAGAGTATGTCAGTCTGGGACCCTTATTTGGGAGGGGAGAAAAAACTACTAGAAAAAGTTCAGCGTTTAGAAGTAAGATTTGTAATGCGAAATTTTAAAAGGAAGGTCAGTGTAACGGAGATGATGAGGGTATTGGGCTGGACATCACTAGAATCGAGGAGGAGGAAAGCACGTCTCAAGTGCATGCATAAGGCATATATTGGTGATCCTGCGTGGAGGGATATATCCAAAAGGTTAAATAAGCGTAGTTATCTGGCGAGAAGGGACCATAAATATAAGATAGAGCCTCCAAGGCAGCTTTCAAATTCATTGAAATATTCCTTCCTGCATCGGGGGATAAAATATTGGAGTGAGTTGCCCAAGAAAGTGCCATGGCCCTACCCAATGAGGTGGAGATAATCACATCTGGTGGAAAACTGCATTCTCATTTTTCCTCAATGTTTTAATTTGTTTCGCCTTGTATTCATGGACTTCACTCTTCGTGCTTCCCTCAAAAAGTATAGTACGTGACCACCGTTCAATGCAATTATGCTCAATTGGTGAATATAAATAACTCAGATGTGACTTCGGTGATTAATTTCTAATAGGAAAATTTTGTGAACGTGTTTCTACAGCCAAATAATAAAAATAAAACTGATGGATGCGTCAGAAGTCAAAATGTGGCCCTTTTCCTTTAAAGATACTCCTCAGCTGGTAGGATTTGAAATTCTACGGAGAGGGGCAGTTGTACTGTCCATCTTGAGGTTTAAGATCACCGATATATCTCCTTTTCTGATCTTACAGACTTATCGTCGAGAGAGGACACATAACTCATGAGCAGCATTGCAAAACAAAGATCAAATTCATCGGGTGATGCGGAAAAATATGACATTTTCATCTGTTACATCGTTACATCGATCACATTGTTACATAGATCACATTGTTACATAGATCACATTGTTACATCGATCCTGTTACAACTCGTCTCCAGTACGCAATAATTCCCAGAAAGTTTCTTAACACGAGATAGACCAAAACAGGAAGGAAAACTGCCATATTAGATTTTTTTAAAATACTAAATTCGAGCAGAAAGTATGGCAGGACTTTTGAAAAGACTGAAGGTCGCAGCAGCAAGAAATCTTAAAGCTAAGATTTCAAGATGAACTCCGATCGCACGAACTTAGTTTGAATTAACTTGGAGCATACTCCTTCGGCCAAACTCCTTTCATGGGACTGGCAAAAGCAACAAGTTAACGATTAAAATCGACTTGGTGGATCGATATTATAATATTTACTTCTTACCCACCATTAACAGTGGAGCGAGTCACTAATTTTCTTAAACACATCTCATTTTTAGTTCCGTCCGTCGAACAATTCATAATATCATACACCCTTCCTCGACGCCTGGTGTCCTATTGTCCCTTTCCAAACGCCTAAGCAGCAATTTGTAGTGTAATAAGGACCTGATGACCAGCTTAGAAGCCTTTTGTGTTTCTAGGGACATACGGGCCAACAGAATCATCCGAAATGCAAAATATAAGTAGATTTCTCCACTTTTTTAAATATCACTCCGGGGCGTAGGACAAACTGATGAAAGAACTATGACAAAATCACTCAAATTGACTGGAGCTCGAGCCCGAATTCCCCAACTATAGGTCAAGTACGTCAGACAGTTAAGTCAATTGGAGTAATGTTTGGATTTGAAAATTTTGCGAAAAAGTTTGCATTTGAGTTCTCTTTTGCGACATCTGTAGAAAAAGTAAAAAAATGACATGACATTTTAACACGTAGCCTAATGTGCAATGTATGAGGTCTCTTGGTAATTCAATGGTATTTTAACAAGTAGCCTTGAGGATAATCACATATACTTCGCTATAATTCGATTCCAAATGCATAATTTTCTCATACGCGTGAAAAATACATTTCTTACCATGATAATTGACACTAACAAATGTCACGGTGTGACGCCGAGTTTCATATTCAAACACTTCAAATTTCAATGTGCATTCTTTTATTACCTTTTAAATTACGCGCGGAATTTTTTAAAACACTGCTTTAATTAAGGGAAAGAATAAAAAAAAATCAATAATATTCAAAATTAAAACATTATAAAATTAAAAAAAAATATGATAACAAATGTATAATTTCCATTACTGTCTGTATGATGTGGATTAGCGCATAAATAATTTTATTTAAATTAAATACGGACCATGAATTTTAAATCAACTCACTTGTAGTACTGCTTCCTTGTGCACTCAATGACCCACGGATACCACTCCCGCCGCCTTAACCCACAAAACCATCTCAGTTCAAGGTGAATTGTTGGGAGAATTTCCCCTCGAGCAAAGGCAAACATACCGCGCCAGAAAATGGAGCGATTGAGTTCGATTTTCGGCAGTGTCAAGTGATTTTTTGAGTGGCGAGAATGTCATCGCGTATATATCTGTACCCAAGAGCGTGATTGAGCACCGAATCATTAGCAAACTCCGCAATGAATATTGGATTGCCATATAGAGGGCACCACCATTCCCCTCCCGACTGGGTTATCCCCGCGTGCACAGACATTCACGCGAGGAGCACTCGAAACGTGAATGCCCACCCTCTCGTCCCCTTTGTTGCTGGAGCACCACCCCTCTGCCAACCATCATTCGAGTGTCAGAGACGCCGCACCGCCGTCACTCCCTTCGGCACGTATGACGCTTCCTCAAGTGGTGGGGGTCGTGGGGACGGAACGGGGGCGGAGGCCGGGTGGGGGGAGAGAACGGAAGATGCAGACACTTGAAGTGTGGCAGTGAGTCACGCCGTGGTAATGGAATCGAGGAGTGGAGGGATGCGTTACGGAAAAAGGCTTAGTTCCAGGGTGGAACGAGTGAAGATGGGGCTGGACCATTTTCAGTTTTTAACATCTACATACACCTTCGGTGCGGTTATTGTAGAGGAGGCGATTTTTGGACAAAGCTACATCGATGGAAATGTGGCTCTTGCCTCAGAGTTGCTTATTTATGATTTTCTGATAACTCAAGATAGTCCGAGCGAGATAGTTCCCTAGTCATAATAGAGGCCATACTCGAATTATACGTTTTAATATTACCAGCTATAGGACACATCAATTAAATATTGCGTTAATAATGGTGCAATAACATAGTATTAAATAACAGAAATGGTAAGTAATTAACTGAAAATATCTAAATACGTCTTTAACTCGACTCATGTTTTCGCGCGGTGCGTTTGAAACTCCTTGAAAACGGAAGGTTTTTTGTGATACCCAAGAACCTACTGCGGTGAAAATATGATTAATTTTCAAAAATAGTTGAGAAAACATACTAACTACACGCTGTTAGTTTTTTTACGACATATAAATGTTATTAATTCCTTATTTTGTAAATAATGTGTCTCTGGAGTGCATACACGTACCATTTCCCATGTAAAAGGCCTGGTATTTTTTTGGCAAATATCTCCGAAAGTTATGTTTTTAAGGGTCGAATTTTTGGTGTCTTTAGAAGGGTGAGATGTTTTTCTTAAAAATAAGACCAAATTCATTGATTTCTAGGTGAAATGATATTTCGCTCAAACTACCATAAATATAGCATCTTTGGAGAGCGTTTTATCAACTGACGTGAATATAAAATAGGGGAACTATTAAGGGCCTGAATTCTAGAGCTTCTAGAAACAACTAAGTTCATTAACTTTCTGTGCTTCGATTCGGTTCGGTGTTTTGCGGATGTAAATGTCCATACACTGATTATGAACACAAAGAAATGTCTCCGATGTTAGTCTTACCCATGAATCTGCGATCGCCATCTAATTCATCACATATTGCCGATAAATATCCACTCGACTCAAGGTTGTGTTTGATTCAGTTAGTAATGATAATACACTTAAAATTTTGCCATAATTATCGTACAATGCTATTTCTTCACTGAATGTGAACTTAATTATGGTTTACTTAAAATGGTGCCGAAAGCATGTAGCGTGAAGGGTTTGTATTTTTGCATATTTCGACATAATGCATTGTTATAAGCAGCACGAAGCGGATAGACACATCGGGACCATGAATTAAGACGATAATTATGGTAAGATTTTAATTAGATTATCAATTTTAATTAAAGTAATCAAAACCCCCGAACTGGTTTTACTGTAATTCAGCCTTAAAAGTGAAAATTTTTACATAGGCTCTTATGGAGATTGCTTAGATTAAGGCAGTTAAACGTCAATTTATACGAGGAAGCATATAAAAGCTTTTAATGAAAACTGGTAATACGAAGCGAGAATTCTACGAAAATTTTTAATATAAATTAAACGAAGACATCAATACACGTAACTTTTACAGTTATTCGCGAATTACTGCCGGAATTGAAGTGAAAATGTGGTAGTTCCCGACAAAGAGCGCTGCAGTCGACTCATACGGCTGGGAGAATGTTTCCATTACGAATATATGCGTACACTAGATATCTGCAACCTTTATACCTCAGGTTTGGTTTTCAACAGGTAAGCCATTTCATCAGCGTAGACATCGAATTTAAAATAAATAAACAAAACTGTATAACTTAAAGTAAGTAAGTAAAGATATATTTACCGGTCTTGGACATTCATTTTCCACAAAGAACATAAAAAATACAATCAAGCAATGGAGGTCGTACATTACATACAAAATTATTTTGAAAAAATGGGATCATATTAGTGGAGAAACAATAAATTATCGCACAATGATTCAGTAAACGGACACATTACCTTAGTACGTGTCATGACTCACACAGTCAAGCCAGGGGCACCTTTACGCCACATTGAACTTGGACGGAAATACAAAGTGACGACGCATTTTTAATGCCTCGTCTTCACTACAGGTGTACTCAGGTTAGGTGTTTTTAAATTACAGCATTTAAATGCAGGCGAGTGTCTACATATAGATATAAAATATTAATCAGTGCCACCTCGTGCTAATGGAAATAAATTTGCTCAAGAAGTATCTTTATGCATTTCTATATGCGAATAAGCGCATAAAAAATGTAAAGGAAAAATACACGTAAACAATTACCCAACTCCTCTTATTAATGATGCAAGCACATGTTCGGCGTGAATGATTATCGAAATACCTGGACCTTTGGATGACGACGCTTCGACCGCCGCGACCAAATATCGACGGAACACTCTCGATATTATCCAGGTCCACTTAAATATGGTTCCTCAGATCCACTTAAGTGAACACTATGTTTGAGTGGTGAAAGGTCAGTGTACTTTAGGGAAAGGTACATTTAATTGTATACTTAAATGGACAGAATAGAGACGGCATAATATACAATTCACAGCAGTCCTCTACCTCTTATTTTCCCCAATTCCATCCCCTTTCATGACCGATTTTCTGACACCCCTATACCACACGCTGCTGCGGCAGCTTGCAGTGTTGTACCCGTAAATGCAAATGTGGACGTGTTATACCTCGGGGGAATTATCCTGAAGTCACAGTTCCTGACCGTGACTTATTCGTTGCTTAGGGGACGTAAATGTACTTACACTTATGATGAACGCAGTGAAATGTCTGCAATTTATATCTTACCCATGAATTTGTGATAACCGTCTAATGGAAGAGACACGCCAGAGAAGGAGTATTTGGAATCTGAAGATTAAGAGAATGAGTATGTAGCATTGCGTGAGTGTTAGTGAAGTGGAGGATGTGTGGTAGGGCATTTTGGAGGAAACTAATGAATGAGTCAGAACTCTAGGGCTACAAGTAACAACTAGGTTCATTAACTTTCCATACCCTGAAAAGATGAGGCGTGATGGAAATGTATTTCTGCATATATTTCGACATAATGGATTATCATAAGCAACTCGAAGCGGATATACGTATCGGGACTACGAACAAGATGATAATTTTGGTAAACTTTTTAGTAGATTATCAATTGTAACTAAATCAAACAAAACCTCTGGACGGATGGGTATTTATCGCCAACATAAAATGTTGGCGATAAATATCCATCCGCCTACATAATAGCTAACATAATATGTTGGCGATAAATATCCATCCGCCCAGAGGTTTTGTTTGAGTTTGTTATAATTGATAATCTACTAAAAACTTTACCAAATTATCGTCAAATTCGTAGTCCTGTTATGCATATCCGCTTCGAGCTGCTTATGATAATCCATTATGTCGAAATATGCAGAAATACATATCCATCACGCCACATCATTTCAGGGTATGGAAAGTTCATAAACCTAGTTGTTACTAGTAGGCCTAGAATTCTGGCTCATTCAATAGTTTGTCCCATAATGCCCTATCCTAGCACCCCCCTTTACTTCACTAACACTCACGCAATGCTTCAAACTCGTTATCTTAATATTCAGATTCCAAATAGTCCTTCTCTGGCGAGTCTCT
Organism: Ceriagrion tenellum; assembly: GCA_963169105.1. Classification (NCBI taxonomy): domain Eukaryota; kingdom Metazoa; phylum Arthropoda; class Insecta; order Odonata; family Coenagrionidae; genus Ceriagrion; species Ceriagrion tenellum. The sequence goes on along the minus strand of OY720634.1, from coordinate 26,459,183 downwards.
TCTGCACATCCACCCACGACTTTCGCGGTCAACCCTTTTCCTATATATCATTCGCTATGCCAATATCAATCTGTCCAGTTATTCGGCTCCTACTAATTCATTTGGATTCATCTTTATTTGCTTGGCCACTTTAGGACATTTTGAGAGAAAGCCAAAATATTTATGAAACTCGCTTATATGAATCAACGTGGTTGATATAATACAATTACTTGATGCCACAATATTATTTTTTCATATGGTTCTAAGTGGTGATGCCATCATACACAGGATTACTCGATATGATATGAATTCAGGATTAAAATAACTGAACTCTTCTATGATACTAGCTTTTAAACCTTGTCTTTACCCATTAAGTTGCTAACAGAAATTCAGTATCGATTAATTTCGATGGTGATGTTTCATCTGACTATAGTGTACATTCATAAAAACTAGTCGACATTATTTTAGTAGGATAGCTGCAACTTTTCCGGTGATTTTGTACTAATATGTGTCATTTTCTCATTCCAGGTTCGTACTTGTCCGTGCATGAAGATGTTAGGGCCTGAGGAAGTTTGGAGAAGTGAGCTGAGTGGTGAGAATAATACGAATGAAGACGAAACGGGGTTGAAAGAATTAATACGAAGATGGCAGACATATAGCATTAAGATGTGAATGATTTCGTAATTAGGTTATTCGGCAGAAAATGCTGGATAAATGGGAAGGGGATGAGGAAACAGGAAGAATTTGGAAGCTATGAGAGAGGGTGAAAAAAATGACGTGTTCAAAGAGGAATTAGAAGCAGTATAGATTTTCAGGGTTTAATCCATTGCAGTAAAACAGACAAAAGGAGGTCTTAACAAAATAATTTGTTCACCTTAATCGGGATCCGAACCCAAACCGCTCGGTTTTACGCCTAATGCTTAAGCATTCCGGACGACTTTTAATACTGCGATTTCCAGTCGACCCTTTAAGTGCATAGCAGCTTTGTCTTTAAAAGTATCTCTCAGAGCATTCTCAATTAAAAGCGGTTCAAGGCACTAGATGACGTATTAAGTTTCCTGAGTTTGAATCCCAGTCCAAAGGAAAGATTTTCTCAAAAATATTGATATTGTGCAATTTATGGAAGGATCTTTCAGGGTGGACTAAATGATTTTCGGATTACAAGGTAAGCGAAAACTGTCCTATACTCAAAAGATAATGGTGGAATCCATTGATATTGCAAAGCGAGGGATGAATCTGCGTCGTATGAATGCTCAATGAGTATAACTCAGCTGTAAATATAGGGTTTTCGTGTTATTTAGGCATTTTAAGTATATATTCAAATTAAAAAATGAAATAATTTTAAAGAGACGCTATGTGGAGTAATCACAAAGTTTTTTTGGAATATTATTGAAAAGGAGGATAATTGGTGCGTCGCAAAATAGCTAATAGAACGGCAATGCTTTATTTTGGTCTTAGGGCACAATCTTGGCGACGAAGCGACGAAGAAACATTTGGTATTATTTAAGGCAACTATTATAGTTCAAGGCAATCGATCAGCGTCGGCTTCGATCTAGTTTTTTCTGAAAAAATAACTTAAAAATCACATTTATTACACTAGGTGCCAATGTTAAGTAGAAGCCCTGAGTTATGAGGGAATCATATTACGTAAAAATTAATTCAGTGACGAAAAATTATTCATTGGCAACTGAAGTGGAACTTGAAAGTCCTTCAAAACTCTTTTGTTCCTTCCTCAAAGGAGAGAGAAATTGATTTTTGCCCAGAAATCGGGCAAAATGAAAATCAATTAGGCACTCATTATATAACAAAAAAACGGAAGGCTCGTTTTAAAGGTTAAAATTTATTAGCTGCATGCGATCCCAACTCCCTGACCCATTTTCCCTTGGGCTTCTCATTGAAGTTTCAATTCGTTCACAGCCTCCGGACGATCTCCGTCTGAAATGGCCGTGGCGAGAAGCCAGGGAGAAAGAAGCCATGCACCCATGCGTACATATATATATGTACATAGAATTTTTTTTTCAGTGCCCTGAATCCGTTTGTTTCACCGCCTGGGCTCTGCGAATCCTTTCTCACCCTCTGCATCGTGTGGACTTCAATTTTGAATCCCACTCAAGCCTCTTGAAAAGATAGGAGATAACGCTGAGAGCAGGATAAAAAATAAAAACAATTTAACTCCGCCAGGGTCTCGAAGAAATCCCTAGAGTAGGAGGAGTGATTCTCGCGTTGATGATGGATCGACCTGACTCCAGCGTGGGAGTGAAAATGAAATTTTTTAGAATGCCTTTTTTATCGCATAAAGGTTTATTTTTATTTGCATCTAACGACGACACCTACCCTAGCGATAAAGATTCTTAATTTTTTGTTTTGAGGGTAAGAAAGTTCTGCATTATTTTTCTCATCTACATATACATATCTCAATCCCCTTAACCTGGATGGAAAAACAATGTGAAACTGATGGATTCTTTCCTAAGTGGTCGGGAGACGCCTAGGGACACCTCGACCATCCTCCGCAAACGGACGACAGAGACTAGATCGTGGAAATCTTTAAGTGAATGGTACACTAAGGTATGTCTTCAGCAGCTTGATCACTCCACGCTAGGATTGAGATTGCTGCGAATGACGCAATCCAAATCGATTTTAATACTGTTGATCTCAACACGCTGGAGTCGAATCGAAGTTTGACTTATTTCATGTCTAACCACTCGTAATGGATTATACTTCCGATTTTCACTTCCATGTTCTCATTAGTTCCATATTGTTATTTGCTTACAATCCCTATATTTTTCTTGTTATCTTTTTATGTAGCTTTCATATGTTTTAGTTCGGAAACATTAGCAAGCCTGTGTAGGGTTTAGGTTCTCCCTTACTGATAAGTATGCGAACGTACAGTCCCACTGAGGTTTTCTTTTTAACAAGGATATAAACCAAATATTCCCGACGTTTTTTTCCCAGACATGTATATTACAGCTCTGCGCTACGCAGTTATTCCATGTTAGTTTTAGCTCTGCCTGCCACCATGTGGTATTAACTTAAAATCCGATGTCAGTAATGACAGTATAAAAAGTTGGTCTATTATAATAATCACAGCAGAAAAAATCCCGCGTAATAGAAAAGGAGGCATTACGAATTTTTTACTCAAAATCAACGCTAACCATTGAAGCTGCTGGGTGGATATATTTCTCTGACTTCGCGTTCCGGCTGATAGATTGCGATTATTCCGGTGATGGATGACATCTTTTAGTTTGTTTGATCGGAAAAATGAGGACTAAATTGAAATAAGTTTTTTTTTTTCAAAAAAATGAAAAACCAGGCCAATTTCAGTCCTAATGCGCCCGTGAGTCAAGATAATGTATTTCAAATAGGTTTCATCAGATTATTTACGTGATAAATCTGGATGGGAAAAACAAATTTACACGACAAATAACGATAATAAATTTGAAGACTAAAATAATCAGATAAAGGATAAAGGAATTATTATTTTTTATTGTGATTGGGACCGATTGTTTGCAAACGAGAGGCATTTGAGACATAAGGATTAGTCCAACAGTGGAACGTAGCCCTCGAATATCGGTGAAAAACTTACCCCTACCTCCTTCTCCTGACTTTTTGAGTCATTAACATCATATTAGTTGTAGCGCAAACAAGTACACTGCCGTAGTTCTAGTAGTAAGCTAAGTAGCAGCTTTAGGGGGAAAATTATCGATTATAATTTCTTTCTCTAAAATATTCCATTTCACTTATTTTCAAGTTCAATTGAAACCAAACCACTTCATTAACATGGTCATATTATCCCAGAAGCATGAGAAAATGAAACTTGGGAAGATATGATTTTTTTACGAGTTGTCCCCGTGACTTCAGAGATTTTGCTTGATGTAAACAGGAAGCTAAGAAAAAAGAGGGCAAAAATAATGATATGTCAGACACATCATCGGAAATGTATAGACTGAAGAAAAAAAACAACCACAATAAGTTGTATTAATTTCACAGAAACATAAGAGATTTTGGTTCTCATTTATGGCAGAAATAAGGAAGGGAAAATGACATTGAGTCCGGGAATATGTCCAAAAAATTTACAATGACGGATATTACTTAATTCTTCGAGCAATTAATAAAATTTTATCATGGAAAGTCACAATTGTGAATCGACGAGAGCCATTAGTCACGATCCATCTCAGCGATTATTAAATCAGTTAACAACAAGCCTATCATTCATTCTTTAACCAGACTGGAGGTAACTCGTGATAAGCGATTATAATCTCATACCAAAATAATGGAGAGAGATAAATTTCAGAACTTCAGGTATCGGATAACTTTCGTGAAATCCAAAACCCATTTAGCAGTAAAGGGAAAGTCTTCATGATAAACATCAGGTATAAGATAACCACTATGAATATGAGGGCAATATTTATTCGTCGTGTTGATTTTTGGAGCTTTTGGAAGAGAGCTTTCACAAAGATAGAAAGAACAACTAATGAGCACCCGGGTTAATTAGACTAGATAAGTCCCTTTATTAGGCAAACACAAACACCTGCATCTTCGCTCAGACCACAAGAAGTTAGCTGTAATGTTACCGATGTTGTTGTCCGTGACTGTGGAACTACGTGTGAGATAATTATCCCAAAAAAGACTTCACTTCCAGGATAAAAAATAATATTTTTCCCATTTCCCAATATTCTCTTTGAATACATTCAGTAGCAAATATAATAGGTCCAAAAGTGAATTGAATGATAGAATTATATCGACATAATCACTGTTACTGATAAACAAAAGTCACAGGACTTTTATTTACCAAAACCTCTAATTTACTATAAAACTCTCTGGTTGCCGATAAAATTATCTCGAACGGCTTTATACATATCCCCTTCCAGAGGTTTTTTTCAAGACAAACTCAGATTCCAGGTACAAAGGCAATATTGATGCTATCACGTCTAAACACAATACATAATACCCTATTTTTCAAGTACCACCATCGGGGTTAGAGGGTACAATGGTGTCGAGTTTTGCCGCAGCCGAGGCTTGGAAATGAAGCAGAATGCAGAAGACACATGTGTTCCACATAAATGTAAGCGGTTTGCCACATATTGCTCTCCAAAAATCTAGAATTTTGCCTCATATAATAATCATACATATGTTCGAATGTAGGTACTATCTTTCTATGGTCAAGATTAATTGCAGGTGAAAGCGAGTTAGTGGGCCCAATTTTATATTACAACGAGAAAATGGGTGCTTCAAATTTTCAAGCAGTGGGGGAAGTGTTATATGATGATACTCTTTAAATAAGGGAAAAAAACAATGAAAGCTCTCAAGTCTGCGAGCTACATGCAAGGAAAGAAAAGTATAATTCTCGAAAATGAAATACGCGCCCCATGAGGTATGGATACCAGACAGTTCCAGTACAAACTTATATTGTATGTCATCCGGTCATTAACGAATTTTCAAAATACTATAATCAATATACCGAAACGAACGTGGAACCACTGGAAGATCATCATAACCTCATTTGACGGCATATAAGACGCTCTTCCACGTTAGATATTTCATTTCAGTATAGCATACTTAATTAGAGCTCACATGAAGAATTTTACAATAAAAATTCGATCGGAATCGAGATTTTTAATATACTAATTTTCATATTCAATTTTTCTCTTCCAATCTTCTACATAGACTGCATGTTATTTAAATGAAAATTACATTATCATGAAGCTTGGTTGGTTGAAATTGGTCATCAAACTACGGTAGAGGCCAGGAAAAAGTTGAAGAAATTATACCCAGTACATAGCAGTGCGAAAAATGGTATAAGGAAGACTAAATAACATGCACTTAGGATGCCTAACTCATATATGTTAAGCTATCGATTGCCATATCTCGAAGCCTAATCGACTTTTTTTTTAACTTTTACACAATATCGACACATAAAGCTAACCCTCCCCTGAAACTGGCCCGCCTCCAAACCTCGAATCGACACTCGGACCGGCGACAATGGAGAAATATATCCATAGCAACGAAAGTGAAAAAATTTCTAAAAGCCCAAATAAAAGTTTAAAAATAACAATGTAACGGTAGGTAGAAAAGAATCGATTACAAGAATAAGAATTTTCAAACATTCAGCCTCATACTTGTGAAAGAATCAGTCTTGTAGCTCAATTATCTCATATTTTAACGAACGAAAGAAAAAAGGTCTACACTAAAATTTTTCATTTTTTCCATATAATCCCATGTAAAGCTATCGATTGCAATACATCGAAGCATAATCGACTTTAACTTTTTCAATTTTTTCCCAACTCGACACGATTCTAACTCTACTCTGAAAATTTCACCCACCTAGCTCGTTTAGAAATTTAGTCAGTCAGTTTTGCAGCTTTATATATATTAATGTCTGCGATAAAACTGACATTGATTTAAAACTTGACTTTTTTGAATTGACTATTTTTTAACAGTTGATTTTGAAATTTTATTAACATTTACAGGCGCTTGCTACATAGCTTGTATCCGATGTGCAAACTGTGCGAAGAAAAATTCAAACGAAGACATTTGCAATCGTCTCTGCCACATTTAATAACAGGAGAAAAGTTTAGAGAATATATCATAGTACAAAAACAAATTCCAAGACGCGATATTTAATGTGAAGATAAACATCCATGAGAAAACAGTCGGATGAAATACAAAGTAAGGCATAATTTTTTCATTTTACTTATTTTCAAGTTCAATTGAAACCAAACCACTTCATTAACATGGTCATATTATCCCATAAGCATGAGAAAATTAAACTTGGGAAGACGTGATTTTTTTACGAGTTGTCTCCGTGACTTCAGAGATCTAAGTAGTTTATATTAATAAAATTAGCATAGAGTAAGGAATATAACAAGAGTAATCAAAATGGAAAGCTTTAAAAAAAAAACTATTCATAGGTGGAATTCCGCATGCCACCAAGTTATTACCCGATAATTAATGCGACAACCATTGGTTAAGAGTGGAATGCAACTTGGATTAACTCGGTTACCTCATTGAACGAAATCATACCCTAGTTTGTATCAGTAAAGTCATATCAATTTATAACTTCCCACTTTACTGCCCAGAAGATGCTTGATAATACAATCTATGATGTCTACAGTAAAGAGAATGATATAAAAAAAGCCTCGAACAAATTGACGGTCGTTTTGACTTAAATTATATTGTCTCAGAAACAACGCTCAATACATCGTAATCTTGAGTCCATTCGGGAAAAAAATGGAGCAAATAACTCCGAAATAAGTTAATAGAATAACTAATTACAATACGTATGTTCTAATCCAATTTATCAGCCATGCAAATACTATAATGATGAAGATATGCTCTCCTCAAAGTTTTCAAGTTCAAGAATTTCCATCATGAAATGTAATAATTAAGATCATCATTCAATTTCACTGCATCATATATGTTATAAAACGAACGATCGGCTAATTACTACATGATATAACAAGGAAGTGAGCCGCCCATGACTTCATGGGGCCTCTCTCTCTCGTCGAAGGGAGATGGGAGTGCTGAGTGCGGGGTAGGCCCACCGCTAACTCTCTGAATATATGTGCCTTGCCGGTCAAACGGAGGTGAATATGAGAGGCTCACCGCTACCTCTATGAATATATGTGCCTTGCCGGTCAAACGGAGGTGAATATGAGAGGCTCACCGCTACCTCTATGAATATGTACCTTGCCGGTCAAACGGAGGTACCCACTTTCGGGCCTAGGAAGGTTGGATATAAAAGGAGCGTGAGACCCCGATCCGGTGATTTTTTTTGGAGACGTACTCCTGGTGCGAGGACGATACGATCTGGAGTCCGTTGCAGAGGGAGACGGAACGAAGCTGCTTCCAGAAGAACACAGCGCCATCGCAAGATACCGTCCACGCCAATCCTTCCATTCCTTTCCTTCAGCCCCGCAGTGGTCTCTAACGCCCTGCAGAAGGTCGCCTAAAGTATAAAAAGTAGTCATATACAAAAGAACTCAAAAAAGATCCACAATAGATACTTTGATTTCTTCCATTCAGAATAGCCTTCGACTTCCACCAGTTCTTCGTATCAAAATACAGCCGCTTCAGGATGAATACGGGATGAGAGTTCTTAAAACATTTCTCAACGTCAAATTCCAAACTGAAAAGGTCGATTAAAATAGCATTTGTTTCCCTTGATGCGATGAATTGAAAGGCTACTCGCTCCAATGAGAAACTGCCGGAGCAGAATGGTTTTACCGGATTCGTAATTCAAATTTTAAGAGGCATTTTTATGTAAATTTTGGTAAACAAACCCACGGGATGGAAAGGAAATAAATGCTATCGACGCGTGGCGCCAGAATTCCAGCAGCATGCCGAATGCCATCCTGCCGATGACCTTAAGAGAGACTGGAGGACGGGGAAAGCTATGGACAGGTGATATTCCACGCGGCTTAAGTGCCAATAAATGATCCACCTGGCGAAACATATCTCCACGGCTCGCTTCAACGTATGTGCGTCTATTATTCGGGCACTGCACCCGGCCACCCAACCAAGCCGCTAGTGTTGGTACGTTGCCAGGAATATTTCCCAAACAAGAAGAGCGTTCGCGGTCATGAAACATATGTGGCTCGGACTCATTCAGCAGAGTTTCGGAAGGTGGATAAGAGATGATTTCCTCCCCTTTAAGGAATGTAAAGAAAGCGGTTTTATGGAGTTATGATATTCTACACTTCGCTATGCGGTTTTACACTATATTGTCTGAGCAAAGCGGGTTATCATTTCACCGTGTTAATATTCTGATACATTATAAAAAAAATAACTGGCAACACATTCTTGGAGGTTTGAGCTGTGGAATATTCGATGAAACGCATTAAAGTTTTCTGTATCTTCAGATAAAACAGAGGCCTAGAGTAGAGATACTGCCTTTTGTCCTAATTTTATGATATCATCGTACTTAATTGACAACAATAAAATATTTATATAGCCATCATGTCGATTGCAGGAGAACCGTGTCCAATTTCAAAGTTAACATTGGTGATTTGCTCTTTTTAGTGAGAGCATAAATTAAGGTAAACAAGTCGTGTACCTAAAAAAAACTATTGATCGAATAGAAGAATTATATTGGCGTGTTGACAAACAATATTGAGGAGTGTTTTTGGCCAAAAAATGATTCAACCAGAATGGTTACTGCACGATCCAGTAAAACTATAATTCACGATACAAGTATCGTGAATTATAGTTTTAAAATTTTTTCATGTTCGTTATGCGTACGAACTCTGACAATTGTGTTTCTTATTTTAACAGCACCCAAGTTTTCGAAGTAATGGCTGTACTATTAATTCTCTTAAGTGGCCGGCTGTGCGTTTAAATACTTAAGAATTCTCCGCTGCTATCCTGACATACGACTTCATCAGGGCCCTATTTCAACAATTGAGTTTATTTTCAAAACATAACTTATGTGTTGATTGAAATATGCCCGCGATTTTCATGCACAAATGTAAATCAAATGAATGGATTTTTTCTTTCCTATAAGGATGGTTGTTGAACAAACTCGTTCCACTTGCCGCTTAAGAGAGAGGTGAGGGGATTGCACTGAAAAATAATTCCTCCAAACAATCACCAGGAAGGTTTCTAACAAGCAATACATGCATTTTTTTCGGAAAAATTTGATAAGAGAAAAAATTATGGCAAAACTGACCTGAGTGTGTCAGTGACAACATTTCGGAGGACAGTAGGGAGCAAGAGGAAAGAGGTCAGCTCTTCTCTTTCCTCTTGCTCACTCGCAAGAGGAAATAGGAGAGCAAGGATTGCCCAGCGGAAGACGGAAGAATAAACGACTCAAGAAAGGGCAGGAGAATAAAAATTAAGGTCGACACTAGCACATGAGAAATGGAGAAAGTGAGTAAAATAAAACTTATATATTAATTTTCATCGTAAAAATGGTAACTATTGGTATGAAATAAAATTTTAAAAAAATCAGAAAATTAGCTCTGATGGAAGACTTTTGTCGCAAGAAAAAATGCATAACTCGATATAAAATTATTAAATAGCATAGGCGTGCAAAAAATAGTCTATTCTCATCGAGCTAAGGAGCCCAGTATTTCTTGAGATTGCATGCATAGACGTATTTATCCATATTAATGATCAGCGTGTGGTTAGTTTCAAATTTAATTTTACTATGATTAATGAGCCATTGTAAAAAATCGGCCTTAAGTTTGTGGAATTTATCCAGTATCATAAAAAACACACTTTTTAATATTCTACATGTTTTATATTTTAACTTTGAGTATAATAATGTTGTGTTTTTTCGATTATGATTAATCAATACATAATGCCTGAGGCGGAAAAAGTGCTTTCCACGAGCAAAATAACTATGGATACGCAACGACTAGGGTGGATTACTTACGACTTCGGCGGATTCTAATCCTCCGCTGGATTCCTATTTTTTTTAAACATGCAAATTCATGGAAAAAGCAGAAAAAATAATAGCTTCAGAACGATTCGCGGCGCTCAGCAATACTAGCAGCGTCTTGTTTACGAACGATTTTGACCACGTAGGCAAAGAGGAAGCATTTTTTTTTGGCTAGGACTATGGAAGGTTATTTCCTGGGACCTTTTTCCTCCCTCTTCCTCTATAGGGTCCACTCCGAGAGGCGAGAAATTCCGACCCATCCCAATCAATTCAATACAACTAACGTTCCCCTTCCTCCCTTCTCTCCAATCACGAGGCGAGTCCTCCTTGAATGCATCAGGTGCCTCGCAGTCAGAGGGAGAGGGAGAGCAGGTGGGATCGCGCCGGGAAAGACTTCTGGAGAAATGGGAGGAGGAGTGAGGAAGGAGGTGAGTTGTGGGGGAGACGAAAACCAAAAAACAACAAGGACTGAGACGGAATTCACTCCCTCCTCGTCCTATGAATGCAGACTTTAAGGTCTACACGGGGACCTCCTTCGTCCGGTCAATCCAGGCCGGCTAGTTCTTAATCCGATAACCGAGCCAGATGAAAAATTTGCCCGCTCGGCCCACCCTCGTATCGACCTTTACTAAGTCTAAAAATTCTCTTAGTTCTGGTAACACTTGCACTGCTTTCGCAAAGATCTGAGTGTTCGAGAAAGCTTATATACGCCCGTGTCTTGACAGACACAAATTAAATAATAAACCCAAGATTTAGTCCCTCAGGAATTACTTCATAACGCAATTTAATCCTTAAAATGTTCACCCACACGTAGATATCTCGCTTATCTGCTTCTTGGAATGTTTTATGCTCCTGCAATTATGTTAATTTTCATACTGGGTAAATTTATGGCGTATAAATCCATATTTTGTGCAAATTCATGCCTAATTTTGAGTGAAAATATTTCTACTTACAAAGTCTATGCTGATTCGCATATTTTTCAATGAACTTGATAAAATTCTTCACTTTTACGATAACATTTTATGACTGTATTTCAAGGTTTGAATGAATGCTTGCATATTAAAACATAAACAACAATAGCAGTATTCCACAACGTGCACGCATTAAAACACCTTGTGGAACAGTGCAATTGTTGTTTGTTTTAATATGACGAACCTCCACGATATCTCGCCTGAATCTGTTGAAATTATTCGGAATGTTTGCATCTTGGCCTATCATGTTTCAAGGGGTTAGCTGCAAGACGGGACCCTAGTGTGTCAATCTCGCCCTTCGTAATAATGCCATTTCTTTGTCTGATCTCGCTGAAATATACGATTGGGGGTTTCACTTGTAAAGATGGGTCACTCCTCTTCTCAGTAGAGATGAGCATCGACGGTCGATGATTCAGAAATATCGATGATTGGCGTCCGATGGTCGACGTTTTCCTCATCTATAATTTGCCCTCGATTTTATCACACTATCGATGATTTTATTCAATGGTAACCATCGATGTTTTCCTCGAGTATTTTCATTGAATGCTTTGCTAAAAGTTCGGTAAAAGACGTGTTTAAAGGTTAACTTACCTAAGGATTTGTTGTTGTGAAAGTGGATTATTTTGACTTGTATTTGTTGTAAGATTGACCACGAAGCCATTCCGTAATTAAATATTCAATATCATCGATTGTTTCACCATTGATGGTCAACCATCGATGGTTCATAATCGATACTTTCTCAACATCGATGGTGCAACTCCGAAGGACCATCGATGGCAAATATCGATGGTTTCCTATTGATGCTCATCTATACTTCTCAGCAGTGAGAAATAACAGATATGCAACCGTTTGTAATTCCTGAAGTTCTTGAGTGGGGATGCTGCACATGGTCAAAGGCAAAATGGCCACAGTGAGTGCTCGAAAATGTTGGCAGTTTATAGGTGAAATATTTGATGATGTCAATTAAGAGTTGAGACAAGACCAGCCCTCTCCCTACCCAGGAATGTAGAAGAATTCGGCCCGTGCAACCCTCTCGCAGACGCGCATGGCTCTTGCAGTCATTATAACATCCCACATCACACAGTGGTCTGGGGAGCCCGTTTTCCGGACAAAAGTCGATTGATTGTCTTTTTATAGAAGAATAGCTTCTTGTTATTTTATAGAAGAATAACAGGAATTGAATCACGAAACATTTCCCTTAAATTCAGCTCTGTAGTTCGAAAAATAACTTTTTTTATAGGATTAAAAAGTGTCATACGTTGTGAAATGATCATTTATCTTCCCATTAGACATGATTTTGGAGTAATTTGAACAGGTTCAGAAAATCGACTTTTGTCCGGAAAATCGGGCTATCTAGACCACTGTGCATCGCCCGTAGCTTTCCACAGTCACCCGGAAAACTGAATGGGAAAAAGAAAAAAAAATAAGCGGAGTCCCACATGGGTCGATGTCGCGCCCATCTTGCTTCACCACCACGCTAGCCATAGGAATGTGAAGGGGGAGTGGCGGAGCAGCTGTTTACTTCGTCCCAACACCTCCTCCACTTTGGGCCAGGGAGGCCATTTCAACAGCGCTCCGGAACGCACACCGGCAAGGCCTGTGCGTGTGTGATGAGAGCAGCTGTTGTCCCGGTAACTTCGCTCTCATCTGCCGCTCAGCCGCCTCGTGAAGGTGCTTCGACGACCGCCGCCGTTCCAGACGCTCTTCTCCCCCAAAAAATGACCGCCGGGCCACCCATCTCTTCCACCCCAAAGACGATGGGAGGCTGGGGGTTGTAGTTGAGCCTCCGGGAGGCGGCGCAGCTGGCGCCGAGGGGGTTAGTGAATGAACGCCCAGCTTAAGAGGTCACGGGTGGCGGATTTCTCTTCCCCGACGCACATGGTCCATGAATCCACCCGACCATCCATCCACCTTCCCTCATCCCTCAAGGCTCCAGACTCCCGGCCAAGACGTTCGCGTGCCACCTTCCATCCGTCACTCCCTCCCTATCTCACCCTCCCAATGGCAACGCAAAAGACGCCGCCGCTGGCTCCATGCGCAGCATCTCCACACGCGAACATATCTTCGCATCGGCAAAATTTGGCCGCGAATATAAATTTTCATTATAAATTAAAATTGAGACGGCAAAATTCCAGCTTAATAAAGCTTATTCTGCCAGGCCTGTGCGAAAGTTCTCGTGGTATTTTTCCATCTTCATCTTTGCCTTGGAGAATAGCATTAATCGAAGAATAAGAGGTGTCTTGGCTTATAGCCTGTTTTTATACGAGCCAAATGATCCTCTTTATTTTAAAATCACGCAAAATGAGTCCATTAACGTAGAATGAAATATATTTTTTGTAGTCTTTGTTTAGACTCGCGTGATTTAAAGAAATCCATCGTGCTGTCACGATAATTTTACGACTCAGATTATCTTCCCGGAGCATGAATTTGACATCTGATCCCATCAAAATGGGCCATTGCACAGTCTATCTGGCTTTAAAAATTCTCTTTGTAGTCGTGCGGGATGGCTATGGACATTTTTCGAACAAGATATCAAAACTCCAGCCTACACTTAAGAATAATAAGAAACAGCAAGTTCTCTCAGTTCTTAAGGCCTGGTTACACGATACATTAACCCGTACGTGTTCATGTACAAGTTCATTAACGAATGCATGTACCAAATAGAAGAGGTTCTATTTCCCTGTTCACGCGTTCATGCATTCGTACAAGTTGGCGTGGTTACACGATGAATTTTCACGTTCATTCACGCGTTCATGCATTCGTACATTAACTCGTACGGGTTAATGTATCGTGTAACCAGGACTTTAGTAAACGTTCTTTCGGTAGCTGATTGCTATTTGGACCTTCAATTATAAATTTCAAGGGTCGTAACAATGGTGTCCAAGTTGTATTGGAAATTTCTTAGGAGTGAAAAATTCAACTAATTTCTTTCGAACTATTTTAGTGTAAATCTGTTATATAATTTAGTGCTCTGATTTTGCTCGTATACATGTATACAACACGCACTTCGGCGTCGGTAAAGGAGTAAACTCTCCTCTTATATTTCATATAAAAGGTGATAACGCGAGGATTTGCGATTTCACGAAAAGGATAAATCGGAAGCCAAAAAGGTTAACGATATCACGGAAAGAGCATTAGACTTCGGGAATAGCATCGTTCATTTTAATTCCCGCACAGGGCCATAGGTCATATCACCAAAAGATCACCGCAAAAACAAAAGTAAAAAAAAGAGTTAATACCTCCGTGGAAAAAAATATTGCTAAAAATACAAATGCGCTGTTAAATAAGGGGATGTGTTGAGAAAAAAATGACTGGACTCTTGTCCAGGGCACGTGTCAATGGAATGATTATTTCATAACATTTTATGTGAGTAGTACTTTGGGAGTTGATATCGGTAATAGAGCTTACAGCGATAAAAAGTCACAAAATAGTTACGATGCAAAAAAATGGAAAGATATTGAGCGCAATCCTGCCAACTTAGCGTATCTAAATGATAGATTTATTGAGAATGGCTTACAGTTGACACGAAGGAAAATATATTTTATCGGCTTTAGAGCGTATTGCGCAGTTAGAATTTGAGATGTTCCGATTATATAGGTAGTAGGCTATTCTAAATCGATATCGTTTTAACAAGAGAACTGCGATGGGAAATTTGTAACTGAGCTCTGAATGTACGCCATCGAACTCTGCGCAAAATAGTAATTCATCTCTGTCAATGGATATGGATACAGCATGAAGCATTAAAGAAACCAGGTTTTGTTAAGAGTACCTATAATAGGAAGGTGTCCGGATGAAAAAGTAAAAGAGAGATGCTGCTTCGCTCTGGTTAGGCCACCTCTCGAATATGTCGCTAGTATTTGGGACCCTGGTCATAAAGATTTAACCGAAAAAATTAATACAATACAAAGGAAAGCTACATGCTTCGTTAAAAAAAACTACTACAAGATAAAATATAGTGAATCACAACTATTCGAGGGATTTAGGTGGGAGCCCCTAGAGACTCGAAGGCTACATGCTAAGCTTAACCTGCTTGATAATTTCAGAACTGGTGTGTTAAAGAGCGACACAGAATATTATTATGACGCCTCACTACATCTCTAGGCCTGACAGATGAGATAGAATAAGAGACATACATTTCCGAACAGATAGGTACAAAAACTCGTTCTTTCCGCGCACAATAAGCGACCTCTATAAAAGCTGAGCTCCTCTAAATACACTCCCATAATGCACGACACCATTTCACCTCCCGAAACCGTATCCTTTACATCTTGACACGACTGGTGCCCTAACACTCCCTGCCACATGTCTATGTGGCGGATCGCAGGGTTGTATGTAGACATAGATTAAGCAAAGTATATATTCCTAATCAATATATGTCTGCGTAAGACATCAGTTGGGAGAGATCTTTGCGTAGGGGAATTTTAGCCGTCACATCGTTTTTAAACTGTCCCTAAGAACCAAGTAAAGTGACGGATATGCATCAGCCGGTAAGGATTCCTCACTGGTCGTTCAATCTTAAAATTGGTTGATTGAAGCCCTCCATCATTTCCTTGCTAATGCTTGCTCCTTTACTTACTGCTAGGTCTTCTCATATACTTTACTCTTTAATTGGTCCACTAACTTATTCCTGGGTCTTCCTCTGGGGATCTTTCGTCAATTTATCCTTCAGATTTGTTCTTCACAAACCCATTGTGCCTCAGGTTGTGCCCAATCCATCTGGTTCTTCTTTTATGCCAACCTGTGGCATTAATATCAGTTTGGGCCCGTCATTCTATACAGGGAATAGATGCTTAAACTCCCATTTATCAAGCGAAATTCTTATACTTAACTTTCAAAATGGGAATTCCTTGTTACTAAGTGGATTATTTACCCTTTTACAATGCTTTATTCACACTCAGGTAAATCTTAAATTCCTGTCGAAGTGTAAGTAACTCTGTAGTCCGTATTCACTGGAAAAATGACATACCTAAGTAGTATAAATTGATGTAATGGGCGTAATGAAAGAATTATGAGTTAATCACTTGTGATTTACTTTTGGATCACCCACCAATAAAAAAAATTATTCTCATTTTTTTAGTCGATGCCCACTTCTGCAATTTTTATGCTTTTTTTTACATGCACGAAATAATTCAATCCCCTCCAACCTATCCACCTAACTGTAATGAAGCCTGAAACCTATTGTTGATCGTCCGCCTATAATAAATACCTACAGTATGATTCGCACACTTTGTATTTTGTTTCGTTCGTTATAGCGATAATGAAGCGACAAAACCTTATGGAAAGCATACATTCTTCATGTTGAATAAGTACATTTGTTCCCTGAATGCTTCAAAGAGACCGCTCTTGGTGATGTAAAAAGGTGTCAAAATCATGAACGATACCAAATTAATGCAAAAATTTCAAAGTTCCTCGTTTCAACATGAATAGACGTATTTTCCACAAAGTTAAGCTCAGGTACTCTTCCTAAAATCCCAGATGTTCTTTCTCCCGCGCCAACTGAATTAAGAAATGACCCTTTGGATCGGGGCTTATGCCAACATCGACATTGTACAGTTCGTCGAGTTTACTCAGTGCTCATGGAGTGTACACAAGATCCACTACGGAATATTTCGTTGCCGAAGCGGTGGAAGGAGACCCTTTTCCGTAACCTAGCAACGCGACCTAGACCCACAATGTCCTCTCCTAAATCCTTCCCCCTCCACTCCACCTCCTCAAGTTCCGCGCCAGGGTTTCACAAACACGGAGGCAGCCAGGGAGGAAGGAAGGAAGACCTTTACAATCAAGAGCCGAGGGAGAAGGATTTGAGCAAAACGTCTTTTCATAAAAAGGCCTCTCAAGTCCGGATATACTCCGGTCTACGGGTTTCCGGCGAAGAGGATTGTTTGCCTATTTCCATTGGCTTCGATTTCCTGTGTCCGGGCCAAGAAACGGTTCGGGAGGAAATGGAATCTTAAAGGCTCAATATCTTGCCAGAATTCACCGCATCCATTCCGATCCACTGCCCTCCTTCCTGCGGAAAGACTCGTACCTAGCCGAGCAAACACGCGCGAAAGGGCACTCCAAATTCAGTCAACACCACGGCCAACGGGATCTTTATCGACTCACCGGGAACGGCCTTCAAAAAGTTCTTTTCCAAACTTTGTGGAGGCATTATCTCCTCTTTAAATCCATTTTGATGGAAGTATATACTGTATATTTTAACCTTACCTCACAACTATTGGAAAGTTACAAATACCATAAATAGAGCGCCTCGATTTGGTTCAAAGGGCACTTAGGATTGAATTTCCTTGAGTTCCTTAAACTACCACGATCCTGACAGGCTGAGCAGAGCCACAAGTGTACCAAAATAGCAAATAGGTCACTTTCAACTGATTTTACTCAATTGGCAGGAGTGCATATCTACAAATTGGCAAAGAAATGAATTTCATGGATATTTCATGGATAAAGACTAACAGTTTCTGTTTTAAAGGACTCATTATTCACGAACGCATTACACAATTCCAATATACCTCTGTGAATATTAATCAGGGGAATTTGTTGGAGAAGAAATACTTGATAAATTAAAGTGAATAATACTGTTTAGATGAGTTTATTTGTTAAGATACAACGAGGTAAAACTTTCCACCAAAATGAGTGTACCTACTATTACAATGCTAAACACGAGCTGTGCTTCTTTGAGGTTACCGAGTTTCATTTACATACGCTTATTGCTTTTTACTGGTGCACTGCATAACAATACGTATCATTGGTGGGCAGTTACCACGCTATACTAATTTTTCGCTAACAAAATGCCTTCCTTGGTGCAAACACTCTTTCTTACAACTTGAAATTCCTTCGCCAGGTTCGTTTACTTACATAATTCACATAATTTCGTTTACTAAAACAAAGGAACAAAAGATGTGAGTGAAAATCGTAGAAAGCGCAGATTATTAACAAATATCTCGAAATAATAAACTTCAGACGCAGCTTATATTATTTGATAGATAAAGAAGCGTCTATATTTGAGCCAATATGCTGACTAGGCGTCTCATTAGGGTAAATGGCACGGAATTTATTGATATCTCAACACAAGATTTTGAGTTTTACTCCCGATCCCGCAGGGCTGCGGAGTAATCGATGCGACCACCAAGCACTCGGATTAAATCGGTTAAATTATTATACAAGGTGTTCAAATTCGCGCTCTATTTTGGGTCTCCTCTCAGCTGGTTGGCTCGCTCGACCACGGTGCACTCACGGCCCAGTGAGCCGGATAATGATTTGCTCCCGGGGTGTAGAGCTAGCTAGCTCCCACAAATGACGGTGGAGAACTATTAGATAGTTGGTCAGTTACATCACGGTCGTTTACTGGTTCAAAAACCGCATTTCATCAAGTTACGAAATCAACGCCAGGACTTGTATTGCTAAAAATGAAAACTTGAAGCTTTCACGTGGTGGAAGAACGTCATGATAATCAAGACAAAATTTGTGACTTCCATAATTTATTGATTACTTTCGACTGGTTTCGGCTGTCACGCCATCATCTGGTACAGAGTATGGTTGTCAGTTATTTATATATCATACCGAGGATCATGGGGGTTTGAAGGGGGGGGGAGGAAGGAAAGGAGGGGAGGTTTGCACACTTATTGGGACAAGGTGAAGGTGAGCTTTTGAGTTAATCATATGGTGCCAGGGGATTTTAGGTTTCTAGGTAGGTGTCCATGAAGTTAGTGGGGAGGCAAAGTAATTCGTAGCAGGGGGGGATGGGTTGGGGAATATGACCTCGTTGAGCAGGCGTTTGGTGTCTTCCAGGTTGATTGCTTGTTGCTCTAATGCATCCATCTTCCGTCTTTTTTCGGAGAAATGGCGTATTTATGTTGTGAAATCACTCCGGTGTCCCGTCTCTAGTAGGTGTCGGGCGAAAGCCGACTCGTCGTCTTTCTTCCTCCAGCACGCTTATGTTCCTCGGTCCTAGTTTTGAAATTGCGTCCACTTTGACCAACATATATACAGTTACATTCATTACATACTGGTTAATATATTCCGGATTTTAAATCAGGATCAATCAAATCTTGTGAATTATTTAAAATTCGGCCCAGGGTATTGTGATTTTGTAAAAACAATTGTCCCAATAAGTGTGCAAACCTCCCTTCCCTTCTTTCCCCCCCTCAAACTCCCATGATCCTCTGTATGATATATAAAGAACTGACAACCATACTCTGTACCTGATGATGGCTTGAAAGCCGAAACCGGTTGAAAGTAATCCATAAATTGTGGAAGTCGAAAATTTTGTCTTGATTATCACTTGTATTGCTGTTGGATTATAGGACTATGCTTTTACAGGTTTATATCTGGCTCAACGCAAAGCGATCGGCCCTCTATATCCGTCTTCATTTGCCTGGATTCTACCTTCTTGGTGTGGTCAAGCACACCAATCATACCTCTATCCTTTCCTCCCTTGTCTGATAACCTCACCTACTCAACGGTCATCCCTTATGAGGATTTTTGTAAAAATGGCTCCAGGTCTTCAGACTCGGACAAAAAAATTCTCTTTCCTCGTTTCTCTGAATTCAATGTTTTTCCCTCTCTAATGAGACCGCCAATGAAACAAGGCCTTACTTTTTCACTTCGACTGTACTAGTCGATCGTACGAAAATGCTTTGGTCATCACTTTTTTTATTTACACACATAAATTATTCTTCGTAGTATTTAGATTGATACAAATACAGGCATCGATACAGTCATGCAAGTTAATACAAATACAGAAATTTGATAAATACAGTATAAGTCCTCCTGAGCCACTGGCTTGTCAGAAGGTGCTTGAGTAGGCAAAAAATAATTCAGACCATTGGTGGAATTAGTTTCCATAATTCCCTTACATCAGGATAATTATTGGTAAAATTACATGTTAATCAAGTTCACTTAATAATTACACTCTATTATACATAAAATTAGTTATTCACTTTTTATTTCTTATACATGTATTCAGGAGAATGACAATCCATTTCATTATGTTATCACTGATTTTATAAGAATAAGTTCTTACAATTTCTTTGTAATTCTGAAATGGTGATTATGTTAGGTATACTAGCATATAAATTAGTGAGTATTCTTTCATAACTCGTTACAAATAAGCTATTGAATGGACTGAGTTTTGGGAGGAGGGCAGAGATTACGGATTAGGAGAAATTTGGTATAAAAATCCATGTCGCACGAGTTGATAAGTTGAATATTATGATAGCTCCATGCTACCTCTACTCAACATATAAAAAGCGAAAAAATACATTAGGTACACTGTTCAATTGATAAATACATGAACTTCCCGGTTATATGCATAGTTCAAGACTGAAAAAAACTTTGAGACACCGCTACTCGTAATCGACTTCCGGAATTTTAGCCCTCCATAATAACCCTTCCTTATCCCTTTAGTTCACTTTATCATTGTTGGTGACCTGACGTGAACTGCTATAATCTTAAATGACGGCTACTAGAATCAGAGCATGATACTTTCTGCTTTTTCTAAGATCTCATTAGTCGGCTTTCCAGTATGGACAGTGAACGGACAAGTTCGCGGACCTACCGGTCTGCAATTTATCCGTTCTCCCGGTGGGATTCGCCATTTTAAAGCTGCTTCATTTCTCTTCATTATCGCCTTCCGCTCAATACGGCGACGGTAATATCATCCTCGGGGTTGGTAATTGGACTTAAAGGATTGCTACCGATAAAACCGAGGGGGATTTAACTTCGGGGCGCTAATGGTTCCCGGAAGCCGCTCCGCCATTATGTCGTTGCTAATGAAAACGATTGATGTCACCAGCACTTGATGGATTTGAGACCAACGATGCGTGTATTTACTCCAAATATGCCATCATCCGTAAGAGGGAATTAGTTTTTTTCCTATCGTGAACGAATGTTTGACGCACCGCCATTATGGAATTCATCAAATAATCTGGAGTATTTAGACACAGAGTACCCTCATTTGAAAATCATCACTGTCCACCCAAAGTGCAAATGTGCATGAGTGCAAATGCATCAAGTGCGTAAGGAAATTCGGTCGTTTCCTATAGCTTTCATTTACCTCCGGTTGTATTTTGCATGGGAAATCTACTTCTTCATGCTAATCACTCATTGAAAAATCAAGTAACAATCCACGGTATTTTACGAAAGAAGCAAGTATTGCGATATAAATGGGAATAGAAAGCAATGCAAAGAGCGACGACGAAAGCGATCACACGTGCTCCACTCCGACATCGACTCAAAGGTGATCAGAATATTTGAACCATTTGTTGGATTATTTGACACACTACCAAGAGTAGGCTGCCCATTGTTTACAATCTCGGCTATGTGAAGAGATACCAATCATTTTCTGATAATGAAGGGGCCTAACAGCATAATTCGTCTGGATATATTGGATGCAGCGTAAAATAACGCATTTTAATGAGTAACTTTAGGCGTAAAATGAAGAATGATTAAAGAAAACCCTCTATACAGTGCCAAATCAAAATATTCAGCGATAGCAATAATATCCAATAAGGCCGCCATGTGTTAACTCAGTTCAACACTCCCTGAATATTCAAAGATTTTATCATTTCCAATTTTATCCTGATTTGACTACAAAAAATCATCATGCCCATGAACATTTATAAAATCTAATTTCCGGAAATGCATTTTTATCCTTAGAGAAAATAACTCAATTCTGAAAAAATAAAATCAAAACGATCACCGTCACGATCTAAGTAGTAGTTACATAAACTTTTAGTGCATCCCACTCCCTTCAATTTTGAGTGCTTCTAATTTTATGTAAAATCCAAAGATTCTGGGGAGAGTGATTGGAATTGTTGCATTTAGCAGAAATAAAATGAGCAATTTTCCACGAAGGTGAAAGTTACTACGACCCAGTTTTCAATGCATAAATATATATGTAAAAATTGAAACCCAGAAACATCGAAATAAATTTTATCTTTGTCGAAAATTACTCATTTTATTCCTGCTTTTGCTTCTAATTTTCCTTGTACAATTCATACGCAGGATTTATGATCATTTGCAAACGAAGAAGTCCTAGAACACACGCATCAACGATTCGGCGAAACTCATAAGTTCCACTTCAGCTGTCAGAGAAAATTGGGACCCCCAATAAGTGAGCGAGTCTTTGAACTAGGCCATCGTTTGCGAGCTTGAACTGCGACTCCTCATTACGCGGACGAAAAAAATTCCCTCTCAGGGGAATAAGAGGAACAGGAAGGGAGCACAGCGGCTTTGTTCTTTTTTTTCTCGAATGAAGCCTTATCTTCAGAGTCCAATTTCCAGACAATACAGCCGGGGAGAAAGAGGCCTGTGCCCAATGGACAATATGCGTGGACGGGAAGCATCGTCTAATAACAGGACAGAGTCGTCGGTGACCGCAATGAAATCTACCCGTGGACATAATATTAAAAAAAATGAGCCGGAGTAGAACAGGAGAACGCACGCCTACCGGAATAAAAGTGAATAAAGGAGAAAATGCGTTCGCACTCGAATGTAATGCCGGCGATAGAAATGCCAGGCGAACATAAAGAGCCTAGTTTCTTCTCTTTCTTACGGTCTACATACATATTTTTTTCCATTTCCCCCCTCTCTTGCTCGCCCCACGGCATTGTGGGCACGGCCTGCGGGCGCACAATTGTATGGGACAGGAGGGCCTTCGTTCCCATTTCACTCCCCGCAATCGGATCTCGTTTCCAGGGACGCGGAAGCCAGCTGAAGCTCGATAATAAAACAAGAGGCGACAATGGAGGACACGTGCCGGCGGTAGGACAGGGACTTATTCCGACGATCGCCGTCATTTCCTCGGTCCCCACGTGACATCAAACACTTGGACGTCTCTCTCGCTCTCTACTCGGTGTCTCTCAAACGTCGTCCTTACGCTTAATTCCTTTATTCTGCCTGCACACGGTTCATATCCCCCTTTCCACGACTCCACAACCTTTTTCCTCCTCTATGGATTTGTCCCGGGATTTCAATGTCTATTTAATTAGGTCCACGTGCGAGACGGCATGAATCCACTCACTTACGGTTTGTGTCGCCGCAAGGCACAGGAGTTGATTTTTTAAATGCATTTTAGGGACCTTATTTGCTTGAAAATTTTTCCGTTTTACTTTCACAAATAATTCCGATTATTCGTGACTATCCTCATTCAAAGAAATATAACTTAAGCGGGTTCACCTGACGAGGACTTAGAGGTCAGTGTACGAAATTCACGATGAAAAAAAACCCACCAGGATTTCCTTCATGCCTTAAATTGTTTGTTGGATTTTTCAACTAATTACACAACGCAGGCATATGATTTTATTATGTACATTGTACAGAATTCAAAATAATAAGATATTATTGCTAGTTTCAACCATGCTATGTCAGTGATTTCCGTTATTCGCGCGCATGACACCACAGTCCACAACTTCACGATGTCACAGTCCACAACGTTATGATGCCTAAGTCCACGTTACAGTACTACCTTTAAAAAAATTGGTTTTTGACTTATTACAGAGGATTTTAACCTGTTTTACTCAATTTCCCCGTACACCTTTTTCAAGTTTTGACTAATTAAAGAGGTTTTTTAACCTGTTTTGCTCAATTTCCCCGACCGCCTTAGTAAAAATATGAGTTCCACTTCCTAATTTAAACATTGAAATAATAGTTTGATTCCGCAAATGAAAAAAATGCGCATGTTTAAGGTTCGATTTTCATCGGTGTCATCCAACAAAATATTTTGAATTTCAACAAGAAACAAACTAAGGGAAGTTAATTATACTATTTTCATTAGCCACAAAGTATCAAATTTTGCTGAATAGTGATCCCAATTCGTCCTCTTATTAGCTCCATAAATATCTTCG
This sequence comes from Ceriagrion tenellum, assembly GCA_963169105.1. Taxonomy (NCBI): domain Eukaryota; kingdom Metazoa; phylum Arthropoda; class Insecta; order Odonata; family Coenagrionidae; genus Ceriagrion; species Ceriagrion tenellum. The sequence continues at coordinate 26,435,010 of OY720634.1, read as the reverse complement.
GTTAGATGGAGAATGGTTGAGAACTTGATCAAAACTTGCCCTGCCTTAAACTCCTAATTTGTGTAATTTTAATGTTTTGATCGATATGAGACACTTTTTTATTTCATAATTAATAAAATATAGCACTGTAAAGCACTATTCTTTCATCAGAATTAAAAAAATAATAAGTGAATAGAAGAGACTCCGGCAGTCAGAGAGTGAGACGTGACTGAAGCTTAACGAGTCGGAAAAAAGGCCCCCCTGATGAGATGCTGAATAGGATGGGAGACAGTAATTGGCGAGACACTGCTCCCATAAAATGAAACCCAATGGTCCGCTTTGTAACACCCATTCCAACGGTCAGTGAAGAGCACTTAAAGAGCATGGACTGACGGAATGCTAGAAAATATTTTCCCACGGGTGATTCTGAGAACTCCTCGGGCTGAACCTTCATTTCCTTTTTATAAAGTACAAAATTCTTCCAAATAGGCATTTTGCACTCGTGCATAAAGTTTTAAAAGTTTTTTATAATCGCGGGTGGCACAAAAATAAACCTTGTCTTCAAACCACAAAGCTGAGAAGAAATCAAAGTATCGCAATTCCAAAAGAATAAAGAATACCTACGCACTCACACTTTTTGAAATTGAAAGGTTGGTTTAATTTGCAAAAAGATGAGGATAAATTCTAAAAAATTATTGCATTATCCTTAAGAAGGGTCACATTGACCATTTTCATGATACTTCGTACCATATTTATTGAAATAGAAAAAATATAAAAAAGCTCTGAGTGTTATGATGATATAGTTATGCAATGCAATGAACACTCTTGATATATTGAGCTTGTTTGTCTTTCATAGATTTGCTTATATTTTTTTGTCGGTTAACTGCTGATTACTGCTAAATTAAGGAATAGCAACCCCATTATAAGAACTTATCCTTTGGGGTGCCAAATTCCACTCACTTTGAGTAGATTTTTCTCTATATAGCTGAAGTGGAATAAATGTGATACAATTATTATTGAAATTGCACTCTTTGTACCGCGTTCTAAACATGTCATTTCAATGGAATGCACTATCACACATATATATACTAAATCCTACAATGTCCAATTAAAAAATTTAACATTAAAAGTAACCTTGTCTAGGACCCAAATTCGCAGTAACAGTTAAAAAACGGTTTCATTCAGTATAATGGAATGACAATATCCCCAAAAATTTTCTTGGGACTAAGGACTAAGCTTGGAAGCTAACGCATGCACAAAAAATATATAAATATTTTTTTCCAGAGTATAAAGGAATTTAAGTCTTCACGGGTTTACCTCCAGATTCCGTGATGAATTCACTCAATTCGTACGCCGGGGAAGAAGGGCAATATTTCATGAAGAAATTTTCTTTCTAAGCACGTTTCCGTCAGCAAAATAGCAAAAATGCATTTTTTTCTTAAGATTCGAGCTAAATAAATTCTACCCCCTTCGTTTATTTACGTTCCAATTTTTTTCGCCACTCTCATGAGACTACCAATGAAACATGGCATAATTCTTTCTACTGTACTTGATCATGCAAAGATTTTATGGCATTCATTTTCTTTGAATTGATTAAGTGCAGTTAGGTCGGATAAATCAAACTTCTGGAAAAAAATGTGATCAAAAAGTGACATATTTTACTTTGTAACAACTTTGAAGTCACAGACTACGTTAAATTATAATTTCCTTTTTTTCTTATTTTTCGTTTCCCTGAAAACAGTGCACTAAGACCTACACATCGTCTTCATTAGTGAGAACGATTCATTTATTCGATCATGCCCGAGATAATGGATGAACAGCCGAGGAAGAACTCGAAGAGGTGATCCATGAATTAGCGAGCGAAAGATTTAATCCCGCCGCCACCGATTAGAGAATATATGTTTGGTGGTTACCGGAGACTAGCTCGGCCAAAAGGATTTAATCTGAATCCAGGAAAAGGGTGGCTCGACGCATTCGCGAAAGATTAACTCTCCGGCTTCTGCCCACGATGGAGTTTCCATCCTTTCGAGGGAGGCAAGAGCTCTCGTGCATTCGCCTCATTCGAGGGAATTTAATGATCCCTTTGTCCGTGACTGCTACTTTTCGGGAATCCCCAGCGGCTTTGGGCGAGCCCCCTCGACCTCATCGCTCGGACTCGAATTATAAATTCAGATCCAACGCGGTTGAAACCGTCTCGGGCGTCTCGCCTTCTAAGATTCACGGAACGAGAAGCGATGCTGGGAAGGTGGGAGGGAGCGAGGGAGAGGTAAGATTTGCAGGGTCATGCCCAAGAACCCGCCGGCCGCACTCCCTGTCTCCCTCTGCCTCCTCAAACATGAACTATACCCTCGTTAATTCAACCCCTCCCCCGGGATTATATTGCCTCGCTCGACTCTTGACCGCGGCCTGCCCCCCTCCTCTTCCCCACCCATTCTACTCCTTATTTGTGCACTCCTTCATTCTCCCAAAACCCTATGAACTTACTCCCTCACTCTCTCTCTCTCTCATTCCCCTCTCCTCGCGCCACCAAGTGCCTCGTCTCGGGCCGAAACCACCCTCGACAAATGCCCTCTCGACCTCCCTCGCACTCTTCGTTGACCTCACAAATCCCCTCTTCTTCAAAAATCCGCCCCTTTTCCCGACACCCTCCCCGCCCCTCATCAGCATCCGTTCCCTTTCTCCAACTCCAGCCGCCGGGGTCTCGAGCATTGTCGGTTTCCGGAACAAGAACCTGTCGCCCCCTTTCCTCCGGCAGTATATTCTGAGGAATTCGGGAGGATTTTCCCGGCTGTGCATGCACACGGACAAACCTATCCAGCCTGTTTATACGGGATATAATAGTCAATATTGATGAATGACAATCACTCAGATAACTATTGATGATAGCTAGTAATAATCAATTTAATTTTTCCGGATGCTCTAGCACTTAAGTTGAAACTCATGCGTCACTTCTCCAACCCAACTTCTCTATCCTTATTCATTTTATTGTTATTATTTATTTACTTAATTTATAAATTTAATATTATGCTAATGTTCTGTTTTTCTTTTTATAAAATTGTATTCTGTATATATTTTTGGTATTTTTTTCTTCTCTTTAATGTTGTATGCATGCAATGTTTTCTTCTAATAATAATCAAGTGATATGAAATAGTAATTGTAATCTGGTGTAACCAAAATAATGCTGGTGATGTTGGAAAGCTTGTTATGGCTCGATTGTGATTACTATAATAATTGCTTTTATTTTATCATGTTCCATGGGGAATATTTTCCCAGAACAATAAAAATTCGATTCTATTTCATTCCATCCCTTTTCAAGAGTTGCAATACCTCTTAGCGCGATTCGATTTTTACCTTCAGTTCCCCATGATTTCTACGATACCGAACATAATAACATCTCGGCTTGACTGAGGCATCATCATAAAATATTTAATCAAGTATTAATTCAATTATCGAAAAATATGTAGTGACAATAATGATTCAACAAATAATATTCGGATTTTTCATATAATGAGTTTAATACTTTCCACGTACAATAAGTTTAAAAAAGTAAGAATCACTCATATTTAGAGGAAGTAGGTATCTAATATAATGGTAATCCGTGATAAACGGGTAAAGAAATTTAAGGTGCGATAATTAGTAGACAAGAATGAGAATCTAGTAACTGATATGAGTTAATGTGCATGAATATTTATGCTTGAGAAATCTCCTATTGCTCCGCAAAAAGGCAATTAGCTATTTTCGTGCGGAGATCGACTAGAGCAGAATAAAATTCAGGAGGAATATAGATTTTTTGCGGATAAAGTTTTACAAAATCACTTCACTCTGCAGCAGATCGTTATGCATGATCTCGTCTGGGAGACCTTCTGAGCCGAGTAAATTGGCGTAGTACCAAATCTGAATGAAACGAAAGGCCGTTAACCCCTCGTACACCGGCGGAGTTCAAGTATTACTTGCCACGCGAGATTTTATTATATTATCTCATTTTTATGATGGATATTATTTCTACCGCACCGTGCCCTCAGGAATCGATTATTCAGTGCCCTACATCTCCGAGAACATTAAAGCTAATTAATCTTTGAGTGCTTCTTTGACGTCGAGACGAGGTACCCATTGCGTAGGTACCTACGAATTATGAGAACATGATAGGGTGATGTACATGCTGGGCTACTCATCAGGATAAATAACTCGGACGAACGACGATTCCTATTTACTTTTATTCATTAAATCCAAATTTGTAGTTTCGTTATCTCATGTTATGCTTTTCCAATCCAAAACCAAAACTTTCTCTGATGGTTTATAACTCCTGGACTCATGTCCCAACTGCGGCACAATTAGTACTGACGGAAAGATCAACTATAACCTCCCAATGCAAATCATATTTCTCCCACATCACCTGTCCTAATGTTTATTAATATCAACACAATTATCCACACTGGAAAAGATCAAGCCTTGCGGTTTTTTGGGAATTAATTTCACTGGTGAGACGCTCGGTTTGACACGAAAAAAGAATCGTTGCATCGATATTATTAGGCAACTATATCCCACGAAATTAACAAAAAAATAAATGCTGCGGAAACAACAATTTTTTAGATCTCAACTTTCAGTGGGTAATAATTTATTTCATTTCAGTAATCGCATCATCGTAATTTCGGTAATAAAGTATTATTTAAAATATGTACGGCAGTATAACTTTTAGCATGTACCAGCGGTGGTTACCGAAAGTAATATATCGATAAAACAATGATCTTTATCAATGTAGTGATAATATTATTAGCTTATTTCCTTATAAAATATATCATATATCTAAAATAAGAGTTTGACAATGAAGTGGACTAAAAATGCAAGCTTTGGGAGGGCTTCAAGGTACAAGAACTTAATTGAGGAATCATAAACGGTCCATCCGTAATTTTAATTTTTTAAATGCAGCAAAGTAATATACATTGCGACTGAATGAGTGAAATATTAGGAAATGTATTCAATATTTTCATAAAATACAAGGCATTTTGAAATTGTACCATACTTTAGCGTTTTCTTTCATTTAAGAGAATAAACTGGACATTTTAGTCCCGGCTACGGAATAATTTTTTAATTCCCTGTCCAAGACATTGCGTATTTAACAGTTAGGAATGCAGCCTTGCACATGTAGATGGTGTCTTTTAATTGAAACATGCAGCTGTGAAATAATTGCTCACATTTCTTTTTTTTTCCTAAGCCAAATCAGAATATTTTAACCGCGGTATTATCTTGTACGGACTCCAGACAATGTTATTCTTTGTTTTATGAAATGTGTAATTCATTTCTATGAAGATTGATATTATGGACCAAGCGAATGAAGATAGCACAATTCCAGTTTTCTCCTAGTCAGGCATGGTTTCCTCAATGCGACTCGGCACATTTATGGCTTTCAATTCAATTTTCTATTTCCTAAGCCATATTCAAATGTATTTCAGAGATGTAACGTTTATTTGCCTCGAAATTCTTTAATCTACTTCCAAGTTAAAACGGAAAACAAAGTCAATGCTTATTTAAAACCAATTTAAAAGGTGGCCATTTGAATGCGATGACATTAAAGCACTATATTCAAATGTCCATAAAATTTTTTGTTTGAAAGGAAATTATAAAAATTTATGTAAATCGTGTATAGTACCATTTAAAACTGAAATATCTTGTTTATGTTTCTTTGCACGAAATGCTTGGTATCTCCCGCACAGGTTTATAATCTTTGGGGTAACCTTAAGCTTCCAAATTTTTTATTAAAGTGGAATGTATTTTTTATTTAAAAATGAAGGAATAAATTATTATTATTTTTATACTCTACAGTAATTTCATGTAGCTTTAACAAAAGCGAACACATTCCCTATATCTTAGTATTTGCTCTATCGTACTGTACCTTCGCTAGGGACGGATTTACAACTGCACTAGATAGCATATATTTTTTGTTAACCCTCTTAGTGCGGCGGGCCGATATATCGGCTTCGGCAACTCCGGCGAAAAGTTCGGCGGGCCGATATATCGGCTCATAGGCAAAAAATTGTTCAACTTGAACACACAAATATAATTACTATTATTTTTTGTAAGATGTATAAGTCTTTTTTGATTATTACATAATCCAATGTATACACAATATGAAAAACCGGGTATGTATATTTTAAACAATAACTTACAATATTATTTGCCTGGAGTGATACATTTCATTAACTTACCCTCCGCATTTCTCGCTGGAACCGCTGGCAGGAGTCAGCACTAAGAGGGAGCACTAACGCAGCATATATTCACCTAATAATAACATACAATCTATTTGGCTCCTCACATTTATGGTTGATGAACTTTGCCATACACTAATTGCATGCAGCACTATCTAAAAAAATGAACGCATTTCCTATCTCTTAGCAGTTGCTCTATCGCACTGCACCCTCGCTGGCGGCGGATTTACACGTTCCCAGCCGAGTGCGACTCAGGGTGCAGAGAAGGTGCGGCCTCCCTCCATATTCTGTCCTCTAACCCACCCTCCATCCCACTTTGCGTCAAAGAGGAATTGAGAGAAAGAGAGAGGAAAGGAGAAGGACTGGAAGGGCCTTGCACTACACGGCGTTGCGAGGGAACGGAGAGTTTATATTTATAATTATATATCGCGAGGAAAAAATTATAATAATCACGACTTGAGAGGAGAATATTTCAAAGGGTGGCGCGAGGCAAGGAACGGAGGCCCTCGAGAAAGCGCTTTATAAAAATATTTGAACGGAAGACAAAAACCATTCAACAGAGCCCGCGGTCTGAGGAGAATAAAAGGCAGGTTGTGAGAAAATTAGCTCCCATTGCTAACTCAACTAATAAACGCGTTAGTCTGCTTTAAGCTGCAGTTATTGCCAGATTTTCAGCATTAGTTTCACGAAAAATTTAAGTATATATGCAAAATTCGGCGAAAAGAGATGGAAATGCGTAATGCTTTGAAAAAGTGGCGGAAATTACAATTTCAATGATGGGTACAATCCCTAGCTCTTCCATCAACATGTTTAAATTAAGGAATAAATCACTGTATTTTACACAAAATGTCAGAATTTGAAATTATATCACGTTGCCTACATATGAGTTGACACGTTTTTAGATACTGCTACCGTTCTAAAAGTCCTTTTTCAATTCTGCGGCCATTTATATAGGCAATTTTAAATGGATTTTCTTCGGAATATGTAGTTTCTTAAAGTGGATATTTGAGTTACTTGGACGATGCATGTTTTATTTACCAAAATGTAACCGAGGATTTATGTACACAAGTTAAGGTAATTTGACAACGAATGAAACTGTGATAAGGGCGATTCATTTTCAAAATATTCTCTCCTTCATTACCTATTTTGCGTACAAAAGGTAAGATAAATCCCGTCTTTCATTATTCCACCACACCGATGCTGGACTTCCAAACTTATTGGTTAATGAGATGCAGGATTTATACGGACTTAATCAGCGGCAATTATTGCATAGAATATTTGGAGAAAGCTTTTCTGCCAAATCATTTATATGTTTGTGCAAATTATGGAAAGGCGTCCCACATATCATAGCATCAACAGAGCCCAATCTTCCTGCAATTGATATGGATACAAGTGAAATAAAGTTACAAATGAAGAAATATATGTATGTTTAAGGCAGGAAAACATTTCTTTTCACTACGCACAGGTGAGAATTTACGAGTAATTGATGTAGGAAGTGGAGACCATGGTAATTAAGTGAAGGCCATCGTCTATTTTACTTTTTAAATCATAAGTATGCTAACATTATACTAAATAATATCAACTATTTATGGAGGAAATTCATGGAACAACTCCAGTATGAAAAACAATGAATAACTTGGGTATATTTGTATTTTATTTTTCCCGTCCAAAGTTTCTTTGTGGTACAAAGTCACCATCTAGACGATATAAGACTTCAGCGTTTTGTATCATAACGGGACTTTTCCCGTGGAAAATAAATTTTAAGATGATGCACGATATTGTTTAGAATTTTGGAAGCCAAATTTCGTTAATTCATCTCGAAAAAAATAATCAATAAAGACTTGATTCGTGAACTGACTTGAATAATTGGTTACAGTTCAGAACAGAATTCAGTTTTATACAAAATTAATTAAGGAATATAACCTGTAAAAGCAGTACCTACAGTCTGCACAACACGAAAGAGAATGAGGAATTTTTTTTAAAAAGCTTTCTTTTTGTTTGGCGATGATTCCTCCTCAAATACGTCTGAGAAAGTCACCGAAATTTAGCATCTTTGGCCTGGCTCGGATTTGGACGGGTAATCTTCTTTTTTGACCAAATGTTGCTCCCTCTATCTGACAGTGGCCGGAAGCAATAGCTAGACAAACATAGTCGTCAATGCACGTCCCACTATAGTATAACACATAAGGGGCTGAAAAAATCTCTAAATCATCCTGGGGGCACAACCGTGATGCAGAAAGCGTACACGATTTGCGATTCTCATGTATATACATTTCACAGATGTGAATCAATCATATAATGCGTCTCTTTACATCCCTGAGGGAGTACATACACGAGGAGAAACAAAGTTTAAACACATTAAGATTACCTGTGGATCCGGGAAAAGTGTCACGACAGATTTCCAAGACAATCGAGCCCCCGAAAATGTTACACCCTTTTAAGACTATGGCTCAATGAATAGATGGCATCGAAGTAATTCCGTTATCAATATGATTTTCGAGGCATAAATACTCAAGGAATATGATGTATACGCAAACGCACACACAGTGATAAATAAGATGTCAAATACCAAAAGAATACAACAAAAAAATTTACTCCAGTAATGTTGGCAAAAACATCAACAGGGGAATGAATAAAAGCTTTATTTTTGCTCTGGGGTAACCCATTAGAGCAAAAATGTTACACATTCAACACAATTAATCATTATATATTAATTTAAAGTGAACAATAGTTAAATCAGTTTATCAATGAATGGAAAATCATAACATTACCAAAATCAACGAAAAGTCAGCGTGAAGTTTTAGTAAAGATCAATGTGTGTGTTTTTTTTAAGTACTGCAGTGAAGAGTTGGATTTAGTATGAAGAGTAAGGGAGTTCCATAAAATTGGAGGCAGTAATGAGGAAGGAGTCGAGGTAGAGGTTGGTGCGGGTTTGTGAAATGTGAAGGAGGCTAGGGTCATATCGGGTTAATCCTTGGGAAACACTTGCCCTGAGAATAAATAGAGGTTAGGAATAAGTAGAGATTCTAATGGAAACGATAATACCTACGAAATAATTCCTAGATTGAGACTAATTCGCTTCCAAGAAGAGCAGAGACAAGAAAAGAGAAGTTCTAGCCTTCCAAATTCTCATAGAGATGAGGAAATATATCTCGTTCATTAACCATATTGACAAGGAGAGATCATTCTACGCCGTGGACAGGAACGGAATTTTTTCCACGAAAGCACATGAGTGCACATACTTGCCTTGCCTGTTGACCAAGATGGTTAGCAGCTGCGATGTAAGGAATTACTGGTAAGCATAATGGAGAGGAAGAGATGTGCCAAGTACCCGCCTGGGATGAGTTATTACCATAAATTTTTAGTGGAATCTCAAAGTTACAGTTTTCATTTCAAAGTAAGTAGAATGTAAAGAAAAAATAAGACCAACTAGAATGCTGCACTGCATGGAAAAATGTAAAAAGAAATTTAACTTGAAGAGTCAAAGTGATAGTTAGTTGGAGAAGCCGACAAAATAGGGTCACCCAGAGACTCGGGTGGCGAAAAATGAAGCGAGAAAAAGAAATTTCGTCAATATATAGGAAGATTGAGGGGGCCTAGAGTAGCCAAACATATATCTCTCAGACGAGAAGTCTTATTAAAACCAGCAGCACAAGGTAGGAAGTAAGGGAGCACTTCAATAAATCATTTACGTGCAGCTTGGTCTTATATGGCATTAAGGATCGGATGATTAGAGCAACAAAACACAGAAGAGAGAACGCAATGAAAATGTAGTGCTATGAGAGAATAAAATCTATAGAGTGGATGGAAAAAAACCTTCGGTGGACAGAAGGTGGTTGAAATAAACTCAGATAAGAAAAAGAAAAGAAACACTAATTGGACATATTTTGAGATATAAAAGCCTTCTTGAGACAATAATGGAAGGAGAACGTGTGGGGAGATTAGCCGAAGAAGACCAAGAGTATGATGCTTCACTCTAATGTTGACCGACATAAGTGCAGACTGATTAGGGGATAAAACGGGCAACTGAAAAGAAATGGAGTTGAGAGCCACAGAAAACCAATCTTGGTGATAAAATGTTTCTTTTCAAAACCTAAATTCATCAAGATACTAATTGTGATAAGGTTAAGTGACGGCGTACCTTAGAGAAGTATCTATAAAAATGTAATTTATAAGTTTAGAACAAGTTTATTTTATAAATTAGATCAAGATTAGAATGAGCAAAAAGTATGAGACCCGTCGGAGACTTCGCTGATTATTTAGTTAGAGAGAACTATGACAAAATTAAATTTAACAGAAAATACAGTAACATGAAGTATGTAAGTAAAAGGATGGAATATTTTCCAGATCACGAAGAAAGCATGTTAAATCAGTTCTCCGGGAAGTTTCCCAAACACCCTTTATTACGTACTCACCCTTGTGGTTGCAAGTGGGCCGACCCGTAGTACTATATCCATTTAAAATTGAGAGTCAATGATGTTGATTTTATTAAAATGGGCCGGAAATCAATTTTTGAAACACAACGCGTAAAAAACCAACGATTTGGGGTTCTCTCTGCTATGTAAATTATTTCAAATGAACAAAAGGTAAAGAAATTCACGATTTAAAGGTGAGAAAATACTCTATAATCTACTTGTTCAGTGAATATTAATAAATCTTGCCCTTCTAATAGAGAATATATTTTCGAATAAGGCTTTTAATATGAAGCATGAGGAATCGGGCGAGTTGAATTCACCCTTACCTAAAAACAAACGAGTGAACTAGAGAAAGAGTAAGAAGAAAAATCTGTACTAGTCAATGAAATAGCAGATATGAAACGGCTTGAAATGGAACACAATGGACAGATCCAGATGGTAAACGAAAGGAATTATTTGAGAAGCTTGTAGGATATCTGGGATCTCTTTGACCTAAGTTAGAAAATTGGTTGCTTAAAATGCCATAGATCTCTTAATGGCCCTATTTTCTACTAAGTTGTGATTCCTAGACGGAATATAATTCGATACATCGCCATTTACCGCCATGGAGATCTCATGCTATGTATTGCAACCATAAATTTCAAATAGCATTTTACATTGCTACTTTGATTGATATACCGACGTTTTTTCTTAAGGTAATTTTTTATTTGGTGTATCACTAACATATCCTCCAGAATCCATTGAGAAAATGTGGACTTGGTAAAGATTGCGGTGATGATGATAGTTCGCGAATCTATGTAATGACTATGGTCGAAATGGGACGATGCCTGGAAGGGTGGATTATCAAAGTGTTTACGAAGCGCACCGGTAAAGAGAGATAAAAATATGAAAAATTCACCTCTTGTGCGGCTAAAAGCTGGAGCCACTATCACGAGATACGGTTGAGATAAAGTTTTCAACGCTTTGAGGATAATTCAATGTAGGTGAAAATCAAGTATTATTAATGTTTCCATCAGACTTTTATTTTTCCCCAACAATAATTCTAGTTATATATCTTAATATGTATATAATCCTCCCGTACGTGTTAATGCCACTGAATTCCTCCTAAACGGCTGGACCGATTTTGATGAAATTTTTTGTGTGTTTGAGTGGGTCCCTGGATAGTTTAGAGTCACAATTGGACCCGGTACGTGGCGCTGCTATTGGGTTCTAGAATTTTTTTTAAATTTTTTACGATTTTTCACATATAAGAACATATAACCCCAAAATTTCACCCCCCCACATCACCCGCCAACATTTTTTAAAATGAAAAAAAAATCATAAGTTCATGAATAATTGACTGTTAAAACTTTCTGAGAAGTTCCTGAATTATTGACCATGTGAGAATAATTTATAGTTATGTTTGTGTACCATAGGTGGCGCTAATGTCAAATTCGGTGGTATTAGACGTACGCATCAAAACATGCGCAAGTCGTCGCACTTGCGTCGTAGCTTGGCGTTGTTTTGATATTTCAATTTTTTTTTCGCTGTATTTTTATATTCCATGTATCACAACTGCGTGCATATTTCGAGTATTATTCGTCGACAAAACATATTGAAATAACGTTTTAAATTATAAATGAAGTGTACTTAAACACATACATTGTGCAAATGGACTTAATATCAAATGTCACATAACATATTCACTGTCACTTTACCGATAATTCGAATACCGGAAAAACTTTTGTTGAACTCGCTAATAGCAGGCAAGCCAACGTCTGTCGGGTTCACTAGTAGATGTATAAAATACATAACTTTTAGCAGTAAAATTTATCTCTCGTACAAATATACTATGTCTTTAAGTTTGTAAGCAAGTTACTCAAATAATTCTGTCGCATTTAATTCAGTAGAGGTAATCTCTTTGTTTAGAACTTTGCGATAGTAAATGGAAATCTTGTAATAAAGAATTTCCAAATGCTGCTTATTAATTTGCGTACATACCTTCTGGGTGCAGAGTAAATATGAGAGAGGGAAAACAGGGATGTTGACTCGCTGGGAATGAAAGTATGTCTGCGGTGACCACGACCTGGGGATGGCCGTTTTTCAGGGATGCGATATTGAAATGGGAAGAAAAATCCATATCCTCTGAATCGGTAGACAAACACGGGAAATCCCTTGGGGAGCGGTCGGAGAAACAAAGAAGCTAGTGTGGGTGCAGGAGATTTTCCTTCGATACGCAACCCTTTTTCTTCTGTGGTGGTCAAAGTGAAAGTAATGTTTCTGCCACGTAGAGCCCATGACTAAAGGTATTGGAGTGATATTTATACTTGGAATCGCAATCGAAGGCTAACAAATATTTAAATGGGCTGCTATCCAGAAGTTTTGAGTTTTAACCTCGTTGAAATAGTGTGAATTTGTAAGTTTGGAAACAGACAGTAATCGAATAAGAGTGATAACATACAAGATGTTCCCAAATATTCTTAAGCCACTTCATTGTTCACAAAGAGCGAAAATTAAATTAAGTTTGCATGGCTCGATAAAAACTGCTATGAACGAACATATATTGTCTCACAACTTTTAGAGGGGTTAAGGTGGGAGCCCCTAGAGACTCAGAGGCCACAAGCCAGGCTTTAGGTTGCTTGAGAAATTCAGAACTGATGTGTTTCAGAGCGACACAGAGAATATTATCATGATGTCTCGCTACATCTCGAGGCCTGACAGAAGTGATAAAATAAGAAAGATGTATTGCTGAACAGATAGGTACAAACACTCGTTATTTACGCGCACAATAAGCGACCACAATAAAAACGGAGCTTCACACTCTTAATACACTCCCATGATACACGTCACCATTTCACCTCCCAAAACCTTATCCCTTACATCTTTACACGGCTGGTGTCCTAACACCCCCTCCCACAGGCACGTATGGCGGCTCACCGGGTAATATGTAGATGTAGATTGTTTTTTTAAGGCCAAGTGTACAACCTTACGAACCAAGAACCATACGTAAATCAAACCGTGATGTGGGAAAGTCGCTAACGTACTGATAACGTTCGAATTATTGGATAAATGATTTTTATGATTTGAGAATGGAGAATAAAATATTTGCGAGGTGATGAGATGCTGCATTACTCCGTGGGCTTCCTGTTTTGGACATTTCGGCCCTCAGAAAGGAGGGTTTTCTGGGGGAAATAAGAGAGGGAATGCGTATTTATGAAAATTTAAAACTAGGGGTGAAAATTAATTGTTTAAGGTTTTGTAATTTTTTTTAAATTTATGTCAATGAATATCTCACAATCACTTGGCTGACTATCACGAAGCTCGGGGGTTTAACTGCATGTCTGAAGTGGCGGACCTGTGGACTAACCATAGGAGCGAACTCATACAGGCAATCAGAGGCCCTTTTATTTTGCTGATTCGGTAAAACTACCTCGGTCGTATGCATTCTGCAGAATGCTGAGTTATCTTCATAGGCTGCGACACGAGGTAAGCCTCAAGACCATAGAGGTCTCTTCTCCACAATAATGCTGATGAACTGTGACATCACACGTGGCGATAGAAACGGAATTTCATCATGCTCTACTACCATACTTGTAAAGCACAGCTAAGATCATTCTTGTAAACGTGGTTTCCTTAATCCCATTTAAAACATTAACTTTTTTCTCTTTCGTTAAAATTAACTTTTTTAATATTTTAAATAATCAGATGCACATATATTTATTCGTTTTTAACTGCTTTTCTTGCTCACAATTTAATCTTTTGGGATGCCGATTGAAATCAAGGTACAACTCATTAGTTGAAAGGAATATAAGGAAATAGAGGGAAATGTATGAGATCTTTTCCATGGTAGAATGTTGTTGCGTGAATATTTTACAGCAATCTATTACATAATCAAATGTAAAAATCACAAAAAATGTCCGTCACGTATGTCCTAAGACAATATTTACACATTTTAAGTATTTAGCCCTCATCATTTTATGTAAGTTATTTATGATTTGTTTATAATTTCTCTAATTTTTATGATTCTGAATTACTATCACCTACTTCTCGCTTAAAATGATGTTATTGATTAGAGACAGGGATAAAAGACGTCATTTCTCTATTTAAAAGTGATCGCTCTCACTTTTCTAGAGTGAAACAGAGCGTCACTACCGTTTTTTAGAGCGAATCCAACGTAATTTTCTAGGTCTTTTACAACTGAAAATACTTAAAGCTTACTGACATTTATATTTTTCACTTATTAACTACAAAACAGGTCATTTCGAATCCTTACGCTTTACTATGCCCTTGCGAAAGGATAAAAATCGATAAAACTACTACACTTTCACGGTATCCACTTTCTCTTTTGTCTCCAAATGATCCAGAAAAACATGTTTGAAAACGCAATTATGATGGACGCCCGTGGGCTAAGAATTTGCGGAAAGACATCTTAAAGTAAAAGTGACAGGATCTCGGGCAAGGGTACGATTAAATCTGGGAGACCATCGTCGTAAAATTGGTATGATTGATATATAAAACCACGGGCCAATTTTTTTTCGTCGACGGATTCGGACATTAATTTCTATTATTGAATTATGGAAAAGGGAGGCCAAAAATACCTCGAGTCACGACACAAGGTCGTTTGTCAAACTTTGGCCTTGGGATGCTTCCCAAAAACTCCGCCCTCAGAGATTTCGCGCCGAACCAAATATGTATTTCCTAAATTTCTCTCATCGAGAGAGTTTGGCCTCGACGTGTCTGGCAGGGTTTAAGGCAATAACTCGGAGCTTGCTTCTCCCACTCCCTGATTCCAAATTTCATTACAGCCTTCATCTCCTTCTATGTACGTGCAGATAGTCCACTTTGCGAGCAGAGTACTTCTCCTAGCCGCCGTGCCACAGGTGAATGATGGAAATCAAATTTTGGATAAACGTGAACGAAGGAATTACAAGAGAATATAACAAGGAAAGTTCCTCATGGAGCTCTAGGATATATTTGAACTAAAAGACGAGAATTCGGTCATGTAAACGAAAATTTCCTCATCATAATTACACCAGAAAAATAGGAAATTTCCATTCTTATTTTTGTACAGACGATAGTTGGGACCACTCAGGCCTAACGGCGATACTTTTTGTAATGGAATAAGAAGATTAATTAATATGCGTACAGTTTTTCCACCTTTGCATTAGAATGTCGTAAGTTGTGAACTTCAAAAAAACATGAAATCGATGCAATACGTGAGTAGCGGGAAATAGTGGTTTTATAGTCATGTGCGGGTTGCTTTAATTATAGACAGCAAAATGCGTTGCTTCGATAGATATTGAACTGCATACTGTAACACGGGGTAAAAACAAATTAGCATAAGAATAACTGAATGGAATCTTAAGTGCATCATTTTTGCCCAAAGAATTATTACCAATGCTATACGTGTTTTTGGACAATGTAGAGCAATATCAAGAAAAAATAGTTGGAATGATGATCCAACATGAAGAATTAACAAGGGACAGTTGCAGTAATTTCTAGAACTAGAAGGTTGATGGAGGCCACTATATAAGGTTCAACTTACTGAACAAGGAAATGGAATTAGAGAAGGTTCTATTTCTCTTTCAGCCATTCAGACTATCATACAACTTGCCGCTTTGAACGGGACAATTTTCTACATGAAAGAGTCTACAAATTCGCCTGTACAATAAAATTTATCGTGTAAATCGGCCTGTGAGGCCTTTAGGGTTGCTTTACACGGTATATTTTATTGTAAAAACGAATGTATCATAGAATGTACAAGAAACTGAATGGAATTAGAGCAGGTTCTATTTCCCGATAAGTCATTCAGACAATCATACAGTTTGTCGCTTTACTCGGTACAATTTCCTTCATCAAGGATTTAGTACATTCGTTTGTACAATAAAATGTACTGTATATAGCGGTCTTAAGAGAAGAAGGCAATTCAGAAGAAAACAATTTTATGAGGACGTAACTTTTCGTGAAAACGAGTCTGTAGTCGATGGACGGGCGGTGATTCAGCGGCGTCAATCTTTCCAGCTTTCAATCTTCGTGATTTCAGGTGGGACACGTCGCAATGAAGTTTCATCGTGACTGGGTGAATATACGATATATTTAATACCATCCCTTAGTTTGTACATCCAAAGTACATTCTTTTCCCTGATAACGTACGTTACGTGTGGGAATGCATGAGCTGAACACCAATCGTGCAGATTAGTCGACGAAGACACTTCCATGAAACATTTCAAGCAATGGGAACCGACTGGAGTTTCTGCTGCGTAGTTGTATTTGAGAGCAATAATTACAGTAATTTGCCAATTGTACAAAAAGAGGACACACATTTTCATTAAAACGAAACTGGCTCCTATGTGTGATTGTTCCCGTGATTCAGACGCTGTTTTACGATCTGCTCAATGTGGCATTGCTTTTAAATATTTGCCTCTGAAGTTACAAACAAAAATAAAATAACTTGAGGTAGTAGTGGAACTTAGGACAAATTTTAATACTGGTAAATATTTGATTGTCCCCCATTATGGTATATTTTTCACGCACTGAAACACATTACAGCATAACATTTAGTAATATTGAATATTCTAGATTTAAAGAGACGCTCATGGCAGATAATCTAAGGGAATTATAATTGTTAAACTAATTCTAATTCATATTGTATTTTACTAATGCATATCATTATATGGCCAATTCTTAAATGGAACACGATTCCATTTTTCGATTTGCATTCATGAAATTCACTTTGCAAGACAACAGCGAGGAAAGGTGGACCTTTGTTAATATAATTTGACATGGGATTTTTTAATATGATTTCCCAGAAAATGCATAAAAAGGTAACATTGTTTTCTGTGGAAGGACAGGCTTCACATCATTACCAAGCTGTCAAAAAAATGCTCGAAAATATCTTACCTGTGTCCTTTCTTCGATTTCCAACTAGAACCACCGGTAAGCCCCAAAGAAAAGCTTCCAAATATCGTTGAGATGCCTATGGGGAGGAAAAAGTATTTCTATTAAAGGAAATAGAATTTTTGCGTGATACCATGGAAATATGAACAAGACACAGATGAAAATTAAATAGAGTAACTAAGAAAAGGATAGCTATGATTAAATTGTCATCAGCCTTGTTATAATAGACATTAGCTGAGAATTAACATGGACTCGAGTCCTCTTTCTCAAGATAGAAGCATAGCGTAGGGAATATATCTCAGATGGAAAGATATTATTTACCCCTTAGCAAGACATTTATTGAGTACAAATATAAATAGCAGGAATTAATAACGATGAATGAAAGATCAAAATACATATGCTTATTACATGAGAAAATGTGAGGTTAAATCTGGCAGCTAATTCTTCGTCAATAACAGTATTTTCCTTATAGAAATCCATCATTTTTACCGGGAATATGTATGGGTCATTCCACCACAATGCGACCAGAAAATTGGCAAAATTGACCCTTGGGGTAACCGATTTCGACCAAATTTGGCAAATCGTCTTCATTTGATTACAAAATGAAAACCTCAAAGCCATTTTGTAATCCATTCAACGGTTTACGAGATATTGCAATGTTGTAAAACAAGAATTTTACATAAGCGTCGTCGCATTTGACGGCATATCTCCGGAAATAAGGAAGATAAAAATGCATGCAATGACTTATTTTAAAGGTATTAAATTGAGAAAGATAGTTAATGGATTATTACATAAAGTTTAAACAATTAGGTATAGTTTATAACAAATTCAAATGTTCAAATCGATTTTTGACGATGTAGCTATGCCTTCGATTTTCCTCATTTTTTTATATGTTGTAGATACAACCCTCCTCTACAAGTTAAAAAAATTTGGTAGAGGTAATATTTCATTTAAGAAAGAAAAAAATTTTTGAGTGAAGGCGTAACGCCGGTCTCCCGCCGCGGCGGCGTCCGGCTCTCGCGCCGAACGTTCAGTTGTCGGTTCTCCAGATCTCATCAGCGCGCTTCCTTTTCCATCTTCTTTTCACCAATTTTAACTGTATACCGACCCTTTGATTCCCTTATCATTTGATTTACCCATGTCATTCGCTATTTGCTTCCCACTGAAGTGACCGTCGCTTTAGAATCTAGGATTAGCGACAACATGCTTAACAGCGGGGGCGACCATGGGCCCACCAGCGGCCGTGCTCGGAGAACAATAGACAAACCTCACCCCGTCTTAGACCTCCAATGCTACTTTCCTCTCTTCCCCTATCTCATTCACCTCGCATACCCTTTATTTTGTTCTGAGAAACATCTTTACAACCATTGCGCCCAGTAGCCGTCTCCCACCCTCACCCATTCACATATTAACCCCTGTTAAAAAAAACAACGGTAAATGTGAAGAGCTACCATGACATTTTCTCCCTCACTAACTATCGCATTTGCAAGCAATTCGTCAGTTGCCGTCTATCCTCCGTCAGTGACATTTCAAAACTCTCCTTGGTCTCATTTTTAGAGAGCGCGTGTTTCAGTGCGAGTAAACATTTCTTGGTCTGCAGTGGTTGATTATGATATGTTCAGTTGGTGATGCTTTAAACCAGAAATGTTCGAGTGTAAAAGTATTGAGGAGTTTTTGCAGCTATTCTACTCGTGAAATTAAGTTGATCGAATTGAGAAGTGGTGTGGATGCTGTACTCAGTGTGTGCAACCGTCATTGTAAGGATTATTTACTCTTCTAGGAGGTTCATCAAGAGCGGGGCTGCAATCCCTTGAATTTGCATAGAAACATTCGCTCAATTAATTTATGGACATTACCAAGCGATTTCCACAATTTCTACCATGACACAGTGCCTGTTGTAATAGAGGGTAGAAGCTCTGTGTTCAATGTAAAGTGGGTGTAAAAAAATTCAACAAACCAGAAAATTTTGCCGAAAAGAACAATCCAGGTTGTTCTCAACATGAGCCAGAAAGTCAGTCAGAGGTCGCCACAAATGACGATTACCAGAGTAGGGTTTATGGTGCAGAAGGACCTTCAACCAGTGCTACATTCGCTATTAAATCTCAAGGTTCTTAGTCAGAGTCATCTGTTAGTTCTCTAGTCGGATAACGGAGAAAAAATTTTCTTAACTTATCGGGATTGCCTGGAATTCTCACTCTGTCGCCCTCCGTTAGAAATGTGCGTCATGAGTGAGTACCCAGAAACACTGCCAAGAGAAGAGGGTGAAAACGGTGATGATGTCGTCGGAAAATGTGGGAGTAGAGACTTTATTTGCCCTAATCCAGCCCCAAGGTATTGTAACTTGTAATTCTGGTGGATCATGCAGACACATATGGTGTGAGTGCCAGGTTCACCAGCCAACACGCACTCAGGAGGCTTCAAATCTACAAATTTGGAGAAACCAATCTTTAAATTAGGATTTCTCTCTTAAAAGGCTTCATAGACTTCCCTCAAATTGCAAAGAATTAACCTTTTCTGCTTTACGACGCGCACATTTCCCTCCTTTACACTCTTACACTCTTTTTTGCCCGCCATTTCTCTACTAATATCTGGTTCACGGCAGAACTCAATCAGTTTCAGTTTAGTGTCATTTGAGAGGTATTTGTTTCGTCTCGCGTTCGCAGAGCACAGAATTCCTTACTCAGATACGTATTTTTTTCATCTTTATGACCAAATACGTCGATGTTTGAAACTCCTGCTTATCATTGAAACACTCCAAGATTTAGGTAGGACAGATAGGATTAAAAATTTTTCACTCATTTTCGTAGCGTTTAGGAACTTTTCCTTCAGCTTCATAGTCATTTCCTTGCCATCTTGGTGGAAGTGATCTTCTTGTTCAGGAATATCTTCTTGAATATTCACCTCCCCACCAGTAAGCTTTTGAAGAGATAATCTCAAAGCAGCGGTTGCCACTTTTAATTTCTTCGCCAGATATTTTCTTGTCCGCTGCAATTTTTTTTGTTGTTACAGGTGTTTGATCCAGGGATTTTAACGTCTTGTTCAGTTTTCCCAAGCGAATTTCTTTTCCTGGAATGTACTGACATCCATTGGTTTCATCAGTCCCGCTATCTTTCATAGAACTAACAGATGACTCTGACTAAGAACCTTGAGATTTAATAGCGAATGTAGCACTGGTTGAAGGTCCTTCTGCACCATAAACCCTACTCTGGTAATCGTCATTTGTGGCGACCTCTGACTGACTTTCTGGCTCATGTTGAGAACAACCTGGATTGTTCTTTTCGGCAAAATTTTCTGGTTTGTTGAATTTTTTTACACCCACTTTACATTGAACACAGAGCTTCTACCCTCTATTACAACAGGCACTGTGTCATGGTAGAAATTGTGGAAATCGCTTGGTAATGTCCATAAATTAATTGAGCGAATGTTTCTATGCAAATTCAAGGGATTGCAGCCCCGCTCTTGATGAACCTCCTAGAAGAGTAAATAATCCTTACAATGACGGTTGCACACACTGAGTACAGCATCCACACCACTTCTCAATTCGATCAACTTAATTTCACGAGTAGAATAGCTGCAAAAACTCCTCAATACTTTTACACTCGAACATTTCTGGTTTAAAGCATCACCAACTGAACATATCATAATCAACCACTGCAGACCAAGAAATGTTTACTCGCACTGAAACACGCGCTCTCTAAAAATGAGACCAAGGAGAGTTTTGAAATGTCACTGACGGAGGATAGACGGCAACTGACGAATTGCTTGCAAATGCGATAGTTAGTGAGGGAGAAAATGTCATGGTAGCTCTTCACATTTACCGTTGTTTTTTTTAACAGGGGTTAATATGTGAATGGGTGAGGGTGGGAGACGGCTACTGGGCGCAATGGTTGTAAAGATGTTTCTCAGAACAAAATAAAGGGTATGCGAGGTGAATGAGATAGGGGAAGAGAGGAAAGTAGCATTGGAGGTCTAAGACGGGGTGAGGTTTGTCTATTGTTCTCCGAGCACGGCCGCTGGTGGGCCCATGGTCGCCCCCGCTGTTAAGCATGTTGTCGCTAATCCTAGATTCTAAAGCGACGGTCACTTCAGTGGGAAGCAAATAGCGAATGACATGGGTAAATCAAATGATAAGGGAATCAAAGGGTCGGTATACAGTTAAAATTGGTGAAAAGAAGATGGAAAAGGAAGCGCGCTGATGAGATCTGGAGAACCGACAACTGAACGTTCGGCGCGAGAGCCGGACGCCGCCGCGGCGGGAGACCGGCGTTACGCCTTCACTCAAAAATTTTTTTCTTAAATGAAATATTACCTCTACCAAATTTTTTTAACTTGTAGAGGAGGGTTGTATCTACAACATATAAAAAAATGAGGAAAATCGAAGGCATAGCTACATCGTCAAAAATCGATTTGAACATTTGAATTTGTTATAAACTATACCTAATTGTTTAAACTTTATGTAATAATCCATTAACTATCTTTCTCAATTTAATACCTTTAAAATAAGTCATTGCATGCATTTTTATCTTCCTTATTTCCGGAGATATGCCGTCAAATGCGACGACGCTTATGTAAAATTCTTGTTTTACAACATTGCAATATCTCGTAAACCGTTGAATGGATTACAAAATGGCTTTGAGGTTTTCATTTTGTAATCAAATGAAGACGATTTGCCAAATTTGGTCGAAATCGGTTACCCCAAGGGCAATCACCTGGTCGAATTTGGATGGAATGACCCGTATGCTTTCACATTAATTCATAATCAATCATGTTTCATGATAAATTATAAATCATGAATAATGGAAAATTCGGAATGATTAGCTACGGATGATGACGGACAAGATTTGGAGAGATTTTGAGGGAACCAATAAAGCCTTATTTTTTTTTTGACTAAAATGCTCAAAAAAACGCCAGCTAAGAAAATAGTGAAAAAGCCAATGGTGTCTGCAGACAAAATACGATAGTGAAAATGTGCTCCTCCCTTCCGGACCAAACGGGGTATCGTTCAATGCCTAAGCCGTTTTCCAGCTCCATATGGCCCAACGCGTAAAATTAAGATGGAGATTCTTTAAAGATGATGAATGAACATGCATGAGGATGATTCGTCGCTCAAGGCGTGGCATGGTGAAATTTGCTATTCATGAGTAAAGAAAATATTATTTTAAAATAATCCTGGAGGATAAATTTTACAATTAATGTGAACTTCAATAAAACATAAAATCGATGTAATACGTGTGTAATATAGGATATATTGGTTTTCTAGTCATGTGCGGGTTGCTTAAATTATAGACAGCAAAATGCGTTGCTTCGATAGTATCATCATCATCTGGTGTTCTGCCTGCTGGCAGGTCCCGTACACCACTGCTGTCTCCATCCGCTTCTGTCCCGAGCTTCCTTCTTTGCTTCATCATAGCTGATGTTCTTCACCTGATCCAACAATTTAATTCTTCTCCTTCCTCTCTTTTTCTTTCCTTCAATTGAACCCTCAAGTGCCACAGTTATTATACTTTTACCTCTCATCACATGGCCCAACCAGTTTCCTTTCCTTTTCCTTATTTCCTTAAGGAGCGATCTTCTTTCTTTTACCTTGCTCAAAACCTCTTCATTTCTCATCTTATCTACCCATCTTACTTTTTCCATCCTTCTCCACATCCACAGTTCATAAGCTTCTATTCTATTCCTTTCCCTCTTACCGATAGATATGGAACTGCATAAATATAATTAATCCACAGTTTTACCGTTTTTTCGACTTAAAATTATCATTTAGTGATGATCAAACGGTATGTATTAGTATTCGCATTTAATTTATTGATAAACTAAAAAAAAAAATAATGATTTCATATCAGGATCACAACTTGAGGGCTCGAAGTTATTGATAACCATAAACATTCCTAATGTATATTTTTGTAGTAGTAAGTATATTTGCATGAAAGGGATCTTAAATGATGGAAATATTTCCATCCATAAAATAATTAAATATTATAAATAATACAAATAAATGTATTCCATTCGTGTGTTAAAATTAAAAACTCAAAAATTATTCCCCGGAAAAAATTTATGTTAGCAAAACGCATTTAAAATATTAGAGTTTAGTGGAATTACAAGTTATTTCTGGTGACAGAAGTCAGATCGCCACGGATACTGAAAACACGTTTATTCACCAAGTCAATTCCAATTGTGAATGCGTTGGTGAATAAACGTGTTTTTAGTATCCGTGGTGATCTGACTAGTGTCACCAGAAATAAGCCGGATAATTTCACTAAACCCTAATATATAACTAGATATGGTAGAATCGTGACTTATATAAAGACTATTCAGTTGCATCCTTTGACGATAGGTAAGTTGCACACATCAGCCCGATGTTTCCTTAAAACGCGGCGAGATTCGCGATAGAGCACAAGTCCGCATCGGTTATTGTTCCCTACGACATTTTTGGCAGCTACAAATTCCTTAAATTAAAGTAACCTATATTTCGTGGAATGCTAATATACGTAGATAGGATCTTAAATGATTTATTCCACCAGTGACGAGAATCGATCACATGCACCGAATTTGGAATATCATTGGTTTTTTAGCAATCCTAATGCGCTCCCTCGGGCAACACGGTATAATGAGCGATTTTTCCAGATGGGATTCATCTGAGGTTTGAAAAATAATTTTCGGAAATAGAGGGAATACCTTAGCCTCATATTTTATCCCATGTCATACCTTTACTTAATCATCTTGATAGCATATTTATTTATGTAGATTGGTTGGGGTGGCTCCAAATTAGCTTCCATACAAAATTCTCCATGGAAACTATCCTATATTGCCTTTCTATATCCTAGAGTACCGATTCCCGGTGGACAAGTTAGTTAACAAAACTTGGGAAAACAGAAATGTGGCCGGTGGCATTTAATATTTCTGATGTCATCAGAATCATTAAATGACCATAGTTAATATGCCATACCCGGCAATAATCATAAAAAATGTGTAACTTAAAGCCCTTCCATTGGCCTCTTTCGCTTAGTCTAAACTGACGTTTATTAGAGGAAAACAATTCCATTTTGATTTTTTAATGATTAAAGATTTGGTGTATCTAGTTGTTTTTTCTGTCTTAACATGTACGTAACTGTAGGGTGATCTATCTCATAAGTCGAAAAAAAGATTTAATCATATATTATGGTAGCAAACAGAGAGCTTGAAAACAATTTTTGGCTATCAATTGTTATTATACTTGAACGTGGGTAATGACTTATATCAAATGTTCAAGGAATTGCATGGTGGAAGGTCGGCATTGTAATAGGACAAACTTTATTACTTCCCAACTTGATTAAGAGAATGTACGACCGGTCTCGGCACTCTGGGTTGCGTTAAGTTGTGTACCTGATGATCTTGTACTTTCTCTAATAAACTGTGGAAGTAACAAAGTTTGTCTCAATGAGATTGATTAATAATTATGTATATATTTTTTCTAAATCCCCATTTCATTCTGTATTTCACTTACTTCGCCAATAACTCAATTACTACCTCTAAATATTTTCCGCGCTCTTTTATCATTGGCATTGATAGTGAATGCCATTATCAATTAATCATAAAGTTAAAGACGATACCTTCGTCCTAAATAAAGTCACCGTCATAATATACATACCTATCAGTTTATGCAGATTTACCTATTCCAAACAAAACATTTCATAACTGATCCTTCCGTCTCTACCAGGGACGACTAATGCTTTGTGTCCCCCGGCTCTATATTTATGCACCATCTATGGATCATTCAAAATAATATTCTAAAAACAGCATTCTAAAACCATGACCCGTAACTGTCTTTCGGGCTCCTCAATTTTCTCAAGCAGTCTTACTATACAAAGCCGCTCCCTGATTTCTTAATTTAGCCAAATAAGGCGATGGGATTAATATAGTCTGGAATTAATGAGGGTAAAAAAGTCTATGTCATAATGTAGTATGAGTAACGAAAGAAGTATAACGGACTTCAAGCTCAGAATTGCTCAAGCTAAGAAAGCGTTCACGGCGTGGAGAAAATTGCTGAGCTCAAAGAAGAGTCTCGATCGATGAAACTCTGGGTGAAAATATGAGTGGGGGTGGAATTCTACGGATTGGAGGGGCATGGACCATTGGAAAAGCAGACCAGAAAATACATGAAGCTTTCGAAACCTGATTTTGAAGAAGGATGTTGAAGATAAAATAAATACATGAAATATAAACTGAAGACGTTTACAGAAGAATAAAATAGGAAAGAGCTATATTTAACCATAGATAAATTGGACACACCCCGAAGCACAGTGGGGTTGGGAAGAATACATATAATGGAGGGAATAATACAGCAAAAATTCCTAAGAGGAGGGCAATAGGATAAGTACATAAACTAAAAATAAAAAGTACTGTATATATAAGAAAATATATATACTATACATAAGAAAAACAACATGGAGTGAGGGAGCCAGCATTAGGTAAGGAAGGACGGAGGGCTGCAGTCAACCAATCTTACGATGATTTACCGTGAAGGCTTCCGCGGAGTCTTTGTGAAGAAGAGAAAGATTTTCCGGGTGTTTTTCCACGTTTATCGATTTTTGTGGACAGTGTTCCGCCAGCTTCCAGCTGGCTTCTTCAGGTCCGCTGAAGTGTCGATGCAGGGTTCGGTCCGTTCTTTTATAATTTCAACCGAGAGGATGGCTACACTCTTGCCACCGCGTGGAAACGGTTCTTCAGTGGAGTGGACCAATCAAGACACGCCTCTACCCGAGGGCGCGAAAACGGAGTAACAGAAAAGGACAGACCGAACCCTGCATCGATACTTCAGTGGACCTAAAGAAGCCAGCTGGAACGCTGGCGAAATATTTTCTACAAAAATGTATAAACGCGGATGAATACCCTGAAAACCATTCTCTTATGATGATTTAGTGTAAAAGTTACGCAAACCTAGGCTGGAAATTTTCACTTTTACATTGCGTCTAAATTTTAATTTTTTAGCTCACGAGGTTCGAGAGAAATAAATTGTCTTCTTTTATCTCTTACGTTCTTCGTCTTCTTTTCCGGGCGATCTCCATCGGCGGCCTTTCAGTCTTCACCTCCGTCTTCCACCCTATCCGCTCCTCTCGTTCTCCCGTCGTGACGGCTGACGGGACGGCCGAGCCAATCGGTTGAGAAATGAAGATAAACGGCCTGAAATTTCAAAGGGGGATCTAATCTCAAGAGAGAACCAGGATTTCGATGGAAGGATTTTTGTTTCGTTGGCATCGATGCCCCTTAATCTTAGGGTACGTCTGATGTAGTGCTGTACTATGCAATCATATCCTCCTACATCCCCATGCATTTTGACACCTGTTTCCTCCGTTATTTTACTGGCACATGACACCATATGAAACGGTTATCGGTACCAAATCACCAGAGACTGAGACCATCCAGTTCACATCTGGCATTATGTCAGGTACATGCCGCTCATTGACTTTTTCCGAAATAGTAATTTGTAATTAATAATTATACCTCATGGAATCATACTATGGTGTCGATTAAAATTACGATTTTAAACGTGCAACTCTAGAAAAAGAAGATACATGGAAACAATTACTGAAGGAGAACGGCAGTTTGATATCTATGGAACTGTAAGATACATATTAATTGAACTACTGTCGTTAATAATGCACTCAAGTCTAGCATATATATTGCCATACATTAACGTGGAGTACACTCAAATCTTAAAATCTATACTGTCTTACATAAAAATGTAGCGGCGTTTGTCCGTCTGTGAGTATGTTAGTTATCCTACTCCCCAAACACTACTGAACCGATTGAGTTGAAATTTTACATATCCCCAGTGTGTACGTTTAAAAGTGCCACAGAACTACTGGCGTCGGCCCTGGGTGCCCAAAGTTTCCAAAGTGGGTCCTTCGGAACCCGTAGAGTATCGCTTAACTAGAATTTTGTTCACTGTTAGAAAAATAGTAGTAAACCTCTGACTAAAGTGGCAGAGATCCGAGGAATGGTTGGGGCCCTTAAAGCGACCTAAGGCCCAAAATCAGACCTCTGTGAATTTAATTGTTACAGACGAATTGATGGACCAATTTCCATAAAATATTTCACTCAGATACAAGATAGGTATAAAAAACAGACAATTTATTAGAAAGACCCTAGGGCTCAAAGGACTGAAAAATAGGCCCTCCAAGTTAGTTGGAAAAAGTCAATTCAATATGGCACTTTTACTCCAGATTTCCTACATTTTTCTCACATAAGTGTCGCATTCTAATCATAACATATAGTTTAACTTTCAGGCATTTTTCCATCATTTTAAGACAGGGAAACAAGATATTTCTTATACCCACTGATTTATTATTCATGACACCACCGGTTTCGGCTGTAACTCCAACTTCACATTCAATATTAACCATGCACGTGATTTAACAGCCAAAAGAGGTAGGGTTGAGGATAATAAATCTGTGAAAAATACAAAATTGTCTTTTACTTCAAAGTAAAGTAGCGCATTGGGAGCAGGATAGCGGTTTACTCTTTTGTATTTTTAAATTCCTTTCACTCGAGATTGAGGGGTTGAAAGCTGTATTCAGCCGAAAAAATGAAAACGTTCAACTTAACTTGGTTCCTTTACGCAGCAGTATTAGAGCAATTATTTCTACGATTTCTGTACGAAGCCTGGCTCCTAAACTATTGATATAAAAAAGAGTTCTCTCAGCGCCATTGAAAGATAAAATTGATTCCCTAGAAATATATGCCACCCTGTCCAGGATTCTACCCGAGAGCACTGACATAGGAGGCAACGAAATATTGTCCGTAATCGAAACATAATTGAAGTACTGCCATGTGGTCACCGCTCTAAAATGTTCCCCTTTAGCTATAAAAAACTAAAAACATACAAATATTTAGCATGTTCAGCTGGTCCAAGAAAGTTAAGTATAAGTTGTGCGACGGTAACTTATCGAAGTTAAGACATCAACGTCGCTCCATACGCTGCCGCCAGAGAACTGATGTCAGGGAGCAAAAATCAACTTCATGAATTAGGAAAGCCAGATGAATTCCTTCAGGAAAAATTCAATAATAATTTGATTTTTCTCAGGCTAAAATAACTCTCTCTCAGCAGTGAACTTAAAATCGAGCAGCGTTCTCTCCGTTCAATTTCGGTTCGGAAACGCATTTTGATGAGGCTGGAGCGCTAATCGAGAGTTAATGTCATATTTCAATAAATTTTCAAGAAAGTCGAAAAAAATCTTTGGACCTTTTTTCTCTTAAGTAAATCTGTTTATTTGGTTGGCACACTCATGGGTGTTGTGATATAAACTGTGCAAAAAATATATACTCAAACTTTTGCTTTCAGTGATACATTGGTTGGACCAATTGGAATTACAATTCGATAATTTAAGTAAAACTCATAAATGCAAAGACGTAGTTTTAATTCTATGTGTTGGGCCCACACAGGGTAGAGTAAGTAGTCGCCGGATCTGTCTACTAGGGTTCCCTTCTCTTCTTCTTCGGTTATCAACCCATGGGTTGGTTGGCAATAGCACGCCATTCCGCTCTTTGCTCAGCTTTCCTCTTTATTTCGCCATATGAGACGCATCCAGAGTCATTGATGATCTGCTTCTTATAGCTTAATCTAGGACGTCCTCTACGATTTGTCCCCTCAATAAAACCTTCAGCTATAAATTTTATAAAATTATTGCATCGTAGAATGTGACCTATTAGTTTAAGTCTCCTTGTCTGTCTCCAGAGACTTCTATTTTCTTGTACTCTTCTCAGCACTTCCTCATTGGTGATTCTGTCTCGCCAGCTGATTTTCTGCATCCTTCGATAGCACCACAATTCTAGGGCCTCTAATCTGCTCTTTTCATGTTTCCCGATGGTCCAACTTTCACACCCGTAAAGGGCCACACTCCAAACATAACCTTTCATAACCTTCTTTCTTACTTCCAAACTAACATTTTTACAAGTCAGTAGAGTCTTTTTAACATTGAAAGCTATTTTTGCTAGTTGTATTCTATTCTCAATTTCTCGTTTACTCCTTCTATCTTCTGTTATCTCACTTCCCAAGTAGTTGCATTCTGTAACTTGTCCTAGTTCTTCATCATTTATTCTTATCCTAACAGGTTTACAGCAGTCTTGAGCACCGCAAACCATCACTTTAGTCTTTTGCTTATTTATCTTCATTCCATATTGGTCTCTAAGAATTCTTTCCATCTCGTTAAGTATAATTTCTAAATCTTCTTTCTTTTCTGCAACTATGGCAATATCATCAGCATATCGTAACATATCAATTTTATTCCCATTTACTTTGATTCCTACATCAACATTTTCCCTTACTTTATCGATTGCTTCTTGGATGTATGCATTGAAAAATATTGGTGATAGAGGACAGCCTTGTCTAACTCCTTTCCTTATTATAGCTGTATAGGGTTCCCTATGTCGCAAATATTCATTGCCAACTTCAAAATGCTCAAGTTCTGATGCACTTCAACCATCGGCTTATTTAGTTTTTTTTAGATAGATGTATCCAATAGGTTGCGATCTCAAACCGGTTACATTCCATAAATTATTCAACCATTATTAATTAAAGTGTAAGACAGGTTCGCAAAAAGTTTTTCCTGCTCTCTACTCTGCTTTCATGTCTTTATAGATTGAAGGTAGTTGGAGCAACGCTAATCGGATTTGGGACTTTTGCCTTGTGATCATGGAGACCCTATTCCAATTTTATTCTTTAATTTCAACTGCCGTAAGAAATATGAGGTACTATATGCGTCATTAATGAACCAAACCTATAATTTTACATGACTTCAACAATTAAATAAAGTAAATAATTAAATGAATCCACCAAAACTCGACTCATTTTTCTTCACGTCGCACGGTGAAAACGAATTTTCAACGGAAGGTTTTTTGTGATTCTTTAGAAATTATTTCCGTGAGTAATTGATTCATTAATAAAATATAGCTGAGAAAACATCCAAGCTATAGACAGCTAAAACTCTGACGATATCTATACGCTCGAAAGTTCCCATTTTCGTCCAATGCTCACGCGTTATATTTTGGTTATTTTGGCAAAAATTATCATTCCTCTTTAAAATGAAGCCAAATTTAATGAATTTTTTGGGAAATGATACTTCACTCAAGCTATCTTCATCCTTTCGTTGCTACAAACGGCATGGCAAAGGTGTACACATGCGTTGATGTCATTGAATTTGAAATCTTATTCGATGTCATCGGAGATGCACTCAAACATTTTTTTAAAAATCGTTAGTTTGATTTTTTTATAGTCGAAAATAGTCGGCCGAAACGATTTAATCGTACGGCCATGGAGTATTTCCACACGTTGCACTGTTTTGCTTTATATTTTTGCGTGTATCCTCGCGTGTCGCAACGAAAGGGTGAAGGATATTTTGGTTTCATTCACCTCACAGTCGACTCAATTGCCAATGCTCCTCCTGGGATAATCCAGTGCAGCGTCGCTACCTCAACAAGCAGTGAACAAGGATAGTACTGCTTACTTAAACCTGCGAGACATCCGCCTCCCAAGGGGGGGGGAGGAGTGGGACGGCTGTCGGCTGACTTGCTCACGGCGGGCGGTCCCTTGAGAGAGGGCACCGAACACCGGAAAGCAACGATCCTCGCTCTCTTTCACCCTCCGCCAAACCCCGCGGCTTTCCCCGCCCCCCTCCTGCCACTCCCCCTCTTGGGGAATGTCTCGCAGGAGTCCCTCCTCCCACCCCTCCTCTTCCCCGCGGGGCGGGATTCCTCGTCTCTTATTCTCGTTCCCTCTTTTGCCTTCAACCCTGAGGAGTGAAAGGCAATGTGGGGGTGAGTGGAAATGCAAGATTCAAAGGTCTCCGGGAGTTGAAAGAAGCGGAGAAGGAGGAGGTGAGAGGGTGGAGGAAGGAGAGGGAGGGAAAAGAGATGAATGAATGGGCGGCGCGGGGTCGGAAAGGTTAGTCGCGTGTTGAGGAGTCCGCCTCCGTCTCCTACTTGCCCGGGGAATTGTGCGTGTGTGAGGGAGGTGTCGAGACAGATGTCTTCTCGAAGTCCCCTTGTTCATGTCCCCGGAATTCTTCCCCTTTTATAAATGCTCTCGTTGCAAAGAATGAGCTTTGACTTGGAGGGGGCTGAGCCAGGATTTCTTCCATCACAAGGAAGGATTCTTTTTAGGGGTTTTTGTGTAGTGACTACGACTGGACCCTTCCGTAGGATCCTAGAGGAGATGAGGTCTAAGCATGTATGAACTACTTTGTAGCTTGTAGCTCTGACTGTTGGTTACCTATCTACAAGGGTAAGTTTTGGATGAATCACTGATACATCCTGAAATTACACCAATGCCACACCCGATCAACCTCGTCATCTTTTTCATGCAATTCTTCGCTATATTCCACCCAACGACTCCTTATTTACTCTGTTCTTTCAGCAGTTTTCCCGGTATTTTTGAACATATTAAATGTTTACCTATTCTCATTTTCTGAGATCATTTGTAGCTTCATCTACAACCTTTCTATTTAATAATCTCTCTATGCCTTTTCTTTCATTGTGCCGCTTTGTTCTTTACAATACTACTACTTTGGCTTTTTCTCACCCTTCCAGAGCTTATTGTTCAATTATCAGTTACATGTACGTACAAATGCGTATCTCGGTATATACATTCTTCCATTTTCACATCTTACTTATGCTCATAATATTTTCTTCTGCGATCCACGGTTGTATCATTGAGTTTTAGGTATCCTTACTGCTAAGGTTTTGTCACTCTGTCTAACCTGATCTCTTACTCCCAAGTGTGACACAGTATCCATTCCCAAAGTGGAATTTCAACTCCAGACCTTTCGGTTTCCTAAAGGGCGCGTAACTAATTTGGGAACTTAGAAAAAAAATTGAAAATGCAGAATTAGCGGGAATAAAATGTTATCACGCTACCATCATCACATTTCTGTATTTAACAAAAAAAAACAAAACTCAAATAGGCTCATTTCGGTATCTCGAGTAACGATCGATGCATCCTCGCGGAAAGCGCACTGAATTAAAGGATACTTGGTAGGAACCAATTTGACAAAAATTAAAATGAGAAAACTAATGACATTTTTCAGAGGAGAGTGAAGTACTTTCTTGAAACAACATAGACTTTAAGATCGATCGCGCCGAGTTTTAGTCTTGTGAGTAATCATAATGTGTCAAAAACACCTCTCTCATCACTTTTGGTGGAGACTTACGTTTCCATTCTCACAAGTGACTCGATTACCACAATCGAGACGGAAAGTGCTCTTTCTCGTAACGTGGAAACATGGGCATACTTCGACAGGGAAGCCTATCATTGTTAGTTTCACCACAAAAATCAAGTTATTGGAGTATATTGACTTCTGGCAAGGAGTAAAAAGCTGCCATCATATATATTATACCCTAAATTTGTCTTAAAAATATAAAAATATCCGATATTTACGGTCACGCAAAGAGACATGTTTTCTACAGTGTTCCGGCAGCCAACATGCCCGCGGCACCCCCGAACACGCAGACGAACACCGAAAAATGGAAGAATATGTCTTTTTGTCATTCTAGTAATGTTGGAATTGACACATTTCCAGTTGCAGATGAATTTTTGTATGAGTGGGATAATTATGGCTTCCATTGTAAAGTCCCGGGAGAAAATTAGAACTCCGAAAAAGTAAAAAAAAGAGTAGGTTTTCCCCGGGGGGAAAACTTCGACCATTTACTATTTGATTTTATCCCTCCTAACAACACCCACGATTAACTTTAATATTCCACTACAATTAAAAAAAAAATTACCAAATCATATTTCTGAAGAAAAAAGCAAAGGAAATGTTTATGAAGTATGAATGAACTTCACAGGTATAGGAAATCGAATAAGAGCGGAAGCTCAATTATAGGCTCTTCAAACTCCTCTTTCACCATTTGATTCCAGCGTCGATGAAAATCAACGAATTTCTGACTTAAATAAGCTCGTTCCTGTATCTAATTGAAAATTTTTCATACCTTGATGCAAAACCAACTACATTGAATGACATTAAACTTTGAAAATCTATCTCTCAAAGTTTACTCGCGTAAATGGCTTTGCAGAGAGCTGCATTCATACGCTCGAAGGTGGTCGAGAAATTTAGCAGAAAAACTGCTCTTTTAACGCGAATGAAATGAGTTTTAAAGCCATGGAATAGTAGCACAAGGCAAACTTATTTATGCTATATATATATTAAGAACTCATCTCCCTTCTTTGGTTAAAGAGGCATTTGGAGCAAGATTGCTAAGTTATTCTTTGGTTCTGGTTCTGGGATATTATTTTAACTGCTGAATTTAGCACTGGGCCAAACTTAATGGGTATTTTGTATAATCTCGTCTAAAAATTTTCCTATCCACCCAGAAAACCAACCTCGTCCAGAAGGTAAGAGCGGGACACTAATCACGGAAAATTGACCTTAATAGTTCCTTGAAAGGGAGATATGAACGAATCTCTTTTTATTTCCAATGAACTCATACGCTCAGATATTTTCTCAGAAGTGAAAACGGTTGCCCAAATCAAATGGATGGACAAAAAAGACGAAATGTAAGTTCAGCGCATTCATACATTCCAAGCCACATAGGGGGTGCACCCGGAAGGTCGGTAGCGTGCATGGGTCAGGAATCTCGGTTCTTTTTGAGAGACTCGGAGGAGTAAAGTAGAATACGAGGCCCCCTGGGAGTCATTCTTAAAATGAGAGAGGAGAGAGAAGACAGGAATGAGGAAGTTTCAAAAGAACGCACAGGAATAGAAAAATCCGAAGAAAGGACCAGGCTCATAATGGGAAAGGAAGGGCGACGACGACACGGAAACCTTCCGGGGAGTATATCTGGCTACGGGAGAAATGATGGCGCCAAAAATACTCCAGTTCACGGACCTTCTCACGGTTCCACCAGTGGAAGAGGTCATTGAGAATGTTTTTGGTGCTCCGTCCGACCAGTTAGGCATCTTTCATTCATACTTCACGCGCCCTGCTACCATTGGAATCGAACCAGCTATGAAAGAGATCTTGCAGACTCCCTTCAGGATCAGAGTATATACTGAGAAGGAAAATAGATTCGTCTGCCATTTTATGCAGTAGTTGCTACGTGCATCGACCATATTATCAACAAGTTCCTTCAACGTAAAACCTTGAAATCATTGACATTCGCTTAGTGATTTTAAACGGATTGTAAATGTTTGGCAGTTGCACGAAAGGAAGCTTATG
Organism: Ceriagrion tenellum; assembly: GCA_963169105.1. Classification (NCBI taxonomy): domain Eukaryota; kingdom Metazoa; phylum Arthropoda; class Insecta; order Odonata; family Coenagrionidae; genus Ceriagrion; species Ceriagrion tenellum. The sequence continues at coordinate 26,400,351 of OY720634.1, read as the reverse complement.
CAATTCGTTCAGCCTGACCTGACTAAAATGTTGATGTACGGTAAAGTCCAGGAGGGAATCCCAATTTAAGGAAAATAGTGGAAAACCTCTGACTCACAGATTTATATAAGCTGTGTCCCAATTCGCCATTTAGGCAGCTCAATCGGCAGATTTAGGGAGGACGCCATTTTGAAGTGTGTCCCAATTCGTTAGGCATCATGGGGGAGCGGATTTAGGTGCCTTTCTCGGGGGTGAAATTTAGGGTAGATGGAGTTTATCCTAAATCCGCCTCCATATTGGATTTCCCATCATGCAAAGCGCTGCATGCGTCGTACTTTGATTGTAATTGAAAGAATTCTCTAATATTTCGCAACCCAAAGCCCGACTACAAAAGATAAAAGTCTACTTAGTACACTTAAAAAAACGAATTTACATCCCAGAAAACCGACACAAACTTAAATACCCCGAAAACTGAAAACTAACGAATCTCCAAACAACGAAATGGATGAAAAAATGTTAATTCACTTTTAAAATCTCACAACGCATACGAAGGTAGCCACAGGCGCCAAAAATATCTTAATTTCAGGTTTTATTTGTTTCATTCAGTCCTTTATTAATTACTCATATGTTGTTCATTCCTTTCCAGCTCGGTAGACGGCAACACTAGCGAAGGATGTCCCAAATCAAGCTCCCTTAGCGAAAGGCCTCTAAATATTTAGGTAGCTAACCTCATCCTCCCTAACGCCTAACGAATTGGGACACGGCTATAGGTTTAACAACAAGAATAACAATCAAATAATGCTTGAACTTCCGATGACTTCCCTCAACCACAGAGAGGCTGTTTCCTATGGTAACTCTGTTTATGGAGGGTTGAGGCACTGCACAGTACGAATCAGTTTAGTTCTTCTTGGCTAGATAGGAAACAGACTTAACATGCTTGGATAAGTCTACCAGAAAAAAACTAGCTGGGTTTAGTATTTGACTTATCTAACCGTTGGGAAATTCAATGGGACATTTCAGGCATCTAAGATGGTGAACCTTCCCTGTTGGATTTAAAAAAGAGGGGGTGAAACTTTATAGAGTTGAATAAAATACTGTGGACTGATCGTAGGACAATAATTCACGCCGCTGTTGCATACGCCCTCTAGAAAAAAATATCGTTTACGTCACATTAATTCTCAGTATGGCGATAATGATTCGACAACGAACTTTCCATCCCAAAAACCTTCCCCGCTAATTATTAGTTCGGCACTAAAGGTACCTTGAGCGAGATAGTTGCCTAGTCATAATGGAGTCCATAATCGAAGAATATGTTTTAATTTCAGCTGCTGTAAGAAGCACGAATTAAACATTGCTTTATAAATGGTGAAATAATATACTTTTTTATAACTGAAGTTATAAATAGTTAAATAAAAATATTATCATAAGTCTTTCACTTGACTCATTTTATTCACGCGGTACGCTCATAACTCCTTCACAATGGAAGGTTTTATTTTGTGATCCTTAAAAATTTACGGTGGTGAAAATATGATTTATTTTTAAAATAGTTAAGAAAACATTCAAAATAGCTATAATTACCCATTTCTTAAATAATGTCTCTTTAGAGTGCTTACACGTACCATTTCCCATGCAAAAGGGTCGGTATTTTTCATCAAAAATCTCGGAAAGTAGTTCGGTAAGGGGCTGATGTTTTGGTATCTTTGAAAGGGTGAGATGTTTTTCTTTAAATGAGACCAAATTCATTGATTTCCAGATTAAAAGATATTTCCCCGTAACTACCTTCAACTATTCACCCATTCCTCCCCTAAAGCAAGGAATGAAATGACACTGCGGAAAGCGGTGGAGGGTAAGGAAACGCCCCCTATTGATACCCCACTCAAGTGTGAGTCCCACTTGAGATGTCATCACGGGTGCTTAGAACCAGTGGAGGACTGCCCTACACCAATTAAACTACCCCTCTAGTTTGAAGGAGGCTGTAATTCATTGAAATAAAAATGGAGTTCTTTTGACTTTTGCGACGGAACCTAGAGCCTGAAGTAATAAAAGTACTCGAAGAGTGCCTTCCTCGTTGTGTACCTGCCTGTTGAATAATTAAACCGATAAAGAGGAGAGATCTCATTTTTTTGCGAATGAAACTGGAGAACACGATAAAAAACAGGAGTTTTTTTTAAATACGGGAACCCGACAAAGAGGTCGAGTGGGAAAAAGGATAGAGGAACAGAGAGAGGTGCCTTCAGTTGTCGCATGTCCGTTGTTAACTGCCCGGGCGATTTGTCTGGAGGGCTTTTGAAATGCCGTAACGCGGGGACTTTGCCTTGCTCTGCAGTTGGGGAGCATGGGTAGAACGAAAGCGGTCCGATTTCATCCCTTCTCTTTGTGTCTCCCTGGCTGCGGTGCATCGGATAAGCGCGGGACGTTCCCCAAGGCGCCCGGCCCGGCGCGTCCCGCGCATTCTGTGTAAACGGGGGCATCGCTGGGCGACGCCGCTCCAAGTGCTGAGCTCTCTTGGACGATAGAGAGCACATGAAAAGCGGAAAGGGAAACAACAGAAACACGGAATTAAGGTAGTCTGAGCGAGTTCCCTAGTCATAATAGAGACCATATTCGAATAATACTTTTTAATTTCACCAGCTGTTGGACATAACTATTAAATATTGCATTATTAACGGTGCAATAATATAGTTTTATATGACAGAAATTGTAAGTAATTAAATGAAAATATCTAAATAAGTCTTTAACTTGACTCATTTTTTTCGCGCGGTGAGTCTCCTTCAAAACGGAAGGTTTTATTTTGATACTCAAGAATCTATTGCGGTAACAATATGATTTATTTTCATACATATTTGAGAAAACATACAAACTACACGTTGTTAGTTTTTTTACGACATCTAAGTGTTAGGAATACCTCATTTTGTAAATAATGTCTCTTTGGAGGGCATACACGTGCCGTTTCCCATGTAAAAGGGCTGGTATTTTTTGGCAAATATCTCCAAAATTAATGTGGTAAGGGGTTAAATTTTTGATGTCTTTAGAAGGGTGAGATATTTTTCCATAAAATGAGACAAAATCCATTGATTTCCAAGTAAAATGATATTTCGCTTAAACTACCTTAATTGTACGGGAGAGACAAATCCTTTTGGGACGGAAAGCGGATACGGGAATGCATCGGAATAAAACGATGAGCGAGCAGGAAGAGGATGAAAAAGGAAGTTCAGGGTTTGCATCCTGAAGAGTGACAACTAGAGGAAAGGAAAAAAAATCGCATCATTACTGTATTTCTGGTTGAATAACACGGGGATGAACAATGTTTCATCTCCGCATAAAGAATCAGAGGGCGGAAGGATGAGTTATCCCCCAGGATTCTTAAATCCTCTCTTTATACCCCATTAAGGATCTCAAATACTCTGCCAGTTGTATACCACGGCCGAAAACGCTTTCGAAGGCGTCTACGGGCTTTTATTTTACTCTCTCTAATGCTACGTTTTACTTTATTTTTAACTTTAATACAGGTTATTTGGCATGGCTCCCTACGCATTCATAAAAGGCGAAACTCTCCTTTACGTTAAGGGCAAGAGACAATCAGCCGTCACTGGCATCATTGCCAGGAAAATTTCTATCTAGAAATACCTAACTTGCGCATAATTATCAAAACAAGGGAAATCAAGCTTTGTCCAGAAATATCTTCCCTATCCCCTTTTAATGTTGCAGCCGATTTGAAAAGCATCCAACAAATCCCTGATTACAATGGAGTTGCCATGGGAAAAAATTGGCCTCGACGGGACTCGAACCACGGACCTTTTCCGAGTCAATGCGCAGACCGCTACGCTACCCAGACTTTCTAATCCTCACGACAATTTAGAAGGATACGCAGGAACTAGATGTTAAGCCCTTGCGATCAATCAAAAGGCAAACGCGGATTTTTTTGCCGATGTAGGATACAGTCCTCATGCTGTGGCTTCATTCAAGCCCGTTCTCCCTTGCGTTGCTATCTTTGATGGACCGCAAGGGCCTAACATCCAGTTAATACGTATCCTTCGAAATTGCAATAATGATTTGGAAGACTGGGTAGCATAGAGGTCTGCGCATTAGCCTAGGAAGCCAAAGGTACGTGGTTCGATCACTGGTACAGGCCAATTTTTCCTCATGGCGAGTTCAACGTTTTCCACCGCCGTATCCGAGGCAAGCCTGCATACTATCCATCTAATGCCACTTCAATCAAATCTGTTTGCGCATGCCTCTAATGTAGGGATTTATTTTGGTGGCAAGTATAGTAACTTTTTGCCTTTTACACAATTATTTCGACCACGGAAGAAAAGTAGATTTGTCGAAAATAAGGCGATCGCTACGACGCGTACGACATAAGGGAGAGAGGGGCTAGTTGATACAGGAGCACGTTGATACACTGTAATTTTTGAAGTGCCCACATTCGATTCAATATACGTTAATTCCACACTTTAACAAAATAAAAAAATAACAACAACAAAAACAACAGGTGTGGACCCAGTTTTCGGCTGGCGCCTCTTCAGGGTATGTATAAGGTCACTGGAATTTTATATCGCTGGTGCGGGAAAATATTGGCCCGGCATTCGTCCTAGCACGGTGGAAAACCTGTAAAATCAGCGTCCGGTCGCAGAACCTCTAAATATAAACGGACGCCGTCCTAGACCCGATAGAAAGTGATCGTGTAGTTCGTGTTCCGTGATGCTTGGAGGAACGTCGCTTTGTTCACTTCTGTGTTTTTGAAGGTGAAAAGTGATATTTTTCATCGCCGTTTGACTGTCTCTCGTAACAATTGTTTAAAGGTTCAAGGTAAGTCGGCTTGAGTGTTGTGTTAACACACTTTGCACCTTAAAATTAAGTATTAGTTTGCACTATTGGACCTTATATTATCCAAAACATCGATTCATTTGCAATGGTGACTTAAATTGCAAACATTCTTTGTTTTCACTATCAATAAGAACCTTTTATCTCCATATATAATCATCAAATTTTAACAAAGTGCACATTGTAACGTCACAGCAAAAATCCTTGGGAACCCATGCGCTTCATTTCCCACTGTGCCATTAGCGGCGCCGTTGTCCATGGCGGGGAACGAATTGGAAGGCGGAAAACTTTCCTAGGCAGCGGCAGAATCTTGAACTAAAAGGTCATTTTCGGCCGAAGTGTACTGCCCCCTTAAGAGGAGGGGTGTGATACTGAATCAGAACGTGTGCAGCAGAGATCGGAAATGCCTCGCCCAGACTACCATCGCACGGACCAACGTACGTATGATTGTAGTGTGAACGAGGCACAGCGTTACCGTGTTACCCTCACTCCTCTCACCAGGGCATCGGGTGAACAAGTATCAAGCAAGCGATTGAAATGAGAAATACAATATTTCTGCGGCGTTTTGAGACTTTATAAATGTTTTTTTTTTCCCAGCAAAAGACGGATTTCTATACATATTTATTTAAGTAACATCATTTTCTTCACCTTAATGATTAACTTTTTTCATTTTTGTGATTCATTTTTTCCGGTTTCTGCTTGCGATAGCAGGACTACCTCTCTAAAGTTACCCGGAACTATGGATTACAATGGTGAGGACATGCAGTCACACTAAAAATAGAGCGTAGTATCGTACGTATAGTAGTGTGAACGAGGCATTAGATATCTAACGGGCCGGCACGATAATATTTTCAATTTAAACCCTAACGTGGAAACGATGATAGGGTATCTATCAAACCATCCGTGGGAATTCAGCATAAAGTCTCTAATAAGTTTTAACCTTATGTTTTCTTTCATACTCAAATATCATCACACAAATTTGATAAAACCCCTCGTACAATGGAAGATTTGACCGTAAACATAAAATTAGGGAATAAGAGAGCCAAGAACCCTTTTTCTATTTAGAAGGGAAACTCCAAGTGTGCTCTTAACGCTTAAGAGCTACGAGAATGACATGAAAAATTACTTAATGACGGATTGAATAACATGAAAATGAGCAAACTTTCATTTCAGCGCGTTCCAAGGAGCAGAACCCAAGCGAGAGGGGATGAGTTTCCTGAAATGCTCAACCCGCAGGAGAGAACCTCGGATTGACTCTTCGAGAGGGATAAACATTCCGAATGCTAATTCTGTAACGTGAGAGGACCACTCAAAAGCAATATACTGTTGATATGCTCCAAGGAAAGGCTGGATTAGGAAATTTATACGTGTCGGAGTTGCGCGAGGTAAGATTGGAGGACAGGTGAGGGCCGTGATAGAGAGGGAAGGATGTTGGGTTAGCAGGGAAGGGACAGAAATTGAATACTATTTCTGAACGGTGGATCCCTGAAATCTCATGGAGTAAAAGAAAAAAAAACAGGGATTGGGAAACTGTCGGGGAAGTTATTTCAAAGTTCCCCCCATATAAGTAATACGTAGCAAAGAATGAAGTGAAATGCCTAGGAATCACTTCGGCTTTAAATCTAAGATGGATGACAAAAATACTAATAATTGTGTGAAACCCACTTTGCAAAAATCATTTATGCTTATGCAAAAATTATACTTATTCGTGTCACGTACTAGTGAAATATTTCAAAAAATAGGTTAATAATTGACCAATGAATGGACAACAATGATATTACATGTCAAAGGCTATTAAAAGTGACAAACAAATAATTATTCGTATAGAAAAACTGGTTCAAAATCAGCCGGTGAGATATTTCGCACATTCACTGTGATTCAAGAGAGGCACCCACTTGCAATAAAAAGGGGTAAACGACACATGGACGACAGAGCAGTGAACGGCGGCTCGGAGAGAATCGCGATTCCGGCAAGAGACGCAATCGACGAGCCGAAATTTCCGAATCAAGTCTCGTCTCAAGATAATACCGCTCCGGGCGATGAAATACGGACGGCCCACGCCTCCCAAACGAAGAGATACGGCTGTCCCCTTGCGGGAGGGAAAAGGAGGATGTATAGGGAGAAACAGATCGTTCCGAGAGGGGTTGAAAAGGGCGGGGTGTGCGTGCGGGGGCAGGGGGGAGGATATATGAGGTGGGAATGAGGAGGGTTTAGGAGAAGGTGCGATCCCTCTCGTCGGCCGCTTCCACGCCGACTGAAGATATCGCCTTCTTCACGGCCTCGTGCCCTTTAATCGTAGATACCTGCGTTCAACTTCACAAGACAAGATGAACGGCGGATTAGAATTTCTCCATTGACATCGCCATGCGACGCGAAGCAATTCTCATTCTAACATGATATCGTGCCTTCTCTGCGTTTCCTCTTTTAGCTCTTAGGCCATATCTACACAGTGGGAGGAGTAAACACAAAATCTTCAGATACAGTTAAATATATTTCAATTACCTGAATTCTTATATATCGTGTGGGAATACACATAAAAACATATGAAACATCGCATTAAAGTTACTAGGTTTTGTTAAACATATTATAGGAAGGTCTTCGGATGAAACAGTCAAAGAGAGATGCTACTTCGCTCTGGTTAGGCCACACCTCGAACGCCACGAGCATTTGGCATCCTGGTCAAAAGCATTTAACAAAAAAAAAAAATAAAATACAAATAAAAACAGCACGCTTTGCTAAAAACTACTACGAGATAACATATAATGTCTCATAAATTTTTCAGGGATTGAGATGGGAGCCCCTAGAGACTCGGAGGTTACTAGGCTTAGCTTAGAACTGGTGTGTTTCAGAGCGACACAGAGAATATTATCATGACGCCTCACTACATCTCTAGATCTGACAGAAACGATAAAATAAGAGAGATAGGTCCATTGCCGGAGAGATAGGTACATTGCTGGAGAGATAGGTACAGAAACTCGTTCTTTCCGTTCACAATAAAAACTGAGCTCCACTAAATACTCTCCCATAATACAAGTTACCATTTCGCCTCCCAAAACCTTATCCCTTACATTTGTACACGGTTGGTGTCCTAACACCCCCTGCCACACGCCCATGCGGCGGCAGAGTAGTATGTAGATGAAGATATTAGTAATTAACTCCAGAAACGATTTTGTGGGTCAATCCCTCTCTTCACATACCATCCCTACAGTACACTGAAGTATCAAAAGCCATGCGCAGAGCCTGGAGAGAAAAACTGAACGAGAGTATGTAAAGATGTGCACTCCCAGCAATGAACTTGTAAAAAATATTTGTTATAAAAAGACAATGCCCATTTTGGTGGCCAGGTTGGTAAGATGAGGGTACGGCCATCCAAAGGTCGTGGTTTTGAATTCAGATTTCTGACTATATTCATTGCTCGTCGTAGATTTAAGTTATGAGGTTTGATGGTGCAATATTATGGCCGATAAAATGGAATCTTCACTTGAAGTCAGAAGAAAAAATAATATATATTTCCATATTTGCCAACTCGGGGTGAGTCATTTAACACCCCTGAATCACATACATAAAACATGAACCGCAACTAATTCTGGCCACCAGTGTTTCATTAGGAGGAATTGAATCAACAAAATTAAGTAATCAAGAGAGAACTATTGCCACGGTGTATATTTCGATAAGTATTAAAAGAAAGAAAAAATTAATTATGCATTGTGGAAAATTGAACAACGATCGCGATTCGCTTATCAATAACTTTCTGAAAATCATTTACTTTCTTATCATCAATAACTCCTTGACTGTGACAATCCTGAACTATTAAAGCAATTCCATACCCTAGTGCCAATGTATTTATAATTTAAAGACGGTTTAGAAGAGTCCATCAACTTTTTTGGAACGCGTCTATCTTCGCTAAGCTTTAATTAAATTGATGTAAGTTGACTTTTGAACCCTACACACCCTTCTCTCAGATCCCGCCAACACACTCAAAAATGTACAAAATATCTTAAATTAAAGCTCAATATAACTGAGATGATGATACAATCAAACAAATCGTAGATTTGTAATAAATCTAGGGGCGTACCTTTGGGTTAAACAAAGGAGGGTTGGGCGGACAAAATCAATAGGGCGACAAAGGTTGAGGGTCGGATATAATTTCAAATTTTAACTAGCTTGGACAGAAGATAGTTCCTTACCCTTTAATAAAACAAATAGCTATTGAAATGAAATGGTACATTGTAGCACGGTCACCTTCGACATAATACCGAACAATTTGAGAGGAAGTTTGTGGAACAATACTATCTTGATAGTATCATCAACGCAGTTTTCTTGAGCTCTAACTCAAAAGATAGTTTTGTACATTTTTCAGGGTGTTGGCGGGAACAGAAAGATGGGTGTGTACGGGTCAAAAGTCAACTTATATCCATTTAATTAAAGCATAGCGAGGATAGACGCGTTCACAGAAAGTTGAAGAACTCTTCTGAACCGTCTTAAAATTAGTACATAGGAACTAGGGTCTATAGTTGCTTCAAAAGTTCAGGATTTCCACGGTCAAGGAGTTGTTGACAAGAAGAAAGTAACTGACTATCGGAAAGTAAATGAATGAATTTATATTAAACAAGTACCTAAGTAAATAAAAAATAAATACAAAAATAATAATGTTAAACATGCGCCCCGCCCCATAAGGCTAGCCTATGCAGGAGGGCGTGTCAATTTGGAGGGCAAAAATAAAAATTCATGATTTTTGCATCTAAAAATTTGCCTTTTGATGTATAATATCCTAATGAAAATGATTTTTCCTTATTTTTAAACATTTACCTTGGCAAATTTGCGCTTGATTATAATTTATATGGAAATTTTCGAAAAAACGGGGTAATTAAATAAACACCCCAAAAAAATTTTCTCAAAATTGGTATAATAAACTCAAACACTTTTATGTACATTTTGTCTCTATTATTAAACATTAAAAACACAAGAAAAAATATTTAACAAGTTTTAACCAACAATATTAATCAAATCTTGCTTCGATTCATTCTTAGATATCAGTCTTCCTTAGACATCAGCTTCCTGGCCTCTAATGAATCCTTCTCGTTTCTCATGAGTATACTCTTTGCCAGAAACCTCTGTTACTTGTTTCACACCCCTCTCTATGGACTATCCATGATATTTGCCACTTTGAAACTTTCATTGGCTCTTCAACAAACTCTCTTATCTCTGATATTTTGAGTTTACAAGTAAGTGGAGGTTCATTTACTTTTCTGACCAGTCTATCAGTTCCAAAAGGGAAGTTGGATTTAGACATACTGCAGGTGTTATCCTAGGCCAAACAGATGGGTCTCCTGGTGTATCATCATCTTCATTCCTTAATTCAATTATCTTATCAACCCCTGTTTTCCTTTCTTCTTGGTTTTCCGAGCATTAAAGTGTCTGAAGCACCATTTCACAAAATGCGAACCAAAATGCACTTTGGATTATTGGAAAAACAATATCTGCCACTACCTTCTTCTGAGATTTTAGGAGCTTCAATTGATAAAGAATTTGGCGAGGTCCTTCCACCAGAGAGAAGTTCTATTGGATTTTAAACCAGCAGGGATAGTAAATGCCAACAATGTATTTCACAAGCAGTTTTATCACCTTCAAGTTGTTGCCTTTAAGGTCATGTTTTGAAACCCATACGCGACAAATCCTAATTGCAGTTGTTAACCACCGAGAGTGGCTTATAGGATAAATTTCTGTTCGGCCAGATCAGTTGGAAGTACACCTGTCCTTAAGGCCTGAGTTATTCTGTAACCATAAGCCTGATCCGTAGGGAGATCTTTGATAACTGTGTCACTTAATAAAACCAAAGGCTCTGGAAAGGATATTCGGACAAATGAGGCATTGATTTCAAGTTCTGTTGCAGTATCAAGCATGTTGCAAATCGTACCACTCCACTTGCTGTTGGACAAAGTTTTTCCATCCAAATCTGTGATCTAGTGCCGCAAGGGTAGCTCCTTAGCATGAAGAGCACAAACCAACCATATGAGTTTACGATTCAGCTTTGCCTCAACCCAATGCATGACTCCTCCTTCTCAACTAGTGTTAACTTCTTTCTTCTTTCTTCTTCTTCTATTCTTCCAATTCTTACCTAGTCCTGCCCCATCTGGTCTATCTCTTCTCAAACTAATATTTCATCGCTGGACTGTGTCTGCAACTTCTATGCTAAAATAGTTAAGAATAGATTACCACAGTGTCGTAACATGTCCACCAAGGCTATTCTATCCTATCTCTCCATCCCTAATCTCCCCACTCATAGACTCACAGCAGACTTAATATTTATTTATAATATTCTTAATTCCACCATCGACTGCCCTGAATTGCTCTCTTTTATCAATTTCAAAGTTCCCTCCCGCCCCACCCGTTCTCACCCTTTACTCCACCTGCTTCCCATTCCTAGACTTTCGATCACTAAACGTTCTCTTTTCTTCCGCCTCTCCTCTCTATTGAATTCCCTCCCTTCCCACATAGATCCTTTTGCACTTTCATCTAAATCCTTTATAAGCCTTTCTCTTTTGTATCTTTCACCTAAGTAGTTATTCCCCCAATTTTCATTTTCTTTTTTTCATATATTGCCATAATTTCTGCTTGCAACCAGTTGTTAAGTTTGCTTGTATTTCAAGTAATGTATGGGGTGTGTGTATTGTTACAGGACCACTATAAAATGGCGACATAGCTGTATGTGGTTTTATTACTTTAAATAAAAAATAAATAAAATAAACATTCATCGAGTCACCATCGATAGCCTGCAAACTGTTATCAGTGCTGTTTTTCTTTAAGAAATCTACAAGATGGTTAGCAATACTTCAGCAGGTTTCCTTTTTCTTATGTCTTTCTCTGGAGTAAAATGGCAAAGATACCTCCCACCAGGCTCACTGCACACAGTTTAATGCTCTTCTTTCACAATATTTGGAAGCTGATGACTTGAGTCATCTGCTTGTAATAGGACTTCTGTGGAATCTTTGCGTCCATCAAAGAAAATACATTCAATATTACCTATCTGGCATCGAGCATGAAATTCTTCATCAAGTGATTTCATGACTTTTTCTTGTGCCCTTTTTACTTTATTGTGATCAACCACAAGTCTCCTCTCTCCTTCAGTAATTAATCCAGCATCCAAAAATACAGCTATTTTAATGGTAGCTGTAGCACGTAGACCGACACCATACCTAATACTTTGCAATGCGACATTGCGCAATTGTAATGTATTGTAATGACTTGTACTTGACGTAGAAGGTACATCAGAATCATCACATGGAATCTGCAAAGGACCTTCAGATACTTCAACCCAAACATCAGTTGGCTCTTCATCTTCGTCGGAGAGAAGAACTTCATTTGGTTGTAATGTTAACTCTTCCTCCCTTTTCTGCTTATATTCAGAAATTCTTCGTAAATCATCTTCTTTCCTCTTCTGCTTTTTAGTTTGTCTTCTGTGCTCAGGTAGATCTGGTAATCCAATTTGATACCGTCCAACAGATTCAAACTTCTCTCTTTGACTCTTAATAAACACTTGTTCTTTGACAGGGAACTTCATATCCTTAGAACAAGAGCTGGAGATGTGCACTTCATGTTTACAGTCAGCACCACCTGGACATGGACCCTCAAATTCTGAACTTAGCTTAATATCACACTAGAAATTGAGGATGTCAAAGAGCTTGTTTAACGTTGCTATGAAAGCCTCCTTCACTTCCAGTTTTCCTTTGCCAAGTGTTATGTTTTTGGCCTTTTTCCAGTTTTCTTCTATCTTGTTCAGGGCTGTGACAGTTTGCTGCGAATTTTACATGAAACGTAAAAATATCACGAATTTGAAGTAGCTATTTACCAATGTACTTGCCATATCTTGTAAATATTATTGTGAATAGCTAACCAAAACACAACTTTTTGACCCCCCTCATTTTTGGAAAAAGAAAGTTAATAAAATCGACCCGCCCTACTTTGCAGTATCCAATAAAAAACAGGAGAATTTACAGAGGATCAGCTTAAAAGATAATTGATTAGCGGACATCAGAGCAAATCATATCTAAAGGATGAGTCATGACTATAGTATGGACTGTAGTAATGTATGGGGTGGAAAACTTAGTGTTTACCTCCGGAAGGTGTGATTGATTTTGGAGTTTTTGAGACTTGTAAAAGAAAAGAGAGTATATGAAAAATAGGGAACATACAAGGAGAAAGAATTGGGGGAACGAGGAAATACTGAAGATGGTGGGATGAATAAGGAGTTCGAAATAGGAAAGAAAGTGAAACAAATTTCGGATGATATGAAATGAGGCAGAAGAAATGCGGAGCTTAGGTGAGACTTCATGCAAGCATATATTAATAGATAGGCTAGAACATAGTTTAAGAATTTTCTTCATTTGGGAGTTGACTGAGGAAGGACCTTTCGTTATGAAAATCAAGCAATGCCTTAAACAGGGCCGCTCCTAGAGCTAGTGGAACTTCGGGAAACTATGCTTTTTGGGGCCACAGGCAACTATGATTTGTGCGGCCCTCGGCAACTAAGGGGTTTTACGGGCCCTAAAAATTCAGTTATCAGAGTCGTATATCGTAAAACCAATGCGTATTTTGGTTTTTTAGGATTCTCAACATATTATTCAATTTCAGAAGAATCTTAATTTCCAGTATTAAATAATAAATGTTAAATTCCAGAATCAGGGTATGAGTCCTAAACAGCGAACTAATTTCCGTATCTAGACACAAAGAGAGACGATTAAGGTGCACTGTGACCATTATGAGATACCATAATAAGGCGGTCACACCAGATTTTTATCGCTATATTTTTTTCATCCGGTGATGACCAAATTCCTCCAAAATGCGGGGGCCCGGGCAGTTGTCCCGCTGGCCCGGCTCATGGGGACCGGAAAAAAGATAACGCACCAACTAAAGCATGTAACACATCTGTGGGAGACAAGTAACGGTATCATTCACGCGGTGGGCTAAAGCCTCGATGTTAATATCGACTTATTTTTCTTCCCTGGAACTTTATCGATGGGAAAAACAAAGGAATGGGTGTGTTAAGGTCAGCAGTCAATGAATACCTGTTTAATTAAAGGACGACGAGGAGGGGCCAGCCACGTGATTGATGGTGAACTCCTGAGTTTCGTCCCTCGAAATAACTCACGTAGATCAGGACGCATTCCCGAAAAGTTATTTCGAAGGTTTCAAATTGAAAATTACCGAAACCAAACCATTATCAAACTTAATCAACATATAATGCCGTATTAAATCAAGAAACTACTCAAGATCTTAATATAATAATATGACATTAAATGTTGATTAAGTTAGATGTTGGTTTAACTTTCGGTAGTTGTCACCTTTTTTAATGAGTGTTGGGAGAAGAAAATTTCATAAAACGCCATTGAATATCTGGAAGGATTAAAAACAGTCTAAAGCGCTGGCAAACATTAATACATAGTTTTATCATTTGAACAAAAACCTCAATAATAGAACTGAAAGAAGGTTAAATACAATGGCCAAGAAAGAAAATAGAATAAAAATTTAGATTATCTCAAATATAAAAAAAAATTCACCGGAGCATGCTAGGCAGGTGAGGGTGGTTATAACGGGGCAAAGGGTGGTAGATTGAAAATGAGGGGTGAAATCAAATGAAGCTTTGGAGGAGGAGGGGGAGGAGGAGGGAATAGGGGGATGGAGTAGGGGGCGTGGCGTGGGTCGAAGGCTCCGGGTCGCGTGGCTGAGGTTATGCGGGACGCGTGGACAGGTGTGTTGAGTTGTAAGAGGCCGAGGGTAGCCACGGACGGCAGAAGGGAGGGCAGGTATAAGAATGGGACAAAAGAACCCTCTCCAGGAAATAAGGGTACGTGACCGATGCCGCGGAGCCGCCTCCGCGCTCCCCACACCCCCCCCATTATCCAGGAATCCCTTCGGCGTCCTTGGAAATCCGCCCCCATTTAAAAATAGGAAACCTTCTCCACCCCATAGCCAACTGGTGTTAAAGCTATCGGAAATCCTGTGATCCCTCCTCCTCCCGCCCCCTTTCAACCCTCTTCACTGTTACGAGGGTGAAAAGGGTATGGTTGATACCACGGCCGAAGGTAGAATAGAACTGATATAAGAAGAAGCAAAAAACGCTTCACAGGAATTTTTTTAGGAGGTCGGATTAAAGTACATACTGGATTTCCACGTCTCAGGCTAGTGTTAAAATCACGCCAATAAGAAAATTTTAAATAATAAATCTGTTGTACTGATCTACATCTACATCTATATAATACCCCACGAGCCACCTTATGGGCGTGTGGCAGAGGATGTTACGTCACCAGCCGTGTGAAGGTGTAAGTTTTTTGGAAATGTAACGGCGACATGTATTACAGGAGTGTATTTAGTGGAGCTCAATTTTTATTAAGGACGCTTATTGTGCGCGGAAAGAACGATTTTTAACCCATCTGTTCGGCAGTGTATCTCTCTTATTTTATCGCATCTGTCAGACCTAGAGATGTAGTGAGGAGTTATGATAATATTCTCTACGTCGCTCTGAAAAATATCAGTTCTGAATTTATCAAGCGTACTAAGCCTAGCGTGTAGCCTCCGAGTCTCTAGGGGCTCCCACTCTATTCCCTCTAAAAGTTGTGAAACACTATATGTACGCTCGTAGCAGATGAAGTACTCCGACCGACGCAGGGGATGTTAAACTGTGGTCCCCATGGCGCCATTCGTTAAGAGCATGGTTTCAAATGGAAAATCACCAAAACCAAACCAATATCAAACTTAATCAACATAAAATGCCATATTAAATAAAGAAACCGCTCAATTTATTAATATAATAATATGACATTAAGTGTTGATTAAGTTAGATGCTGGTTTATCTTTCGGTAATTGTCACCGTTTTTATGAAAGTTGGGAGAAGAAAATTTCATAAAACACATTGAATGTCCGGAAGGATTAAAAATAATCTAAAACGCAGGCAAACATTGACACGTAGTTTTACATTTGAACAAAAACCTCAAAAATAGAACTGAAAAAAGGTTAAATACAGTCGCCAAAAAAGAAAATAGAATCAAAATTTAGATTATCTCAAACATAAAAAAAATTCACCGCTGCATACTTAGATGACCTCATTCTAACAAGGGAGTAGTTTGGGGGGGAGGGGGGAGGGAGGGAGGAGAAAGAAACTTTTCGCCCGGTAAGCTTCTGCTCCTCAAATCCCGTCTCAAACTCAGGAGAGATCTCCACGGTTCTCACTTTTTCTGCAGTCGAATGCAATCGCCTAGCTGTCCGCATGAAATGGATTGTTATCGTGTTTTTTTGCATTGTCTTTTCATGGTTTTCTTTCGGGTATTACTAGGAACCCTAGGACTCTTTAGAACAGAATAAAGCTGACGGCGGGTTTCTAACAACCCTTTCCAGAAATCCACAAAAAATGCTTTCCTAAGAAAAACCTACCCAACTCATTTAGCGTTTAGCTGTCGCATCGTTCTCCTCCTCAAATAACCAACCAAGCCTTTAGATTTTTGAGGGTAAGACGGGCAGGTCGGCGCAAGGGTTGTTCGAAGGATTGAGGAGGTGGAGGGTAGAAGAGGAGAGGGAAGCGCACAACCTCATTCAGATATTTTTTTATTACTTCTCCCCCTTCCTCATCCACCGTCAGTCTACTCCTCCTTCACTTCGCATTCCCCTTCCCCGCCCCCCTACCTCAGTACCCTGAATAAAAAATATTATACCCTTAGCGGTTGGAAAACGAGGTCGAACGATTTCTCCGCGCAGAAGACCCTCCTTCGTCAATGCCCCGGATGCGCGGGGGTGGAGATAAGCTTTGGGGAGGGAGTGGAGGGACGAAGGGGCCTTCCATTCGGCCCCACTCGCACAAAAGGGAGGAAAATAAAATTGAGACCACGCGATCCTTTTTCTTCCTCGTGAGCGAATGCATGGTCCGCTTGTCGCTCCCCCACTGTCCCTATTTTAACGAGGAGGAGCGATGAGAAATGGAAAAAAATAGGGACCGCTTCGACCAGTGGCTCTACCGCCGACGCCGACAAACTCCGGATAGAGTTCCACATCGATTCCGACTTTTTCTCCTCTCAAAAGGCGATCACACAGTTTTCTACGCGGAATGGGGAGACACACTCCTCTTCATTACCTTCCGACGATTGTTTTTGTGGACCGCTTCGAATATGAAGAGACAATGTCATCAAAGAACCAAACCCACGCTCCTTCGGACAAAGAGAACCGTTGTGGGCTGACACCTTGACCCGTAATTAGGTTATCCGCAGACGATTTGGACATCGATCGAAAGAAGGCAACGATAAGAAAGAAAGAAAAGGAGGCAAGTGGAAAATGTAGCTGGGTCATTGATTATCATTTCGATTAGCGAGTTGATTGCAACGCGCCAATTTAGATCAAATCAAAGATACGAGATACGTTAGGCTAAATTTTTTACACTGAAAAGTTTCGTGATACAAGCATCCGCTGTTTTTCACACAGGATTTGGAGATTTGCTGGGACCTTCTAAATTCGAATCCTCCTTTTTGGTACATATTTTCCAAAAGTTGTCTTGGTGAATAAATTAAAAAGGGAATGTAGGCACACATTAATAGGAAGAATGGTAAACAGGGTAAACCCAGAAAACAGGAGAAAATGATAACTAAGTTTGCATTAAAAGATTGTGAGAAAGGGATATAGTCATACATAGGAATATAGAAACTTAATCATTTGCAATTGAGATTTGAAAGAAGATTGGGGAATTCGACCTCAGAATGACAGTTTTAAGGTAGTTTCGGCAAGATATTTCCCTAGGATATTCCTGCAGAATACGGGAACACGAACGGACCACGAAGAAGAAGCAGTTCCGACTCTCCGCCGTCGTCGAACACGTATGGTCGGAGCATGGCCGTAGCATAAATTTCAATGAACCAATAGCCACCAACAACGAAAGACGCCACTTTCCGAGAATCATTCGAGAAGCCATAGAAATCACCAAGAACTCGATTGATTGTCACGGGGAAGACGGTTATAACTTGCCAAACCCCTGGAAGAGAGTATTCACGCCAAAAAACGTGGGAAACCAGGCAGCCCCGACCGACCCGACATAGCTACCCTAATGGCGGACCGTGAGATGCATCGCTTGTGGCCTGACGGTAGTTTCATGGGTTTTCCACCGTACTAGGGCATATTCCGGGCCAATATTTTCCCGTACCAGTGACATTAAAGTCCAGTAAACGTATTATACCCTGAAGAAGCGCCAGCCTAAAACGAGGTCCACAGACTTGTTTCTGTTATTTTTTATATTGTATTGTTTTGATCACACTGATTGTAGTTCCATAAGTGTCGACATAAGATGAAAGAGTTATATTTTAAAATTTTCACCAAACGGAAGCCATTGTTATGACTTGAGTTTACGGCACAGATATCCATAATCTAAGCAAAAAGCATATTAAAATACATTCGTGTTTTTTACTCGGCATGATATCTTGATGCTTGTTAACCGCGATTAAAGTGCATAACGGAAACGCTCATTTTCGGATAAACTTTAAACCTTCAGGCGTCACTTTGTAGAAGCATTTTATATTCGAATCCATATCGAAAATAAGTATAGCACTTTTCCCCATTTATTGATCGTAATAAAAGTATAAAAGTTTCGCAGCTTGCTGAATCTTTATAAACAATTCTTTAAGCATAATTTATTTATTGATTGTTTCGATAATAACCTCACGCTAAGAAGGGGGAGGGTTTGGAGAACAAACTATCACTACGTTTGCCAATCGACTCAGATCGATTTTTGGCCGGTTTAGTTCGGTATGGTAATGGCAACGGGCTAGTGAGATCGATGGATTTTGCATTGGTAAACCAGGGGATCCGAGTCGGCTGGTTTACAATGTTCAAATCGGTCCGAGATCATATCGATCTGAGTTCGATTGGTAAACGTAGTGTACGTTCCCCTGCCTTCCCTCCCAAAATTAGTTTGTTCTCTAAACCCCCTTCTTAGCGTGAAGTTACCATCGAAACAATCAATAAATAAAGTTTGCGTAAACAATTGTATCTGAAGATTCAGCAAGCTGCGAAACGTGTTGCGAAATTACAATAAATAACTATGGAAAAGTAATACACTTATTTTCAATATGGGTTCGTTTTCGCGTAAAGGAGTAAACGTAAACATATATAATGAAATTATTTCGAAATATATTCCAAGTGCCGCAAGGACATGTATTAAATTACATTGAATTGCCAAGAGTCCACATAAATAGCATGACATTTTGAAAACTCTTCTCTATACATATTGCTAGTAAGTGGAGGTGTGCAAAGTTTCACGCAAATCTGTACGTAAATAAGAATCACCCCAATCACCTTCTGAGCACGCTAACACCGACACTGGGTTTTCTTCCACCCCTCAATTCCCCAACGGGAGTTACCGCTACCAATGTATCCTTAACGGCGTATATAACCTCAACTGTCGGCCACCTCTCCACATAAGGTTCCTAGGTAGGCGTAAATAACCTCTTTCAAACTAGACTTCAATGAAGAGAAAAAAGAGGTCCAATTTGTCTGGAATACATTGATGTCGACCGACTGCTCCTCCTCCACTGCCGTCTCGAACTCTGCGAACTCCGGAGAGGATTTCCTTACGATTCCCTTTTTTCTGAACTTGAATGCGGTCGTCAATTTTCCACGTGAAATGAGACATCGTCAAGGCTTTTTAATTTGTCTTTTCGTGAGCTATTTTCGGGGATATAGGAGTTTGACCATCTGGTTATCAAGAAGACGCTCCTCTTAGAGCTTTATGACTTGCGGAAGAGGGATAGGACGGCCAAAATAAGACTTTTTGCGTTAAATAACGTCATCAACTAAAATATTTCTCGAAACGACAGAGGAAAACGATGTTCCTCATTCCTTTATCTAGTTCGGCTGACGGGTCACCCTCAACTTCGCTGATTGCGACTCATCCCACGGAATATGCTCCCTTGACTTTATTTTGACCGAACGGAACCGTTTCCCCGCAATACACGCCATTTGCTAAGCAGTAAAACAGTGAGAATATTTCTGCGATATCACCTTAATCACTCCACTGAAAGAAGTCAGAAAATATTTTTTTCAAGGACAATATTATGATGACAGTTTATTTCTGCATAAATAAAAAAATCAAGAAGCGAAAAATTAAATCGTTTTTCTTCAAACATTTGACCCCAAGTTTACGCTAACGTTTCATGAGATACAGTCAG
Source organism: Ceriagrion tenellum (assembly GCA_963169105.1). Taxonomy (NCBI): domain Eukaryota; kingdom Metazoa; phylum Arthropoda; class Insecta; order Odonata; family Coenagrionidae; genus Ceriagrion; species Ceriagrion tenellum. Next base: position 26,380,351 of record OY720634.1, on the reverse strand, counting down.
GTAACTTAATGACAATGATTATTTTTGACTTCACCTTTCTACCATTCTGGTTCTGGTAGAAAGGTGAAGGTACCAGGTTCTACCAGAATGACAATGATTATTTTTATTTCTGAAGAAATTAATTTGAATACATTCATGCATCAGACTCAATCATTCTTAAATGAACGATATAAGTTTTAAGATAACTACCTTTGCTAGGGATTCCACATAGACTAAAAAACATCGAGTAGTCGGTTTTTCGATGTTCATAAAAGTACTCACCACTCACTCAAGTTTCATCGAATTATTTGACTACTCGATGTTTTCGATGTCTCGGCCAAAAGAAATCGAGTAGTCCGGTACATGGATGTCGATGTGGCATCCCTAACCTATGCTAAGTTCTAGACCCAGATTTCCTCTACAGTACTTTGTAAACAACTAAACAAAAAGAACGAAGACTATCGAAGAGAATGGTATACAATTTATACTCGTAATTAAATTTTGTGCCAAGGAAAATATTAATAATCCCGTCGTAAAAAAAGGCAATCACAGAAGTATAATAGGCGTTCATCGCTCATTATTAAAACATCCAGTAAGTTTAACTTAATGACAATGAAACTCCAATAGCCGTAAACAAAAACCACAATTAGTTTGGTTTACGGCTATTGTAGTATCACCCTTATTAATTTATGCAAGCCGTAAGAGATCGTTCCTTTATTATCCAGTAAGCCATCTTAATAAAATATAACTATAGTTAAAGAAAGAGATTGTTTTAATTGAATTATTTTACCTTTGAACATACATCTTGGTGTTTCCACCAACGGTCGCCTATAAAACGGAATTCAGAACCAAATCTAATTGTTGCCCGAGTTAACGAGATGATAGTTTTGACAGTGTTTTTGTACTCAATAATTTATGGATCAAATTCCATGATTTTTAAAGTCACCTTAAAATGTCTCCTTTCCATCGGGCTTGATTATATTTTACCTCTGGAATACATATAGAATCATTGAATTTTTTTTACACTTAGGCGTTCTCCGCGTCCGGCTGGGTTTCAATTGATTATTATGAAACCTGCCATAATCCGCGTTGATAGTTTAACGGAAACGGCCATTCATGAACCGAATTCTCGATATATAATTGGATTAGGATTTATTTTTCTATTTCCACTGAAATATGCCGATTCCTGTCGAAAACTTTTAGCTGTCGGCCAAATGTTCATGGCCAGTAATATAGCCGTCATAATATCTCAAGCGGTATGTCCTCGTGGCGTTTCGCAGAGAATTTAGAAAAATACGGATCTCAGAAATTCGAATGAACTCAGAAAGGAAGACGATCGGTGTAGGCATTCATTGCAAAAAGGGAATCCCTTAAAGTTGAGAGCCGCTTCTGCTCGAGATATTCAGCCCGCCATAAATATTTGACCGACGACGAGGCTGAAAAGACGAAAAGAGTCCATAATCGCTTCAATTCTTGGACGCTGCTTGGTTCGTGAGTTACGAGAGGTGGAAAGAGGAAGAGGGGAAAAAGGACGAGGCGAGGTTCCGGTATCGATTCCCGCATCTCCGACGACCGATCGATCGATCAATCGAAGCGAGATATAAATAAATATTTTTTCTTCTTTTTTTGGAGTGCATGAGATAGAACCTTTCGACGAAGCCGAAGGCATCGCAAAAAAAAGAAGACGAGGTGACGAGCCATACATACATTGGTCGGATTTGAAAGGAGGAGATTTTTTTGTGCCATCGTAAGTATTCCACCTTCTTTTTTAGTCTCATGAAATCCACGGGATATCAGGCCATTAAATATGCGCGCTCTCTCCGTCGCTTTAAACGAAATCTTGGGAATTCTTACTTTTCGGCAGGACGCCGAACGTTAAAAAACTTCCACTGATAAGCTCGTGTTCATATACTTTCCATGGTAACTATTGCTCTAAACGTGACTCAAGCACTTTCCTTCACTTGAGTCGAATGAGTACTACCGTAGTCACGAAGTACAGTATTTCCTCGATTTACGTCGGACTCGATGTTACGCCCGAGCTGACAAGGGCCGTTGGAAATTTTTTCCTACAGCTAAATCCTATTGAAATGCATCACGTGTAAATAGTTTTGTTTTGATTATTTAGACATATCAACCAATATTCAATAGGTGGAAATGGCGATGTTCTTCAAAGGCTACTAAACGTAATGGACCAAGTTCTCCAAGAATATAATACGAAAATAAGTAATACGAAGACTAAAATCCTGGTATGCGGAAGAGAGAAGCTGAATGTAGAAGTCACCCTGAGAGGAGAGAAATTAGAGCAAGTGGATTCCTTCACCTATCTCGGAAGTACCATCTCGTGGGACGGAAGAAGTGCAATGAACATGAAACGGAGAATGTCCATAACTAAGACGGCTTTCATGGGCAAAAGACAACTGCCCTGCTCAAAGAAGATATGAATACAAACCAGGAAACAGTAGGTGAAAACATTCGTGTGGAGCGTAGCACTCTACGGATCGGAAGCATGGACCATTGGAAAAGCTGACCAAAAAATACAAGAAGCCTTCGAAATCTGGTGCTGGAGGAGGAGACTAAAGATAGAATGGAGGGAAAAACTAAGAAATGATGAAGTGTGCAGAAGAGTAGAAGGGGAAAGGACCATTGGGGAACACCATGCAGAAAAGAAGAACGAGATGGATTGGACGCACCTTGAGACAAAATGGGTTTGTGAGGAACACAGTTGAGGGCAAAATAGAGGGAAAAGTCCCCAGAGGAAGACCCAGGAATAAGTTCATGGACCAAATAAAGAGGAAAGTACATAGGGAGAGATACCAAGAGGTGAGGGAAATAGCAATAGATAGGGAAGAATGGAGGGCTGCAGTCTACTAATCATAGGATTGGACAACCTATGATGAATCGCCATTAACATTTATTTAGTATTGAAAGGCAGAAAAACGAACTTATAAGATTAACGCCTAGATAACCAATGGAAATAAAGTAGTCAAGAACACCTAGTTCCATTTTATGTCGTTCCGCCAGCTTGTCAGCTCGCATCTCTGACGTATATCGAGGACTTACTGTAATAATAATCAACCTGATTATTTTTAGTTTTCTTTCAATTGATTTTTATATCTACGGACTGGTGCTCTTTAATTTGACTCCATAGCAGGGTCACATCTAACCGTTCCTGACGACATTATTTGCCCAGTATTCTGTACATATGCTTACTGCCTTACAAGTCGTCGCTGGGGCGTGTGCCAAGGGGTGATGGGCCGACAGCAATGAAGGTGGAAGAGAAATTTAAGAAGAAATAGGAATCCGTAAACAAGAAGCGATTGAATTCAACAAGATTCGACCTTTGAGGTCATTTCGCTCAACATGTTCTCAAATCAACGCCACACAATTCTGATAAAATGAATTAAATTAATTTTTATTGGAGATAAATCACCTATCTCGTTAAGTATCGAAGGAAACTAAGGTAGTGCCATTAATTCAACTTCTTTAAACGTTGAATATCTGTTCTTCTTTGACATTTCCTTTTATTAGATACTTCATACCTCCCTTCATGCATAAAGCCCTTTTATTTACGTCCATGCCCAGCTAACTTACAACCAATCCACTATGCCTTATTGCTATTTACAACCAATTCACTCTAGCTTATTGAACAAAAAACTTTACCGTGCAGGTTGCTACCGTCCACATGGAAAATTATCTCCTATTATTATAATGAAGCGAAAGCTTTTATAGAAATGAAGGAATATTTCAAAGAAAGCTCGATTTTCATTGTGGTAGAACATGCCTCGAAAGCTTGGCAGAATAGACCAATCGACGTGATATCTAAGGAAATAGGTATGAATTGCAGACAAATTAGTTGAAAAGGAGTGCTACATGTGAGGAAAAGTGAGCATATGTAATCCTATGAGTGTCGATTTACCGATTAATGTAGATTTATATGAAAGCAAGAATATGAACCAGTGGAAATAAAGGAAATGGTTACAGGCTTGACTTTGTGGAAGTTATCCATAGTAGATTAAATAAAACTAACCCTGCATATTCCACTAGAGGTTTATTAACACGACCCGGATTTCGACACTTTCGACCTGAAGATGACACGAAGTGTCGAAACCCGGGTCGTGTTAATAAACCTCTAGTGGAGTAAACAAATTTAGTTTTATTTCAACTACAGTGGAATTAAATGTGCCACGAAAGTATAATTGACCGGGATTCGAACCCGGATCTCCCAATTTTCCGTCATTTGTGTCAGCAAGTCACTCCAGTCAGCATGAATGGGTAATGTAAATGTTCAGAAGTTGGGAGATGCGGCCTCTAATCATGGTCAAGTAAAATGATTTCTTGTTACGGCCAATTTCACCCCATTGGTGTATTTCTATGCACCCAGGCGCGTGACTGTTTACCACACAATTTGTTCACGCCATCATTGAAAAATAAGTAAGTAAGAATATCTATTCCAATACTTTATTGCTGAATGTATTTGTCTCCACGCATAATTTCAGTCTTCATCTCGGCATACGTCCTTCCTCGCTTCATCCCACCCATAAAGACTATTCCGTTTCTTCCCCTCCCCAGCATACCCAAAATCTTCCCCTCGATCACGTCCCCTCAGCATCCACTTGCTTCTCTCATACCGATTCAACCACCCACTCTGCCTCATACAATCCAGTCTCAACGAGAAGTTTCGTCTCTTCACTGTGCCGACCACTTCACCCTCTCTCCTCAGAATCCAGGCATCTGCACCGTTCAACGCTGCTCCTGCAGTTCAGGTTCTCCCCGAGGTCAAATTAAAAAATATAAATACGAGTGGTGGTTTACAGGCCCAAGGTAGTTTGAGTGCATGTTAAAGGGCGTCTATTTTGATCTCCCAATGAATGATGGGCACGAATTATGGATGTTGAACCAGCCGCCAGAAACATTTTAATGATTTTCGTTTTTGCATGTTGGATTTGATGCATCAGAAAAATGGAATAGAGTTTAGTCCGAGGTAAGTTCAGGTATTGTGGTTCTCAAGAGCTAAGGAGGCAACATTTTATGCTAAATTGGTAGATGTAAAAGTTAGCGTACCTTGTGTAATTTTAAGTAGACGCTCATTCAATTGAATAGACAAAAGATACCTAAGGTTCGAGAATTTTGAACGGGTAACGTGCGTCAAAGGAATGCGGTATAATACCGTGATCTATTCTCCTTCAAATTTCATATCACATTTTTATTTCAAGAAATTTGGTCCCCAATACTTTCCGAGAAATTCATTAGCGCGATACAGTCAAAGACAGCAGTCGTACTTTTTAAGACTAGATTAATTCCAACACCCTTCCCAGCTGGTACGGCTTCCCTTGTGAATATCGTCATTGATCTTAAAAAAAATATAGGGATCTCTGTACCAGACGTACTCATGATGGGGTGACACGGACAGAAAGAGGGAAAAAAAATATTACTTGAGTGCTCGAAATTTTAATGATTCCGATATTATTTCGCAAAAAAAGGAGAGAGAGGGGAGATTATGGGGAGACGAATGTCATCTGGATCCATTTCGGAAGACGCCTTTGTAATCCGGTTGAAAGGTGGTAATGGAGAGGGAAGAGGGAGAAAGAGGTGGATATTTTCATCTTTTCAATTTTTCATTTCCTTCCCTTTTGATGGATTCGGACACAAAAACCACTCTCGCTTGATTAAGACCTTGAATTTTCCCCCACACGCCCACTTCTCCGACCTTTATCCCTTCAGAGTCCGGGAACTCGAGGGCTCTTGCGATACTCTTCGGAGACAATCCTCGATGTTGCCGAATCCTGCCGCAGCGAGGGCATCACAATACATTATTCGGCGAGAAAAATATCCTGCTTCACCAGGATTAATTGGTGTTTTTTTTAAAATAATTACATCAAATTACAATGAATATCACTCTGGGTTGTGCTGTTTACAAGCTCAAAGCGCGTGTGTAGTAATGTTCCACATATCCTTAAGGGTCGTTTTCCTTGTTGAATGCCGAAATTAGTGAACTTGAAATATACATACTAGCAGAAATATAATATACTCGAAAAAAGAAAGATATTTCGTTAATGAGGTATTAAGGTCTCAGTGAGTTGAAAGCCTTCAATCTTGCAGACGCTCGCGAATGGTGTCGACACGATATCATAATGATTTTAAAGCGGCCATAAGTCCATTACATCAGGCAAAAATAGAGCAGGAAAGGCACAAAATCTCAATCACAAAATAAAGAGAATCACAAAAAGTACGTGATAATGACGAAAACACTGTAGTTAACATTAAATGTATTTCAAAAATTCAATTGGAATCAAACCTTAACTTCTTATATTTAGGATAGAATTTTAGAATTCTTATTTCAGCCTAAAGACATAAACAATTCAAAAAATTACATTACATAATACTCAGTTAATGAAAACTTGAGTATATTTATTAAAAAATTCCAAAATAATTAATTATGAATATTGAGAGCATTGAAGTTGAGTTTAATGACAGAAATGTTATATTTTTAAATGTAAGATTTGAAAGGCCTGGCGAATTTTTTTTACAGATATTTCATCGTGCGTTAAAGTTGTACCTGACCATGATATGGATACAAATAAAATCTTCCAAGAAGTTAAGCCTACGTTTGAGCTGAATTTATCGTTTTTCAAATGTTTACTACCACATGAAATTTCGTTGGTGAAGTTGAGAGTGAGATCGCCGGTTCTGTTTGGCACTTAGAGTAGGATGGCATCTCTGAAGTGAAGCGATATAGCCACTCACTGAATTTTCCTTAGCTGGATTGTGACACGACGAAAGCCGAGACTATAAATGGCTGATTATTCACAGCAAAGATATGAGGTGGAAATGAATGCACGATAGACTAAAGCTCCTTCCTTGGGTGTTTACAGCCAAAATGGAAAAGTTAAAGTGGCGATTATACGGGAAAAATGATTTGACTCCAGTTATACCACCTTAAAACGTTCTTAGTATACAGAAAAATCGGTGTGAGCTTTCATGTTACATATTTTCAGGATTCATTTCCTCTCGTAAATCAAGACTGTAGGAAACACACGTACAAAAAATATGCGGGACAGCATTGAAGAAACTAGGTTTTGTTAAGCATATAATAGGAAGGTCCTCGGATGAAAAAGCAAAAGAGAGATGCTACTTCGTCCTGGTTAGGCCACACCTCGAATACGCCCCGAGCATTTGGGACCCTGGTCATAAAGACTTAACCAAACAAATCAATGAAATACAAAGAAAAGCAGCACAGTTCGTTAAAAACTGCTGCGAACGAACATATAGTGTTTCACAACTGTTAGAGGGATTAAGGTTGGGACCCTCTAGATACTCGGAGGCTGCACGCTAGGCTTAGGCTGCTTGAGATATTCAGAACTGGTGTGTTTCAGAGCGACACAGAGAATATTATCATGACGCCTAACTACATTTCTAGGTCTGACAGATGCGATAAAATAAGAGAGATACTCTGCCGAACGGGTAGGTACAAAAATTCGTTCTTTCTGCGCACAATAAGCGACCACAATAAAAACTGAGCTGCTCCAAATACACTCCCATTGTACATGTCACCATTTCACCTCCAACAATTTTACACCTTTACACGACTGGTGACCTACCACCCCCTGCCACACGCTCATGCGGTTGCTCGCGGGGTAGTATGTTGATGTAGAAGACTACAGAACGTGTTATATCTCCCTCACTGTCTCAGAAGACAATGCTTATTTGACCTTCACTTCTGCCTTCTCTATGTTTACAATTCTATTCACAGGAATTATAATCAGGTAAATATTACTATATACTATTCACAGGAAATAATTAAAAGCTGCAATCAAATAGCTCTCAGAAGTATAACATTTTTTGAAAAACATGAAGCACTCAATAAAATAAATAATTAATCAAATAATGCTGCTGGTTTTAGAAGTTCACTTGATAAAAATACTTTCTAAAATTTCAAATTAATTGATTTCATGGGCACAATCAGCTGCAACTATTGACTGCTTCATCACAAGGTCAATGGAAAAAATATTCATAACGTTAATAAAAGGGATTTGTATGGTGTGGTGGCTGGTACTGTATTCACATACCAGGGGACCGTGATCGAATCCCAGGAGCGGTGGAAATTTTTCGATGAAATCAAAACCCCTATATGGGAGGGTTATAGGGGCGGGCACTTAACGCGTATTACTTTTCTCCTTGGGAAAAAACATTAAACTACGGTTATATTCTCGTCTGTCGTTCAGAACTGGTTTATGTCGACGCTGGGTTTCTCTCTACCCTCCCTCTGCTCCCAGTAAAATCCTTTGCTTATCATCCGACTCAATAAGTTCAGGTATTATTATGTCAAGGTAAAGTTAATTGGAATATAGTGTAACCTTTTCGTTAACTTAATGGTTAGTGATAGTTCAACCAAGGGGACAACGCCCTAGGCCGTAATAATATGGGGCAAATGAAATGGGGGATAGGCAGTTCCTCTTGGATTTCTTGTGCCCCTAGGGGTTTATCATCCTCGTTTGCTCTCTCTGCCGAGGATACGCTCCACACATACTCTCGCATTTCGAGTTTTGTGTTGTACCAGACATGTAGGTTTGCTGACACACGCGTTATCAATTAGAAAATGTATTGACTATGGTTTTTACGATAGCAAAGTGTTTTACCAGACATTATGAATTTCAAATATAAGGTAAAAAATAGATATTACTTCGCTCCGATTAGGCCACACCTCGAATAAGCCGCGAGCATTTGGATCCTGGTCAAAAAGATTTAGCCAAAAAATGAATAAAAACTGCTACGAGCGAACATGTAATGCTTCACAACTTTTAGAGGGATTGAGGTGGGAGCCCCTAGAGACCCGGAGGCTACACGCTAGTCTTAGGTTGCTTGAGAAATTCCGAAATGGTGTGTTTCAGGTGTTTCAGATCAACATAGAGTATCATTTTGATGCCAAACTACATCTCTAGGTCTGACAGATGCGATAAAATAAGAGAGATACATTGCCGAACAGATAAGTACAAAAAACATCTTTGCACGGCTGGTTACTAACATCCCCTGCCACACGCCCATGCGGCGGCTCGCAGGGTAGTGTGTAGATGATTGAAACCAGGTCATAATTTTACTGGCGCAAATTAACTCAAATGTTTAATTAAATTTCTAGCTTTTTGGCCAACTTTGTGGAAATTCATGGTCACTAAATTAAGTAACAATGCATATTTTTGCGTCGTAACCCGTTTAACCCATCCAATCCAAGGCTATTGTTGATGTTTTGTAAGTGTAACGTTCTTTATCTGATTAGATTACTTGCCTCAGGTAGAACTCTCCTCCTGCAAGACATCAATAAAACTATACGAGAATGCAGATATCATAGGGACGTTCACGCAAGAGAAAGAAAGGGAAAGGTTGAAGAAGGTCGTAATCACTAAGGTAAAGTTAGAGAGCGCTTGCTTTGGTGGCCAATGCTTGAACGTGGGCGTTTCCGGTTTGCCATCTTGTTCCCCCCCGATTAGTATCAGCGCTTCTGGGCTGACGCATTCATTTTGTAATTTTACGGAGCTTTCCACCAATAGCTGACTTGAAATCAGCACGCATATTTAATACATAGTATTCTGCCAGTTAAGGTAGGTTTTGTTGAATGTCAGAGAATCTCCTCCCGGTTTTCTACACTTTCCGGGGCCGATAGATCTCAAGTATATCCTTTTTCGCCTCAGCATACGTCCCTTATTCATCCCCTCTTTGAAACAGATTCTCTTTCTCCCCCTTCCTCGCTTGCCCAACATCCTCCCCTCTAACACACACCTGAGCAACCCATCATCCTTAATTACATCCTTCAGCCATCTACCCTGCCTATCCCGGATTTCATTCTGAAATTTCCTTTCCTCGCCCACCATCTCAAGAACTTCCTCGTTAGTCTTCCTCTCCGTCCACCTCACCTTCTCCATTTTTCTCCACATCCACACATCAAATCCCTGCAACCTATTCTCGTCGTCCTTTCTGAAGGTCCACGTTTCTGCCCAATACAACGCAACGCCTCATATCAAGCTCTTCACCAGTCTCTTCTTCACATCCTTCCCCAATGTCCCCGTCATCAGCTCCCTTCTATAACTAAACGCCTCCTTAGCTGGCGTTATTCTCTTCCGTATGTCTTTGCCACTATGTCCATTTTCTTCAAGCAAACTACCAGGGTAATTTACATAATCTACTTGATCGAGTTTTTGTTTTGACAATGCACTCTCCATACATATTTTTTTATCATTTACATTTAAAATCGTCCGTAATTTCGACGAAAAACTGTTATAATATGTAGTATCATCAATACCTCCAAATAACTAATGCACATCTCATGGGTAACTTACCTTAAATTTTCAGTAGGAAGTAGGTATTATTGCCCTCTTTCCGCTCAATATGACCACATATTCGCGCTTCCCAAAACACGCGAGGAATTAGGAATGAACATTGGAAGCAATATGGTGGATAGTTTGGTCGCCGGGCAAGAGTTTGATGACGTGATACACTTTGTCGTATAGTCTTAACGTCTAATAATTGACGAAAGGAGAGAAGAATATTTTCATTGATGAATTCTCAACCTGATTCCATCACCTATGAGGCAAAACTAGTCGTAGAATAAATAAATCATTTAAAAAGTGCATAATTTTATTGATTTGGTCAGTTTCCAAAATGCTCATGCTCAAAATCTAGAAAGGATGAGCTCTATGGCCTCTTAAGTAACAAAGTAATGATAAAAAGATCACCCTCGTCTTTTCATGTCCTTTTCCCGTCGTCCCTTTTTCAACTTCATTTGTCTCCTTCATTGATCATGCTTTGGTGATTGTGAAGAGTGTTTGCATAGTCCCTAGTGAGGAATCTCATTCCCGTCAACATTCAAAGAATGTGATAGGCGGTCATAACCCCTGTGTCCTTAGCGGGGCCATTTTTAGCCTTAGGGATGAAGGATCTCATTGTTGGGTTGTTTTCGTTCTGTGGTTAGTCTTTGGCAAGAAACTTCCAGTATACCACCACAGACAGGCTTTTCTGGTTTGATTTTAGTGCATGACTAGTGTTTCTTCTGATGAGAGATGTTAATATTATCACGGGAATTGGAGATTTTTATCATTACTTTGTTCACTTATCGATCGGTAAAAAAATCCATCCACAGAATGCGTCTATTACACCGAGTATCATCCGTTGTCGGCCATTAGCCAGCCGGCCAATGAAGTTTTGGAAGTGAAATTCACGATGCTTTGGTATTGTACACGGCTATTACCAACGTGCTACCGACAAATCAAACAAGGGTGCTCGAGATAGTGAGCTCTTTGAAAGAGCCACCTTGAAGAGCTCTTGGAAAGAAGGAATTAGATCCCGAATCCACAAGTGAGATCGAGACATGTCGGGGCCATAATGCTCCCACTGGACCAATGAGAGAGCACGCAATCACTCCTTCGCCTTCTTTCTTTCTCCTACACGCTCTCCGCGCGGATTAACGCGATCTCTGGGAACAATTGAACCTCGCGAAACCACAAACTAAGTGGGATTTGAAGGAGAAGGGGGGGGGGGTCGCCTTTCTTTCTCGCCAGAAGGAGAAATAAAAAGAGCGAGGCTCGCCGAGAAAGAAATAAAAAAAGGAGCACTTTTTCCGGGAAAGAAAATTCTCCATCCCTCTTTCTTTACCTTCTTACACCGTCTGCTTTACGCCCTCTCGCTGCGCCCTCGCCCGAGTACTCGGGAAATTTCTCCCTGGTCCATTGTCGCCGCATTTCACAGTCTCTCCCTAACTTTTCGCCCGTCTTGTCTTTGATCTCAAGGAGACAGCGGAACAGGAGAGAGAGAGAGAGAGATGGCGGGAGAAAGGGGAGGAGCAAAGGAAAGAGAGTCAAGCCGCGAAAATTCCGCACAGTTCGCCCGGAGGGAAACTTGAAACCACATCCGCGAAACTTGTACCCAGACCACCGCCTCCTCTGAACTCAAAATGCGATGCACAGGCAAAAAACCTTGGAAGTACTCGGCTCCCAGGCCAAATTAATAATTCAAAAATATTAATCGTCTGTTAACCCTTTGAGTGCGGCATGACGTATTATCACGTCATGGTTGTCTTTATGCCGGTGCTGATGACGTTATATCACGTCAAGGGTACGTGAGTGTTCCAGCTTTCACTCGGGAACTTTCACTAGGCACCTAATGAAAGCTGGAACACTCACGGTACCCATGACGTGATATAACGCCTTCAGCCCCAGCGCAAAGAGAACCATGACGTGATATCACGTCGTGACGCACTCAAAGGGTAAAGACCGTATCAAGCGTTACTTAAATCAATACAATTTCGAGGGTGCCCATTGATGTGATGCCTTCACAGTATCGTGAGTACACAGAACCAGCTATTTATCAACCAAGCATGATCGTTATCTTACGCGCTGAAATACTTGGATTCATAACTGATGCGACACCAGTTTTCAACTCGCTCCCAGTCATTCATTGGTCGTTCAATCCTAAGATGGGTTGACTGCAGCCCTCCACGCTTCCCCATCTAATGCTAGTTCCATCGTCTCCTGCTATCTCTTCCTGTGAACTTTCCTCTTTATTTGGCCTAATAAATTATTCCTGGGCTTGCTCTGAAGACTTTTCCCCCTATTTCACTTTCAATTCTGTTCTTTACAAACCCATTGTGTCTCAGGGTGTGCCCTATCCATCTAGTTGTTCTTTTCTCTGTGGTGCTCCATACGGTCCTTTCCTCTTTTACTCAACTTCACACTGCATCATTTCTTATTTTGTCCATCCATTTTATCTTAAGCATCCTCCTCCAGCAGCAGGTTCCGAAAGCTTTTAGTCTGCGCTGGTCAGCTTTTCCGATGATCCATGCTTCCAATCCATAGAGTGCCACGCTCCACATGAATGCTTTCACATAATGTTTCCTAATTTGCAGTCTAACCTTCAGCGTACTGACGTGAAATGAAGATAGGATAGTAGGGGTTCATTAGTCAGGAAGGGCAAAAACAAATTAGACGCTGAAGATATCCATCCGAGTAGGTTAAAATTCACCAAAATCTTGAACTGTTTGCTGTTGTATCACGTGAATTCTTAGTTACGTGATCGAGATCATCACTAGCGGCTCAAACACAACTCCCCAGGCAATAATCGTCCAAGGTCAAGGCCAAGTCTCACTAGCTCCTTCGACTGCTTTAAGAAGACCAAACAACAGTCTGGAGACCCCTACACACTCTACACTTCCCTGAGACTATTGATAGTTTTCTGACCGCGAAGTTGGGTGACTCCTTGGGACTAATAAAATAAGGTTGATGGCCAACAGAAATGCGGACATACATGCATTCATGCCATCATGCTGACACGTTCCGGATAGGCTCAAGAGAGCTTAATTTGTGGAATTAGGACCAGAAAATTGACTTTTCTTTAATGATTCTACACTGCTCGTCTATGGTATAATCTTATGCTTCATTACCTTTTATAGATCGATTGTATAGCTGAATGAGCGCTATCTTGTTCCACTTATTCCCATTATTACTCCCCTAAAGAGTCTCTTCTAGCACATTCATCAATGACCATCACGGTCTACCTCTCCCTTTCTTTCACACACAGTACCTTCTCTATTATTACATGCATAATTCGTCCTTATAATCTCATCCGTTTTATACACATGGCCAAAGAAATAAGGCACGTCTTTTTCATACGCGGGAGCTATAAGAATGATGGGTTAAAAACTTCATTTTCCCTAACCTAGTTCACAGTCAGAAATGAACATATATAAATCACATTCAATTCAAACACAACATAATTACATACAAATCAAACACAATTCATTTGCATTGAAAAGCAAGACTAGATGATGTGGCAACACTCTATTCAACACTCCCTATCACTCACCTCTGTGACGGGTCGCGATATTTTAATTCGTACGAGTAGAGCGTTTTCATTGTGTGTTAATGGACGAACCATGATGAAACTGTGAGCCTGTGGTCCGCTTGGAGGAGTTTTTACTAGGCATGGCTCACTTTCAACCGCCTCTTAGGTGTATTTATAAACGGAAAAAAGCCTCTTAGTTTCCTCTCAGCTTTTTTTACCCAATTTCTCCCAGAAAATCTGCCATTCCAATCGATCTTTGAGGATGGGCGTAAAAGGACTTCACAACACCAGTATGAGAGTGCGGCCACAGCTTAATCTTTTTGCTAAAGCGACTCAGTTTGAGAAGAGAAAAAATAGTAAGCAGAGTAAAAGCTACGACATCAGGCCACTTTTCCATAAACGACTTGGTGTAGAACTACACAAATTCATTATCACTTGAAATATTCATGCTTCGACGCCTTTCGAAATATGTTCCATTCTATAATGTTCTATTCTATAATGTTTTCACAAATTCACCACCCGTTCTTGTTCCATTTAATAATGGAACAGCAGTTTAACAGTTGGTTAAATCTTAACAAAGCTCTCTCCGTTTAAAAAATCTAGGTCCACTGTAATCTCTTAATAAATACGAAGTGATTCTCTTAAAATGGATACGCTTTCCTCATTTTATTTCAACTAGCATTCCTGATTAGAGATAAAACTCACTAGATAATGAATATATAAAACTAAATGGGAAAAAGTGTGAGAGTTGTAATAAGTTCCAGTGTTTGAGAGTGTTGATGACTAAAAATAATGAAATGAAAGAAGATATAAAAGCCAGGATTATAGCAGGCGATAGAGCTTATCGCCCGTTTGAAGGCACTCAAGACACAAAATCTCAGTAGGAACTTAAAAACAAAAGTAAACCGAAATGTGAATAGACCTGTGGTTATGTATGATTCCGAAACATGGACTATGGCTGCTGCGGATGAGGAACTTCTAAATAGATGGGAAAGGAAATCCCTAAGGAAGACTTATGGTGCAGTAAAGGAAGGAGGAGGATGGAGAATCCGGAAAATAGAGCACAGGAGGAACTGTACATACGCCCCAACTAGGTGAAAAAAATTAAGAGTACCAGGTTAAGATGGCTAGGGTACGTGGATAAAATGGCTGAAGATAAAGCCATGAATATATATTATGGATTTAAATGTTTGGAATCGTTGCCTAGGTAATGTGTTGCCTCAATTTCCACATTTAGTTCACTCAGTCCTTGGCGCCACTTAGAAAAAAGTCTTCTCAGTCGAATCGTAAATAGCCGTTGTTAATTGTTGTTAACGTGAGACTTTGGTAAATATTCAATAACGATTGTAGGGATATGAACTACTCGATACTGTGAATAATAGCTGACTATTTTTGAATGAAACTTCCAGCGTGAGCCTATTCTCTGCTGCGTGGAGTTTTAACTGTAAATTTAAAGCCACATTTTTTTGGTTTATTACCTGTCGAGAGCCTTAGGAATCAGAAGGTATGATCTAGATGGATTGATGTGGATGTTAATGCGTAACCTACTATTCATGCGTGGCCTCGGAGTAGGTTCAACAATCTCTCCTTTATTTGTTATTAAAATTATAGTTATTGGCGCAATTTCTCATCCATAGATGATGTTGTCGGATCTTGGTTTTGAAATCCTTAGAGTGCTTGTATCCGTCTTCTAATTCATTCCACTTTGTTCATCTCATATTATTATTAAATTACGGTAGAAAGATATTCACGAAGTGCTAAGAAGTTAATTGTGCATTTGTGTAGTTAAATTTGGAGAGGAATTAAATATATCTGTAGGCCGGACAATATTTTAAAAAGTGTAATTACGTCCTACGTATAGTACTCCATTTTTTATTCACTGCCTCATGATTACTGGCAAGTAAAACCGGTAAGACATGATTATTCAACGATCTGTAGACTGTATTTACATTTGAACTGCCGTCTTTCATCACTAGACGGTGACTCATTCGAAAAAGTTATTTGTTTACGGAATTCAAGGCAACAGTTTTTGGCGACTAGTCGAGAACCCATAATGTATATTCATGGATAGAACGTTCAAATGATATGCCTTGGACACACAGATGGTAGACGACTGAGACGAAGGCCTCGGAAAAGATGGTTGGAAGATGTTGAGGAGAATCTGAGGAAGATGAGTATGAGAAGGTAGAGAGCGCATGCTAGAGGTGGTGATGACTGGGCTAACATTCATAACGTTTACCAATCGAACTCGGATCGATATGAACTCGGACCGTTCTGAACATTCTAAGCCAGCCGACTCGGATCGTCTGATTTACCAATGCGAAATCGATTGAAATATCGATTTGGAATCTAGACTGGCTGAGAAAGCGGGTCGAGTTAGCCCGCTTCTCATATCGATTCCACTAGCCCGTTGCGTTAACCATACCGAGCTGAGCCGGCCAAATCGATCTGAGTTCGATTGGTAAACGTAGTGAGTGTCAGAGGAGGCCATGGCCCTACAGGGGCTACAGCGCCGAGGAGTAATTATCTTTGGTAGTAATAGGTACATACTTTAAAATAATGTACAGTACCTGATTCCCGTGGAAAATGCCTTATTTTTCTCAAATAATACTTAAAAATACTTTATAGGGCGTAAACTATATTATACTTCCCCATGTTAGCTTTTATATTCTCGTGGAACTTCAAATCAAAACTTATTGTTAAACAAGCACTGCGTAAATGTAACATAGTCGGAAGAGATATTCAAGGATTGTTGATGTTGGAAGATGTGGAGGTGAAGAAGGGTTGGCCGGTGAAGGTTGTTGGTGAACAATATCCAGCGATCCAAAGTCCTCAAGAAGTACGCACAGTTCCCCATGACTATCTCTATCATATAAGGCAATGGTAAGACGGTGCACTCGTGCGTATACTAAAACACGTGAGAGGACGATGTCATATCTGCAAACTAACAGCGGGACACTCATCAATGGAGAGCAAACATCACTAGTGGGCATTATATGAGATTCTCGAGGGAATCAGCGAACTAAGAGAGGGCTTCCAAAAGACCGACCGCTCTCGAACGTCCATTATATCATCTCCACCCACCTTCCACTCGAACTCCTTCCCTCTCATACGCATTGATTTATGGAGGAGTCCAGACTGAGATACGTAGAAAGGAGAGGCACAAGAGAGAGTACGGTAGGGATGGATACGGAATGGTAGAGAGAGAGAGAGAAATAAAAAAGGCTTTCTTCTCTTTCAATGTAAAAGCGTTCTCTGATGAGTTTATCTCCCGCTGCTTTCCGTTCTCTCTCTGGATTTTTACTGTCCTAAAATGTTTGCTCTTCCCTTCATCCCTCTTTACCTCTTCCTTCTTTCCGCTCTCGAAATGTGAGCGCAGAGAAATAGAGAGAGAGAGAGAGAGAGAGAGAGAGAGAACGGGAAGTGTGTCTGTCTGTCCCTCGGGTGCGCTTTTATTCAGCGTTGTCCCTTCGCTTTTAGCAAGCGTGTGCCCGCGTCGAGCGTCCGGGGTTTGTGTCCACGTGAAAGAAAAAATGAGTCGCCTGCTCGCGCAAAGGAGGGATATCACACGGCAGGTGAGGAATTCCGCGTTTTGGAGAATATTTCGTCGAATTATTCCAATAATCCCGGGATGGGAGGCCAAATTCAGCGAAGAATTATATTTTACACAAAGAAGTTCCTCCCGATTTTCCAGTCATTCAAAAGTAAAGGGAAAGTATGGGTATTTAATTTTGATAACAAGTTTATTATAAATTTTAGCTATGTTTCCAAAGTAAAAACCTCAGAAAAAGAACGGATGAATCCCAGAGGGAAAAACAGGGGAAAATACTGCTTTAAAGAAAGATCAATCGGTAAAATTCTACACATTGTATTAAATCTCTCACTCTTGACATTATCTCAATTATTATTAATATACGTATTTGTGAAATTTTAGCTCTGTTGATGATATTAAGTATCGAAACTGATGGGATACATAATGAGAGTATTTGCACCAGGTGGGATATTAATAAGAGTTATTTCTTCAGTAAAATGCCAAAATGCCACATAGTTATTTAGACCAGTTACAGAATATGCAATGGATCAAAAGAGAGACAAAAGAAATAATATTATCCCTGAATGTGGATGCCTGCCAAACAATGATTACTGATTGCATAATTGAGAGGTACTCTCACCCTCGACGAGTGATGTTAACGATTAGCTAGGCTAGACTCAATATTTAAAGAGGAAATATCTCCTAAAAATGAAGCGCTTTCCTTTTATACCGTTGAGGACCGTCAATAAATGTTTTAACGCGTGGAAAATTTTACAACCTTATCGCTTTTTTAAAAGTAGCTATTAAGAATAAACTATGTCATACTTTCTAATTTTACGCAATGGAGAAGTTTTTCTCGGAAAGGAAAAAAAAAATTTCCAGTACGAATCACAATACCAGAGGAAGTAAAACCTAGTGACGTGAAATGGTTCAAATTCGATACTGACGCACTTCTGGAATATGGAAATCAAATGGAAATAACTTACATGGCATAATTAACGGGAAGTGACAAGGTCAAATTATCAAAAAGTTAAGAAGTATGTAGTAGCATTGCTACGACTGCAGGGAAGATGAGAATAGATAGGAGGCATTTGATACGTTGGTGTGGAGAAATTAGAACGGAACGAAGAGAAGACAGACGAAGGAGTAGTGGACAAGAGAGAGGATAAATACCAATAGAATGAAATGAAGAGTAGTGGAAAGTTTTACAGCTATATGCTAGGAAATATGGAGGAGACAAGACATCGTAAATCCAAATTGCATTCTTAGAAGAGGCCATATAAGAGGATCATTGTTTCACTTTACTTTTATGATTTCATCAAATAATTATAGCTAATAATATTAAACGGTAGTATACGAGGAGGAATGAGGTGAATTTGGAATAAATATTGTAGTCTTGACGAATTGAAATGCTAAGGAATTGCAGAGGTCCATTAAAGTTAGCAAAGGATGCTGATGATCGAAAAAATGAGAAAAATGATTTAAAATCTGGGAGATCAAGGGGCTAAGATATGTTGTTTTTTCTCGAGAGACCTCTTGGTCTATAAAAGAAAGAACCCCATATGGTTCAAGGCCACATGCACTAAATATAGTTGGCCCGAGTGATAGTTTCGGGTGGAAAGCTAGATTCTCGGCAAAGAGTTGAAACGTGATCTTTGTGAATAGGCAGCGGGATTTAATTTTTTTTTGTCGATAAGAGAGTCGTCGAACGGGAAGAGTGCCCATTCATCAAAGTTGACGGGCGATACCTTTCCGCAGAGTCTCTGTGGAAGGAGAGCCTTCGGCAGTCTCCGTGAAAAAGGTGCAAAAAATAATGTCGGTTTCCCGGACTCTGCAACTTTAATTCCCTTCCTACCATGGCATAGAACGGTGGCCTTTGACTCCCCAAAGTACTTACTCTCCCGTATAGCCACTCTCGCACTAATCACCAAATATTCTGCACTCTACCGGAGAGAAAAAGGAAAATCATTGAGAATGAGGAAGGAATCTTTGAGGCGGCCCGTTCCCAACCCTTTGTACCTTCATCTGTGAAAGAAAAGTTCTCTCTCCTTGCCAGATGCAAGGCGAGCCAAGGGGGTAATTGACTTGGCTTCGAAGGAAACCTCGTTGCGCTAACGGAGTGCCAGGAAATAGCGCCCCGCTGGCAAGTGGCCACCGCCAAAGGGACTGCGTTGCGAGCACTTCAAGAAGTGCACCTTAACAGGGACGAATGACGATGAGCAATTGCCAGAACGTCCGACGGATTTATGTAACCGTGGTCTTTTATTCAACGATCTTTACTTTACGTTGATTTCAGGTATAGATTAGCATTGTGTTTTATCATTTTTAATGGGCCGCACAATATATTTTCAATATTTACTCCCGTTCAATTATACTTGCTTCTTTGTAATAGCGCAGGTGACGGATAAAAGTTTATCCAATCCGTAAAGATATACAAAGCTGGATGGGAAGCAAATTACGTAACAAAACGAAGCCAATATGGTGGGCTTAGTTCACATAATATACTAGAGAAAACACCGTTTACTTCCCATTGATCTACTTTCCAAACCGACGGATATATTTATACTATGAAATTTCAATTGCCGTTATGCGTTGTCAAAAGCTTTTGAGTGATTTTTTCCATCATTATTAAGTTGTTCCAAAAATGGGATGTGCGGCGCATAATGATGAAAAAATTTTACTCAAAACTCCTAATTTACTCATATTTCTATCAGTTTAATGACGCAATTAATGACGTGCAAATTATGTTCGAATTTCATCGAATCCATTATAATGAATATTTTAAATTGAAGATCGCATCGGCCGTTACTAATTCACGAGGACGTCGCAATGACGTCTGTTTCTCCCTCAACAAAAGTACAATGTATGCAGAAACCGTAGGGGTCATAGGTTTAAGCGTCCAACTGCGCTATTTCAGTGGACGAAGTATAGCAACAGTAGACCCCAAATATTTAATAAGTTGTCATTGTGGTGGCCATTCCCAAGCGTTTGGAGTTGTTACAATTTGCCAACCGAGTTTCAGCCTGTGGCGGAAATTAGGTAGTGAGGTGAGTGGAACAGGCAAATGAGTGGCGATAGAATACAGAAGGCCGTGATAGAAGGAAGGATATTGCGTCTGCGGGGTGAGAGGAGACGGAGAATGTTAAAAATATAAGCTTTATGGACGATGCGGAGGGAGGTAGGAAATAAGCTTAGGCGAAGGAAGGGATTGTGTGAGGAATGAGGAGGCCTGCGATTTTTACAATATTGCATTGAAGCCTAACTAATCTGGTAGGAAATCCTAATTACAAAACCTGATTTCCTCATGAAGCATGCAGAAAGAGAGTCATCACTGAGAAAGAAGAAAAATTCTGACAACAGATGGACAATAACCGACGAAGAAAGGTTGTCTGTCTAGTGAGCAATTGAATTGGATAGTTAAAGAGATTCAACTAATTCCTTCTTGCCGCACAAGTCAAGGCGGATCGATGCTAAAAAGACAGGAAAATGTCGACCGCAGATGGAAAGCTACCTAAGAGCATATACTCCGCGGAATGTTATGGTCGATGTTCCCTTCAAGAGCTATGGAATTATTTTTTTTTAAAGAACGGAATGCAGGAACGAGAATAAGATCGTAATGAAAGGCGCCTGGAGTGTTTGGAGCGCATACTTCACATGAAGTCGCAGGGAAGTGGAACGAGATGGAGGCTGAGCTCAAACAATGAGCAATGAGGGAATGTTTACGAGAGAAAAGAAAAATTTTAGAGGATTTAACGGTAGAATAGATTCAGAGGTACAGGTTGGTTAAGTTTGAAATTAAGGGAAGAAATTAACAAAAATGGGAGCAATAAAGGAAGAGCCAAAATTGTGGAGGTGGAATGAGAAAGGGACCATGGAATTCCATTCCCGAGTAGGAATGAAAGGAATTTTGAGTTAGGTGGATAATGTGTAGACATAATTTTGTAACTCTTCAACCATCCTTCTACGCAATCATATTGTTATTTTACGCATATTATTCTTCTACTGACTAAATCAAGTTTATTGGCTAGAAGTGATGATTTTTCGTCATTCGCTAGATTACGATATGACCGTGGTAATTCATGGAGGTGCTTCACAGTTTAACAGTAGTCTTTGGATTGTTAAAGCCTAGAAACCTGGGCTCGTAGTAACAAAAGCAGAAATCATGAACGACAGCGTTTGTAATAATTTGAAGTTTTGTGCCCTTAAGCTGAATTAGGGTTTCCAGGCGAAAACAGTTACCAATCAATCTTTCGTGCATATGATAAGAATGCGCGAAGCAAAAATGTAGCAACGCTTGACAAACTGGATAAAGCAGAAAATTGGAGAACCTCATCACTTGTTTGGCGCCGTTAGAGCGCTTTAAATGTGTTACGAGAATTGTATTCACTGGGATTGTCATTGTTTCTGGCAGTTCAAGTAATTAGAGTTAAGCATTAAGTACAGACCTGAGGGACTAGTTAAGTAGCTCTTCTATTAATACGGAAATGAATTTGTGAACGAAGAAAAAACGATCGTTCCTCAGACGGATGGAATATTTTGCAAGTGAATTAAGATAAATGCTGGGGCACGCCGATGCAATTCAATGCAATCGAAAATACACGAATTATGTCATAGAGACATGGCCTTTAATGTATACCTGCTGAAAAGGCTGATTTCAACAGAAGGATCTAATCTTCTCGGAGAAATAATTTTCTGTTAATCATCATCTATCGTTTTCATTCTTTACTTGCACCATGAATAAATGAATACAATTCATTCAATTTCTAAGATGATAAATACTAAACTACGCAAAGAAGACTTTTTATTTCTGCTGAGGGATAAAAAATAACACCAGTGACCTCGATTTGCAAAATATAGCCTAAATACGAGCGCAGTTTTATTTATTTATTTTGAAAAAGGCCATATTATATCGTGCTATTTTGATAGTTCTGAAAGCCGTTGAATGAATCGCATAAAAGGTTATTCCAAACATATACCGAACGGATTAATAGAGCCTTCTCTATGAAATGAACCCACAACTTTCAACTGGATGAGCGCCTTACCAGCCGATCCAAATTTGATGAAAGGGTTCAACCGTTTCCGGTTTGTATTTCACGCTATAAATTAGCCGACCGCCGATGAGGTTTGGACTGCAGAATTATAAAGAGAAGCCAGGCTAACATACAATTAGCCTCTCCTTTAATCACCCGGGTGTAAAGATACTCTGATCCTCGAAAGAAGAAATATCATTTTTAGCTCTAAATAAAAAGATGTAATCATTTTTTTACTGCTTCCCTTCAATGTCCTTTTAGTGGTGCACTCGTGAAAGATTTCTACCTTGAAAAGTCTGAGATTCTAAGGCTTCTAAGGCGTTCTTCTTCTAAGGCATTCACAGGGTCTCTAAAGTATTGCAAAAAAGGACCGCAGCTTTTCATGGAAAACCGAATGCATGTGCTGGGATAAATGTTTAAACAAGCCATAAGTACTCAAATTTTATCATAAATTCAATGCTACCCCAGCAGCAGCCCGAGCCTCGCCAAACAAGAACCCAACATTTTTCGTGATAAAATGGTATCCCTAACTTTACCTTAAAATTTTGAGATTTATTTGGCATAATGTTCCTTAAAAAGTGTCTCAAAATCTCATTTTTTTCAATAAGAAGAGTCTTAACTGGAGAAAAAACAGCAATTAATTTTCCTCAATTTTGGGTTGTGAGTTCAACCGTATTCCTTGCCACAGGAGGGAATGTCTTGGAAATTCTCTGAAAAAATAGAAAAAAAGTCAAAAGAATTTTCCTTGCGTCCAATAGTAACAGGCAATTACGGAAAAAATGTGCGTCTCATGACTTTTAACATCCTAGCAAGGTTCAATTTCACCATCCTAACCGTTCGTTCCTTGGGGAAAAATATAAAAAGAAAATTCATAACGAACTGCGAGAACGTGAAGAAGCTATAAAGAGCATAGTTAATGACAGCCGCTAGGATTAAAACCAACAATCTCATTAGCCAGAACGCAAAACGGTAATCGTACATGGGGGCACTGGAACTCCTTTTGAATTGGCCGGCTTACGAAGTGAAAAACTTCAAATGGATCACTCGCTTAAACCTCCTCGTATCCTAAGGCGTCCAAAATAAAGATTCGATCCAGAGCATAACCCAAGCCCTAAAGAAAAAAAATGTGAGCCATTTATTTCCCATTAAGCGGTCCAGGGATGGCGATCGTATGCGAAAAAACGGGCAGTAACCCTTTCTCCCTTGAGACAGTAAGGAGTTATCTATGAAGTTGTAGCCGGAAAAATATTCACTCAAGCTTTACTGCGCGTACCATCTCAAGAACCGCCGAATCGTCATTAACCGACGGAGAACGCAAGGCAAGATAGCCGCCCCGGCCGCCATTTTCCACAGCCACATAACACCAAAACGTAAACTTTCTACATAGGTATATTTTTATCTCTCCTCAAGCTCCAGGCTGTATCATATTCATCCACTTCCCCTCCTTTAATCTCTTAAGCGAAGAAGGGCGAACTGCTAACGCGCTCCCATAAAAGATAAGCTACTCTCCTTCCGTACGAATCTCATATTCCGAGCGTCTTTATTTATTCTTCGGGAGAATATGCGGTAATAGCGATTACGACACACCATGACTCGCCATCCTGTAGCCTTCCTATGAACTCAATAAACCTAATGCACTCATCAAATATCATATTTTTTCTGCTGACACATGATGCTGAGTATACTTTTATATTTCAGTCAATAAAAAGGTAGCAAAGCTATTTCCTACCGATTATATAAAACCAGCACACTTCTTGGAGGACTGTATAACATTTTAGACAGGTCAGTGATTGAGATGTACAAGACTGGTCATTCCCTAGTGTATACTATCACGACGCTACTAATATCGCCCGAAACGGTACAAACTTGCCCAGCTCCACGGACAAATGTAGGTGCTCGGCAACCTGTAGGACTTCTCTTTAAGTATCCTTTCAATGCTCTTTACAGGGAATCAAATTGCGCAGTTCCTTAATCATGTCTGTATCTAGTGCGTAAATTACGAGAATTGGCTCAAGAAGCAAAACGGGTGAGGAGTTATTAGATAGATATTTTCCCTCCGATGAAACATGAATAGACTCAATCTTGAAACGGGTGATTCGGGTCTCCCCGCAAGGTCTAAAAACCCCCCACCAGGTCTGCAAGCCTTCGCTTATACCCTAGTGGGAAGTAGTGGGAAATGGAAATGGGAAGGGAAGCTTAGCGAACCACAACCCCTGCGAGGCCGACACCATGAGGCGGATTGACGTCAAAAGGACGTCAATGGGCCACCGCCTCCCCGCAGTACTCGAATCTGTTGGCTAACAATGTAAGACGAGTCCCCGTCAGTCCCGCTTTGGCGAAAACTTACCGCATATCTGTTGAGAACTGGAGGAGCCCGTTGCTAAAAAAATTGGGATTAGGTATTCCCCGACTCCTTTTTACGGGTAGACGCCGTAAGGTCTGCCGGAGTACGTCATCGAATCAGGGACCACCGGACCCATGGAGGGTCAATCCGGACCAATTCTGGTCAAAGCGTGGGTACATCCGTCATCTCAATACTCCTCGTCTACTCAATCTTGAAACAATTTTCCTTCCAAATGGTATTAATAAAATTCATCAGGATTATAAACAACCATATCAGGGTTCAATTTACCCAACTTTTGAATCCTGGCCGTCATAAAATTAGGTGCTCAGAGTGGAGTTATTTCCTTCACCAAAAGAAAATAGGTTTATCAATGTGAGCACGTTTTAACATAGGGAGAAGAATTGGTACTCATTCTACAGAAATAGCTGGTCTCCTACACCCAATTGATAGATTAGACCACTTAGATAACAGGCGTGGGCGCTCATATTAGAACTTATATAATTTAGTATAAAACCATGGAAGACTTACTGTCACAACGCAGCTAAATCTACGGACTTACCCCACGAAATACCACTACTGAGTGTGTGAGGGGACATTAGAGCACCTGCCATGAAAAGGAAGAGGGTAGGGAAAAAGGATATCGGAGAGAGAAGGGACATTATTTAAGGTGAATTTTTGAAATTAGTGTTTTGCTATTTTTTTTAAATTTAGTCACGAGTTGCTTCGAACAGCGCTTTTATCCAATGATGAAGGGTTAGGGTAACTGGGTCGCTATGTTGTTCCTTCACTGGCCCATAACGCCGTGCGCTAAGGTGAAAGAGAGTGTAATTGGGCGCCCCCGCGAATACGCTTTTCAGCTCTCGCGCTATTTTAGCGTATGGAGCGCTGCAAACATGAATTCGTATCGCCTTAACGCATCGGTAGAGGTGGGGTCACAGTCCTGAGATATGGCATCATAGCGCAGCATCTGTAAGGATTACGGGATCAGCAGGGGAATCAAACAGGAACACTGTGCGTAAAAACGAGTCATTGGATCGTCAAGAGGCGTCTCGGCCATATTAGTCAAAATTAATGGTAACAGGATTATTATGTTTATTTTTTGTTGATTTAGACCCAGATTTATAGCGTCTGGTTGAGGTTTACCAAAATATGACTCTGAATTTATGTAAACTCACATTTTGAGGTTAGTTCATTACATAAAACTGTCTGTTAGATCACGTCAATTATCTTTCCATTGTCATGTAATAAATTATTGTCTCAAGTTGATTTTCTTTCGCTCAGCGGACGTTAACACGATTACAGCCTACGGAATGATTCTCTAGCTGAGCAGTGCTTTTCAATCAATGCAAGATGAATTGATTTTCAATTGGATTGAATTTCAAAATATGGGACTAAGACATTGACGTAGAGATGCGACAACTACCGATCGGATAGCCCCGTAATCGGTGCCTAGATACGATATATCTTGAGACTCCCTTTCCCTCCAATAGATCTCAAGGTCGAGGACTCAAAAATTTTCAATGGCTCATGATTCCGTTCACCTTGAACTCGTAATTTTACTTACAGATACATAACTTGTGCGAGGCAGGTGGCCGAACACACCCTCTTCCACAAGCCCTTCCCGGCTGCTCGCCTGCCTCTTACCTCAAGATGTAGATCTACTTCCTCCGTCCCCATTATGTGCCTTCATTTCACACCTGGGTGGCCGCACTTGGGACTATCCCCGCACACATACACACATTTCTCTTCCTCTCCTCTCTCTCTCTTTCCC
This sequence comes from Ceriagrion tenellum, assembly GCA_963169105.1. Classification (NCBI taxonomy): domain Eukaryota; kingdom Metazoa; phylum Arthropoda; class Insecta; order Odonata; family Coenagrionidae; genus Ceriagrion; species Ceriagrion tenellum. Next base: position 26,353,871 of record OY720634.1, on the reverse strand, counting down.
GGCATCGCACCCTAAGCATCTCGCCGCACTCCCCTCGTTCCCCTCCACAGCCCTCCGCCGTAGCCACCCTCAGTCACCCTTGGCTTGCCGGCGAACTCTTAACCGAGACCATCCGTCTACATCTCTACACCCCCTCAACCCTCTTCCTCCTCTCATTACTACTCTCGCCGGGTGTAAGAATAAAATTGGTGGTTTACTAAGGAAAGGGGTGAGCGGGGAAAAGCGCCTAAATGAGTCTTACTTATAGTGCCTGTTTGCTATTCTAATATTAACATGTATATAAAAAGCTGCCTCGAAAAAAAATCCCCACGAACGGGGATCGAAACACGGTGTGCATAGAATAATGCGAATTATTCTCACGTCAAGACAGAGCTGCGTAGACGAACATATTAACATCCAGTACGTATATTAAGATAGAGCCAGTGATTACTATTGTTAACGCTAATAATAAATATATATATATATATATATTAGTATTAACCATGAATATATATTATGAATTAAAACGTTTGAAATTGTTGCCTAGGCTACATGCTGCCTAAATTTCCACTTTTAGTTTACCCAGTCCTTGGCGCCACTTCGAACAAAGTCTTTTTAGTTGAATCGTAAATAGACGTAGTTAATTGTTGTTAACGTGAGACTGTGATGAATACTCAATAACGATGGAGGAGATATGAATTAATTGATGCTTTGGATAATATCTTGCTATTTTTGTGACCTAAAAGTTGATTTGTAAATGCTAGAGAGGAAATGTCTATTACAGGAAATGTTTAAGAGGTTTATGAAACGTCCATCGAGTGCCGACGACGATGTTTGCCAGACTCTGATTCTAATTTGAACGCATTAATGCGTGGAATAAAGTCACCCATAGCAGGCTCCACTGTCAAGTCGGAGACATAAGAGGCATTAAATTATAATTACTATTTAGTGGAGTAATCACTTGAAATATTTAATGAAGTCAATGAAATGGAGTAAGAACGGGTGGTGAAATTGAAAAAAATGTTACGCGAAAAGTGTTGCGAGTATTTCATAGCGCCAAAGCGTCAATATTTCAAAGGATTAAGGTTTAAACATAGTTCTACGCCAAGCCGTTCATGGAATAGAGGGCTGATGCCGCAGCTCTTACTCTGCTAACTAATTTTCCTTTGGTTAGAATAAATCGCTTTAGCAAAAAAGATAAAAGCTGTAGCCGCGCTCTCATTGCTGGTGTTCTCAATTCCTACTACGCCCATTCTCAAAGCTTCGACTGAAATTGCAGATTTTCTGGGAGGCATTGGGTAAAAAGACTATGAGGGAACTAAGAGGCTTGAGTTCATATTAAAAGAAACGTACTAGACAGACATAGGTGAGCCAAGCCTAGTAAAGAAAATCCTCCACGTCATTCACAGGTTAAAGTTGCATCACTGCAGTGGTGAAGTGACTGCTGTGAAGAAAATTAACAACAGTACCCTCAAAATTTTTGTTGACAGTACGGAAATTAAAAAAAAACACTCTTACCAACAATATGCTGCGAACGCTCACCATGTAGACGACTATTTCTCATACTGCGCATAGTAAGGGCTTCCCGACTTCTTGATTGAGCAAAGCATGGATTCATTTGATCTCTATTCCTTCCAGTCTCTTCTGCTGGGCAGTTGTTACTGTCCAGGGTCCATATAATAGCTTGCTCTATATATACCTGTGTTTTAAAAAGGTTCTCCTTACTTCCATTGTATAACTAGCTGGATTGTTTTTCAAGATGTTGGCAGGCATCTCAGTCGGTAGGACGCCTTTCTCCCTTGTCAATTCCGCTCACAATATTTTTCTTACTTCTTCCATTTCTGGTGATCATACTTCCCATACGCCAAAATCCATCCACTCTCGAAAGTAATTGCGTTCGAAATTTCAAAAAGAATCTTTATCATTGATTTCTTCCAAAAATCATCACCATACTTTTCTTTTGATTGACCGTCAAGTTGAATTTTCTGATGGTTTTGTCCAAACGCGTCAGTACTCTCGTCGGATAATTCTACCGGAATTCCTGCGTCATCAGGCAAGCGTAGCATACTGATTTTTTTCTATGCACAAGTACTCCGGTTTCTAATTTTGCCACACTAAATGCATTACTTTTTTAAAAGCGAATATTGGTTATCTTGGCCGAAAAACTCATCATTGAGCTTCTTTCCTCTCTGTGACTTCCTCTTCATTACCGCTACATTAAATTTATGATATCTGCTAGAGTACCTATGTATACTACTTCCCAAGCACTTGTTCTTTACAGAAGACCGATTGCCGCAGCTCAATTTTACAGTAAAGCTTCCGGCTCCTTCCTAAATCACCATCAATGTTGGTCTACCACTGCACTTTAAGAAGAGGATCAGGCAGAAAAAGAAAGAACTGTGTGCACCTGTGGCCAATTTCCCATCAAATGAGACTCAGTGATTACTATAACAGCAAACGAACACTCTCAATATCAATCTATACAGTCTCTATGACCTCTCAATTTCATATTTTCTCCATTTTTACATTACACTCTTTATGAGTGGGATGGAAGGAATACAATGGACATCAAGCAAAGAATACCCCAAGCTTAGAATGAATTCATGGGAAAAAAACAACTACTCAAAGAAGATAGGAATACAAACCAGGAAACGATGTATGAAAATGATTGGTGTGGAGCATAGCATACTACGAATCGGAAGCATGGACCATTCGAAAAGCTGACCAGAAAAGAATAGAAGCCTTCGAAACCTGGTGCTGGAGGAGGATGGTAAATATAAAATGGTCGGGAAAAATCATAAATAATGAAGTGAACAGATGAGTAGAAGAAGAAAGGACCACTGGGGAACACCATTCAGAAAAGAAGAACAAGATGGATTGGACTCACCCTGAGACACAATGGGTTTTGTGAAGAACATAATTGAAAACAAAATGGAGGAAAAAGTCCCCAGAGGAAGACCCAGGAATAAGTTCATGGACCAAATAAAGAGGAAAGTATTTACATAGGAAGAGATACCAGGAGGTAAGAAAATTAGCATTAGATAGGGAAGGGTGGAGGGCTAAAGTCAGTCAATTGTTTTGGACTGAACGACCAATGATGATGACTATTTATTAATCATTGAATTTATTTATTTTATATTGCCACACCGCAACTGCTAGTGGCCTGACGGTGGTTACACGGGTTTTTACCACCGTTCTCGGGAAATACCAACACCTCTCCCGTTCATGTTACTGTAACACGATGTTAGTGAAAACGTTTCAGTCCCTGATGTGAAAGCCTATTTTGGGGTTCGCTCTTGTTGTTTTGTTGTCTAATTTGATACATTGTTGTAGTGTCAAAATGAAAATTTGTTGAGCTAGAAGGCTGTCATGAAATGGCACTCTTATGCTCTGTTAACGCCACGAAATCCTGCGACTTTGGACAATTGCTCGATGATTCCGCACCGCCGAGTTGGCCAGCCAGCACCCTTTCCTGAGGCCATACATATATCTATCTACATCTATCCTCCGCCTTTTTCCCTTTCATCCTCTCATTTCAACTCCTGCCGAGCGTTAAGAAGGAGTTGCGCAGGTTTAGGAAGGAAGCGGGTGGATGAGGCAGGAGGAGGAGCAGCAGAGGCGTGTTCTTCGACGCGTGCCCAGCACGCACCGACGCCGGAAGCCCAGGGCGGGCAAGCCGGGAGGGGGCGTAAGGAGGGGAGGGGGGGGGGTGAGGCGGTGGTTTATACGGATCGGCGAGAGGGAGATATGAGGGCGGAAAACCTTCCTTTCACCCCCATTCGTTATTGTGGGGGAGTGCTTCGGAGACGGGGAAGGAATGAACGCGGCGAGCGAAGAGAGAGAGGGCCTAGGGTACATTAATAGAAGTTGGACGATGATGTGGAGGCGTAGACTGAGAAGACTGAGCTGTAGTTTGATAAAGTAAACGAGAAAGTAAGTACCCTAATGACCAAAGTGCTTAGCTCGATACGCAAAATGACTTTAAGCACTATGAATGAGACGTGTCTCAAATCATATCCGAGACTATTACCATAATTTATATTCATGTTTTCATAGCATTTAAAAGAATAATTAAGTGAATACAAATAAATTTAATTACCTGTGAAAACACTTGTGTGGAGCTTGGAACTCTATAGACCGGAAGCATGAACCATTGGAAAACCCGACGAGAAAAGACCAGAACCCTAGACAATATGGAGACAAGATCATCTAAGACAATATAAAGAATCAGGCCAAAGCATTAAAGAATCCTATATTAAGCAGGAAATTGCCATGGCAGTTTTCCATTTTTACTTTTATTTAAATTGAAAGACGAGAACAAAAGTACGGAGACGAAAAAAAACACGAAAATATTTCATTTGTCAATTATTGCCTAGACAGCTTCTTCAAAAGGATAAGAAAAACTTCACTTGTAAAATGCCACCGTTTTTATTTAAACCGACCTAGGTTTCAACGTTACAAAGTCATTTTCATGGGGACAATGGGTCATTTTGAACGTCTCGTCTGTAAAATTTAGAGCGGAAAGGGAAGTGAAGAGGAGAGCGGACCGAGACAGGAAAACTGGAGTGGAGGGGTAGGTTGTTACTTAAGTGAATTACGTTATAGAGGGGGGGGACGGAAAAGTAGAGTCGGGAGACTAGAGGAGGAAGGGAATATTTCATTCAAAAATTTAAAAAAAAAAAAAAAAATAGTATTACTGTTTAGACTGAAATGTTCCCTACCTCCTTTTCTCGCCTGACTCTACCTTGCCTTCCTCCCCTCTGTGACGTAATTCCCTTTGAAGAACAATCTATCCCAATTCCTAATTTTCCCATCAGTGTCCCCTCCTCTTATTCCATTTCCCCCCTCAAAATTTTAGTATATGGGGCCCACGATGATCTTTTGCCACCTTGACAATCACTACATTTATCAATCGAACTCAGATCAATACGAACTCGAACCGATCTGAAAATTATCAGCCAACCGACACGGATCTCCTGGCTTACCAATGCAAAATCGATTGAATAATCGATTTGAATGGGTTCATATCGATTTGAAATCTCAGACTGGCAGAGAAAGCGGGTCGAGTTAGCCCGCTTCTCAAATCGATCCGACTATCCCGTTGGTTTTGCCATACCGAGGTGAGCCGGCCATGTATTGTTGAATGTACTCTGTGCGTGGTTTCAGGCTTGATGGAGTGGAATCGGAACATAACTAAGTATGAAAAATTTGGCAACTTCCACTGTGATAAGATCTATTCCGACCGGTTTTGCTTTTTTCTGAATCTTCAGAATGCTGTAAAATACCTGAAGATGCTATAAAAAGCGAAACCGGTCGGAATAAATCTTATCACAGTGGAGGTTGCCTATTTTTTAATAATTAGAAAACGGTTGAATTTTAAAGGTGAAGTTTTTCTTATCGTCATACGGTTCCACAAGATAAAGCCCGCTAATTTAATATTTATTCTTCCAAATGATTAAGATAGAGGGAATTTTTTTAATTTCCCGTATATTATTCGAATAAAAAATGATGGCTGAATCCAAATGCTATCATTGCATTAAGTATTACAAGTCACCGGAGAGGATTCATGTGGATTTTGAAATGGGTGACACTTCAGTTTACTTAATATGCTATCCGATACATTCATATACTACAGTTTGATCGGAGATGACGACGAATGGACAGTGAAGTGTAAGGACGACAACTAGAGTTCAAATTGCACAAGGTTAGCATTGCAAAGATATCTACAGAAATTAAGAGTAAACCTATCATCGCGATAATTACGAGTGAACTGTAAGCATTATTGGCGGAGGATTTTTTTTTACTAATAATATGCACACGGCAAATCTTAATCCATAGCAACAGGGTCTAATAGTGAGTCAAATCTCCAATCACTTAAGTACAGAGATAACCTCCATCAAGGCACAGGGTGTGATCCCACAATAAGCGCGTAATTTTCGTTCTAATTCGAGCTTAAACCTTTTCATTGGTCACCTGACCTCTCTCCGAGAGCCACAAATCTGTCAGCAGAGGAATGCTAGCCTGAGCCATAAACGAGGAGCTTGTTAGGTAATGAAACATCCCCACACGCAACCCATAGGTTTGAGCAATAAATACCAATTGATAGAGAGTACTAAGTCATTGGGATAAACAAGTTTTATGACTGACTGATTTCTGCAAAGTGAGGACTCCTTAACCATAATAACATATAATTGATCTCAATTACTGAGTATATTACACAAAGGAAGTTTATTTTTTATGGGGGATATAAATTGCAGGTATTAATCTCCCTCAACAATGGCAGAAATATGGTATTTAACGTCTCCGTGTTCATCGCCATGTTCCCTTTATTTTGAACTTTTGATACGAATATGACGGAGCTGTTTCATAAGTTTATGGTGGCTCGAACTTAAAATGATTTAATTGGCAATCTATTTACCCGCTGTCTGCTTGAAACTTCTGTTCTTTCCGATGTGAGGAGAAATTTTATCATTGCTCGCTATTTTACTTTCTCGTTTAAACGAGCTACGATGCATTCAGAGGCTGTAGCATTCGGATAAACGTGGGGAAAATAGAGTTCATCTATCTAGAGTACATGTACTTCCGGGAAACTATTGATAAAAGCGAAAACTCAAGAGGAATCGACTAGTTATGAAATATATGCACCTCACTACCTTATTCTGTGAGTTGTCAAAATGCGGTAGTTCAGCACAAATAGCGCTGCGATCGGCTCATATGGCAGGAGAAAGTGCATATTTAAAATATTTTTGCGTCATAATTTGCATATAAGGAGGCGTCCATTAATAATGTGAGGCGATTTTAGCGATTTTTCGACCCCCCCTTTCCCCTCGATGAGATGTCGTGAGATTTAGCTCGACCCCATCACCCCCTAATCTCACACGAGATTTTTCAAAATGCGTATTTTTAGTGTAAATACGTTAACCTGTGCTTGATTGCGTTGGATTTATTTAAAAAACATTTGCTTAATTACTTTTATTTAAGACTCTTTAAGACTAGTATTTAAGACTGCTAAGAACGTAATCTAGACTCACAGTGAGACAATCGAGCAATAAAATTCTTAAAAAGGAACAAATAAAATTTGAAAAAGAATACTCATTCTAATTCAGTTCCCGGGGACTCATGTGTGGTCTCAAGAGTGACTACTGAAACCAACATGTCCATGTGATTTGAAGTAAAATCATCTGCTCCTCCAACCTCGCTCTGATTTAGCCACTCTAAACCGTTGTCGCTTGCACACAAAAGCTCAGCAGCTCGACGTGAGACAATCCGTGAGGGTCGCACTTGGTCACTTCTTCCTGGCAGCACTTCTATGTCTTGTAGACGTGTCTTTTCACGTATGCATCATAATAATCATGATAACTCATTTCGAATGAGTGGCAGCGTTGACTGAGCCGTCGTGTAATGAAAAATTTACGGGCGTAAATGTTTCGTTACTCGACAGGTCGAGACCTGTTTTCTCGCAATTTTACACCGTTTCTTGCGGAAAAAAATTACGAGATATTTTCCGAGACCACCCTTCTCTCCCACGTGAGATTGGGTGAGATTCAGCTCGACCCCCTCCTCCCCCAAAACGCTTCACGAAATTAAAGGACGCCCCCTAATGTACCTTAACTAAGGTTTTCAATAGGTATCGTAGGTCATCACCGAAAGCAGGGTTTTTAAACCGAGTTAAGAAGAAGGAGTAATTCTGTATCTGTTTTGATACATGCAGTCACGGTGAAACCACCTTAACGAATTTAGAACAATCTTTGGTAAGAAGTTTCGTAAATGACTAATCCAACTAATATTTTACTCCACGATATGAAAGACATTTCAACCTTAAGTAACCCAAAAATAGCGTCACAGCCTTGAAGTTATCAAAAAGGCATCTCTGATACCGATTAGGAACTCCACAGCACTTGAAATACTTCTGAAGCCAATCCAAATTGACAAACTTTAGCCACGCATTGTCTCTCGGTGGTCTGAAGAGTGAAAAATTGCACGGTTCTTCCCCCTATCCGTCACATCTCGCGAGAAGTCCGATAAAAAATTTCCGATTAGCCGGGAAAATATTAATCCGATAGGTGTTTAAGTAGTATTCAAAAGCAAGGCAGAAATTAGTAATTTTGTGATGCGTGATAACAACTTCGAACCTATCGTAGGGGACACATATAAGACTTCGAGCCTATTCAAAAGACTTCGAACCTATCGTGGGGGACGCATATAAGAAATATTTGTGGCAGAGCCCTGAAGAATTTAGGATTTGTCAAGCGTGTTGTGGGAAGATTTTCGGATGAGAAAGTGAAGGAGAGGTGCTATTTTGCACTCGTCCGGCCACACCTTGAATATGCAGCGAGCATATGGGATCCGGCGGAGAAAGACCTAGTCCATGAACTTAATAAAATACAAAGGAAAGCTGCGCGATTCGTCAAAAACTGCTACGGCCGAACAGAAAGCGTTACACGGATTTTGAACGATTTAGGGTGGGAGCCGCTAGAGACTCTGAGGCTGCGCGCTAGGCTTAGATTGCTCGAGCAATTGAGAATGGATATCTTTCAGAGCGACACGGAGAACATCATATTAGAATCAACATTATATTTCCAGGTCCGACAGAATCGATAAATTAAGAGGGATATTTTGCCGAACGGATAGGTATGGGAATTCGTTTTCCCCCCGAACAATTAAGGACTATAATAAATGCTAGGCGGATTTTTTTTCTTTTTTTTACGGCTGGTGTCCTAACACCCCCCGCCACACGCCTTTTGAGGTGGCTTGCGGGGTAGCATGTAGATGTAGATGAACAATTACACTGTTGCGCGGGTGCTTTATGGACGTGGCATATATTAATCTATATTTGGTGAGTGGGTTGAAGAAAGGCGCGCAAAACATATACGAATGGGCGCCACAACTCAGAGATTCGCCCGAATAAATGCAATACGAACATGCATTTTTTAATATAGTCTAGTTGAGCATTAAAAATGTAGATTTTCACTACACATTTGGGCTATTTCTTTAAAGCGAGGACCGCTTTGTAGGAATAAAATTGTGCCATTTTTCTATCCGTCTCTGCATCGCGTGTGGCGTGAAGAACCAGTCCTCACTATCCATAAAGTTTGACTCCTTACAATTGATTCTTATCGCTCCAGGCAGAAAAAGTTTCAAGAGAGATGAAGGATCGAAATATTGCCATGCTCTTGTCTTCTTTACAAGAAGTTCTAAAAAGAGAACTTCAAAGAAATTCAAAAGGACAAAAGCTTTTCAATTCTACTGATTTCTACTCCGATACATTAAGCAAGCGGTCTCGGAGAGTAATGGACAATGGTGTTAATGATCTTAGTGTGTTACGAGCACTGTTTCCTACTGAACTACAGTAAATACTCATTTACATCTACCATGAAATCAGAAACTAGGACAGAGCTCCGTAGACGAATATATTAACATCCAGTACGTTCATTAAGATAGAGCCAGTGATTAGAATTTGTTAACGCTAATAATATATACATATATGTATATAAGTATTAACCATGAATATATATTATGGATTAAAACGTTTGGAATTGTTGCCTAGGCTACATGCTGCCTAAATTTCTACTTTTAGTTCACCCAGTCCTTGGCGCCACTTCGAAAAAAGTCTTTTTAGTTGAATCGTAAATAGACGTAGTTAATTGTTGTTAACGTGAGACTGTGGTGAATATTCAATAACGATGGAGGAGATATGAATTACTTGAGGCTGATGATGAATAACATCTTGCTATTTTAGTGAACAAAAGTTAATTTGTAAAAGCTAGTGAGGAAGTATCTATTACAGGAAATGTGTATGAGGTTTATGAAACATCCATCGTGTGCCGACAACGATGTTTGCCAGACTCTGATTCTAATTTGAATGCATTAAGCCCGTTCGGCTCACTTAAAGAATTTAGAATAACTTGTTTAAACAGAACGTGCTTCATACCAGGCTTCAAAACAGGGTATGCGCCTACGAGGACCCAAAATAGGAGACTTGGATTGAAAAATAAGAATCTGTTCAAGGCGGCGGTAAGTGCATCCCTTTTTACCTACACTGCAATGATGGCTATTGGGAATACTCATGAGGATACCAAATGTCCCTGATCATATTAGAACTGTTGGGTTGATATTCACGAGGTTCTAAGAGGTTAATGTGCATTTTTGTAATTAAATTTGGAGAGGAATTAATCTGTAGACCGGACGATATCAAAAAAGTGTGTAATTACGTCCCACTTGTAGTACTATATTTTTTCTTTTCTGTACTATGATTTCTTGTAAGTAAAATCAGTATGACGTGTTTATTTACAGACTATCGACTTAATTTACACTTGAAATTCCGTCTTTCATCATTAGGCGGCACCACATTCCAAAAATGTTGTTTGTTTACGGAATTCTAGACAACAGTTTTTGGCGACGAGATAACAATCCATAATATATATTCATGGTATTTGCATATACTAAGTCATGCAGAAGATAAAGTCGTGCCGGACATTTCAATAGGGGTTAGTTGCTAATAATGATGGTATGTAATTAAACACTTAAACACATGTATAAAGTATCCTCAATCTCGGCGAGGATCGGAGACACATAGAATATATCTATTGCAAAATTTATGGTCACTTATTGCAAGTGTAAATTTGAAATGTTGAATCTATCGGTTTTGCAGTCTTTCCTGCCCATGCTAGGATAGACAGGAGTAAGAAACCATTAGAGGAGATAGAGAGTTTTCCACTTCCGCCGGAGTAGCATTCTATGATGTTTTCATGAGGATGAGTGGTTGAGAAATGTTGGGAATAAAAGTGAAGGACTAATATTTCAATGGGGGAGTATTTCTGAAGAGAAAGAGTGGGAGCCAAAGAACAAAGAAGATATCTTCCACCTACGAATGCACTATGCATGAACATAATGCGGTCGTAGATTCTTCACCACACGGACGATTCCCGGGAGGGAGACCGCGGGTCATAAAACTGCGTCAAAAACTTCTGCCCTCGCGTCGGAGGAAAAATCCCCGGGGAGACTGAAGAAGCCGCAAACGCGCTGGGGTTTCAACGGATACATATTCATCGCGTGGGAGCCTTGAAAAACAGCCCCAGTCGTATAAAATACTGCGGGGCGCGGTCGCCGAGTTTAGGACGCTTGGGGGTAGAGGCAAGGGCAATGCATTTACAACTAAATTCATCGTAAAATAGAATCAAATCAAGATATTTCCGACATCATAAACCCGCAATGTCAAAAATGAAAAAAAGCGATTAACTACTTCTATGCGTGTAAATGAAAGATTTCCAAAATATGATTTGTTTTTCCTTCCCGGCGTATGATATTAACAAAGTCTTCTCGAGTTTTCCACCACGTTAGGTAATTGTTGGCTGACGTTTCGATGGCTACCTCCGCCATCGCCCTCAGGGCAGAGGAAGAGGGCGGAGGCAGGGCAGTGCCCTGAGGACGATGGCGGAGGTAGCCATCGAAACGTGGGCAAACAATTACCTAACCTGGTGGAAAACCCGAGAAGATTTTATTAGAAAGGTTTCTAATTCGAAAATTATGGGTCAAATAATTGTGACATTATCTTTATGGATGAAAGGTGAAGTTCTTCTCATGTTTTTGTTAATCTACAAAATAATCTCCACGTATGGCCACACCTCGTATACGCCGCTAGTATTTGAGACCCAGGACATGAAGATTTAACCAAAACAATACATAGCTCACAAAGGAAAGCTGTGCGCTTCGTTAGAAACTGCTACGAGCGAACATACAGCGTTTCTTTGCTTTCAGACAGATTAGGTTGGGAGCCGCTAGAGACTCGAAGGCTAAAAGCTAGGCTTAGTTTGGTTGAGAAAAGCAGGAGTGTTTCAGAGCGACACATAGAATATCGCTATGACGCCACACTACATTTGTTGGTCCGACAGAAGTGATAAAATGAGAGAGATACATTGCCGGACAGATATGCACAAAAAATCGTTATGTCCATGAAAAATAAGCGATAATAATAAAAAATGAGCTCCTCTTAAAACCCCTCCATACCATACTTCACCATTTCACTTCCCATAACCTAATCCTTTTCATGGCTAGGGTCGGAACACTCCCTGCCACACGCCCATGCGGCAGCTCGCAGGGAACATAGTAATGTTGATGTAGATGTAGATGAGATTTAATCGGACAAAACAATCTCAAAAACTTTTGTCTACGTGCACGTACTAACCAGTAAGCATATGTGTGATGCAGGGGTTGGTCCGATACCAGATGTGGAAACGGGGAGGATAGGGAAAAGGAAGAGGACAGAGACAAATTATGTGTTGACGACGTGCCTTAAAATAATATCACGCTACTTCAGATGAAATCCTAAATGTTGCGAGGAAAGAAGGGATCTCTACTGTCAGTTAAGCAATGTATAACTCTTATTTTTTCATTCCTATCAGTTCCACATTTAAAGTGAGGGGTTTAAATAATACTCTCCATGCCATAACGATACTCATCTGGTCGAGGTTTTACAAGTTAGCTAAGCTATCCGGTAGCCTCAAGTTTCCAACGGTACCCAACCTAGTCCTACTACAAACTGTCTGTCACATTTTACTGGATTTTAGTATTTTTAAACTATCATTTATCATAAAAGTTATTTTCGGTCAACAAACACGTGTCTCCATGTTAAAAAAACCCAAGCTCCCTGCGAATGGCCGACTGGATGACCGAAATGCATACATAGGAATCTTACTTAATAATTGCTTTCTGTAACGTAGTACTTATACTACGCTTTGTGCCATTTATCCAAGGCCCTTGTATCTCTGAATGTGTCATATGTGTTTACCCCAGCTAAGTCCGAAACTATGGTGATTCCCAGGCATTTGATGCACCCGACTCGTTTGTATTAACTCCTCCCATGATACTAATTTAGCGCCGGTGTATTTTCTAAGATAAGAAGTGTACTAAAGTGCATTGACTGAGGTCAAGTTCGATCCCCCACCGTTGACACCAAGAGTTATTGCTGCTTAGGTTCGATGACAGAGCTTCTACGTCAGCATTTGCGACAGTTTCTCGGTAGATGACAGCATCGTTTGCAAGTATTGTAATGTTTTGGTTTCTCTAGAGATAATGACGTTCAAATGAATGAGAAATAGTGGTAAGTGAGAAATAAGAGAAAAAAATAAAAACTAACGAAAAAACCAACAAATGTAAAAAAATTGTTTCCACTCTTTATTCATGAATATTCAATTTTTAAAACGATGAAGCGTGAGAAAACAATGTTACATATTTGAAAAATGAACAAAAATCATTAAATTCAATTGTACTATGACTGTTAGTGATCTTTTTCATGATCCTGAATAGAATGCTGGTAAAATTTCGAAAGGGTTAAATTTCATTACCGTAGCTGAAGGTACGAGTTGGCAACCGGTGGAGAAAGTTTGGTGTACAGAGAAAAATGATTAAGAACGAAGTATGTTTTGCCGGGGATATAAGAGGAAGAGAGCCGGCACGGAATTAGTAATTTAATCAGGATTTTTTAATGTGAAAGCCAGTTCTGAAAGTATGGGACTATATTGTGCGCGGATGTAGGAAGAGGAAGGAAAGGGACGGGGACATAAGATGAAATAAAAAGAGAAACGAAATGTGATTAGCTGAAGAGAGGATGGATACAGGTGCTATTATTTGGAAGAGGAGAGTTAAAAACATCCCTGTAAGACTACTGATTACTATGGACTGATTGAATGGTTTGTGAACGTCTATTTTCGGTAATTGGATTGGATTTTTGGGGAGGCGACCGACAGCTGGGGTCATTTGCGCCATAGGGGACAGGTAAGGGAGGAAGGGTGGATAGAAACCTGGCGTCGGCATCACAGCCTGCTTTTAATGATATGCGCCAAGGGGACCACGGTTTAATGTCTCATCCGACAGACGAAGTACTGTACTTTAAGTCCCCTGACAAGACACTCAAGTAGGGATCGGGTTTCCTCTGAAAAACATCCTCCTCTGCAGGGATTTGAACCCTGACCGCCCGTATGGGTAGCCAGTACTCTGGCCACCACACCAACCATTTTCGGTCATTTATCACTGAGGGTTTAGCTATGTAACTTATACTGGGTTACTTTCGACTTCCCTCCTAGATCCCTCCTAGAGATTGTCTTTCAAAATTCTCATGTCACCATTTCGTCATCTACCCTAATACCCCTCTCCATCACTCCCATCAGCATCCCATCACTCCCCCATGCGTGTTTCATTCATATTTGCTGCATTCTCTAAATATATTCGCCTCTGCTGCCGTTTCTTCCGCCATAATTTGTCCCCGTCAGTCTTCCACGCCGTCCAGTTCATATCTTCGCTCTCCACACTCACATATTACGAGCTTATCTGTGGTGCATGTTCTCATTTTGTAGAGACAAAGTTTTCCATCCATATATCATCCTACTACGAATAAATATTTTTCATTTTCAAATATGAAAATTAAAATGAGTTAATGATTCACAAAGGATATTGAACTGTTTACTTTAATTCCAACTCGTACAACAACTCGTACGAGTTGGAATTAAAGTAGTCAATGCGATAACGTTTGTGTATCATTTGCAATGCTGTTTTACAATATCTCGCATTCAAAGTGGAATTTGAAATGAGTTATTCACATTCGTAATCTTTAGATATATGAAGGCCCTCGATTAAAAAAATGAAAAAAAATAGGTGACCCTGGACAGAAAGATTTGAGCATAAATATTAATAAAATGCAAAGGAAAGCTGCATGCTACGATAAAAAATTCTATGAGCGAATATATATATATATACATATATCGTTTCACAGCTTTTAGAGAGATTGCGTTCGTAACCGCTAGAAACTCGAAGGCTACACGCCAGAGTTAGTTAGCTTGAGAAATTCAGAACAAGTGTGTTTCAAAGTGACGTATCATTTGACACCAGACTAAACTTCTCAATCTACATCAACATACTACCCCTCGAGCCGCCACATGGGCGTGTGGCAGGGGGTGGTAGGTCGCCAGCCGTATAAAGAAGTATGATTTGGGAGGTGTGATGGTGACATGTATTACGGGAGTTTATACAGTGGAGCTCGGTTTTTATTAAGGTCACTTATTGTGCGCGAAAAAAACAAGTTTTTCTATACATCTGTTCGGCAGTGTATCTTATTTTACCGCATCTGTCAGGCCAAGAAATGTAGTGAGGCGTCATGATAATAATCTCTGTGTCGCTCTGAAATACACCAGTTCTGAATTTCTCAAGCAGCCTAAGCCTAGCGTGCAGCCTCCGAGTATCTAGGGGCTACCACCTTAATCCCTCTAACAGCTGTGAAACGCTATATATATATATATATATATATATATATATATATATATATATATATATATATATATATATATATATATATATATATATATATATATATATATATATATATATATATATATATATATATATATATATATATATATATATATATATATATATATATATATATATATATATATATATATATATATATATATATATATATATATATATATATATATATATATATATATACACACGATGTGGATAGGATGGAGGAGATAGACACACAAAAAAGAGACGATCACACTTACATAGCTAGCTTTCGGAACTAGTCCGTCTTCAAGGCGTATCACGGAACAAATGTCAAATGTCAAATGACATTTGTTCCGTGATACGCCTTGAAGACGGACTAGTTCCGAAAGCTAGCTATGTAAGTGTGATCGTCTCTTTTTTTGTGTGTCTATCTCCTCCATCCTATCCACATCGTGTGTTCATCGCCGCATGGCTGACTCCAATCCATCAACGTATATATATATATATATATATATATATACATCCCGCTATCATTTTGCCGTCCTTACACTCTGCAACATTTTGGCATCCACCAGAAATATTTATGTATATTGCTATTTTATCGCGTATGTCGAACAACCGAGTGATTTCCGCCCTTGTGTACTATTTTGTTTTGCGACAACTATTTTTTTACAGGAGATATACGTGCACCATGAATCCGTACAGACAGGTAACATTTTGGCATCCTTTCATAACCAATCATTATGGCGTCCAGAGTATATTTTTTACATTTGATCATCAATTTGGAATCCATTTTGTATATTTACTACCACTGCGATATCATTTTGCCTTCCTGCGCTGTTGCCAAATTTATCTATCATGGAAACTTCGCTCTCGCTTGTCATTTTTGCAGTTTATAGCTGCTATTGCATTGAATGGGCGAACGTGTTGCACTTAACTATTAACTACTATTGACTAAATGTACTACAACTGCCAAACAACGATTATAATCAGCATAGGGGTAAACATTGTATCACTAGGAATATACAGGGTGGGGCAGAATGGACTTTTTTTAAAAATCACTTCCCATCTTTAATTCAATTCCTGTGGGAAGAAACAAATATATATTTGCTATTGTCTGAAAAAGGATTATTATTTGTTTGGGAAAACACATTTTTGAAATGCAAAAATTGATTTTAGTACTTGGAGATAAATAATAATATTTCAAATTAGGGAGTCCATTCTGCCCCACCCTGTACTTAGCCAAGTTTTGTTGAAATCAATGTCTTATTTTACTCCTCATTCATATATATCAGTTTTGTTTCGGTATGCTAAAAACACGCCTAGAGGAAAGCGAGAGAGGAATTAGACTGGCGCAGTCTAGTAGGTAGTCCGCGCTGGCCTATCACGCAGCACTGTGTCACGAAATCGATTTCCAGGAAAAAAATTGAAAATTTTCCCACTACTACAAGAAGATTCTTCCAATAAAACTAGCCGCTTTAAGGTTTAAAACACGGTTTAAGCAACATGCATACAAATAATAATTTCACAAAGCACTTGGTATTCTAATTCTGGGTTGTAAATCAATAAGTTTCCATCATGTCACATTCCACCAAATTCGCCCTTTTATTTCATTATATGTGGAAACGCGAAATACGTTTAAGGAAATAAGGACTCTCAAACTGTATTTATCATTATCCCAGTATTTTCGCGTTTCATGTTTACAATAGTTGTTCAATTCAATTAAAATACCATCATTTACGTGAAAATTAATCAAAAAATGAAACACAAGCGGCTGAAAAAGGGGTCAATTACTCTTCATAAGTTAGAAAGGGATTAGATATTTGCTGGCATTTCTTCAATCACTAAAACACATTAAAATGTTAACATGAAATATATATGAGTCAATAGAATGCTAAATTATATTCTTTTTCCGTATAAATGCAATAAAAGAGTAAGTTAAACTTCATTTAAGAAGAAGAATGCCAAAACCCTTGATTTTTATAAAGCCAAGGACACAACGTGTTTATCGTGATGACAACGCGATAACGTGGGCCATGAATCAGAACTTGTATAATTACGGTGGGGGCTCAAAATTTAACTTCACTTTTCACAACTTCCATGACTGCACACAAAATATAACTATTGTAATGTTTATGGGACAGCAAAGGTAGGAAATATCTCTTCCTTGAAAAACTGTGGCTTAAAGAAGAATTTATAACCTAGGAAATTACAATTTACTCTACTATCCTTTAGTTGGTCCGAAGGAAATGCTTCTCCCTCCTTTGCTTATCAAGTAATGACTGATAAAGAATTTTGATAAAACGCTGAGAAAATATGAAAGTGGTTGTTAGTACCAAGGGGAAATATTTTAACAGCATATAGTGAAGAGCTACGTCTAAAGGAAAGCATTTTTAATGGACCTGAAAACAGGATGATAACCCTAGGCCCAGAATTTCAAAATATAATAAATAATGGGATGCTGAAAGCAGAAAAGCTTAAGAGAGGTGAGGAACAACTTTTATTTGTTGCCATACTGCCACTTAAAATGCAATAGGGTGCCAAATCTCGTTAAAAATCCACTTCCTGCATTAGCTTACAGACGCATTTCCTCAAAATCGTGGGGCGGGAGGAGATAATCCGGGGGAAAGATTTTATGAAGGCATAAGTGTTAGTCAATATAGATACTAAGGTTCTGGTAAACTTTAACAATGGGAAACTTCTGCCGAGGCTTTAATAAAGAAGATTCAATTCCGCACAAAAGATAAAAATTGACAAAAGATAATAATTTTCGCGGTAAAGACGGTTTTTAGTTGGTATCTTTGAGTACATTTTACAGATTTCCGTTAGAAAAAAGTTTAAAAACCACTTACTTTACCCCCATTATTTGGTTCATTACCAACATTCTTTTCCTTAAAATCACAGTTGCTCGTGTATCTTTAGCTGGAAAATAGTTCGCGGATTCAGTAGCTACCGATGCCTAAACTTATGGATAGGGAAGAGTAACGCAGTTTTCGAACCTTATTGGCTGAAGAAAGATTAGAATAAATTGTACATATAAATGAGCCAAATTAGAACCATCAATTAAAGTCACCTTTCTATGAGGATAAACATTAGAAAGCAGTATCAATTAATTCGGGTTTCACTTCTGCAGAGAGGAAAATTTTTGTCAATATTCAGAATAAATACATTAGCATTGAAGGGTTTATGCAGTTTTTTTATCACTACTGCAATATTATATTGCATTATCAACTACATATGCCACTTTGAGGAAAAAGCAAGCACCCTTTGATTTAGAATTAAAGACTTACAATGAAATTCTCAAGATCAATGAAATGTACAAATAAAATAACTGGTCTTTGTGGATCAAAATCAGTGGTACAATTTTTCATCAGGTAGCAATAAAACTGCAAAATTTGATTTAAAAAAATGTATTTATTTATTAAACAAATTGAGTAATACCAAAACTCTCAAAGGATTAAACAAGTATTACGAAGCTCTGCTTAGGCTATTTTTCCTTTGAAATTTACTTTTATAATATCATTGTACATAACAAATCCAGTTTTTTATAAATGTTTTGTATAAAAACTTTAATTTTTAACCACGTTTTGTCTTTAAGGACCTCTGGATACTTTTCCTTAAGGTTATCACACTCTCTTTTTCGGGGGTATTTTGTTTTGTATGTTTTTCTTAAAATATGATGCCACAATATGTTTTTTCGCCCGTCCATGGGGAGAGTATCCTTTTAGTTTTTTTCGAAGTGCAAGGGGAAACATTAGGTGATCTGGTTTCATTCCCTTTTTCTAGCTCGAAACTTGAGAATGAATCGCCGATTACATTGCTCATATTCCTATCATCCTCATCATCTTTTTCACTTCCATCATCTTCAATAGGGATCTTATCATTTAAATTGATGTCTATTTCGTCGAGGGCCAAGCATTTAATTGGACGTGTCTCCATATCAGGACGTGTCTACATATCGGGTTACCGCTGCTATCGCATTACTCATGGAGTCAGTTCTCGTGTAAAATGAAATGAAATCTCACTCCACTTATAGAGACGTGGATTATTTTACCATGAGAGCAAAAGGTCAGTTTACCCTTCAATGCCTCATTTTCTTAAAGTAACCTTAGCCAGGGAAAAGTTCAAATTTCGTATTCCCACGTGTATCGCATTACTTTTTCGTGCCTGTTTTCGATACAAATGACTCGAGATTCACACCAAGAGGACTACATACGGGAGGCCCCAGTTCGTCCCGTAGAAGCTTGATTTATATTGCCAGGCAAGTGTCTCCATATCGGGTTTCATGGCTATCGCATTACTCATGGAGTCAGTTCTCGTATTACATGAAGTGAGATCTCACTCCACTTATAGAGACGCGAATTATATTACCATGAGAGCGAACGGTCAGTTTACCCTTCAATGTCTCATTATTTTATATTATCCTTCGGCAGGGAAAAGTTCAAATTTCGTATTCCCACGTGTATCGAATTACTTTTTCGTGGCTGTTTTCGATACAAATGACTCGAGGTTCACACCAAGAGGACTACATACGGAAGGCCCCAGTTTGTCCCGTAGAAGCTTGATTTATATTGCCAGGCAAGTGTCTCCATATCGGGTTTCATGGCTATCGCATTACTCATGGAGTCAGTTCTCGTATTACATGAAGTGAGTACTCACTCCACTTATAGAGACGCGAATTATTTTACCATGAGAGCGAGCGGTCAGTTTACCCTTCATCGCTTCATTTTTATTTTTTTAGTGGCCTTCGAAGGGAAACGTTTAAATTTCGTGTCCCACGTCTATTGCATTACTTTTTCGTGGCTGTTTTCGATAAAAATGACTCGAGATTCACACCAAGAGGACTACATACAGGAGGCCCCAATTCGACTCGTAGAAGCTTGATTTATGTTGCCAATTTGGGCATATTTTAATTGTTTTTTTTATATTTCTGCAGTGGGGCGATGAGAGCAAAGCGATACATTTATTTTCAAATTATAAAACAGGGTATTTGGACTCGCAAGGAAGGGCTTCGAAAATTTATGAATTCGATTGATTATATCATCATGAATGTAAATTTTGGTTAACAGCCCTTTTCAATGTGCATTGGGTGACAGCAGATCTAGCGGTCGACTGGAGGATATTTAAATATTCGTCATTCACCCCCTCATTACCCCCCGAGAGATACCATGCGGTATTGACGTTGACGAGAACAGAAAAAAATTTTCTGGAAAATGATTCTAAAAATAAGTATCTAACAATTTCCCTGGCGAAAATGAAGGAGGCTGATGACGCTGCTGGAGTGCGTTTTCAGGTGTTCTTTTAACGTTCCTGTGCGTTCTTTGGCGTTTTCATAGCGTTTGTCGGTGTTCAACCACGTTAATCTGTGTTTCCCTCACTGTTCTCATGCGTTCGTAAACGCTGTTCCGACGACCTAGGTCTGAAACGCTCGGAGAACGCCTTCTGAGAGTGTTTGCCTTTCTGTTCTGGAACACTCAAGAACGCTATCTGACTGGGCTGTTTTGGAACACATGAACGCCCGAGAAAACGCCTACTGAGAGTGTTTGCATTTATGTTCTGGAACACTCAAGAACGCTGTCCGACTGAGCTCTTATGGAACGCAGATGAACGCTGCCGAGAATGTTTTGAAACATGTTCGAACGCTCCAAAAGCCATGACACAGTATTACCATTTTGATTGCAAATCCATTGTGAGAATAACTACAACTCCACTAACAAATCCATTGTGAGAATAAGCTTCTAAGAAATAAAAAAGCGCACCCAATCCTCAAACATCAATATCTAATAGACATCTAATGGATATATTTTAGCGGTCCACCTTCATCTATGAATTTATTGAAAACACAGCCGTTTTCTTTCCGGTAGTCTGCGTTTTCTTTACGGTTAACTGCGTGAAAGGTCGTAAGTTCGAATCCCCTAGCCAGTAAGAATTTATTCGATGTATATGCTCACTGTTATACGAAGTAATAAAATAATAAATTCAAAGGTCTTTAAGGGCACGAAGTTTGTTTTAAATATTTTTATTATGGCAATTTCCCAAATTTCTAGATGAGTGCCTAACGTTCATATTACATTATGTTGACGAATGCTCTCAACACCCTAGACAGGATTTTCTGAAATGCACGTAAGCGCTCTGAAACGCTGAAGATTGTGACTCACAGGGCGTTCACGAACACTCGAGAACGTTGCTAAACGCTTTGTAGAGTGTTTGAAAACACTCCAAGGCGTTCACGTTTACGCTCGAGAATACACTGGGATGGTGTTCTTAGCGCGTTCTTCGCAATTTATGAACACCTCCGTGGTTCGTTCCTAAACGTTCAGAACACGCTCTCATTATCGCCAGGGTTAGTACATACAATTACTTTCAAATTCGGTTTTTCAAAGTGTTTGTCTCATAATAGAAAAATAGAATTATATACGGAAAAATCATATTTAAACGAGCAGCAAATGTTGAAATAATAATCCATTCGCTGATAAAAAGTTTCCGCACTCATTCTTTCCATATCGCTTGAAATACTGATAAAAACTAAATATTTGTTTCATCTTAGAAAGACTACCATCGTTCATTACATTAATTGTTAACTAAAAACGAAGTATTCGTATTTAACTAGTCAAGAAAATCTGCGAGTGGTTACAAGTACAAGTTTGAGAGCAAAGGTACTGTATTATACTTTTTGTCGAAAGTAGAGGTAGTTTAAAGAAAGAATTAGTCGTATTCTAGCATTATTCTTGAATTTCCGCAAAAAGTATTAATATAAAAAAGGTGGCTTTCCAGATACACAATCCATTATTTTTCTACTTAATCACCTGAAAGAGTTATTCTAGCGCCAACCTGTTGCAGTCCCATGATAACAATAAGTTTGTTATTGAAATTACCGTTGTTCAAGTCTACTTAATTGGCTTTGGACCAAATAAAAACGGGAGCGGTAGCACCGGATGACGATAATTCCGCTACCACGCACTCCTCCGAGGTATCAAAACTCGAAAGAGTCTTGGGTGAGAGAATTGCAGAAAGCCGCGAGGCAGAGCGATGTTGCCAAACCGAGGACGCCACTTGCTGCGCAGAGTGTACGGAGATAACCACGACGAAGTTATACGCCGCAGTCAGCGCCACTCGGCCCGGAATTATGCTGAACTAACAATATACGAAATTTGCACATACTGCCAACAATTTGGCGTCCATACTAATTTTCGGAAATGGGGTCTACATGATGTAAATAGTCGATTCCAGTGATTTTTACACGTTTTTAATCCGGCGTCCGGTATACGGCAGCCAAATTACACTCGGACGCCAGATCAAATGCAACTTGCTCATTAACGGGTGCCAAAATGATAGCAGGATTTATATATATATATATATATATATATATATATATATATATATATATATATATATATATATATATATATATATATATATATATATATATATATATATATATACATATATATATATATATATTCGTTCTAGTATATATTCGTTCGTAGTAGTTTTTAACGAAGCTTGTAGCTTTTCTTAGTGTTGTATTAATTTTTTTGGTTAAATCTCTATGTGCAGGAACCTAAATGCTCGCGGTGTATTCGAGGCGTGGCCTAACCAGAGCGAAGTAGCATCTCTCTTTTACTTTTTCATCCGAGGACCTTCCTATTTTACGCTTGAAAAAACCTAGTTTCTTTAATCTTGTGCCGTATATGTTTTGTATGTGTGTTCCCCACGACATATCTGAAGTTAATGTTATTTCAAGATAATCTTTGATAAGATAATATATATCCAACAGAAGTGATTAAACAAGAGAGATGCATCATCTGACAGATAAGTAAAAATATTCGTTTTTAACAAGCATAATAAGTGACTATAAGGAAAACTGAACTCCACTGGAACACTCCCATAATACACTTCACCATTTCACCTCCCTATATCTTCTCCTTATCACTTATACACGTCTATTGTCCTAAAACCTTCTGCCACACGCCCATGCGGCGGCTCGTAGGGTAGTCTGTAGATGTAGATACATAGAGAATGGGAGAGCCCTTTTTCCCTCCTCATTTTGCGTTTTACACTTTCTCGTTTGTATTCATCGCCAGCCATACCATATCCG
The DNA here is from genome assembly GCA_963169105.1 of Ceriagrion tenellum. NCBI lineage: Eukaryota > Metazoa > Arthropoda > Insecta > Odonata > Coenagrionidae > Ceriagrion > Ceriagrion tenellum. The sequence goes on along the minus strand of OY720634.1, from coordinate 26,330,512 downwards.
TACAACGCTTACGTCTTGGACGCTGGAAAACTGCCATTTGGTGTCGCCAGTCCGTGCCAGCCGGCATAGGTTTTGATGGTTGAACTCCTTACTCCTGCTGCCCTTTCCAGGCCCACACCAAAATGTTCCTTATGATCTCTTTCCTTCATTGCACCTCTAATTTTTACGCTCATTAAGCATAATTGTCTCCTCCTGAGGAGACCTCTTTCGGAGCATCGTTCCTTCCAAAATGGCGTTCAGCAGCCATCGCCATTTATTATCTACTTGTCCCATTCAAATACTCAGCTTCTATTTGCTTTCAGGTAGTTTGAGGGAAATATCACTTTACCTTGAAATCAATGAATTTGGTGTCACTTAAAGAAAAATATCTCGCCCTTCCATTGACTCCAAAAATTCAACCCCTTACCACATTACTTTTGGAGATATTTGCCAAAAAATACCACCCATTTTATACGGGAAATGGTAGTGTATGCACTCCAGAGAGACCTTATATTAAGAATGATGCATTCCTAACACTTAGACCTCGCCATAAAATCATCAACAGTGTGTAGTTAGTGTATCTTCTCAACTATTTTTGAAAATTAATCACATTGTCACCAAAATAGGTTCTTGGATAACACAAAAAACCTACCGTTTTGTAGGATTTTCAAACGCACCGCGCGAAAAAAATGAGTCAAGTTAAATGCTTATTTAGATATTTTCATTTGATTACTCACCATTTCTGTCATATAAAACTATATTATTGCACCATAAATTATGCAATATTTAATTTATATGCCCTACAGCTGGTAAAATTTAAACGTATAGATCGAATATGTTCTCTATTATGACTAGGGAACTATCTCACTCGGACTACAATAAATAAATATCTAAATAACAATTATTTTTACCACACTCCTCTTTTTATCGTGTCATCCACTGACTGAATCTACTAAAAATACATTACATCTACATCTAAAATACATGTACTTTCTGCATATAAATCAATAAATGGCAAATGACATTTCTCTCATTTTCTTTCACCGTCAAGTTATTTCCTTTCGCAAATTAATTACCCTTTTCAGCACCGCACAGAGGAGAATTTACAACCCCCTCCTCCCGGCACGCCCACATAGTCTCTCAAGGAAGAAGAGCGCGTATATAAGTTCACGCCTCGGCGGGCGTCAGAAGGACGAAGGTTCCCCGACCGTATTGCGTATCTCTCAGCGTCGTCGTCATCTTAGCGAATAAAGGCGCGAAGAAAGAAAGGCCTCCCCCGCATCTTATATATGTATGTGTGTATGTACGTATACATTGCTTCTCTCTCTCTCTCCCCTTGACGACAGGAGCGTCGAGATGGAAACACTCGCCGATCCGAGCGAGCGGAACGGTGACAATGGCTGGAGAAAGGGAGAGGCGTAATTAAAGGAGAGAGAAAAATGAAGAATTTAGGTGTGGGAGGGTGATAAACAGCTTGAGGAGGGAGCAGAAGAGGAAGTGAAGGGAGGCAGGACATCCTTACCTCCGTGCGCCCTTCTTCCGGTCTTAAGATGTACCCTCATTTAAGGTAGTCCGAGCGAGATAGTTCCCTAGTCATAGTAGATACCATATTCGAATTATACGTTTTAATTTCACCAGCTATAGGACACATCAATTAAATATAGCATGATTATGGTGCAATAACATAGTTTTATATGACAGAAATTTTAAGTAATAAAACGAAAATATCTAGATAAGTCTTAAACTTGACTCATTTTTTTCGCACGGTGCGTTTGAAACTCCTTAAAAACGGAAGGTTTCTGTGATACCCAATGACTTACTGCGGAGACTATATGAGTAATTTTCAAATACATCTGAGGAAACATACCAACCACACGCTGTTGGTTTTTTTACGACATCTAATTGTTAGAACTACCTCATTTCATAAATGATGTCTCTCTGGAGTGCATACTTGTACCATTTCCCATGTAAAAGGGCTGGTATTTTTGGCAAATATCTCCAAAATCAATGTGGTAAGGGTCTAATATTTTGGTATATTCGGAAGAGTGAGATATTTTTCTTTAAAGTGAGACCAAATTCATTGATTTCTAAGTGAAATGATATTTTGCACAAACACCCTAAGGTAGTTTGAGCGAGATAGTTCTCTAGTCATAATAGAGACCATATTCTAATGATGCGTTTTAAGTTAAGCAGCTGTGGGAACCATGAATAAAATACTACATTATTAGTAGTGCTACAATATGACTGTGATTCTAAGTAATCAAATAAAAATATCGACATAAGTCTTTGATTTGACCTATTTTTCACGCGGTACGCTCGAAACTCCTTCACAGGAGAGGGTTATGTTGCAATTCTGAAAACAATTACTGCTGTGACCATATGATTTATTTTCAAAAATAGTCCAGAAAACATACAAAATACATCCAGTTAATGATTTTGACGAGATCCAGGAGTTATAAATGTCACGTATTTTAATAATTAGGTCTCTCTGGAGAGCGTATTCCCCATTTCCCATGTAAAAGGGCTAGTATCATTTGTCAAAAATCTCGGAAAGTAGTTCAGTAAGGGGCTGATATTTTGGTATCGTTAGAAGAGTAAAATATTTTTCCTCAAAATGAGACGAAATTAATTGATTTTTAGGTGAAATGGTATTTCGCTCAAAGCACCTTAAGAAGTGAGAAATGTGGAGAGAAAAATCCTACGAGCGGTTTCATAGCACGACGCACCATGGTTCCTAGACCATGCATTCTTGGAAAAAAAGTGAAAATGATTGAATTTACGAGCATTCCCGTTTTTAAGGGTTTCTTTATGAGAGGAATCAAATGTAAACATTTTTGTGCTCTCCAGTGACGAATTTTGGAGAATTTAAAAAAATGTACGTGTTTTAATTTAGAATCAACGCTTGAAGTTTCTTTACATGTCCAGCTCCTCTTGGTAGCCCAGATCGTTTATTAAGCTGACCGTACAATCAACTTGGAGGTAAATTTGTGAAATGGGTTCCATGACATTTATACTTGAGAAAAACTTATAATGGCCAATTTGTTCGAAGATAATGATGGTCGTAGCTAAAGTTTTATAAGCATTACAAGTTAATTTTACAAGCGATACACTGCTAATACTTTTATTAAAAACTCTCAGATATTTATTTTAATGAGAATATAAATTTTCAAATGAAAATCGTTCATTTATACGTGATAAAGTTTTTAAATTTAATTTTCAATTATATTCCACATTTCTTTGTCACTATCATCAACAACTTCAGCCTGCATTTCATATACCTCAGAGTTATTACCTGAAGGGTTCAGTAGCATTGGTACCGCCTTTCTTTCGGGCCTTTTTTTGATAGCTAGGTAACAATGGATCCGATGGCAGTAGGAGCGTGAGCTCTGCCGCGGCAGCAGGGATAGACAGCGATGGTGATCACCGCAGCAGAAACATGACACCACTTTACAGAGCGGCGGTAAGAAAACAAATAAAAGGTGGCAGGCGTCACAATAATATTGGTATCGCACGACTTACCTGCCGCGAGAAAAAGAAATACCATTTGATTTTTGAGTTTAATTAGTGCGATCAAACAAATGAGTTGGTTGAAAAATGAGTTTGTAATTATTGATAAATGCTAATTTGACGAGAAAACTTTCGAAGTAGTTATACATGTTAAGCCAACATGCGTATTCTCCATTGTTATCAGAAGTTAATGGATACAAGTAGGAAAAAAGGTCTTGCAACTGGATTCAAGCCTTATTAATTGACGGTTGAACCGTAATATTTTTTTGCTAATTGAATAAATTTGTTTTCAAATATTAAACGCACCGTGCGATGTTATATAAACATGCACCGCTCAACTGTTCAACACGAAATTTTCAACATCGGGATTAATGTATTCCGAATAGATAACTAATGGCTAAATAATTTTTTTGTTAAATGTTCGACAAAGGCCTTTCTCTGATTAACGCTAGTAGGATGGTGCTGAGATAACTTTAGGGTGACCTATTTATGTTGATTACGAGATAAGTTTTTCAAGATAAATTTGGACCAAATGAGTGGAACCCCAACTTCATTGCTAAGTATCTTTTAAAGTAGCATTAATGACGCTACGGATATACTCCTTAAATCCGAGCCGCAGCCGTAATATTGTAGCGCTTTGCTGCGTGGTAGTGCTATTCATTAAGATAGTTGGTACTCTTTTTCTTGATATGATTTATTTTTCCAGACAGAGGAGAAAAAATGTTGGTACACACGTTCGGACTCGTTACGCGACCCTCCCTATTTTATTAACAATCAATCTCCACCGAAAAAAAATAAACAAATCCTTAAAAACGGCGAAACAAATAAATAAAAACCATAAACTCATGAAAATAATTCAAAGAAACATTTTCGGTTAATGCAACCAAGAAATAAATAATATGATAAAACACAGAAAACAAACAAACAATAATTAATCGGAGCAAAATATACAGGAGCTCGCTACACAACAATAGGTGTACTTCGTCAGTTTCCATAATAAAATACCTTTGTCATCATTTGCGTGACTTCGATGTCACATGATCGTTTATGGCGTAAATGCTTAGCATGTTCAGCCAGGTCAGTTCCTTGGTAGTCAGTCGCTACAAACCTGAGAAGCCGAGGCGTGATGGAGGGGGGGAAATAGGCGATAAACTATGGCAAACTTTAAGCTATCCGGGACGAGCCACGGAGTTGAACTTTTACGGAGTCACCCGCAATGCACAAATGTGCGAATTTCCACAGAGAAAAAAATCATCCGCCTTGACTGGGATTCGAACCCGGATCCCTCGATTTCCGGCCGAGTGCTTTAGCTCCGGGTTCGAATCCCGGTCAAGGCGGATGTTTTTTTTCTCTGTGGAAATTCGATAAAATATGGCTTTTAAAATTTTACCGCGAAATTTCGAATTATCACATTAAGGGAATATGATTGCCTCATATCCGCTGTCGAGAAATAATAAGAAGGAAAATGTTTGGCAAAAATGGGAGAGGCTTTTATGTCTGACCACGTTGCCTGCATTAACGACCATATTTACCGAGCTCTTTAACCCTTTTCTAATTAAAACTTCCCTCCCATTATGAAATCCCTTCATTTCAGAAGAATTCAACGGCATAAGGAACCACGCGTGCATGGAAGCGGGCGTTGCACTCCATGAGCCAAAGGAGAGATGAAAAGGAAAATATATTTTCATTATACAGAGTAATGAGTGATTCTCCCGCACGCTTAATTAAACTCCTTTGCTCGCAAACATTCTTAATCAACGCTGGGTAAAATTTCTACGAAGTACTTAACAGAAAGTTAGCTTAACCAAATTTTCCAACCCGAGCAGTTTAATAATCCGTGCTATTCATCGTGAGAGGCTGTATAACAGTCAACACAAGGTTTATGTTGGCCGCAAGATAAAGTACCTATATAAAAAAAAATTTAAGTGAGACAGGTAATTCCTTTGCTATAGGGTTTCACTGCGTTGCGTTATCTTGGAGATGACGTTTCGTGACCAATGCTGGTCACATTTTTAGATCAGATCCGAACATAATCTGAAGATGTAGCCAGCATTGGTAACGAAACATCATCTTTAAGATAATGCAACGCAGCGAGACCCGATATCAATGGAATTACCTGCACTACAGGGCTGCGAAAGCCTCAAGCGTAAATTTATGTGAGATTTCGCTTATTTTTTTACATTAAAAACTAAACTGACGTGAACATTATCCAAGGGAAAAATTATAAACTTTGATTTTTATACAAAAAATATTAAACTAGAGATGGGGAATTTATAGGTCTCAAATAATAATCCTAATGCATGCTGGGTGCAAAACCCAGAATGAGATACTTCGGTGTCACAAGAGGAAGGACTTTTCAAATTAAAATCGCAGTTACCCCTATGTTGGGTCGCAGGTACTCCTTGCAGAGGCCCGAAAAAAGCAAGCAGTTCTCCACCAGCGCGAGAAATTTCAAATAAAAAAGAGTAATCCGATAAAAAAATCAACGCAGCGGATTTTCTTTCGGATTCCAGTCCAAGCGGATACTCTTCTCGCCGAGAATACACCACGTTCGAGTTCTCCTCAGCTGGTGAGTCAGTGAGATTAAAAAAAAATGTTGGCTATTTAGGAAGTGCTTTGAATTCGCCCGTTGCATACGCACTCATGTGATTAAGAATGGTTAAGTTGCTTAAATAGCTGACTACTGGTCAGTTACAGGAACGACACACATGTATTCCATAAAGTCATGGGTCCCATTAGCCATGGCAACCATTCAATAAGTGCTGCAGAGACATTAAATAAATTTATTGCTTCCATAACTTAAGGCATGGAGTAATGACTTCCATAAGTAGCTAAGATGGTGGATACGCTATTAATCGCTTGGGCAAGTAATTACTAGATAAAAGATTTGTTTTGAGCCAAATTTCTGTTTGTTTACTCTTACTGACTAATTATTGTGTGCATTAGCAATTACACATAGGATAACCTTTCTAAAATTTGATCCGGTGGTGAAAGATTAGACCAAATATTCGAAACTCTTTGCTATTGGTAAATACGTTATGTTACTAGTATATGTGTTCCTGCAACCCGAATATATTTATGAGATCTACAACTTTATGGATCTCATAACTATTGATTCCACGACTTAATGTTCTTGCAACAAGAACGTTTAAAAAAACGCGCCAAAGAAGCTGAATCTGAAGAAAGAACTTTGGGCAGTAAAGAAACGTAATTTCGCAAGCCTCACGGGGAATTGTTTTTTCTAATTTTGCCGAAAAAAAATTTCGCGAGCGAGCAAATTTCGAAGGTCAGATATTTTCCAAAGCGAATTTCCAACCTGCGCGTCGTTTTAGTTCAGCTCGGATTCGTTAACTTTGATGGCTATTTTCATTTTTCATTGATACGTACTTCAAATAGATATCATCAATGCATACTACATACCTATAGTATTCGGCCGTGATTTATGACAAGCTCCTCCTGAGGTTTTTTTCACGAAACATTTAAAGTTTAACTTTCACTCAGAAGCGTGTAGCAGATTGTGGCTGTCTCCGCATAAGTTACAGCATCTTTCTTTTATGTTATTTTATAGGCAAATTCCAAAAAATCACTGCTATATCGATCTGCTAGCTACTACAACAGCAATGTATTTCGATAATTCACCACCATAATGCTCAGCATGAAACACAGACGGGTGCATGCACGAAGGAAAAAGGGTAGTTAGACATTCTACCTCGCAGAGGAGAGGAGCAAGTGACTTTGAGGCGGAAGTAGAAGGGAAGAGCAGTTCGGAGACAAATTGCGACGGACGCCACTCGTCCTCCGATATCGCTCCCGTGAAATGATGAAAGATGATGATGAGGTGAGACAGCTTGGTTTCCGGGCGTCCTTAATTGGCGTCGGGGAATACATAGGGAGAGGTGAAGAGGGTTTGAGAGGAAAGAACGCCACCATCAGAGGGAGGACACATGAAAAGCTGTGGGCGTGGTGATTGATCCACGGCGATTCCACGCCAAATCAAATAGCTGAAACACTCGCAGCCCGACCGCCTATTCCTTCATCGACACTATATATGGCACAAAATATCATGCTATGACTGGACGTTTTACAGAACATAAGCCCTTATTATAATTACTAAAAACAATTATTTTTATGGTTAAATAATAAAAATTCATAACATTTTTTTTCTCGTTTTATACAAGGTTGGTTGTTTAATAGCTAACAACCTCTGTCAAATCTGCCTTACTGTCTTCCAAAATATAACTAATAAATTCAGGCTTCACTTCCTCACTGTGGAACCTCTCCATATCTCTAACCTCTCATAACCTCTGCCAAGTTTATCCACTTTATTCTATATCATTGAGAAGAACCGGCGAACAATTTGCGTGGCGCCAAAGATGGTTGGTTTCTGTATTTAAAGAAGGTCCTGTTTCAGATTTAACTTTTCAAGTTGGGCATTTAGCGCAGATGGAATTTTTCCCCTATCACAAGCATTCTTTGCACAAAGTAGTAAATGTCTTTTCCTACTGAACGCTTTGTTTGTTTGAGCTACCCTGACAAACTATTGGACATGTTGAAATATTTGGCATACGACAAGCCTATGGACTGAATCCATAGTCCACATAACTTTGACGTTTGTAGCAAGTTCAAAATATTTATTCACTTTTGTTGACTATGCGTTTTTGAAATTGCAATTCCATGGTATATTTAGGTCTCTGAAGGTAGCTTGAGTTTTTTTTTCTACCAAGACTATATCTGGTTTATCTGTGGCTTAATAGTATGTATATTTCTTATGTCACAACTGATATCAATAAGGACCAGAGATAGCGTTTTCTATACATGACATGAAGGAATAATTGTTCATCTAAGCTAACCAAGAGTGATAGCATACTGCTTAGGAGTAAATTACGTACAGAGGAAAAGTCTCAGAATTTCGTTGTTATTCCATGCTTGATTCATCTCTCATTTGTGCCATTGTTTCGAATGCAGTCATATTTCCGCCTCTAGCTGTTGAATTCGAGAACCAATTAGTTGGTAGTCCTCTCAGTGAATGCGTCGCTGATTCTTCTGCTCGAGTTATTTTAGCGAGTGAATTCGCACGCCTTTAGAGATCATTTATGAACATGAACGGCGTGCGATAAATTGCCACAGGGGAATAAATTCATGTCAGTACTGGTACAAGAAATGTAAGATGTTAATGCATCAAGTTTTGGAAAATAAAAATAGTACACAAACGTGCAATTGGTATTCTATTGCATGGCTGAACTTTACGTACTCTACCTTCCTCGTCCCCCTTTCACTTAAAGTTGAGCGAAGCTTTTCGCATAAATTAGCCCTTGGAACTCTTCAGGGAAGTGGACATTTTTGGCATTAAAAATATTAAAAAAAATAAAGCTGCGCAAAAGTTCGAAACTTGGTTTCATCGCCCCCAATTTCCATTCAGGTGACACTCTTTTATCCCAAATGTTTTCCCCCGGGTTCAGCCAACCCCGACCGTAGTCAAGGAAATGAGTGAGAAGAAGGAAAACACGCGAGGGCGCAAGGATCCGCCATGGCCGCAGTCTGAGTCCATGAATGATGATATCGGAAAACGATATTCCTCACCATCATTGGCCCCCGCATTAAACGCTCCCTCACCCTCGGTCTCCTCGTCTGGAAGAGTCACCTTCTTTCTATAGGTTTCCAACCATCAAGTCGACCGGACCGCGAGATTGCACTGACGACTGGTGTTGCAGGAAGGCCGTTGCACGAGAACTTATATAGCGGCCGTGGCAGCGATGGCGAATCATAATCGGATTCAGTCGGAAAATCCACGCAGGAGTTTGCAGCAAGATGGAAAATGATAGAAGTCACTAGTGTTGTCGCCAGATGCAGTTGCCCTGCTGAGATTATGGCTGTGGTGTTTGTGGTCATAGTTATTCTGAAGATGCCAGAAAGAAAACAGGAGCCCAATGGCTGCAGTGCAGCTTCTGCTGGGTATGGTACCACATGCGATGTCAAAAGACATATGAAGAAGATGGAGACGTGTTTATGTATACGGCTGTCAAAGCGACAGCGATAAAGACTGATAATTTATAATTGTTACAGAGTAAAATCATTAAACACAAGCGTACAAGCAAAACTTAAACATTGTTTTATTTATTTTTTATTTGAAATTAATATTCATAATTTAAAAGTGAGTTGAAAATGACACATCCAGAAATAATAAGTAATTGCATTGATTATCACGAACTTATCAATGTATTATTACGAAATTATCAAGGTTATCACGAAATATCTTAAGGGTTGGAAGTGCTTTCTTAAACGAAATTCAGAAATATTTGTGTTAATTTTTCCTTTCACTTTATATATTCACATGTTAAACAATGTGTATGCTCAATGATAATATATTTTAATCATTTAAAAAACCAACTTTTAGGACAATAGTTCATTAAAATCAGATATTGTCACGAAATCACTAATGTTTACCCTACTTATTTTACGCATTCACTACTCATAGGACATCTAGCTTAGAATGGCCTTAGCAAGGAAAGCGCTCAGGATGAAACGGGATTATCTATTTCGTAGAAATACAGATGGGACCTCTTCTTTTTACGGCATGTGAAAATATTCGCATTGAGCTCAATGACTCTTGAAGAGAAAAGATGCTCAAGTTTAAAGTTTTGTCGTCAAATGAACATTTTTTAACCAAAAAGTAGTTATATTAGACTATAGCCGCTAAATTTCATATCTGTCACCCAAAGCTCTCATATTTGGCTAGATCTTCTGGCAAAGTCACTACTGTGGGGCCTAACCCAAAGTATGAATGACATGATTGAATGAATGAATTCAAAAGTATGAATGACTGATTGAATTAAATGATTTTACAAAAGATTAACTATTGGTATCAGAAAATGTAAAGATTTTTTACGTTAGGATGTTTAAGTGTCTCGAGTTTTCCCATAACTGTCGTGACGTGTATTATGGGAGTGTATTAAGTGGAGCTCAGTTTTTATTGTGGTCGCTTATTATGCGTGGAAAGAACGAGTTTTTGTACCTATCTCTCTTATTTTATTACTTCTGTCAGACCTAAAGACGCGGTGAGAAGCAATGATAATATTCTCTGTGTCGCTCTAAATCATACCATTTTTGAATTTCTCAAGCACACTAAGTCTAGCGTGTAGCCTCCAAGTCTCCCTTCCATGCAATCACCATATGATATTTATATGAGTTTTCTGCTAAATAAATTCAAAAATGTTCATGGGGTATACAGGTAGCATGCCAGATATGTTGCTGGTTTCACCACGTATATGTACGCAGAAGTATAAATACAGCATAGAGAGAAAATCAATTGACTAGCTAAAATACACATAAACAAACAAGTTCTGGACCTAATTCATCTCACAGAATTCCCTGGATAGGTCTGAAAGAGAGGTATAAATGATGGAATGAGAGTATTTACGAACAGAGAGCATGCCTTACAGTTAAATTGTCCGGGATTTTGCAAAATTTTCAAGATATCCCAGCGGAATCCCCGGTTAATGAATGGATATGTAGCCAGGCCGCGGATTAACATCGAGTTTACTGCAGGAGGTCGTTCAAATTCATTGAGCGAAAGCTTGCAAATCAAAATGGGGGCTTTGCCAGAACAATGTGAAAAAGCTGGAAAACTCTACAATGAGAACCCATTTCAATCCTAAAATGAAAACACCCTGGCAACGCCATTCTCCAGCTTCGAGCGCCGCGCCGTGGTGAGCCATTAAAGGAGCGAAAAAAACATCGGAGAGCTGTTGTCCGCCGAGGAGTGAAACCACGAGCCAGGCGAATTCTGCTTCTCGCGAAGCCAAGACGCGAGGAATTGCTAATTGTTTTTTATGCGCTCAAGGGCGCATTTACTTCACTCGATCGTTTTGCTGCAAGGTGATGAAAAAGTAAATCCCGGTTGGCGATAAAAAAATAATCTCCACGTGGCAGTGAAAAATGACTTTGGATCGAACCTTTGCGGGCTTTCTATAAAGAATACGACCATGAGGTACTTTTCTAAGGATTAAATCGACTGGAATTTTGAACATGGACCATTACTATGAAAAAGTTATGAATATGATCAACAAAAATGTCTCTATCGATCATTATAGTTTGAATCACGGCTCTAGGTGCATTCAACAGATTCAGGCTTAACTCGGAAGAGGCATTCCATATTAAGCCACACACAATTTCACAAATCCACATGATATTTTAATTCCACACCGTCTATCGCGGGACAAAGTCATATTCAGGCCCTGTCTAGGTCTTGTAACTAACGAAGGCTATTAGTTAAAAAGCTTTTTAGCATTAAAATACCCTGTGGGAAATATCAATTGGGTATTTGGTTAGGCATTCCATCTTTGAATCAAATTGGATGAATGAAACTTTTTTCTGATCCGATATGAATTTTGAAAACTTTTTCGAATACTAATTGAAATAAGTATCTAGTTTGCGATTTCGAACTTTTATTTAAACCATAGACCAAACTTATGTACATATATTTTATTGGTACGCTTTTTATTTCAAATAAGTAAACGAGATATGATTAATTTCTTAAAACTAACTGTGATCTCGTGTAGCCTCACCGTCTCACCGTGTCCCCCACAAAGGCTGACTCGAGATGGGTTAGTAATTCGGAGATTATAAATCACTGAGATTGCAATTTTTGTACATAGTGTTATGATATCTAAATGAAAAATGATACAAGACTATGAGATCGATAGAAATTAAAATGTCTCGCACGTCTTTGCCATATTTTATATAGATGAAATATTTCTACGGTGGCTAAATACTTCGCTAAGAAAATAAACTTACTCCTGATAAAAACACTATTCATTAAACTTCCTTACTCTATGATTGCACTAAACATGATATCACTAAATTGAGTATTATAGGCAATTATCTTGATTTAAATATTTTAAAACTTCCCTTAGATTCTTAAATAAAAGATATAAGCTTTAAAGGCTCTGACTATACGCCGTGTCAGGTCTTCCAAGGTGGCCGATGTGTTGATGAGAGACAATCCCATCGTAATTCAGGGCTGCCGAACGATGCATGGACCCGGAATTGTCCCGTTTATAAACCTGACCCCTTCACGAACGGTTAGCAGTGATTGGTGGATGTTTGCGTCTTTTTCCCGCCAATTTGAGATTTAGATTCCAGGTTCTGCTGAGTTGGAATTACTAGTCCCTGTTTTAGCTGTTGAAGGCAAGGAGGACTTCGGTGGCCTCCAGAACCTGGAGTTCAATGATGGCGTCAAAGCGTTGAGAAACTTTTAGCATTAAAAAAACCTTGGAAAATACTTATTCATCTTTTTCATCGCCACGAATGTCTACGATGTCACGCCTTCACAAACCGAGTTTATGTTAAGTCATTCTTCATATAGAATCGTTTACAAAATTCACTGTTTACTCAGTTGAATAAATTAACCATTGGGAGTGAAAATATCCAGCCGTTCGTGTTGAAGGTGAGGTGAGCCTAATTATTCATCTCTTTTCCTAAGGAAATGCCCAGTGAAGGGAAAAATGGATTGGCGCGCAACAAACGTTCCCGAGGTTTAATTTTATAACGATTGAATTTAATCAAGCGAAACGCTTAAAAGGTTAAATGCTTCAGCGAAAGGCCAGCAAGATGCAGGCAAGAAGCAGAATCAATACACTGTGGCGCGGACTACTGGTTGGTCATTCGAGTCAGAAAACTTTGATAATCCGTAGGAGGTTGCACAGCCTTCATCTGGGTTAATAAGAGAAATAAAACACACAATTCAACGTAAAAATATAATTCTAGCCAGCAAAGGATTATCACTGTGAGACCCGTATTAAGCGACCAACGACTGTTCCGTTGAAAAATGGTCCTTAAGAGAAAAATGGTCGTACGACAGGGGTGCAGTTTCCAGGAGAATGTATGATGCAAATGAACGGGCGGCTGATTTGGAAAAAAATGGAAAAACTCTTAAAGCGACGAGTTTGTTAAAATATTTGTTGTCTCATAATTTAGTTCTTCACCGAAATTTCAATGCATATTAGTTTGATTTTTATATACAGTGAAACCTGAATTAAGCGATCACTGACGGATCTACTAATAAATGTTACTTGGGAGGTGTGGTCGCTTGATAGGAGTGATCGTGAAGAGGGGTTTCCCAGCATTACATTTACAAGGTTCTGCTTTCTCGCCTTACTCTGGAAACGCATCTACAAACGAAGATTGTCTGCGATCCTGAAGAAATTACAGCGGTGAGTAACTGATTATCGTTAGAAATATTCAAGGAACGATACAAACCACTCGCTGCTTAGTTTTAACACAAACAGTGAAAACTGAATTAGGCGACCACCGACGGTTCCGCTGAAAAATGGTCGCTGACAGGTCGCTTGCCGAATTTCTTGGAGTATTGACAGTTTTGGGAGTTGACAGGTGATCACTCGACAGGAGTGGTCGTAACGAATAATCTTACTGTAATTAGAAATCTCATAAACGGTAAAAGCACGACAGGAGTGGTCGTAAAGAATAGTTTTAGTGTAATTAGAAATCTCATTAACGGTTAAAAAAAGGTTGCCGTTGGATGCAGACTAGAAGTTAATTCTTTCGTCATATGCCACATACGTATTGACATCGCCATGAATAAATTACACTCTCACGGTAATTATGAAGGACATGAGCAAAAAGCATTAAGAGTCATGTAAAAAAATCAGAAACAAATAAGTGACATTTGATAGTAAATTTAATATGTATAAATTTTGGTGTATATTTACAGTTTAATTTTCACTTTATTTAAGAAATAATTTCGGCATCTTTCTACTTTAGTTTTTAAAATCGCTGTTCTTGCAGCACGGACTGCCTTGCTGGGCATTTCTCCACATAAAGAGCCAACATTTGCGACCCATTACACGCAGCAGAGGTCTCAGTGGCTACACGTTCAATTTACTCCTTTCCCTCTCTTTCTGAAAAAAAAGAAAGCCAAACCCCAAGAAGTTGGGCATGCGGGGCAATTAGAAGCGGAGAGAGGGACTTGGGGGGGTAAATCGTGGGATTTGGTCACGAAGGAGGATAGGGGGCGGGCAGGGTGGAGTAGTCATATGGCTGGCTATATTATGGTAGTTGGAGCGAAATATCATTTTACTTAGAAATCAATAAATTGTGTCTCATTTTTAACAAAAATATCTCGCCCTTCTAAAGATACTGAAATATCGGCCCCTTACCACATTACTTTCGGAGATATTTACCAAAAAATACCAGCCCTTTGACGTAGGAAATGGTATCTACGTGTATGCACTCCAGAGAGACATTATTTACAAAATGAGGACTTTCTACCACTTAGGTGTCGTGAAAAAACTAACAGTGAGTAGTTTGTACTTTTGCTTAACCATTTTTGAAAATTAATCACATTGTCACCGCAATAGGTTCTTGGGCATCACAAAAAACCTTCCGTTTTGATGGATTTTCAAACGCACCGCGCGAAAAAAATGAGTCAAGATAAAGACTTATTTAGATATTTTCATTTAATTACTTACCATTTCTGTCATATAAAACTATAATATTGCACCATTAACAACGCAATATTGAATTAATGTGTCCTACATCTGGTGAAATTAAAGTGTAAATCTGGAATAAGGTCATTATTATGATTAGGGAACTATCTCACCCGGACTACCTTAAGACAATGATTTCTTAAATTTTTACGTGTCCTTAACTCAAATTTGTGGTTAACTCACTCACTTTTGTCAGTCTCACTTGGTGGTATTCCATCATTAAAAAGCTGACATCTTAAATTTAGTAAAAGTATTTATGTAATTTAGTAAACGTTGACATCTTAAAGTTTTTTATTGTGGTCATTTCTGGCCAGAGGATGACCGAAAAAGATACTGAAGACTTGTTCTAAAGTATTTTCCCCGTAAAGTGGGTTTCTGTTGAGGCTTTAATGAATAATCAAAAATTAAATATACATCTACATACTGCCCTCCGAGCCGCCGCATGTGCGTGTGGTAGGTTGCGTAAAGACAACAGCCGAGGAAAGTTATAAAAGATGAGGTTTTAGGAGGTGGAATGTGAAGTGTATTATGAGGGTTTTTTGCCTGGAGCTCATTTTTTACTATCGTCACTTATTGTGCGTGGAAAGAACGAATTATTGTACCTATCCTTTCGAATCAAGGGAGATTGAGCTCTACGACCTCTTAAGATAACAAAATAAAAAAGTATCTCCAATGGCCGTAAATATTGGTACCAGTCCACAATAAAACACAATAATTGCTGCGTTGGTTTGCGGGAATGGAACTTCCACAGCATTATTTTTTTGTTATCTATCTGTTCCGCATTGTATCTCTCTTATTTTATCGCTTTCTGTTGCACCTAGATATGTATTGTGGCATCAAAATGATATTCACTATATCGCTCTGAAACACATCTGTTCCAAATTTCACAAGTAAAATAAGTAATAATCCCATATTGCATCCTACCAAGTGAAGCTGCCAGTATCTGCAGGAACAAAGCCATTATATTGCGAAGCAAAAAGCCCAAAGTTACATGATAACTGATTTACTATCAATTCATCAATTTGTAAGTGATGATTGACAATTACAGCACCTATGGACTATTAGCGCTAGAATGAAAATAAATGATACACCTATATTTACAAGTTACACTATTTAATTGATTAATAATTTTTATATTAAATAGATAATTGATTTATCTTCGATTTTTTATCATACACATTAACATTTATATAATAAATTTTTTTTTCTCCTGTACGGAAATATCCCAACAAATAGTCGGGGGAAGATTTGAAATATGACATCTGCACAGGCACTTTAAGGTTTTTTTCTCTAAATCATTTTTGATAATTTGTCGCCATGTAGCTCCTTTAAGTAATTAAAAGCTAGACAGCTGAAAATTTTAGCTTTCCTCACACAAAATTCGCAATAATATTTTATGTGATGGTTAAGACTTATGTAACTGGTTGAAATAAATATTTGCAATTTTAAATTGCTTTTTATATTTGAATTCTTTTAGCAATTTAATCAACTGTTTTGCAGAGGAGTATTCTGATTTCTGTAGCACGATTAAGATGTTTTAAGTTTGTAAATTATCATAATAATTATTAGGAACGAAAGAATCGTTTACCTATCTTGCTCGATATTTTTTTACGGCGGCTAGCAAGAATCTCCTTTTACAAAATAAGTAAAGGTAACCATCGTTGCTATAATTTATAAAAAAATGCTAACTATTAATATCAGCATATCTTTTATCCGGTCTCATATGGGTATGATGTCAGATGATTCTTCATTCGTTGTAAAAATCACTCTTAATTTCATGCCAGATGACATTGCAACAGGCTTATCCCGACACTTCAAATACCAAAAAAGGTCACTTAAACAACAAGATTACAAGTCGAAATCTGGGGCGGTTGTATCTAGCGTAAGAATTGGACCAAATGATTTAACTAACCATACATTTACGCCAGGAGCGAAATATTTGGGTGTCCATTAATCACGTACACATAAAAATTTCTAAATATTAATATATTTACCAGTTTCATCATCCTTTTGCAGGTTGTTCTATCATCCAAAATATGCTCATATAACCCAGGACTGGTTAGCGCATTTTTATTCACCAAACTGTAACGATAGCACGAAATTCAAAACGCATATTTAAAATTATTGTAGTAATAGACAGTTTTATTTGTACAGGACTGGTAAAATAAAGTGAATGCTTAATGGGCATGAACTATAATATCGACCAAATAAAAAGGATTTTGTAATCAGTCACACGAAGAAAACTTTTCACATGTGATGATTTTTGATAAATTAGCACGTATCGTGGACAATTTTTTCTAAATTCCAACCTTGAATGACAGAATTAAAATTACTATATTAGGTTTCATCTTTCCTCCAAAAACACCTACTTAAAAAACCACTTTCGTCCTCACATAGCGTCTTGCTGTTGATGATGTGAAATTAGGTGTAAGAAAAGTAATAATTTAATACGATATTTTTTTCAATATAATGGACGCTCAACAGCATTTCATGTATTACCATACCATATGATGCGCCATAATTCTACATAAAATTATAATACAGTGAAATTTATGGAGCACGATAAAGTTGTTTTTAGTTTGTTGCCGGAGCTCTATTTTTCTCAATATTTCTTTCTGCCTTGTGCCCACTTGCTTGTAGTGGAATAATTACGATATGGATGGCACTTATTCATTTTCATTCGTAATTCTCAACATTTGGCACTAAAACCTCATTGGCGGACTATTTAATTATAAATAATCATCGCTTTGATTTTAATTATGCTAAAATTATTGGTTATGAACCGTGCTCACAGGAAAGGCTGTCCAAAGAAATGGTAGGTACGTATCATGAAATACATCAATGCTTGTAATAGGACAATTGACATTAACAAGCTCAGTAGAATTTATATTGGTTTTATAGAATGAACCCAAGTTGAATTCTGTGTTTTCGTGCTTTTATTTTTATAGGAAAAACAAATTTAATCAATGCTTATGTTATCTTTGGTTTTATATTTGTTTCATGAGTTGAACATTGTGAATTATTAATTATTTATTTATATTTTTGGCAAAATTCGTACACAGTTTATGTTAATTTAATTGTTGTTTGTTTAAATATTCATTTACTGTTGTGAGTTGTTATTTACCATTTTATTGTTCATTATTAAGCTCAGTGGTAGGTAATTTTTCGCTTCCTCAACTTTTGTACTGAAATTTGTATAAATACCAGGCTGTATGCCTCTTTGTTTCGTTTTGCAAAGCACTAAAGGTTGCCGATGCAGTTGGCAAAATGCTGGCTGTAACAGAGCACATCTTAACACGCATAGATCTCGAAAGAGCTAACCCGCTTGGAGGAGGAATGAGAATGAGAGGTGAGCGGAGGCAGAAAAAAAAACGCATAGAGGGGCAGAAAGGGGTTGTGAGATGAAAGGCTGAAAGATGAGACAATGGAAAGTGAGAGTCGTAGGCTTGGAAATGAATTCTCCACACGACGACAACTTCAAGTGTGATGGTATCCTCGAAGGAGCGGGGATATAATTTCATTTCACTCGGAATAATTGAAGGTGGCTGAGTTGAATTGCACTCCATCGATAAAAGGTACGGTTTGGTGAAAGCATAAACGAATCCTTGACGCCGCACATGAGGGGCTCTTTTGAGGCGCTCACAGCAAACACTTGGATGATGATACAAAACTCATGCTCAGTTAATAAAGCATAATTTTGTTGTTAAGTTTTCTTGTATATGTCCTTAAGTGTGTGTATTGTTACATGGCCACTATAAAATGGCACCATGGCTGTATGTGGTTTTCTTACTTTAAATAAAATAAGAAAAAAATAAATACTTTCATGCCAAACTACTAATTGCGTGTTGAATGAGAACTTGAGCTTCAAGCAGGTTATATTGTGGTAATGGTAAAGATCCAAACAAGAACTGGGGACAAAAAATTTACCCATCGTCAGCAGTTTTAACTGGGTTGAGGATTAGGAAGTGGTATTACTACATTAAGTCCAAGATAAATAAAGTTAATTCAACAATTTTACATGAATAATTTTAAATAAGCAATAAAATTCATAAATAAATGGGTATCACAAAGGCGGAGAAAATGTATTTCGTTTAACATTAACGCTTTGTCTCCTATCTGATGTGGAATCAGCGTTCATGAAAAAAACGGCAATGTGAATAAAATATAATATGAAGGCATTTCTGATGAGGGCATAAAAAACCTGCCAAATAATTTACTTGCTTCGAGATTTACATGAATTTAGTGCTTAAAAAGATCTCTCTCAATATATTCCACGATGAACACGATAGCTGGCGAAGTAATTTCGCAGAATCGAAACGCAGTTAAAGAATCAAAAGCACTCTGATATTTCAACGTTTAATGTATAACTGACCGGTTTTGGTGTCACAACATTGCCATCAGAGTTTAACCGGTCAATTTAAGCATTTAAACAGTGCGGTAAATAACAAAGTCCTTCAATTATCTCCCTAAATTGTCTCCAACTACCTCGCGGCCATCCAAAGTTTTTCTCGCTACATCGCCACCATTCGCCACCGAAACAATTGCAAGCAAAAGTTTAAAAACCGTGCCAAGCGAGGCACACTACCTTCTTTCCTCAAATACCAGGGGTGCGTTTCTGTTTCTTCATAACGCCATAGTGCCGAGACCATACAGTAAAATTGTGACAATGCAAATCTGATTTTCGGATCTCGCGCCATTTTAGCTTTTGCAACGCTTATTTATCTTATTGTCGCAATGGTCGTGACGTAGAAAGAAACAGAATCGCGCGCGGCGGCTCGCTAGCGACATCAGACGCTATTATATCACCGCGTTATGGTATCGTATGTAGAAACAGAATAGCACCCAGATCTAAATTAAGGCCGCAAAACACACTTTCTGTAACGCTTGGTATTTTTCCCTTCATCAAGCATATGCCGTTTAAGACTTTATTGTTACATTTATTGATGCTTTATTTAACGTTATTATGATATGGTGTTTATGTTTTCTCTATTATTTTTCATCAAACATTTTCTTACCATTTTAATAGATTTTCGAATGTTTATTTTTCGTGAGGGAATTAAGGGGTTGTTGATTGAAAGTGGAGGATTGTTGAGAATTCGAGAGAAAAGGTCGGAGGTGTAAATGCGATCACTCCCAAAGAAGTTGTGTTCAAAACACTGTATCATTGGAAAATAAGGAATTAATTGAGCAAACAAAGGCCCGACGTAACAGTAAACTTGACCTTTACCGTCATGGCTGCCCCAAGATAAAAAGGCGGTGCTTAAAATTTTGGATCTCGTTCATGAAACGAATCGTAGGACCGTCCCTCACCGCAACTGAGCTATTACTACTACTGATTGCGATTTCCGAGCATGATCCTATCATGACCTCCCCGAATTGCCATGATCCGGATGAGAACTGCATAAGTCTCGCCTCGCTTCCGCAGTTAGAATGAAATTCGTACATGATGGGTAAAATCTTCAACTGTAATGCTCACCTGTAGTTTTTCAAATGCGCTCAAAGCATCGGCTCGACCTGGTGAAGAAAGCCTACGGACGAAAATTACGACTGGGTAAATCATAAAAAAACGAATACCTTCGGTTGTGGCGGGCGAAAGAAATGAGTTACGTTTTCAGAGGGATTTTTGGCATAAAATGCATGCGGAGGAACCAAAATGGAATGCAAGTGCTCAATATCGTTTGCGGTGACGGGACTTCATTCGATGCTTGAATCTGAAGTGAGCACTTCTCATCCCCGAACTGCACAGCGCCAAGCTGCAGATGTCCCGGTAGCATCTCATTAAGGACCTTTTTAATGCGTGCTCCTGATTTCCAGCCCCCGAACGTGACATTTGGATGAAAATTTTGATGCATTGTTATATTTAATCCATTTTTTCTGGCATATGCCTCCATGTTTCTTAAATTTACGTCTTTTGTGAACCACATTCACGTTCACCTAAAAGCGTTTGTTGCCAACAAGTTATAGTGCGTGATTATTTGCGTGACAAGGAGTACCATTGATTTATAATTTTTACTACCCATCCGGACGCTTCTCAATGAACTACAATTTTGTTTATTATCTTTACACTAATAGCCTATCTACGATGAACTTCCAGAAATGTTCATGGTTTGGTGCTAAATTTTCATTCTATTTTCTCTTTATTAATGCTATTACAAACTAAGTGTATAATTATTTCTTGTTTTACTAAATATGGCGAGCATGTCAAAACACAGCGACTGTTTTATTTGCATTAGAAATAATAGTCATTATGTAACATGATGTGCCTCCTAAATCAAATGGCATAAAACTGAATTATAAAGTAAGTACAAACAAATGAAACGGCAATTTTTTCAATTCTTAGGGATAAAA
Source organism: Ceriagrion tenellum (assembly GCA_963169105.1). NCBI lineage: Eukaryota > Metazoa > Arthropoda > Insecta > Odonata > Coenagrionidae > Ceriagrion > Ceriagrion tenellum. Next base: position 26,309,174 of record OY720634.1, on the reverse strand, counting down.
TCTACAGCAAAATATCAATAAATAAATACACAGGAATGGTTTGAAGCAAACATTGCCCGAAGATTGTAACCTTCCGGAATGTTTTACTATTCAAATTATAAGATTTCGTCCTCGGCAACTATATCAATTCTGATAAACATAACCTTTCAGTAGCGATTTGTTGTGCAATCACACAAGAACACGCAATACACCGAACCATTCAAACTGATTATTTGACGCAGCATAATTGTCACCGCTTTCAATTGAGGTCATGAGAACTTAGCGTTAAGTTTATAAGGATTTGGCCGTTAGCAATTTATATAATTTTATTTCTGCTTAAAAACATTCATGAATAGCATCAACAAAAGCTATCGCATTCGCAAGTATCTTATGCTTCTCTGTCTTTGGGGCGAATTTTTCCGCGGTAACGCGAGGATGTAGTTGAGTTGTTGAGGCTTGTTGGAAGTCATAGGCACAGATACGTACGATATTTACAATTCCTCATTTGGAGAAACTTGATAATTTGCCGTGCATCTTCCATCCAAGGGCTTGGCTTCTACACCAATTCTTCTTATTATTTGCAGCTTTCACTGTATGGATAAATGTAGTTTCCAAGATGCTATATTTTTAATGTGTCCAAAATGTTTACCCCATCAACTACGCAGTGTTTTTATCACGCATCGTTCCTCCAGAGCTCTTCAAGGATGTCATTTATTATGTCATCATTAGTCGTTCAAATCTAAGATTGGTTGACTGCAGTCCTCCACCCTTCCCTATCTAACGCTAGTTTCCTTCCCTCATGGTATCCCTTCCAATATACTTTCTCCTGTGCTTGGCCCATAAACTTATTCCTGAGTCTTCCTCTTGGGACTTTTCCTTCTATTTTACCTTTAATTATATTCTTCACACAAACTCGTTGTCTCAGGGTGTGTCTAATCCATCTGGTTATTCTTTTCTGTATGGTGTTCCTTATGGTCCTCTCCTCTTCTACTCTTCTGTACACTTCATCATTTCTTATTTGGTCCGTCCATTTTATCTTCAGCATCCTCCTCGAGCTCCAGGTTTCGAAGGCTTCTAGTCTTTTCTGGTCAGCTTCTAGAGTCTTTTACAGCTAATAAAAGCAGTAGACACCATTTTGTTATCTTCAGTAGAAAAAACGAAAAAATCTATTACTATAATAGCATACGTGAATTAAATGCACGACCTTGGCAGGAAACCTGATGATGACGCCCCAGATTGATATCTGTCCGTGGATTCAATAAATTCATGTAGAAATATTAGGCCTCTCTTATTTAAAAATATATAGCATGTCCATTAATTTATGCCTGATACGACGGATTTCTTGAATATTTAGGATGGATCATCATCATCAGTAGTCATAAATCTGATGATTGGTTCACTGCAGCAGTCAACTATTCTCTTCTATTCCTGGATAAATATTCATTTCGATGCCCTTCATAAATTGCATAATGTATTGTCCTTGATCTTCCTCTGGTATTCTTCCTTTATACATCTCCTTTTATCACTGTTCTCAAGAGACTGTTTTGTCTAAAAATGTGTACGAACTTTTTTCCCATCTACATTCTACAGTTTTCGTTAAATATATTTCTTCTTCCAATCGTCGGAGGACTATTTCGTCCGCGATTTTCTCCATCTCGTCGACCTCCATTGGTCATCGATAACACTCTACTCAAATTACACGAAATCTCTTTCATTCTGACGATGTAATTCTGTCCGGGTTTCATTGCCGTACGAAAAGCATGCTCCACAATATATCTATTCGCATAATTATTCTTCACCTTTGCGTTTGTGTTGCTGACAGTGAGTAGAATACCTTCTTTGCTTAGTTCATTCTACCTTCAAAGGAGAAAGACTGGTACACTGGTAAACTTCCACAATTTAACTCATCAACCGACCGTGGTGTCGAACCGTAATGCCATCATAAGAGTTTTCCGTCAAAATCACAGTCGGCTGATAAATAACTGGGTGAAAGTATAAAAGTGTATCTATCTTTTTCCTCATGTGGAGATGGAATTAAGTGCATCCACACAGTTACTTTCACAGTTTGTCACGTCCTTTCAAACTTAATTCTGCTCGCAATATCTTTCTTCCTCCTTCAATACCTGCTAATTCCACTTCCCAGATGGAAAATTTCATCTAGGAGTTTCGTTGTTCATGCTAGTTGTTTTATATTTTAGTTGGTTTATGCTCTACAAATGAAGATACATGACGAAAGATCGTAGGCTTTCCCAGTGGATGATGCTGATGGATGATCCTGTTGGATTTTATGACCAATTAGAATAAGGTTTGGGGTCACCGATTCCAGTGTAGGATGGAACCCGGAGGTGTCGCAGTTGATATGTGCTGTTGGTAACAAAAATCTTCGGAGGTGTGACACCGGGTTGGGCTTGTCAGAGCCGACGCTTCGACGAGCATGTTCAGGTTCATCTGGCCAACAACGGAGTGAATATTTCCAATCCACTTCCCGATAAAAAGATGAGCAAGCGGGTCATTGAAACGTTGGCTATGGGAAGCTTAAACCGGTGCAACACTCGAGGAGAATGGAAGAGTTTCACCGAGTGACTCCTGACATTCTCAAAAACTCATTATTCCAATAGAATTCTATTTCTAAAATTCGGAGAAAGGCGTAGTCTTATATGAGGAGGAGTAGACGGGAAAATTAGGAGGATGGATATTACAGAGGGGGGGAGTGGCAAGTGGGATTGGGGGGTGGAGGGGCTGGTTGGTTGCCATGCGTGACAGCACGCGCGTGTTCCTCTCCATATCTACGCCATCGCTCCACTCGGCTTCTTTCCCTTCAGCCGTGACCTTCCCTTTCTTTCCCTCTCCCTCCAAACTCACTCCAAATCTCCCGGTTCCTTTCTTCCTTTGAGATATCACCGTCTCTCACCTCCCATTTCCGTCCTCCTATTCTTTCCCCGCTTCTATCTTCACATCAAAGGGACTGCGGGGAGCATTTCGCAGAGGTAAAAAAAAAGTTCGGATGAGGAGCCATTTCGTCCTTTCCTGAGCGACGTATCTCAAATTCGTCTCGATCATTGTGAAGGATCATGGAAGGGAGAGTAAATCACTTAAAAGTGATCACTTAAACGTGGTTCTGGTTTAATGTAAGAACAGATTCTTTCCCGGTGAATACTCTTGAACTCTCGCTAATTCCCGATACAAGTTGATATCCACTCCATCGGATATCCTATGTTAGACGGAGCAAAGCAGCCGAAGAAATGTCCAAGTCCAAGTTGTCTCGTCTGGATCTTTCCGTCAGAAACAGTTAATTGCTATCGGGACCACCGCCCATAGCCCTGGTGGTGATGAGCAAGGATCCTGCCGAAACGTTTGATTAAATGGAAATATTGACCCGGAGCGTAACATGAGAAAAGTTGAGACATGCATGGGCATAGGTTTGTGGTCTCTAGAGCGCTGACTTATCATCCCGATGGTCTGAGCTTTGAATCTCGACGGCAATGGATACATAATTTTCGCAGAGAAATCCACATAATGGCACAAGGTGGTGAGATCTTCAACTGTAGTGCCTATTCCTCCCGCCGGATGGGGCGCTAAACTGTGAATCTCTCGTCGTCTTTCGTTGATCAACGGCTTATTCCGATTCTGGATCTCCCCCACCTCTTCCTCTATTTCTCAAATTATCCTGCCTCTTAATTCACTTCCAACCTGTCCTTTACGATAAATAGGTCCTCAAACGTCAGTCGCATTCACGAATAACCAACCAACTTGAGCATGCGATTCAAAGTTCATCCATTACTCCGTAGCTGCTACACAGAACCCAACAACTGGGTACTATTTACTATATCTACTACACAATGCCCATCAAGCCGCGTCAAGAGTGCATGCAAAGGGTGAATATTTACCAGGGTTGAAATTCGCCATGAAAAAATCATTTGACCTGGCTAACACACCTGACCGGTAATTGGGAGATCCGGGTTCGCATCCCGGTCAAGTCAAATGATTTTTTCATAGCGAATTTCAACCCTGGTGTATGGTGTGTCACCCTGGTGATGCATCCGTGCGAGTGACTTCGTACCACATCATTTGTTACATGCAATGTTTGGAAATTTGGTGAATATTTACCTAAATATCCGCTACGTCCTATGCTATTGAAATATTAGGTCGCACGCAGGTCAACAGATTGTGCTTATACATATGCATACATAAAAAATTATGGTGGAATAATTTTCTAAAAAAACCTCCCCCTAATAACCTACTGTCATATCCTGCTCGGTTCGTTTGACCACAATGGAGGATCGACTCCAATAATTTTTAAATGGAGAAAAATGGCTTCTCTTGAAGTGTTGTCAGTTTTATGAGCAATTAGAATAAGGTTTGCGGTCACCGATTCCATCGAGGTGTGGAACCCGGAGGTTGCATAGTTGATATGTGCTGTTGGTAACAAACGTCTTGTAAGAAGAGTCACTTTTTTTTAGATGAGGCTAAAAAACATCTTGAAAAATGCTGGAGACACACATAAAATGATAGACCAGCAATGATTAAACCAGAATGCAGGTAGATAAATGATTCGGTACAATTAACTAAAATATAAACCGAAACTGACATACACCACTTCTTGTCTTAGCGGCTCGAACGTAGACGGGGGAAAAATACATTTAATCGAACCACAGCTCGATTGCAGTAGGTCCTCCTGAACTGAGATTTTCGAGATTCTACGAAACTCTCTCTTCAATCTCCCAAATAAAGGCTTTGGATCCTTATAAGAAGCTGAACGTCGACGCTTCAAATTTCACGGAGGAATGGAAAAATAAGATCCAAGACACAGCGTAAGGGTAAATGCCCTTTTCTGGGGAGAACATGTGCAAGCGAGAGCTTTGCTCTATCCTGCCTTGGTTGGAATCGATATCCGAGGAATACGATGCCACTGACGAAGCTCTATTTCTTTCCCCTGGGGAAGATGAGGGTGAAGGGAGAAAGATGAAGAGGCATGAGCCAAATGGAATCCTAGGGCGAGATGTGTAAATCCATCTATCATTTGGACGGAAAGATCCAGGCGAGACAACTTGGACATATCTTCGGCTGCTCCGCATCCGTCTGACATAGGATATCCGACGGAGTGGATGTCATCTTGTATCGAGAAGGGGGCCAATCAGGATCGACCAACGACGGATTTCCGTTCCATTTCTTCGAACGAAAGTCGTCTTATTTTATAGAAAAATATGAAGGGTGAGAAATAGTGACGTTGACGAAGAACTAATCGATTATGCTGACGGTTGATTTAGAGGAGAATTATATTTAGAGGATATTAAGAAAAAAATACTGGTTTGGTGTGGTGCCTAGATAGTACTGGCTTCCTGTCTCGAGGGCCCAGGTTCAAATCCCCATGGTGGTGGAGATTTTTCAGTGGATTCCATAAGCCTACTTGGACGCGACGTGATGATTACTTAATGTGCACTACTCCGTCCGTCGGAATGGAAGTTCGGAAGAAGATGGGAAGGAAAGCACCAAGGGGGATAGAGTCCCCTTCGGTGCATGCTGCTTAAAGTAGCCAATGTCGACGCCAGATTTCACTCAACCCTTCTTCCAACACCCCAGCAATCCAACCCTTAAAAACTAAAAACCTTGTCTAAATAGGACATATGACATCAGTTGTTAGTCACCGCCTAGATTGACCAACAAACCAGCAACGTAAACTACATATGATCTTAAGTAAAGCAAAATGGTGATTCCAAAGCACAACTATGTAAAAATGCACTGAAATAATATGATAAATAAATAAATCATGTAAATAAAATATTTACAAATAAAAGGAAAATCGACAAAAATACAAAATAATCAACTAAATATATTCAAAAATAAGATATATTTACACCGCGTTCAGGTTGAAGAATTTTTCATGTGGCAAGTGACTAGGTTAGCTTCGTTCCCGTGAGAAATACTCAGCATAAAGCTTTTGAGACGGTCGTTCGAAGAATGACTAAAGAAGATTAACAACGTAGAAAGGAAGGCAGACGAAGGGGCGTCAAATATTGAGGAGGATAGGAAGTTGGTAAGAGAAATTCAGGAAAGTCGGAGAGTTAAATCATCTGTATGTCCGTAAGTAAATGCAGCAATATGACGTCGAATGCGGAGGCATTTCCGAGAATGGAGCTTATAACATATGCTGTATTCCACTTGAAACTAAAAAAAATATTTTTATCATTCGTGAAGAAGGCTTTCAAAAGTGAACTGGTTTTTTCTGTTTGTCGCTTCTTCACGTAACAACAGTTGCCAAAGGTTAGCATTGCTCGCTAAAATTAGGGTAAATAGCATAGAACTTATGCCATACTTGCCATATATATATGTCATACTGATTTTTATATAATTTGAATTTTTTATCTTTTCAGGTATGTTCAATTCCATACATGGAAAATGGCCGTCGGTATATTGAGGTGTGTATCTGGAGAAGGATGATTCTGGTAAGTGGAGTTAAGATTAAAATATAAGAAGGGGTGTTAGAAGCTTGATATCAAAATGCAAAGACAGGTTAAATTGTTGAAAGGTGTGACGGCAGCTTAGGGGTAGTTGGTGAAGGAGAAGCCAGTAAAGGAAGGAAGAGGGACCTATGGTGGCCTGAGAGAGGATGAGAAATGTGAGGAGTTCAACGCAAGGGATATATTAAAGGGTATTGGTGGTACTTCATGATATGAGTGGCTTAGGAGGTACCGGTGATTTTGAGGGATATATGAAAGCAGGAGAGCGTGCGCAAACATTTTGGCACTGCATTTAAGAGACTGGGAATATTCAAGCGAATAGTAGGAAGTCCTTGGATAAAAGAAGTGAAATAAGCCTGCTTCTTTCATAAGGTTAGGCCATATCCTGACTTTGCTATGAAGATGTGGAAGTCTGAACGGAGTGATTTAACATTCAAAATTAAGAAAAATGGAATCCTTTGTTATAAACTGTAGCAAGCAAACAGTGAGATCAACGCAGATTAGAGAAATACTATATTCGGAACTGTATACATTTAGGGGAGATAGCGGCTATCACAAATGCGTGGGAGAAATAAATTAGCGAAGAGAAAAAGATATGATAGCCTTAGTAACAAAATATAAAGATGAGAAACCGTCAAAGGTATGAAGGAAGTGATGGACTACTGGATAGGAAGATGAATCTGTCAGGATGAATGAAATAACTGTCAGTTTAACATCATTTAACTCTAATACAGGCAGTTTATTTGGTAAGGCGCCCCAAGTATTCATTTAAGACGAAAATCTCCTTTACGTTAAGGGCATGAGAGAATCAACCGTAACATGAATCATCGCGATGAAAATTCAAATCTAGAAATACAATACAAATGCATATTTGTAAAGCCGAATACAATCTAGCTTTATCCTGAAATCTCTCCCCTAACCCATTCAATTTTGCAGCCTATTTGAAAAGAATCCAACAAAATCCCTGATTACAATGAAATTTCCGAGTGAAAAAAATCGGCCAGGACCGGAAATCGAACCACGAACCTTTTGCTTTCCGGGTCAATACGCAGACTACTAGGCTACCCAGGCTTCCTAATCCTTATGGCAATTTAGAATGATACGTATGAGCTAGATGTTAAGCCCTTGCGGTCCATCAAAGTTGGTAACGCAAGGGAGAACGAACTTCAAGGAAGCCACTGCATGAGTACTGTATCCTACACGAGCGCAAAAGCCGCGCTTGGCTCTATATGCAAACTATTCAGGCCTGCCGTGAATACAGCGTTGAAATACAATAAAATGACATACATACATACATACCAATCACGCCGTTCCATTCCGGGGTAGGCACAGTCACCAAGTTTCACTCCTAAATACAATATTTGTACACCTAACTCTGCTTCAATAATTTCCTCCATCCTGACCTATCCTTGCAAACCACTTTGGCCTCATTTGCCCCAATACACTGCTTCATACACGCCCTCCTGTTATTAAGACTCCTAATATTCCTCCTCGTAAAAATTTCCTCAAACACATTCAACCACAACTTTCTCGGCCTGCTCTCCCTCTCGCACCATTCATTTCACTCTTATATGTCTGTTTCGTTATTGGCGTGAAAAAATCCCTGACTGGTGAAAATTTGTTTTCTTTTTGCTTTCAGACGCTTCTTCCTTGATGTCTACGTTAATATTTGCCATTTTTATATAATATTTTTGTTTTGATCGCGAATTATAAATTGGTTGGATATCTAATCGCTCTCACTCAAGAGGTCATTTATACCTAAGGTGGCAACTTACCGCCAACACATTGCCTACATTTCTTTCGGCCTTTTACATCCTCCTCCGTAATACTCATCTTACTCACATCTCTCTTAGCTTGGTCTATCTATCGTTTTCTTGGCCTTTCTTGGTTACCTTCCTTCTCGGTTATAATTTACAGTTTCATTTATCGTACCTGCACCAGGCCTTTTTATCAAATTGTCCGCCCAGTTTCATCTCCTATTTTTGGCCTCTGCCACTGTATCAGGTGCTCCATATTAATTCATAAATTCTCCATAACATTAAAATTCTGCAAATGTTGCCCGAATTGAGTTCTTGAAAATTTCGTCTCGAGTTTCACCAGCCTTTTCTCCGCATTCAAATGTTTACAACTAATCTCATTGTCAATGGAACAGGATTAGGATGAATCAAGACAAGAAAAGTTATCAGTCAAATTCATTTGTTAATAATTGCGATCTTTTGAAACTTCGCGGCTAATTCTAATTGTTCTTCCACTTGGAATACAAGATTTTAAAATATATAAGCTCCGAATTAAAGGAAAAATAGAAAATTCACATAAAGTTGCAAAAGTCTCTGAAGAATTTGAAAAGTAAAATATTTTTGAAAATTCCTTTTGCTATTTTTTATTTTTATTCTTCTTCATTACAACTTTAGAAATATCAAAGAAATACAAAAAAATATATGAAAAAAGCTAAAGAAATATTGAAATAAAGCCAAGATTACAGCATTACTTACAAAATTCTATGTATTAATATGACCTTTGCGGTCGACACAAAAGACTGTCATTACGACAGCAATGATAAATTTGCCGAATTTTATCTTCTATCCGCAGCACTGAAAATCAGTTATCAGTCCTCTCCGTGGAAATCCATGGAGCCGTGAGAAGACAGTGATTCGACCAGATTTATTATCAGGAGAGAGAAAATCATGAAAGAATGATTGCGGGCGAGTCATCATATTTCGCAGATAGGGCGACGGCCGAGAAATGAAATAAAACTCGATTTCGGGACCGCTATAGGTTATACGCTTTCCATTACTCAGTAAATGGTATTCCACTCTCCTGATTGGAAATCGGGGCATCGAGAGATCTCTCCCGCATCGATCAATTCTGGTCTCCCGATGGATCCGTCCTAGATTTCGGAGCTTCGTCTTCTCCGGTGATGCTCTCCTATCACCCCCACGAGGCCAAAAATAAACCAACCCACCCACCCCCTTTTTCCGTCTAATATGGGTGAGATGCCAGTCCCTTGTGCAATATCGATCACGGAGATGAAGACAATGTACGTATATGTATGCCATACTAAATTGTTCTACGCCCCTAAACTTTTTTCGACAAAAATAAGCATGTTTTCTTGAAGTGTTTGCAAATATTTTCAGGCAAAATTAGCTCAACATTTATACACGCAAGGCTTCTTGTAGTATGTCTAATAACACAGAACTATTCTTTATCCTTTTAAACAAAGTGACGAAGTTAAATATTCGAAGTAGAAGCCGCGTCCTTTTCCCAAGACAAGAACGGCAAGAATGCATGAATACATTTTTTTGCAAATAGTACACAACAAAATCGGCAACAGCTGTTAAATACCAGTATACAATTAAATAGTAAAATACTTTTAAAAACACTAACACTGTACAGAGGCAATGCAAAATATTTTTATGACCGTATGTACACATGTGCATATATAAAAATACTCCTGTGTTTTCATGACTAGGCAAAGTCATTCCAAATGCATTTACCTGAAAATTACTCATATATTTATGTAACCATAGACAATATTCTGACTGCTATATCAAATGAAAGAATGAATGTAATAAATAATATAATTCATTCCTCCTACTTGAAGATAAATGCCTACAATGAATGAATGCATCAAGAACGAAAAAACTATGATGGTCCTAGGAAGGAAGCACTAGGTGATCGCGGAGTTGCACGATGCTACTTGCCCTGGCGGAACGGATGCGACGAGAATACGCGATAACATCAACATCTGCATAATACCAATCGAGCCAGCTCAAGGGTGTTTGGCTGGGGAAGCATTAGAAAGGTCATGGTACCCGTTCAAGAATCGACATCTTGCTTCCGAGGGGCCCGACCTAGCGGAGAGCATTTACTTGTCTGGACTCTTATTCTGCTGAAGACAATTGAGTCTGTCCGACGCTAGGTGGACTTTATTATCTCTTCCTCTCATCATTGAATCTCAGTACTGTTATTCCTTTCATTTCATTCTTCTATCAACAATCAAGTGATCTATTCAATCCAGCAGCTATCATCCTATAACCTAACCTAGCAAGATAAAAGACGTCTATGCGATACTGCTAGAGCCGCCGAAGAATACAACATCTACATTCTGCCCTGTAAGCTGCCGCATAGGCGTGTAGCAGGGGGGTGGGGGGTAAGGACACCAGCCGTGTAAAGATGTAAGGGATAAGGTATTGGGAGGGAAAATAGTGGCGTGTATTATGGGAGTGTCTTTTGTGAAGCTCAGTTTTTATTGTGGTCGCTAATTGTGCGCGGAAAGTACGAGTTCTTGTATCTATCTGTTCGGCAATGTGTCTCTCCTATTTCATCGCTTCTGTCAGACCTAGAAATGTAGTGAGGCGTCATGATAATGTACAGAAAAGTGTTTTTGGCGAATTATATCACATGGTTGCTTTTTTGATACGGATAATACTACCCATATGCATAAGCACAAGAGACTGACTTGGGTATCCAAGTAACTCGGTGAAATAAAAATTTAATAAATACATCAACTAAATACTTATCCATTCAGGTATTTTATTGTCGGCCATGGTTTCAGCAAATAATTGATATTATCAAGGTCTTAATACATTTTCCTTAAAACGGGAAATTGGTTGTTGACTCAATAGCTGGAAGTAAAGATTTTACGAATAAAAGTAGTAAGCCCTCGATTTTACTCAAATAGGAACGATAAAATTATCCCCAAATACAACTTCACTGCTGGGGGTCTTGGTACCTCTATTATATGGTCTTCCTTTCGATTTCTCCCTCGATTTCGTAACCCATATCGCCCTCAGATCTAAATCGACATCCTTTTCCGTGGTATATATCTCATTTCAAACCTTTCGATCTAACTTTTGATCAGTCGTATGGGATGCCGTCCTCGAACAGCATTTCCATTTGAGCCAGCCATGCCATTACTTGGAAAACCAGACTTCCTCTCCCAAGTATTTCATTTATCTCCATGTTCATTCAAATTATTCTCATCATTTCACTTCTGAAACAGTAATCCTTCCGATGATACGTCTTTCAAAGTAGATCATTTCATCTCGATACATTTATAAAATCTCTCGTCACTGCTCTGTATGTCACGAATGGCCTCGTCAAGTTTTATACCATTGTCATTTTTTTTGCTCCTTGGCAACAGAGCTCATTAGTGAGAGGTACGCTCTATTTGTACAATTGTGAGTCTTGGACATTGGTAATGGATAATGGAAATATAAAGATCGTATCTATGGCGTTGGGAAGATGTGATTGATAATTTTTCTGCTAATTTGAGTCGCATAATGCGTTTAAGGTGACAATAAAACAGGTGAATAAGCCTGATGTACTGCACGTAGACTTGGGCAAAAACATTGATATATATGATAATTACATACATACATACATACATGCATACCAATCACGCCGTTTCATTCCGGGGTAGGAAGAGTCAACAAGTTTCACTCATAAATACAATATGTACACCTAACTCTGCTTCAATAATTTTCTCCATAATGAACAATCCTTGCAAACCTCTTTTGCTTCATTTACCCTTATACATTGCTTCATACACGCCCTACTGTTTTTAAGACTCCTAATATTCCTCCTCCTAAGAATTTTCTCCACCACATTCAACCACAACTTTCTCGGCCTACCTCTACCCAAGGAGTATGCATACTTACTCTATACTCCTTGCCTCTACCTCTAGCACCATTCATTTCACTCTGTATTTTATATATCTGTTTCTTAATTTGACTCGCATCCATTCTCTCAACATGGCCAATCCAACGAAGCACACTCAACCACTGAAAATTTGGATACCTGCGGATCCTTGACACACGATTGTTGATTCTCGTGGTAATCGATGGCCATGGCATTAACCAATGGCTATCTATGATATCGGTTACACTGAATATACCGTGACGTCTTTCATACAGCATGGAATGAAACAAAGATACGAATATTGACAGAAATTATCGTGGAAAGCTGTCTATACTAATGGAAAATCCGAAATGGTTGAATAGGTACACATAAAGTATAGATAAGAATATTACCAGAAAACCTTTTGAGTTATTGTCCAATAACAGAGATATATTTAGGTCAAAATGAGTTTTCCCATACGAACTGCACTGCAGTCGACTTCTAAGGATGAAAAAGTGCTAATTTAAAAAAGATTAGCAGAATAATCTGCATGCATATTTTGAACCTTAACTTTGGTTTTTTTATTGGAAATGCATACATACATACATACCAATCACGCCGTTCCATTCCGGGGTAGGCACAATCACTAAGTTTCACTCCTAAACACATATTTGTACACCTAACTCTGCTTCAATAATTTCCTCCATCCTGACCTATCCTTGCAAACCACTTTTGCCTCATCTACCCCAATACACTGCTTCAAACACGCCCTCCTGTTTTTAAGACTCCTAATATTCCTCCTCGTAAAAATTTTCTCAAGCACATTCAACCACAACTTTCTCGGCCTACCTCTACCTCTTGCACCATTCATTTCACTCATATATCTATTTCGTTATTCGACTCTCATCAATTCTCTCAACATGGCCGAACCAACAAAGCATACTCCTTTCATGTAAGTCCATTACTGGAACATCTAACCCACATTTATTTATTACCCACACATTCCTGACCCTATCTATGCTACTTTTGCCGCAAACACAGATAACTCATACCCACGGCGTTTAGTCTAAAATACAAATAAAATGTTTGAACCAAATAAACTTTAAGGGTGGAATTTAGCATTTTTCCTGACTCAAAGAGTCGCGATGAAACCTCCAGAGAAGTGGAGGGGAACTGAGGAGGACATGAGGTTGAGAGACGGAAGGAAGGAAAGGGGAGTTTATGGCTGACCTCAAGGGAGGAGAAGAAAGTTGTTACATCCCCGCGGAGAGAGACTCGAAGAAAAGAAGAAAGGAGGGAAATGATGATGATGATGACTGAAGGGGGTTGATAGCAGTTCCTTTCTACCCCGCAGCATAAATTCAGCCTCGTCTCCCTCTTTCAAGCCCCCTGACCCCACTCCCCCCTCCCCCATGGAATATGGCTCACCTGTGTCAACGCTTCGCTGATTCCTCCCACTTCATCCCCCCCCCTGCCCCCGCTTGCGCCTCCTGCCTCCCCCTCCGCCCTCTAGTTTACTGAAGAGTCGCTTCCCCTCCCTTCACTCCTTCAACCCCCCTCATAACCTTCCCTCATTTCGCTCGAAATCCTGCCAACCCCTCCGTCATCAACTAAGCCAGTCGATGACGGTGGAATAGGGGGATCTGCGGTATATTTTCAGATTTATTCAGATTCGCATTTGAATTTTGTGGAACCGTTCTGAAACCAATCCGCAGATTGGTTTGTCATGAGTCTCCGTCTTCTTTGTTTTAAGGTTTTCGCGGCGACTCTTTACTATATTAATGTTATTCGGGATGTCCCGCTGATATTATTGAGCGGGCATTGAGCATTTTAAATTGACTCAACGTTTCGTTCTGCATACTGAGGACGTCGTCAGGAGAATGTAAGAGTTTGTTTGTGTCGCCTCTATATATTGGTTCTTCGTCGATACGGTTGACCATGGGCATCGGGTTGGTGTGGTAGCTAGAGTACTGGCTAACCATGCGGGCGGCCAGGGCTCAAATCCCTGCAGAGGAGGAGGTTTTTTAGAGGAAACCTGATCCCTACTTGAGTGCCTTGTGGAGGTCACTTCAAGTACAATTACTCCGTCTGTCGGATGAGATATTGAACCTTGGTCCCTTTGGCGCCTTTCGTTAAAAGTAGGCTAATGCCGACGCCGGGTTTCTATCCACCCTTCCTCCCTTACCTATCCCCTATGGTGCATATGACCTTAGCTGTCGGTCGCCTCCCCAAATATTCAATCATCCAATCCAATCGGTTGACCATTGTTAAGGGTTTTAAATTTAAAAAACTATGCGTGCCGTTACATATGCTCGGTGGTTAGGTGTCTCTTCCATACACTGCTACAAAACGTTGAGTCAATTTAAAATGCTCAATACGCAGCGGGATACCCCGAATAACTTTAATATGGTATGTCTCCGCTTCATTCTGCCTCGAGACGTTCTTCTCTCTCTACAGAGCTGGAGCACTTGATGTCTTCCGTTATTTATGTACTGAAGCCCGTTTCTCCCCCGATGGTTTTTCCCTTCTACCACTCCTTCGAAAACGATATGAATTCCCTGATGCATCAGAATATGATCAATCATGTATATCTGCGCTTTTTCAAGGCCCAGTGACTATTCCATTCTTCTCCTAACCGCCGAAGTACTTCTTCATTGGTCACTTAGTCAGTACACTGTATCTTGAGTAGTCTTCGGTATCACCAAATCCCGAAGTCTTTTTTCTTCCCGCCATCCCATTCTTCCAACTATTACCTCCGTGTAGTTATAAGCCCCATACATACATCTTTCAAATGTTTCGTTGCGTCAAAGCTGACATTGTTAGCGCAAAAGAGAGTTTTATTCTTGTCGTATGATATCTTAGCCAGGGTGATCCTCATTTTATTCTTTTGCTCTTTCGTCCATCAGGTGTTATGCAAATGCCCAGGTACTGGAACTCCATAGGTAACTTAGCAACAATGGAAATTATCATTTGTAACAGGACTTTCACAGTTTCCATAGCTTTACAGGGAATAAGGTGGGAGTCCCTAGAGACTCGGAGGCTGTACGCTAGACTTAGCTTGCTTGAGAAATTCATAAGAGGTATGTTTAAGGGCGACACACAGAATATTATCATGACGCCTTACTACGCCTCTAGGTCTGACAGAGGCGATAGAATAAGAGAGATACACTGCCGAAGAGATTGATGCAACAACTCGTTCTTTCCGCGCAATATAAGCGACCACAGTCAAAACTGAGCTCCACTAAACACACTCCAATAATACACGTCACCATTTCTCCTACCAAAACAGTTTTCCTTATATATTTACAAGGCTGATATCATAACACCTCCTGCCATACGCTCATGCGTCGGTTTTCAGGGTAATATTTAGATGCAAATATAGATCATTAATTGCAGTGATACATCTGAATATAAATTTTTATCAGCTATGCGCTCCACTCTCTTGTCAGAAAATAGATTCAATCCGTTAAAATCCTTAGCTATCACGCCCTTCGTAAATTGCTTTATGTATTCCATTCATGGTCTTCCTGTGTAATTTACATTCATTTCTTCATCTACTTCGGGTTTCGAAGGACTGTATTGCGTCACAAAATAAGGGCAATAACATAGTAATTTTTCCTTTCCTAAATTCAAGAATGTTTCACTTAGAAACTTTAACTTCTTACTCTTCACTTAAATACTTTAAAACCTGTATATTTATATATAAATGTGTATATAAAACGTGTAGTATTTTAAAACGAGTATACTCCAAATATTTTAAAACGCGATTCCTTACTTCTAATTGGTTGGTTTATTGGGTGCGATGACAACTGAGGTAATTTTGCGTGATACTAATTGCTAGTAGACATTTTTACCGGCAGATTGCCTTCATTGTTTGGTCAATGGCATCTCAAAACTTGGTATTTCTGACAGAATAATAATCGTGCGGATAGCTGAGGAATTTAATAATAATGTGTATTGCAAAATAGTGAATAATTACGCGGATCCGGTACATTTTAATCAATGATATTACATTTTATCGTGCTCTAAATTCTGCGTTTCATCATCGTACACCGACTGATATACATTATCAATATTCTTAAAATATTTTGTTTCAAATAATGGTGCACAGCGCATTACGTCAAAATTTGCTTGATATCGTATGATATCGTCCAAGGAATTCATTTCGTATGTATGACGAATTTCGCCCTGGATTAATTAACGTAGATCACATCACATACTCCTTTCCCACGTTATAACGCTGGAGAGCTGTTTCTCAGCCTCACTTCTCGTTCGTGCTTCTGTGACACTCTTGACTAGAGCATGCACATTTTAATTCCACCTCATGGGGTGCCGACTACTATTGAATGGTAGCTCTTGTGATCAATTATAACAATGAAGAGCCTTCGTCATCAAATGATTTGCATATGGATATTTTTTTAACCTAGTAAGGATATTTCTTATTACATTAATCTCTACTTCATTATTTTTGGGAGTAAATTGGTCTCGGGAATTATGCATCGTGGTTAATTCATAGCTGACATATTGACACGGCACAGATACTTCTATAAGAAGTATCATCTGGCGTTATTTTATGAAAATTTGTCATGTTAATGATGGCATAAAAACTTTTGCTATTTTCACACTTTCCCCCGCCCTATTGAACCTCTCACTATATCCAATGGGTATATAATGACTCGCTTATTTTTAATGCATCACCTTGATAATGACACTATGCTGAAACCTGGTCGGTGAATAATAGTAAAACTGTAAAAGTGTGAAAATAGTAAAAATTTTATTGCTCACCATGAAAAGATACATCTTCAGGGATACAATAAATTCATAGAATTGATGGAAATGAAAACGTGCAAATGATAATTTAATTTTTCAATATTTTACAAAAAACTCAAGTACCTTTGAGTACGTTTCTCTTTGGAATAGTTGGGAGGTGATTTTTTTGTTCGCCAAGTTCTTCAATTTGGTATGGAATAATATTTTTGTTTTTTTTTGCGGTTATAACTGACATGAGAGGTAAAGAGTCAAGTAAGTACTACGTCCAGATACTAATTTTACTGCAATTAGACGCAAAGCAATCACAACAGTAATGCGGACCTGATATTGAACATTCAACTGACACACTGAATATTAAATGTGAGCAAGGCACGTTTTGAAGAACATCGCATATCAAATGGTGATTCATACCGTGGGACACGGTGGGTCTCGTGGTATCGCACATCGTATGGTTTTTACAAATTTAATAATATCGCATCTGCGCCCAATGACACAATTTTTCATATCAATATCGACATTTGGTGACATCGCAAAGCTCCTCTCAGGAGAGTATTTGAGCTGTAGTAGTACCCTCACCTTTTCCCGGCTACTCCTTCCCCGTCCTTCTCTTCCCCTTACACCCTCTTCATAGCTTCCCGCTTTCCTCCCCACTACAGTAAAGTGATCTCCGGATAAAAAGGCAGCAGGGGGGCGAGAGGGGTAGGAGGAATAGAGCGAGAGAGAGAGTAGAATTTTCCGCGTCGCTTCCTTCTCCTTCCCGCCCACACCAATTTGCTCCCGTCTCTTCCTCCGTGGAGTGCATAGCCCTCCCTTCCTCCCTTCTCCCATTGTCTTCCCAGCTACTCGCTTCCTCACCAACCGAAATGCCGGCGACAGCGAAAATAACCCTTCAAGAAGAAAAGACTAAAGCGGGGCCCTATGCTTACCTACCCGGCGGGAGTCGTTCGGATGGCATATCAAAAAAACCACTAGCTTCACTACAGTGCGGGTAGAACCAGGTGAGGGGATCGGGTTCATGCGGCGTAAAAAAATATTCACTGCAAAAAATATTTTGAAAAAATACGGAAAAAAGCATTGGTGCTATGACAAACCAACAATGTTTAACGAGTTTTCCTAATGGTCAACACTCAGAAAAAGTCATGTTGGATTAATGACTAAATTTGAACGATTAATATAATCTTAGAACTTCTAAAAGTTTCTTGCGTTGATTCTTGTGGTATCTAATTCGCTTATTTGAGTTCCCGAAGAAGTTTCATTGGGAAAAAATATATTTAATGTACTGGATATAGCTTCTATTTTCTCTTAATTAATCATTGTTGAAATCCATGCACCCTACTTCTTCCAAAGATTATTGTTGAAATTTTCCAAATATTATTTTTGAGCGTAGTGTACTAGCAAAAAATAACTCAATCACGGAGGTTGAAATTTTCCAGGAAGAGAATTGTTTGAATAGAAAAAACTCGATTTATGGAAATTAACTTAAATCCTTAAAAAGTAAGATGCAAAAACTTTTTTTTCGTTTAAGTTTTTTTCGATATTGATTCTGCAGTAATAAAAAACCCATGCTCGTTCTTTTCAAGCTCATTATTGTTCTTGGTTCCTGTTTCTCGCGACTTGTTTAGTCTCGGAGCATATCAATAAAACATTTGAAGCGTGATTTTTATGGCAGTGATGCTTGTAAAATGATAGCTTTTGAGTAAATGAGGCGCCTATCAATGGAGATGAGGTGTTATAAAAAAATGATGAAGATAAAATGGACGGAAAAAGCCACAAAAGAAGAAGCTTCATAGAGAATGGGCGAGTGAAGAGGTGACACCAATAAAAACTTTGAGAGGAAGTGACAGTTTATTGCCCACTTACACACACCACAAATAACGGAACAGCTTCTTGAAGACGATTTGGGAAGGAAAAAAGAATGGTAAGCATTACAGAGGGAATCAAAGAATGAAAAGGTTCAGGAAAATCATGGAGGACGTCGGAGTGAAAAATTACGCGGAAACGAAGCGGTCGGATGGCGGAGTTCAATACTGCAGAAAACCAATGTACGGCCTGATGACTGTTGATAAGAATGATCAAACAGGCACATCCTTATTAGCACGCTGATCAGTCTAATTCTCTGTTTAGCTTCATTTCCAGATACTTGCGACTGCATTCACGCCAATCGGTCAACTATTGATGGCCCGGGATCATACCGGCAAATGAGGAATTTTATTTACTTTTTTCATAAAACTTTGTGAGATTTATATCCGTCTTCACTTGCATACTTCATCCGTAATGTTGCTCTGAGGCCAGTCTCCATGCACGCAGATTACGATGAGTATACGGCCGAGGAATAATAAATGTAAATGGAAACAAAACTTAAATATGAAATCCGAAGATTCTCTCGAAATGGAGTCGACTTTATACATTATGAAATAATGAAACCGTAAAATTTTCCACTCTATAAAAAGTAACTTGCGAACATTATAAAAAGTAACATGTAACCGCGTTTCAATGTTAATGATTTATTAAGTTTGGCTTGCTATTTTGTAAAAAATATAGTCTTATAGTTTGGTATAACTACGAAAAAATGGGATAATTACGCATAAATCTTGCGAAATACACTGTCAAATACCACGTGCGCAAATACCACTGTTGCAAATACCTCGTGTGCATGTCTCATATTTTTTCCCCATCGACAGTAGTTCTTTTTCTATTATAAATGTATACGTAGAGTATATAAGCCGGATTTTTCTCGACGGTCGACGGGATTTGGTAATGGCAACTGTTACTTAACCAACTTAAATTTAGGTGCGCGGTTGCGTATGGACATATATACAACCGCCTAGCAAATATAAGACCAAACGCTTAGCACTCTATCAGAAAGCGCTTATTTAACGCTTGGTATCCTCCAATATGGGTAAGGGCCTCTATGGTGACAGCGTTTGATGCTTCTCCACGGGGTCTTCACACGCTTGGTGATCGATGTCTTTACTTTCAGTCCTATCACCAAGGAGATAACTCAATCGTGGCACTTCATTAGTGTTGACAAGTTTTCGTATCGATTATTGTGAAACCAGGACACCAGTCCATATCGATCTTTGGTTAGATCAAACCCTCATACCCCCATGTTTGTCCCCCTCCCCCCCCACGCCCGATAAGCGGGGCGTCAAGAGAGCCTCGGTGGCGACCCCATCAATTGGCGCCACGGGGCATGAATCTTCAGTTAGCTTCCGCCTAAAAAGTTTCTCTGTGTGATTTATTGGCGCCAACTTTCGAAATCGAACAAACTCTGTCCAATTTCACATATTTCACGCCTATTAAATATTAATACCAGAGAGCAGTTGGATGGTGGTGCATATCACTCGGGGAAAAGCTTTTCACAGCTCAACAGTCACGAATTAATTCTAAGACAAGCAATGCAATCATCTTCGTCCCGAGTTCCGGAATATTTTTGATTAGACATATTTGCTCGAGGATACCGAATGGCTGAAGATACGGCTTGAACTCCTCTCATTCGTAGATTTATCCGAACCTACACTTGCTTGATATACGGGACTCAATTCATGTCAGGCCATCTAGCACTATCTTAAAAATCATCACTTTCACCGGCTTCAAAGCTCAAATCCTCAAACCCCTTAACTTCTTTGTTAATAAATGCACAATTAATGTATAATCTCTCTCTATTTTTTGTATATTCTAATGCCTATACTCATTCTATTTTTTGTTAATTTAGCAAAATTACCACCTTTTCTACGGTTATTTATTTCCGCTCTAAATTAAACAGATTGTGATCTAAGAAGCACGTAAAAAATGTTGGCACAGCGACACCTAGTTCTATACTTTGACAGATAGTACTATGGTTTCGCCTCCTAAGAATCCTTCAAAACCTCGTCAAGTTCAAAACCACATATTGCGTGAACTTGTGCTCACTAAATAATGATTAAATGTACATATATTATATGAATTGATGAGTAAACCTTGTTCTACCCTTGACGTGATGCCTGAAGGAAAACACATCAGCTCAAGGTCATGTGTTTCCGCAAAAAGTTACCTCGTATCAAACTGAGAACTCATTTTTTATCTTTGACGATAAATTTTTAAAGAACTATTCACGAAAAAATACCTTTTACAAAAAATATAATGAAAATATTTCAAAGAGTGTCCACATTCATAATCAACTGTTAGAGTACATTCAGTTAAATTTATCCTTGCACGATGCCAATTATATGAGAATGGTGCGTAATTTAAAAAGAGTGCAAATGGTGAGGCTGGGGCTCAGGTGGCATTGATTGCAAAACACAGTTTTAATTTTATATAGCTATTTTTTTTGTAATTATGCATACATTGAAACTAATGCTCATATATAATTAAAGATGCTAAAAATGTGAAGATGTAGAAGTCTGCAGTAGGCGAAATACTAAGACCTCCCAATCCAGTTAAGGGAAAATGATTATCTGATACTAGTTTTTTAAATTTATTCTACGAACTATTTTGCACATTCATCGAGAGATACGATCGAGAGAGATCGAGCGAAGGGCGAAGGGCGAAGTCGGCAGGCGCCGATTTCCATTCGAAGCCTTTGAAAGGATGCATTCCACTCGAAACAAGAACTGCGCTTGAAAACTTAATTCCCGTCCGATATGCCTGATGTGAAATGTTCATTCAAAAGGAAATTTATGGTTATGGATACCCCAATAATAAATCAAAGGCCTAATTCTAGGTGAAACGTACCCATCGACGACTTTGATAGCGGTTCGTAGTTTCCATTTTTTTGCGGAAACAAACAACAATTGGACTTGATGAACGAACCCTGTTCTCTCTTTGAGACGGCAGGTGAGGGAAAACGCATTAGTCAAAGGTCATGTGTTTTCCACGGAAAGCCAACTCGTATCAAAATAATAACTCCTTTTCATCTTTGCTTCGGGGGACATTCGAAAACTCGCGCACACACGCTCGTGTTATTCAAATCGCGTCTACATCGATCGGCGACTCGTGTGGGGAAAGCGAAAGCGCGAGACGGAATGAATGTGTACGTATGAAAGGCGAAGTGGAGGGGGCTCGAGGTGGTGTGAGGAAACCCGACTGATGACTGCGGGGTAATTTCAATATGATAATGGAAGGGGCCTTTTATCACTTTAATGAAAACGAAAAGCCGGGCTGAGAGACCCTGCCAACTTCAACACGCTCTTTCAAACCCTCGGGAACTTTACGGTTCTCCGTATCCTGGGGTGACGACGGCGTTTCAACGCGAGTCTGTCATAGACATTGAATTCATTCGTTACGTAGGTCATACAGGATTCATTACCTACTCATTAATCGCGTTCATTCGATTCGCTAGCTACTAATATCAGTACCTCATACACGACGATAAATTAACAGCCAACAAGTCCCTCGAAGCTCCCTCGAAGATAGGATATTTTTCATAATTTTCATTAAAAACGCTTCCATAAATAATTCTCCTCAATATAAACATATGAATATTACCGAGATGGTAATAAATAAAAGGAAACCGCAAAATTTGTCATGGTTGACTCTATTACTCATAAAAATCAAACTCGCTAAGCTACCCTCTATGCTAAATTCCCTTCCTGAGAGCGTTGACCCGTTTTCTCTATCTCCTAACGCATTTTCAAACCTGCTCTCTCTCATCTCTATAAAAATAATTAGCACTACCTCTTTATTCAGTTTCTAAAAGATATTTTGTTATTTTCTTTGTCATATTTTGTGTATTCGTTTCTTACATGTTCTGTTTTTTGGGCGACTGTAAATTGGCAATGGTGCTGTATGTGGACAAATTTCAAATAAATAAAAAATAAATAAAAATTAATAAATGCGGGAGACTAAACGATATTGCACATCTCTTTAAACTTCAAATAATATACGTTTCTTTCGCGACTTCAACGACGCGGATAAAATTATGGGTGAAAAAAGCAATCTATTAGTGTTCATTAAGTGCTGCAGACTTACGTAGGCATTAGCAGCTGTGTGATCTGCTGCCACGAAATACAGCATCGTCCCAAATGGTAAAAAAAATTGCGTTTTGTCTGAAGGCGGACTGCGAGTTTATTTCACATCAGTTCATCTACATCTGAATACTACCCTGCGATCCAATGCGATGTGCGTGTAGGAGGGGGTGTAAGGACACCAACCGAGTAAGTGTGTACAGGTTTTGGGAAGTGAAATGGTGTAGCATATTATGGGAGTCGGGGATCGGGTTGGTGAGGTGGCTAGAGTATTTGTCTG
Organism: Ceriagrion tenellum; assembly: GCA_963169105.1. Lineage (NCBI taxonomy): Eukaryota > Metazoa > Arthropoda > Insecta > Odonata > Coenagrionidae > Ceriagrion > Ceriagrion tenellum. The sequence goes on along the minus strand of OY720634.1, from coordinate 26,286,123 downwards.
CAACATGGGCGGCCAGGGTTCAAATCCCTGCAGAGGCGGATGTTTTTCAGAGGGAACCCGATCCCTACTTGAGTGTCTTGTGGAGGGCACTTCAAGTACAGTACTCCGTCTGTCGGATGAGACGTTAAACCGTGGTCCCCTTGGCGCCTTTCGTTAAGAGCAGGCTAATGCCGACACCAGGTGTCTATCTACTCTTCCTCCCTTACCTATCCCCTATGGCGCAAATGACCTTAGCTGTCGGTCGCCACCCCAAATATCCAATCCAATTATGGGAGTATTTTAAGTGGAGCTCTCGTTCTATTAATATCACACATTGTTCACGAAAGTACCGAATTTTTGTGCCTATCTGTTAGGCAATGTATCTCTTATTTTATCGCATCTGTTGGACCTAGAGCTGTAGTGTGGCGTCAAAATGATATTTTCTGCGTCTCCCTGAGACTCACCTGCTCTTTAACTCTCAAGCAAACTAAGTCTAGCGCGCAGCTTCCGAGTCTCTGGCGACCCACAACTAAATCCCTCGAAAAGCTGAGAAACACTATATGCTATCGGTTCATTGCATTCCATCGCAGAATAATTCGGAGACGAGGGGAAGATGAAGAAGAAGGATGGAATTTTAGCGGGAATAGAGGTCGGAAGTGATTGAGCTGTCGAGAGGATTCGTGTAAGATGAGAGAAGAACTGTGTTGAGATCGCGCGAGATTCAGAATGGCACGGTGGATGAAGTTTTCACCTTTCACCATAATTCTAGAACTGATAAATACACACACACCCATCACAGCATTCCCATTCAGGGTAAAAAAAGTAAAAAAAAACTAGCTTCCCACTATTAGCCCCAGAAAATGAGATCTCTTTTCAATAATTTACTCAGTAATGCCCGAGTCTAACCTCTTCCGCTTCTTCTACACTCATTCATTGCTTCATAAACCCTCTCTTAGTCTTGACACTTCCAATATTCTTCTTTTTCACACGCTCATCCAACACATTGGTTTATCGGTACACTCCTTCTATTCATACCATTTACTCCACTCTAATATACGATCTGTTTCAATATTTGACTGTCATTCATTCTCTCAACATGGCCTAACCCACGTAACAGACTCATCATATATGCAATGGACTGATTGAGGTAAAATAATCAGAGAAAAATTGCCTAATTAATCGGCGTAAAAATTATCCCCCCCCCCATTTGTAACCATAGCAGCAACAGAGCAAGGCACGAAGATACGCCGTAGGCATATGACTCACATTCCTCACATTTCCTCTTCCTGTTAATTTTCTCATTCCTCTCTCCTTTTCAAAGCTTTTGCGCTAGCACCACCTACCATATGTCTCTGCGGAGGCTAGCCAAGTAATTTGTTAAATAAGATGAATAGGGGTATTCAAACTTGGCTTATTTAATGGAGTAAAAATTCAACTTCCAACTCAAACATATATCGAGCATCTATTTATTACAGTTTTCTGGATGAAATGGATAAATTTATGAGGGGATATCCGAATTACTTTACGGATTGATTAGAAATCAAATGTTCTATAATTACTCCAAATGTTCACAATCCGCATTTGGACACCACGTTGTAAGAAATCGAAAAGAATTTATACATTTCGACTCCTAAAAGACTCAAAGCCGATTAGCACAGCGGAAATCTTAGGGAGCATCGCGAGCAACTGAAAATCGTAATTTCACGCTTGAAATGGGAATCGCATTTTTAAGCCAATATTAGCGCGTAAATTCTACTTATTTATTCTTTTGGGCCATTCACGAGGTAATTTGTTCTTCTTGCACTCTATTTATTATCTTTGCACTGCCAAACAACCGCTTTGCGTTGATATGAGTGACGGAATAATCTTGAACTACGCGACGCCAGTCACGATTGAGTGCCAGGATATGCTATCGACAATGGCGATAAAAATCTATCATTCAAAAGTAACGAGATTAGGTGTTCTTAGGCGCTCCTTTTTACTGGAATTTGGATGTTATGGTCAATGGGTAAGGTACAAAAGAATTAGGTTCCCATGAGCATAAAGAATCCAAAATAAATACCTTATCGAGCTTCGGAGCCAAACTCGATGCCTAGTGATTGAAATTTTTTTCTCGCTTAGGCTACATACATGATTCTGGAAGCATCTAGTGATTGCAGATTCTAAAGATGATGCGTCAAAATACCCCGTAGGGGATTTTCGGATAAAAGGACTGTTTCTAGCTTACTTCACCCTCAGGGAACTATTTACCTAATTGAAATAGTGCGAGGAACTGGTTTCATTTTCGTTATTAAATTTTTCTTCCGTTTTAAAATTTAATCGTTCACCTTGTACCTCACCCGGAAATATAGTTTTGAAGAGGCTTACATTTTCCTTAAGATATTAAGTAGAAAACTCGAACAAATTATATCAAAGTATTGGGAGAAAAAAAGAGGCCAGGAAATGAAAAAGATTAATTAAAATTATATTCCCTTTGTAGTAGGGGTCGTGATACTAACGAAGATCACGCTTAAAGTTGGATCAGGCAGTAGCATTTTAAGGATATTCAATTCGTATCGTTTAAAATATAGTGATGTATGAAGAAATGACAGTCGCACATGCCCTGAAAAAAACAAGGGAGTTCCACCAACATTTATTGCTGATATAACGGCTTAAAATGCTAATGGCTTCATGACCCTACAGCGTTCCTTATTTCTAGATAATTCGTAGTAGCAGAGTTAATTATTTTCTGGAACAAGATTTTACATTCCCTAGAGTCAAGGAGACCGCCGTGTTTGTTTCTACGGTATAGCGTGACTTATTACTTTTACAAGCCTGTGATTTCCTAATTTGTTTCTTTCTTCTACCTAGAGTGCAACCGAACTCATCGCATACATAATGTGAAGCGCTAGTGGGTACAAAATATATAATAAATGAAAACTATCACTATTTCTTAGCTATAGTTTCTAAATGAAGTTACTTAGCACTGCAAGAATATTTATAAAAGCTTTATGAAATTTATTAAATATTTGGCTTCAGAAATATAGGAGGTGTTTACCATGCAATCCGGTAGGCGGAGGGCAGGCTATCAGTGTAAGCTAGGGTGAGGGTTCCCCAATTTAAACGCCAGAGTTCCAATTTCGGCTGGGTTTGAGATATTGCGGCGTCATGCTGGTCGCTACTTGAGGTACCACATGGAAAGCACATTTCAATCACGGCAGGCAGAAAAAGACAGCGGATTTTTCCCTTTGCTTTCTCAATTCACCAAGTAATCATAATCCATATGTAATTGCCATTACTTCCGAATTCTATTGACAGTCTATGGCGAGATGTAATTGAGGGTTTTTATGTTATCAAAATGAAAACGCTTTTGTTCACAAAGAAAATATTGATTGTCACAACTTTATTTGGCTAACTTAGCCATCATAAGATTAGTGTTTGGAGAACGTAGTTAATTTATCCGGTGAAAGTGTGGTAAAAAGTACCATTTGATTTTAATAATATCAGTAACAAAAGATTTCACGAGATTCATTACTTTAAAAGTAAATATAAGTATACATTAAAGTATATCTTTACCTGCCATGACAGCTGTTCCGAAGTGGAACAGCAAACGTATGCATGTATCGCCCTGGGGAATTGGAAGTTCGCCATGCGCCAATATGGCTTCCCCCAGGGACAACAATGTGTTGGGGTGGTGACGGGAACGTTTGTCGTGTTTTTCTGAAATAAAAATCCTGCGTTCGAGTGGATACGGTCGCGAGAGGTCGTGGAGGTGATGTTTGACATCGCTATGAATTGTAGAAGTTGTTGTATGGGGTGGATGGAAAATTATCCACATTGCGAGAGAGAGAGAGAGAGAGGGTAGAGAGAGAGGGTGGAGAGAGAGGGTGGAGGCCGGGCATTGATGGATTAATGGCGGGGAGGTGAATTTTGGGGGGGGGGAGACGAGTCGGGGGAAGATATCGGGAGTTGGGAGACTGAATGGTTTCCTCCCCCGAATACTAGCTAACAAATATTTTCCAGAATTCCAATTGAATTTTCTAAATTCATTTTTTTCCCTAATCGCGTTGAAATTCTTATATAATTTTAAAAATCAAGCCAAAGTAGAAAACATTTTTAAATACGAATAAATCTCATTACTCGCATAAAAAATTTTATCCAAATCGCATCGACTTTGTAAAAAAATATTGTTTTTTCAATCCGAGACAACTTTCCTCACCACTTTTTGACACGTATTGAATCGACTGACAGTATCTTTAAAGAGCCAAATCAATGTGAACTGCTGATTTGTCAGCTCGCATCAATACATGCATGACACTTCGAAAGAACGACTCCGTACTTTTTAGCGTCAATACTCGGTATTTTTATCCGCCTTAAGGACACCTGATTGGCTTCATTAGTTGAAACGTTAGGTTAAGCGAAATTAGAGATTCAAGCTACTAATTCTGGTCAATCTGAATGATTTGCAACGTGGACCGTCTACGTAGTAGGTAAGGATTAGGAATATATTCCTAGCGTAGGTTGGGGCGCTGGCTGTTTAGTTATCCAAACGGGCTACGTGTCATTCAATAGAAGATGATTTTACGAGTAATATACACAGCCAGCTTGAAATTGATAACATCGGCTTACAAAATAAAGCACTCGCCGAATATGGACATAAAATCACATGACGCTAACAGGGAGCGAAATAGTTTATTTCAACGTAAAATCGTGCATGAAATTTGTAAACAGTATCAATGGAATATTTTATGATTGCATTAAGGGATGACACCCTAAAACTCACAGTATCCTTAAAGGCTTTAAAATTCTGATAGATTGAATTTCAGATGCAGAGAAAAATGAATGCATTCCTAAGCAAATTGACAAGAAATCTCTCAAATAACATAATGTGGACGCCAGAAGTCAAGGGGTCTAAGTGACACTTTTGAAAAAAATAAGTTAGGTACAGGAATGGGATGTGAAAATATAAATCTTTTAGGTGGTAAAGGGATCCAAGTGATTTTCTTGACAGGTGCTGCTATCTAGGGTAATGCCTCTTGACTACTTAGTGGGTTGTACCAAACATTTTCAACTTTGACTTAAGTTTTCTCTAAACAATGATTTTGTTACTTAGACCCCTTGACTTCTGGGGTCCTCATATCTGATCGCTACAGGAAAAGTATAAAGTGAAAATACGTCATGTTATGAATCTATGAAGAGCAGTACGTCATCGACGAAATGTTTTAAAATTTCTGGGGTAACAAACTCAACGCGACAGCCAAATAAACGCTAGCTTACAAGTTTACAAGCAATAAAAATCAACTGCGATGCATTTTTGTACATTCATTCCTTTTCCTTTCTTTCCACTTCATTCCCGTCTTGAAATGACAAGTATCTCATAAGCAATCGTCTCCGGCTTAACTTTGTGGAAGTGCGTTATATCCATGATAAAAACAACTTGGTTTCAATCCACACAAGTTAATTATACATGTGTCCCGGGTTTCAGCAACTTCGTGCCACCATCAGGTCCGCTGATGATGGCACAAAGTGGCCGAAACCCGAGTCGCATGTATAATATAATTGTGTGGATTGAAACTAAGTTGATATTATCATGGATAAGTATCTCGTCGTCGAAACCTACAGCAATAGTTGTTTTTTTTATCCAAGCCACTGTGAATAGCACTAAGGGCGTAAGTAGTACTCAGATACGTGCATGGGTGTGACTGGCAAACTCATTTGAACGGCAATTGAAAGATCCGGGTTCGGATTTTTGTGTTTTTTGTGGAAAGTGGATTTTTTAGACGAATTAAATCGTTTGGAAGTGTACTTGTGATAAGGTTATTTTGTCCCATCCCATAAATACAAAAAAAATATCATGTTACGCCGTACAGCGCACGGGTGTAACTGTATAAAACACCTAACTGGCAGTTCGGAGATTTTAGTTCAAAACCCGATAGAGTAAAATGATTCTTGAATGGTAAATTTATTCCTCTCGGAGTCAACTGGCAAGGTTTGTTAAAGGGCGGTTGGAGTTATTTTTATTCAAGTACAGATTTGCAGGAAACTTTGCCCCTTAATTTTTATTAGTAATATGCTTTAATGAAAGTGAAAAAAAACAGTTATCGATTTGGTTACCGGGCAATTAAACGCTTTTTTAGCATTCAGCCTAACGAAATTTGACTTAAATCTTAAAATTAATTCGTTCATATATGTACAGATTATCTCCCAAACTACTTTTCATATTATTATATTGGTTCCATTTTCATATCAAGGTATCAAACTTAGTAAAAAGAACACATATTAAAATATGATTTTTACATACATTTCGAGATTCTTGCCGTAAACCAAAATGAGTTAAAAATAGGAACTTAAAAAAAACGTGACCGCCGATTATGAAAATGAAATCGCGTGGCACTACCAGAAAGTGAAACAATTTATCTCAACATTAAATCGCGCGAAGGCATAAATAGATCAAAATAAGACATTCGTTATACGTAGATCTCTTGCTTAGATCTCTCGATTTTTAAAGATATGGTGTATGAGTGTGTTTTGTCGCAAAATTGTGCGTCAAAGGTCCCTTTTTGACGCTTTCAATTGATTATACCCACGAAACTATTTGGGCTAGAAGTGTGTTCTTTTGTACATGCTTTAGTACCTTGATTGAGACAAAAATAAAATAAATAATTCTTGAATCATTTATGTTACAACATGTGCGTTTATTTCCAACGCATTAATAGATCTCCTTTCGACATCTACATCTACGTCTACATAATACCCCGTAAGCCACCGCATTGGCGTGTGGCAGAGGGTGTTAGGTCACCAGCCGTGTAAAGTGTAAGTTTTTTGGAGATAAAATGTGACATGTATTATAACAGTGTATTTAGAGGAGCTCAATATTTATTGTGGTCGCTTATTGTTCGCGGAAAGAACGATTTTTTTAACCCATCTGTTCGGTAGTGTATCTCTCTTATTTTATCGCATCTGTCAGACCTTGAGATGTAGTGAGGAGTCATGATAATACTCTCTGTGTCGCTCTGACACATATCAGTTCTGAATTTATCAAGCAACCTAAGTCTAGCGTGTAGCCTCCTTTCGTGAAGTGCGTTCCGTGGATTTTTTTCGACTCACCTGAAAAGTTCATTAAAATATGCTCTCAATGGCTCACGATTGGCGCTCCAACCACCTCAAGTTGAGTGATGGGGGAGGAGATGGTTTGCAGGCGGAAGAGTGAGCACTTGACGACCGATCGAGAGCGGCGCTGGGAGAGAGAGAGAATGACCTTTTCACATCCGCCGCCGTGCCGTTGGCAGGTGATCACTGCAACGCTCGCTGACCAAGCATCAAAGGGAGGAATCCGCGGTTTTTAATGGGCTGGTCGATTTCGGAAGACTCTTTTAATGTAGGAAATCACCGCAGGCGCGCACGCCACTTTTCCATTGCAGCTGAAACAGCCCCAGTTGGACACCAGATGGAGCTCGCGGAGAAAATTTTCGGATACCGGCACTCAAAAGTGCACACTGGAAGTGAACTTGCATATGCAAACATCTATGTAGTCGAATTTTTGACCGCAATTAAAAGTAATAATTAGACTTAAGCCCTTCTGACACGACATCACTAATATATTTTGAATCTTTTTTTTTAGTTCTCATTTAGCCAGCCAAAATTACTTTACGATTTTATAATATCGCGGAAATAAGATTTCACACATCCAAAAGTAATCAAAAGTTGATTTTTCATGAAAATAATCACTGAAAGTAGTTCAGAATCCGTCATGACAGCTGTTCATGGGAGCAAAAATAACAATATATTATTGCGCGGCTTTCAAAGGATTAAATGAAGAAAAGGCTGACTCGAATCCATCCCAACGGTCTTCAAGGTAGAGAGCGCGATAACAAATAATAATAATGTTTATTCCACTCCAACAAGAAATACTAAAATAATAAACTAAACAGAAGAGTGAAATTAGGCAACCCTTATGGAAAGTTCCTGTGATGGGGTTGCCATTCCTTGGATATGGCGTTTTTCGGCAGTTACATGAAAATATAGAAAGGGATATTCAAGTAAACGAACAAGTAGTGTCCTTACAATATGAAAATATCTTCTTATCACACAGATTTTACAATTTATCTATAGTTGTATATATTTCAGTTAATTACAATTAATATAATACAATGCATATGGAGCTACTCTACATAAACTATATGGAATCCGTAAACATCGTCTATAGAAACCTTATTGAAGAGGCTTTAGCTATAGTTTTCAATAATATTTCAACACCTTTTTTAAAAATGACCAAAATAAGTTTCTTTATAGAAAACACTTGGTTGTTACAACTATATAATTCTTGTGGTAACTGCATGAAAACTTTTGGTGCTACATAATTATAAAAATGTTTATAGGCACCAACATTAGGTTTCGGAATTATAAAACTATGGTTTTTCCTCTGCTTAGTAGTGATAGGCCAAGGTTTATTTTTGTGCCCTCCGCGATTATTGAAAATTCTTAAAACTTTTTACACACATAAGTGCCTAACTGGAAGAATTTTTAGCCTTAAAAACAATGGATACGAAGACTCCATTCGAAGAGTACGTAGAATCGCCCGTAGGATTTTGTTTTGGGCAAATCTTATGGGCTCAATATTTGTAAAATAACAGCCTCCCCAACAGGATATGACATATTGTAGTCTTGAATTAACAAGAGCATAGAAAACGGTCCTAAAAACCGAAACGTAAACGCATTCAGCCCAAAAGCGTTTGGCTCATGGGTTGATAACAAAAAGCAAAAACAATATCACTCTTACGTTTCCCTTATTTCCTAACTTCTTCATGATTTACTTTTATGAGTAGGGATTCCATTCTTTGCCAAAATTCTCAAAAATATTTTCTCCATTTTGGCATTTAGAGTCTCACAACAAATTTCTATTTTCTCAACAATCGAATTGTCATCCTGAATTGAAACTGCTTCCTGCAGTCAATCAAAATCTGTTTTCTACCAACATCATTTCCATTACTTCTTTTTTCACCTTCATCTCTATCCATCCTGTTTTTGTTCCATTTTTTCTTCTTTTTGTCACTATCATGCGAATTGTATTGTGTGATTACCCGAGTGTTGCCTTCCTGTCTAGAGATACCGGATTAGATTTTTATTAAAAATGTAGACTTTATTGAAGATTCTCTCTCCGTTTCCTCACATTTTCCTTACAATATGGAAATTTTTTTAAAAATTGTGACATCTAGCACCAACTGGCTTAAAAAAAATTTCCCTTTTTCTAATCTTAACTCCCTTAGCGTTTTGATGTTCCACATTATGACCGAAAGTACTTGAAATCGATGAAGTTACATGTTAAAGCATAGAAACGTATTTTTTTAATAGAGCGCAAAATTGCCATATTATCATTAAAAAATTTGCATGTATGATGAAATAATCCAAAAAGTTATCCCTTTTCAAATTTTTATTGCTATTAATATTTTTCCTTCGGATATATATCTCAAAAGGGGTCCGATTGGTTATTTTCTTCCACTTTCAAGAGCCCAGGAGGTTACGGAATCAAGTTAAAGTACTCCACAATTTCATACTTCCTGCAGTAGCCTTAATGCTTCCCTTCGATGGATGAAAAGAATGAATTATATAATTGGTTGTCCTGGAGACGGGAAAGCAAGCCAAAAAAAATACACCGGGAGGTGCTCCGGTTAATTTGTGAGTTTTCCGCAAACAGAGACATCTCACCTCCTTCAACTTCTCTGTCCTTCCCCCTTACTCTTTCAGCTCACCCCTCGGCTCATCCAAAATGCATGTATCCCTTCTCCAGTCGAGAAGTCGAAAAGGCCATTAGCGTGGATCCAATTCCCAGCCATCTCTGTCTCTTCGCAATTTCGTCGCCCTTAAGAGACTCGACTCGCGAGCCAGCGAAACTTTTGGCGTGGCTGAAAACTGGTTACCCGTTAACGACTTGTTTGTGGTAACTCTCTTTGTCCTCGTTTTATACAACTTATTTTATTTTGATTCCGTTTCTCAAGTTCACGTGGAAGGGGAAACGCCTTTTTTTTAACCTCAATGTTTTCGGAGCGTTTACATCGCGACAAAATTGGGGCAATCCCACTGTGGGTGTCAAGCTCTTCTCTTCCTTTCTTTTAAATTCCTCGGTTTTCAATGTTTGGTCCGTCGTGGTGGTAACGATAAGAAGAAAAAGAGAGACAGCACTTAATTTTACCCAATTACGCTCCTCAACCTTCGATCGACGTGACGGAGAATCCAGAAAAAAACGAAAAGGGATGGTGGAAGAGATAAAATTATCAGGGCCGAAATTGAGCAATTAGCTGGGACACAAAAAATGCATCCTTTTTAAGCCAGCATTGGACACCAGTTCGCTTAAAATAGTTTCGACTGCCCCATTAAAATTTCTCATTTTGCTGAGCTGAAATTATTGCGTGGGTGATGGCCGACGTCATATGAAATTGATTTTAAAGGGTACTGAGTGACCTATTATTCCTTTTAGACTAATAAAGACGAAGATCAGTACTATAGTAAATTTGTAAAGTATATACTTATACAGTTAAGTAGCAAACACTAATACTTTTGAGCTCAGCTATTGTTGGGAGATAATATGCATAATAATATCTAAAACATACGTAAACAATTTTAGGTCTTTGAAAACATTTTGTGATTCATTTGAAGTATGTTTTATAACCTAAAACATTTGTAGACTAAATATTTAGCACTGTGAATAGTAAAGTTGAAGCATGAACACAAATTGGATTATAATAATCGAGAATAAATGTAAGACGAGGGTTTTCAGAACAATGCACTCAAAGGTATGTCCTATTCGAAAATTAACTTGGGGAACATAGCAGCATTTCTGTTAAAAAGGATTCGGTTTTCATCATAAAAAAGCTCATTTACGGCACATTTCTGAGTAAATTTTTTTTTAAATACAGCGAGTCATTGTCGACGGAGAAAGCAATATTTACGGATTCTATGGGTATATAGCGAAACCATAACTTAGCTTTAAAGTCATTAAGCCTAGAGTTAATGAAAGATATACGTATACCAGTCATTTCAGAGCTCTAATCACTGAAAGCTTTATCGCCTTCGAGAATATTAACTCCAAACTCATTTTTTTTCTCCTGTCAAGAAAAATCATAGCATGGCGTTTAAAAGTTTCTCTATACTTGAACTTTAACTCTGCAAATACAACCTACGGTCGGCAATATGTTCACTAAGGTTGACTAACGTAGCGACGAAGAATCCACTTCCTCCACCCTGAAATACTGACTTTTAGTCCGAATGCCAATGAACATTAAATTCCAATACCAATAAACTATAATCTATTGGGTATACACACGTTTTGAACGTGGATTGGACACTGTCAATGGCAAGTAAACAAGAATCTATGGAGATACTTCAATTTCTGAGCTGAAGTTACCATCGATTCCTCTCAAGCTCGGTAGCATGGGGATGAAATATTTGGCTCGGCAACGGTTTGGAAAGCCGGTAACTGTGACACCAAATCGGCGAAGATAGATGTATTTGGGAGGAAAGTCATGCTGTTTACGAAAATATTTCACGTTCGCTCATAGTCAACATCAATTTTTTTGTACACTATAAAAAAATTGCTGTTTTACATTTCACCGCTGAGTCACAGTTTGCGGAAGGTTATTGGATGTAGATATAGCTTGATAGTTAAGTACTGCCTTAATACAAAGTAATAAAAATGCTGATTCAATGATGGGATTAGAGTAGAATCAAAAGCATTCTGTGTCGCGAAATAACGGTTATTATTCAACAGAACGAGATTACAGAAGAGGCTTACACTCTTCACCAGACTAGGGAATAGACATTCAGAGAAATAATAGTTAAGCCGTTATGACATCATCGACCAGTTTTGAAATTGTTGATTAGTTTTTTATATGGCGGCAAACAATTCACAGAAATTTTAAAAATTTGGCCTTTTTCTCAGTTGGTAAAACATTTTCTCAAAATAAAAGACAGAAGTCATGTTTGCTTTGTGTGATTTGTTAAAGTGAGTTTATTATTATATTCTTGGCTCATTCAACCTATCTATCCTTCCTTATTTTTTCAATTTATTCATACTCTCTGATATATGCTAAACTTTTTCGCAACTTTATTTTGCTGTTTTTACCATTGAAAATGTCAACGTTGAGTTAAAAGTTTTTGTTTCAAAAATTTATAAGAAAATCAACTGACAATGTATCTGATATTAATTTTAGTCTTATTTTATATTCTGTTCTGTTCTTCTGTTTGCTTGTTATTTTGGAAATTCTTGTCTCCAATGTAAATCATGATTTGATCTCTACATTTGTCCATGATACAGGATACACCTCGTGTGCTACTTCAGGAATGTTTTCTTTTATTGTAAATTCATACTGCCTCTTGTAAGAGGCTTCATGTAGTAATTAGTACATTTGATTGTTACACTCCCGGCCTAATCTCTGTGGAAAAAAATTATTTCCGTTTCACCTTTTTTTTATATGAACTTACATTAGAACCTAGGGGACATAAGGTCCCAGGTTCTCAATAAAGTTATCATATTGTATTGTATTGATTTCATCAGAAATTTTATTTTACCAGTAGATAATTGATGACCTTAATTACATTAATCACGTCAAAATTCCACAAATTCCTTGCATGACTATTGAATGTTCCAGTGTTCTTTGACCGCACGCTGCAATATAGAGATCGCACAGTCGCCCACACGCTCTTCCCCTGAGACGGGTGCGTTGACATTATGCATGTCTTTCGTTTCGCGGTAGGCGGAGCAGTTTTGAAGCGGTAGCGATGAAGACGAGAGAATTTCACCCTGGTGGGCGGCGGCCGAGACGGAATCTGTTCGATGGGCGTCGGGATGAGTGCATTTAACTTCATGTCAGGTGGCCGGAGCGGCACAAAATTTGCGATAAATACTTCTTCATTTTGCATAAAGACCGTTCCACACGAAAAAGAATTTTTTTCAGAGCTGAATATGAAACTCAGCCAAATACACTCAAGATTGGATTCCGCACGTCTCTAATAAACCCTTTCACACCGTCTAGCTCACAAGTGTCGATTTCTGCACCGGCAGAGAAGCTTCTGGGTTTGTTTCTATCATTCATCATTGCGCAATAAACGCTTTTTTGTCCTAATATCATACTGTTCGATTTGTTTAAGGTTGCTCCTCTGATCTAGGGGGTCGCGTTTCGCTCGGAATGATTCCGGGTAGGTAACTAAGGAAACATATGGTACAATAGCGAATGGTTGGAGATTTTGGTAAGTTTTACGCATACGAATGGGTAATTTAAGTATCCGAAATATTGTTTATGGTGCCTATTATTGATATACTTAACATAATTAACTATATCGCTGGGGGAAATGCTCGGTGGGAAAGGGTGGGTAAGATTTTGACGTGTGATTTGAATACATCAGAATCTCAAACCCTTCGTGATTGTACCACGTGACTCCTTAGTCACGTGTTCGGAAAAAACTTCGAATGGTGTCAAAAACAACCCCCCCTAGAAGCAAGTCATACAAGTACTGTAAATTTTACAACACACGGTATCACATCGCATTGCGTTGGAAATAATATTATGTTGATAATGTCTCCACCACGGGCATTTTCTCGTAACGGCCTACTTGTTTCCGATCGGTAGTTAATAAACGCGAGACTCGGATAAAAAATAAGAACCGTAGTTATTTCAAAAGTGAAAACCGAATGCAGTCATCAAATTCGATTTTACCAGATACGATTATGAGAGTACTGGATTTGGTTCGATTTTCGGTGCTGAAACTTGTCTTGTGTGAGACCGCCTTAATGCAAAGTGAGGATCAAATTAAATTGATGGCTAGATTACTTGGCTATCCATTTCAATGAACCGGATTCGAATAGTGGTGGAGATTTTTCTTTGGAATCCTGGTCATCACTTGGGTGACTTGTGAAAGGCACTTCAAACGCCTTTCATTGGGAATACACTATCCACACTGAGTTTCTCTACACCATTGCTCTATTCTCCAAATTCTCCCGCCATGACCATCCTATCCTGCCCTCTTTTACAGAATTTATGTATACTTAACATGCTAACTGTCGGTTACCTGCTAAAACAGCATAGTGAAAAAAATAATGGGCGACGTTTCTTGGTGAAATTGTTTCGTATAGAGGATAAAAGTACATAGTTATTCATAATTTTACATTGGGAACTTAACTTAGAAAAGGTCCAAAAGCGTTACCATTATTAAATATTCTTAATCCTCGTGATGAAATAAAGATGAAAATGGTACAACGAGACCGTTATAAACCATTTCTTAGGCGACAGAAGTTTGTCAAACCACAGGGACAGTGGAAAAGAGAGGAAGTACCTTGGGCTGATTATTTCTAAAACTAATGAAGGTGTGGAGACGACTAGGAGAGAATTCTGAGCAATTGCAAAAGAGAGGAAGAAATAAAGAATGATCATTTTGATAACTAAGAGATCAAGTTGTAAACGACACAGATTGATTTTTACTTATGAACCGATTTACCGCATTCCTTGAGTACTTTTTTAAACTCACGTTATGCTAGTGTGTAAGCCGAGTCAAGTCATGAGTTTACAACATCTAAGTTGTTAAAAGTTCGGTTTTAAAATGAAGACCACATCATCATATACAATGCAACTAATAATTTGTTAACTTTCATCTCTTTTTAAAGAAATTATCAGCTGAAAGTATGTTCATTTTAGCGCACCGGAACAGTAATTTAACAATGCGTTTAACTAAATAACTCCGTGGGCAGGAAGTTTGACGAAGTTCCAACGCAGCTTTCTACACAAGAAATTTTTTTCTCGGCCATGGCTTCTTATAGAGTATGAGGATAAGACAGAATATGGAAAGATACAATATTATTATATACAATGTCGAAATTTTGTCAAATTTCTTGATATGACGGACATTAAACAAAGTTGCGCCTGAAACCGTTACAAATAATTACGGAATGGGCTTGGAAAAAAAGAGAATTCTGAACTTTTCCAGCGTTTCCCTGATTGCGAGAGTTTCAAACGTATAAAGCCCTTGTGAGTCCAGCAAGTCTCTTTTTAAAGCTCCACAAGTCATAAGATAACAGTGAAAAATAATAGTTTTTTTTCGGGAGTTCTTTTCTCCTTTGCACAAAAGGCAGTGCGATTATTCAAGCTTAAATGATACTACGCATATTAAAATAAATTACGTAGATGCTTATAAAGAGTAGAGTAGAGAGGAGATATAAAAGGGAATGCCTGCCTGCAGGGGACATGGACACAGGATAGGGGAGAGAAGGTGGACAGGGGAGCTAGAGATAAAAGATGCTGAGATACAGAGCGGCGCGTGGGAGCCATGTTTACGACCGCAGAACGGTGGAAGAGGAGACCGTTGCAAGAGCATGCGTACATACATATATACACAACAACGATGCGAATTATGACGAGTGGGGCTGGTGGGTGAGCCTAGGCGCTTCTTGTTTCCGCTCAACCCGCGTTTGGGCGTTTTAAACTCCGTTTCCTTCATCCCAGCCATTCCTGCACTCTCGTGGGACCTCACACACTTGTCCAACTGCAAGGGCTTAAACGCTTCCGCGGGTAGAGGTGTTTAAGGCGGTTGGAGGGAATTTTGTTTTGGCAAATATTTGCGTGAAACTTTACGCAAAAGGCCAAATAAGTAATACTTCTAGATGATAATGAAAAAAATGAAATGGCACCGATTTGGTATTTTGGCCATAGAATGCTACTTTAAAACATGACTTTATAACACACAACATTGAATTCGTAATAATTCAACTGAAAATGTACATATATCCCTCTCAATGCGAAATAATACATTTGCAGAAATGATGACTAGCCACTTGCCGACAAATATCATTCAATTGCGCGTCATTTTGAGCCCAATAATCGAAAAAAACATATTATTCACTATAAATTCATCAAAATTTTGAACACCGCGCCGAAAACTCTGGTCAAAAGATTTTTTCAATTTAAGAAAAAAAAAATCTTCACATTATGAAGGATGATTTTTCAGGGCAATGATGCGTTTTATTCATTTTTTAAAAACATACTGTTTCGCTCCTCGTACTGGAAGCGTCATCAAGAGATCCCGAAATAATCATCCTTCATTGACAAGTAAAGCTGCGAGAGTCTTCTAACAAAAATGAAATCTTTACATTGCTACGTTAATGGTAAGCTCTAACTATTGAGCATTAGCATGAGTATTGAGCATGGATTCAAAAGGTTAAAATCGTTACCTAGGCTACGTGTTGCCTACATTTCCACCTTTAGTTCACCCAGTCCTTGGCGCTACTTTGAAAAAAGTCTTCTCAATCGACATGTAAATAGCCGTTGTTGACTGTAGTTAACGTAATACTGTGGCGAATATTCAATAACGATTGAAAATATATGAACTACTTGATGCCGTGAATAATAACTGGCTATTTTTGAGGCCTAACAGAAACTTTGTAAATGCTAGAGAGGAAATATCTACTACAGGAAGTGTGTATGAGGTATAAGAAGCTTCCATCGTGAGCCTTTTCTCTGCTGTGTGGATATTTTACTGTTAATTTACAGCTTCATTTTTTTTGTTTATTACCTGTTGAGAGCCTTATGAATCAGAAGGTATGTTCTAGATAGATTGATGTGGATGTTAATGTATAACCTACTATTCATGTGTGGCCTCGGAGTAGGTTCAACAATATCTCCTTTATTTGTTATTAAAATGATAATTATTGGCGCAATTTCTCACCCATATGTCATATTATGGGATTTTGGTTTTGAAATCCCTATAGTACTTATATGCGTCTTCAAATTCATTCCACTTTTTTCACCTCGTATTATTATTAAATAGCCGTAGAACGATAATCACGAAGTGCTAAGAAGTTAATTGTGCATTTGTGAAATTAAAATTTGGAGAGTAATGCAATATATATGTAGACCGGACAGTATTAAAAAAGTGTGCAATTACGTCCCGCGTGTAGTACTACATTCTTTATCCACTGCATTATGATTACTGGTAAGTAAAACCGGTGAGACGAGATTATTTACGACTTATCTGTAGACTGTATTTACATTTTAACTGCCGTCTTTCATCACTAGACGACGACTCAATCGAAAAAGTTGTTTGTTTACGGAATTCAAGGCAACTGTTTTTGGTGAAAAGTCAACAATGGATATGTATATTCATGCTTGAAAAACATAGTGGCTACTTAATGCTGTGGATCCTATGCGATTTTACCATATTTTTCACCGGGAATGCGGGTTATAATTAAACGAAAAAAAATATTTGAGAGGAAAATATCCAGTAAATAAGTCAATTCATGTTGTTATTAGTAAGTTATCTATGAGAAACGTCGTTATTATGAATATACATAATGGATTCAAATGTTTGGAATTGTTGCCTAGGCTACGTGTTGCCTAAATTTCCACTTTTAGTTCACCCAGTTCTTGGCGCCACTTAGAAAAAGATCTTTTCAGTTGAATCGTAAATGGCCGCTGTCAATCGTCGTCAACGTGAGAAAGTGTGTAATTACATCCCGTGTATGGTACTACATTTTTATCCACTGAATTATGATTACTGGTAAGTAAAACCGGTAAGACGTGGTTATTTACAATCTGTCTACAGTATTTACATTTTAACTGCCGTCTTTCATCACTAGGCAGCTCCACAATTCAAAAAGTTTTTTGTTTATGGAATTCTAGACGACAGTTTTTGACGACGAGTCAACAATCCATAATGCATATCCATGGTCGTTATAATGCAAAATTAGCGCGTCAGCCCGTAAGCGCTGGGGGAAAATCGGGGTTAAGAAAGATGTCGGACTTTCACGCCCTCTATCAATCACGACCTCTATCATTGGTCGCCATGGCAAGCGCCCTCCCCATCACCTCATTGCTCCTTGCACATAAACATATGCATGTAAATAACAAGTGATCCAAGAAGTTATTTTTTTCGACTTGAAAAATTATTGGAATTATGCACTCAATGACCCACGATTACCTCTCCAGTCTCCTTATAAAGGGTGCGGGCACAAGTTCGCTCCTGGCGGAGTCGTAGAACGGGTGGCTTTTTAAAATTTAAAAAATTCATAAATAAAGCATATATAACCATAGCACATTGTGAGGAGAAGATGGCTTGAAGATGGCCATTGTGACCCACGCTCCAGAGATTCTTGGCTGGCGAGTGTTTTTTCCCCCCACGAATGCGATTCTTGTTACTGAGAGTACGAGGATGGAGTGAGTATATCCCCAAGAAATGGAATTAGGTGCAGACTTTTATACACTTTCCATTTGCGTTTTTTATAAACTTTTTTACTGCAAAACTGTTCTCATCTCGTTTAAAATCCATGCTTTATCGTCAAATAGTCTTGAAGAATAACCACGTCATACTCTGTACCTTTATTTCCACTCACCACCGGCCATGCGTTCAACACATATCATCAAGGTTATTGTGCTTTAGCATACCGACCAAACTATTTCAGCCTATAACTTCAGTACGGCGTGGAAGAGCGTTGGGATACTGACCAGAGGTCTTGGAATTTCATTCCAGATGTCGATAAAAACGTCTAGCTGGACTCAAAAGTTTTCATTTTTAGGGAGCTGGATACTATTTGAAAACCTCTGAAGGCAGAGGAAATGTAACAGATCGATCTGCTTTTTATGAGTGAATATTTTGCGCCATTAGCTTAGTGGCTACTTAGTGAACTCTTTCAGATTCAATCAAACCCTTCATCGGTTTTAAACCTGAATTCATCCATTTTTTACTTTAAGGTAGTCCGAGCGAGATAGTTCCCTAGTCATAATAGAGACCATATTCGAATTACACGTTTTTATTTCACCAGCTGCAGGAGACATGAATTAAATGTTGCATTATTAATGGTGCAAAAATATAGTTTTATATGACAGAAATGGTAGGTCATTTGGTGAAAATATCTAAATAAGTCTTCAACTTGACTCATTTTTTGCGCGGTGCGTTTGAAACTCCTTCAAAACGCAAGGTTATTTTGTGATACCCAAGAGTCTATTGCGTTGACTATATGATTAATTTTAAAAAACAATTGAGAAATCACGCAAAGTACACACTTGATTTTTTTGACGAGATCTAAGTGTAGGGAATACCTCATTTTTAATATAGTCTCCCTAAAGTGCATATACGTACCATTTCCTATGAGAAATGCCTGGTATTTTTTGGCAAATAACTCCTAAAGCAATGTGGTAAGGGATTGAATTTTAATATCATTAACTGGGTGAGATAATTTTCTTATAAATGAGACCAAATTCATTTATTTCTATGTAAAATGATATTTCGCTCAAACTACCTAAATTTAATTATACATTCCGATTAAATTAATTTATTTTGAGCAATAGAACATTAAACATCCTTTTCTACACCGTGATAATTTTTTGCTCTATTTTTTCAGCTATGGAGTACATTGATCTAAGATGGCACGGCGTTTGTGCAAAAATACATTAGGGAAAGTTCCGAGATTGGGATTTGGTTGTGAGCCACTAGATTCACGAAGGCTGCGCGCTAGACTTAGTTTGCTAAAGAAATTCAGAACAGGTGTGTTTCAGGGCAAGATTCATCACATGTTATCATTTAGACGTCACGCTATATCTCTAGGTCCGACAGATGCGATAAAACAATACAGATTACACATTACATTACATTCTCTCCGCGAACAATAAGCGACCACAATAAAAATTGAGCTCCACTAAATACACTCCTATAATAAATGTCACCATTTATCGCCAAAAAACTTACACCTTCACACGAATGGTGGCCTAACACCCCCTGCCACACGCCCATGTAGCGGCTCGCGGGGTATTATGTAGATGTAGATGTACGTTGTTGAACAGATAAGTACAAATTTCGTTCTTTCCACGCACAATAAGTGACCATAATAAAACCACAGTTATAACCCTCCCATTATACACCTCACCT
Organism: Ceriagrion tenellum; assembly: GCA_963169105.1. Classification (NCBI taxonomy): domain Eukaryota; kingdom Metazoa; phylum Arthropoda; class Insecta; order Odonata; family Coenagrionidae; genus Ceriagrion; species Ceriagrion tenellum. Next base: position 26,266,263 of record OY720634.1, on the reverse strand, counting down.
CTGAAAACCTCTTTTTACACCTTTTCAAGCCTGCTGTCCTAACACTCTGCTATACGCCCACGCGGTGGCTAGTATGTAGGTGTAGATATGCAGGGTAGTATGTAGAAGTAGATGGAGATGTTTTCAAATTAGGCATACTTTGAGAAATGATCTTGTTCAAGAAAGATTTATTATCTTCTGGAATAAAGAGTCTTTCCTCCGGCTCTAAACCTCCTCGGTCTTGGCGTATTATATACAATACACCAAGACGATGAAATTGAAAGGCTGCGATTGGGATATGGCCGGAAAAACATTATGTTTTGGAAAAAAGACGTTTGAATTTTTTCCCGCTAAGCAACCCAAAATATTGGCGATGCCACTTGCTGATAAGTGGTAGCATCATTAAGAAGCTTGAGTGGCAGAGATATTAACTCTGCAAACATGGCTTACAACGCACAACGTAAGTATGAAGAATTTACCAAAAATAATGCAGGATATGTCTCGGGACTGAGGAGGTTAAGGTATCACCATATTCTTTATAATTACAGAGAACTTGCAGGTACGTACGGTCCCATAGAAGCGTCGCCAGTCTAAACAATTCGTACATTATAAAAAAGCCTTTTTTTACTCACGTCCTCCGCAGTGAAAGACATTTTAAACCTCTCGTAAACTAGCTCAACATTCTGATTAACATAGAGATGTAGTTGAACGTTTGCTCAGCAGATTGCTCGAGGATTGGAAGTGAAAGGAGGAATTACCGGGCGCCAGTGAAATGAAAAGGAACTTTAGCCCGTTTCTCAACATAAATACTTGATCCAGCATAAGCTCAAAGACTTATCAGTATGATAGCTTTACAATATCGTATGATAGCGAATAGTCATGTTGGCCGATATGCATAATCAAAACGATTGGTGGTCGTGTTACCCTTATTTGTTTTTCATTTTGATCTATGTGGTTCGATTATTTTGACGACCCGGATTCTAATGAGTTGACCGGGATCAGCTTCATAACTTAACCTCAGGAAAGTAGGTATCCGATACGAATGATCTAAATATTCGCACGAAAAGTGTCACGGTTTAATTACCCTCTATTGTTTCGGCTTCCGGTGCAGCGTCCCGCTTCGCAGACCGTATCGTTAATGAGTCGGGCGGCAGAAGTGCGTCGGAGGCCGATTTCCATTTCCGCGAATCCGGGAAATCGCTTGGTTTGGCATCAATTTACACTGCGAATGCGAGGGCGAATTTGAGAGGGATCAAATTTAGCCTCAACCAAAACAAAAGGCGATCGCTGCTGACGCGGGGGGAACGAGTAAGAGAGGCGATGATGATTCGCCCGATTCGGAAAGGGAAAGCCTACGAATGAGGCACATGCATGCACTTTCGGAAACACACGACAGGGGGCGCGGAATGGGGAGGGATTAATCAATGCCCATTATTGCCACGTGCGATATTAAAGGGAATGGCTTCGGATGACTGAGTTACAAGCTTCTTTAAAGGGTCGCCTTCGCTCTTGTTTGTTGACTCTTTGAAAACTTTTGGAAGGATACCTTTTTGAAGGAGACTTTTTTATTCAATATATATATTTGCCTCTATTTAAGAAAGACGCAAGTTATGTTCATCTTCGACTGATTCTAATCGTAATCGTTTTGAGTACCTCGCCCCGTAAATTTACATTCCAACTCAAAAAGTTACAAAAAAACCGTCAATAGATTATTCTCTATCGGTTTAAAGAGTTTAGGAGGAGCCTTCATTTTAAAAATGTCCGATAACCTACCTTAATTCTTACGTTTATTATAAAGCAAGACTTCTCCTATCGAATAGTATAAGTATTACTAGGTCATTGTTTATTTAACGAAGATATGTTGTTTTATAAATGATGAATTACAACGCTGAAATACATCGCCTTAAGGTAGTCCGAGCGAGATAGTTCCCTTGCCATAATGGAGATCATATTCGAATTATACGTTTTAATTTCACCAGTTGTAGGACACATGAAGTAAATGTTGCATTATTAATGGTGCAATAATATAGTTTTATATGACAGAAATGGTAAGTAATTAAATAAACATATCAGCATTAGTCTACAATTTGATTCATTTATTTCGCGCGGTGCGTTTGAAACTCCTTCAAAACGGAAGGTTTTTTGAGATACCCAAGAACTTATTGCGGTGACAATATGATTAATTTTAAAAAATAGTCAAGAAAACATATAAACTACACGCTGTTAGTTTCTTTTACGATATCTAATTTTTAGAAATTCCTCATTTTGTTAATAATTTCTCTCTGGAGGGCATACGCTTACCATTTTCCCTGTTAAATGGCAGGTATTTTTTTGGCAAATATCTCCGAAAGTAAAGGGCTGATATTTTGGTTTCTTTGGAAGGGTGATATATTTTCCTTTAAATGAGACCAAATTCATTGATTTCTACGTGAAATGATATTTCGCGCGAACTATCATAATGGGATTGTGATGTCATCTCGTCATATGACTTTTTTCATCTCAATTTCCCCAGAATTATATAGTTCAAAGACCTGTATAACATGTAATAGATATTGAGACACCTATTATATTTTTTCAGCTCAAGTCATCTATTGTACAAGGTGATTCATAAGTCTTGTTACGATTACGGAAAATCAGGACATTATTATTTTACAACATAGATACATGAAACAAAGATGAAAATGTTACCAAATACATAAATTTTTATTTGTTATCGCTACAAATGTTCAATATGACCTCCATTTTAATCATGGCACACATCTGATGTATTTAGTAACATTTTAATCTTTTTTTTCATGCATCTATGTTGAAAAATAAAAAAGGTGACTTTCCCTAATCGTAACAAGACTTTTGAATCACCCTGTATGACACAAGTATTTAGGTATAAATAACAGACTTCCAGTTTTCGTCGGAGCACATTGGCCAAATGCGCTGTATTCCAGGTTTTAAAGATAAAATATAATTAAAAATTACAGTTCTCATCCATTTCCTCATCACGACTAAAATCAACTGAATACATTCCTTCCACTGGTATCGTTAAGTACTGTTCCTCCTAGTATTTTGAAAGAATTCCACCAAGTGTAGCCTGTATCTTCCCTACCTTCCTAAGTAAAAGAAATTCTGCTCTTAGACCAAGGGAAATAGTTCTCTTTTGATAAAATCCTCCATAATACCCTCATCCTGCATAATTTTGTTTCAATTTAACTAATACATTGCTGAATATACGCCCTCCTGTTCTCAAGTCTGCTAATGTCCCTTCTCACATAAGTCCCTTCCACCATATTCTCCCACCGTCTACCTACGGCCTATCCCTTCCTCTCACACCATTTCCTCCACAATTATGCGCTATAACTACTTAGTCATTCAATTCTCATCCATAAGTAAAAAAATACCTAATTCATCATTTGATTCTCATCAAGTTCCTCATCACGACTAAAACCAACGGCATACATTCCTTTAATCAATTTCCATATCTGTAACTTGGGCTATCAACTTGAAAATGTCCAAAACATATAATGTTTTTCCGGCCATATCCCAACCGGAGCCTTTTAATTTCACTGTGAATTTGCGCCCACTGAAGGTGCTTTCATCCACCTATATCAACGCTCAATACGAAAAGACGAACGCGATTTACGAGGGCGAAAGGGCGCCACCTTAAGATCAGACTGTTTTCATAAACACTCGATAATGCCATAAGTAAGAACCTGTGATTATGTCTTGCTCTCTTTTCACTTTGCCTCTTTTTGCCATGGTTTTCGGCGAAGATAAGCGTGATAAATTATTCCGGGAATGAGAGAGAGAACACAAGACACATTCATAGGCTCCAAACTTTTGTAATTCTTTATATGTAACAATGAAATATTCCTTGGGGATTTTAAAAGTTTTATTCAAAGAAACGCTTTTTTTAAATGACAAAAGAATACAGGAGGCAGTCTCGTGCTCTAATTTGTAGAACTTTTACTATCAAAAAATGAAAAAATTCTTTGCAATAACAAAATATCATTAAAAAAAACCCTTTCTTTACGAGTAAAACTGTGTAATTGCAAAGAATTTTTCATTTTCACGTTAAATAAAGGCGGAAGGAAAGCCTCATGTGGTTTTAAGAGCATAACTAGGAATGAGTGTTCTTGAGAAGCGAAAATCGCAAAGTACAAATGTTTTTTCCTCTCCTTATCATTACACAGCGGAGGAACCTGAGTATGCCAGGATTAACAGAAGAGTAGACTCACTGAAATGGAAATTGGTTTGTGGAGTGTTTGCGGAAAAAATAAGATGGATAGGGTAGGAAATGAGTGGGCGATGAAAGAATATATGTGGAGCGTGCTTCGATGGCTTGGTCAAGTGGACAGAATGGGAGGGAGTCGAAGGACGAAGAAAGAAATGTAGAGTAAATGGATCGAGAGGAAGAGGCAGATGGGTGGATGTAATAGAAAAGACTATAGAGAGGAAGAATATAAAGAGCCTTGAGAATAGGAAAGCGTGTGTGAAGCTTTGGTTTTCCATCAGCGGTATAAGAGCATATTCTCATTACCACTCGATAAAAAATGCCATACGTAAGAATGTGTTTGTGCCTTACTCTCATTTTATTGTGCCCATTTTCTGATCTTTATTCATCAGATTTATTACAGTTGTACCTGTCAAAAAAAGATTCCAGTATTAAACTGTCGCCACTGTCAAAAAAAAACAAAAAAAACATGAGCGTAAGGGAAGCGAGAGCGGTTTGTAAGGATAGGACATTATGGAGGAAATAATTAAAATAAGGGAGCCAGTTTTGAAGGGCTAACGACATTAACAAACTCATTGACTTTGTCTGTCCTGAAATGGCGTGTAGTGATGTGTATATAGACTACACTTCCATTTTAACGATATTTTCCCCCTTGGGAGCGACAAGATAATTAACCTTCGTGGCTACAATAACATATTAAACTATCGAGACAGAAAACTCATTTCCCAGGGCAAAACAGTGAAAATACCGCAAGAATTTAGACAAAATTGGTATCAGCTTCTTTGTCTCATTTTGAATTCCTCATTCTACCCTTATTTTTGCAAATTATTGCCTTGAGCCCATCTTCAGTTTTTTTCTATCAAAAAGAAAAAATTAGGGTTTCTCCATTATTATATTTACATAAGGCCTTATTTACCAAAAAGCGACATTTTCGGCTGAAACTACCCTCGCTTTATATGGAGCTATTATCATTGGATCAATAATTTAAAGAGACTAACTAAAATAAATTCGTTGATGGTTCTTCGCTTTCTTTATCTCCTCTTTTTTACACGTACACTTTTACCTGTTCCACGCTGTGATTGATTCCTGTCGTAAACTGTCGCCGCTGTCGAGCGCTACATTTTTCAATCGTATTAATCATCATTATTATTGAGATTCTGTCCTTGGACAGGTTTTAACGGTACTGCCTCCACAACATTCGGTCCTGGGCCTCTCTCTTCATCTCTTTATAGCTCCTTCCTTTTTGTATTACCGTCCAATCCTCCAATCGTAATGTGAAGGTAATAATTAAAATAAGGGAGCCAGTTTTCAATGAAAACGACAATAGTTAAATCCTTAGACCTTACTTATCCCGAAAAGAAATGGAGTGATATGTAGCGTGGATATGAAAGTGTACATAAAGAAAGAATACAGGAAGAGGAAGAGAGGCTATGATGAGAGAGAGAGAGGGGAAAGACAAGGGGTCGAGCCCGCAAAGGACAGTCTGGGGTGTCCCTTCTAGAAGTTCCATGATATCCGTCCCCCCCACCCCTCCGCCTCCCAATGCCCTTTCCCTCGTTCTGCTTGCGTGGAGACGTCAGCCGAGGAGGCGGTGGTGGTCGGATGGACGCTGTCCACCTCGACGCCTCCACAGCAAATGTCCAGCAACGAGGTGACGGGCCGTGCATCGTCTGTCTTGTGGTCGTTCTCCCCCGGACCCTCCCGTCTTGCAACGAAAGATTTCCCACTGGTTTCATTTTTTTGTTGTGCCCATTTCCCCGTCTCCTAGCAACGAGTTACAAAGATGGGAGCGTCTTCCCGAAAGCAGCTCAGGAGACCCGACACATAGATAATGCATATAGATCCGGGTCCACAGGGATGAGAGAAATAGAGAATCCTCTCCCTTTCCTTCCCTGAATGGGATGGAAAAGACGAGTAGCTATGAACTCTGCAGGATTGAGTGGAATAAGATGTTAAAGGCGGAAATGAAAGTTCTATCGTCGATTTGCTGAGAAAAGTAGCGTCGTATTTATCGTAAAGTAGTACCGATTACTACCAAGTACTACCGAAAAGTAGTGTCGATTTTAATGATAGCTTAATAAGGTAGCTCGGTGATAACATTATTTGCCGTCAGAGCATTCATATTCATCCTTATCTCGATGTTCAGGACGGACTACTCTACCCCTACTACGTTCAATTGTACACAATTGAGTGATGACTTCTGAGTAAAACCTCGCTATTTCCTTTCTATCATCACCGGAGAAACTTTGATCGTAAAATATGATATATGTACATTGTATAAATTAGCAAAATTAGCAAATTGACGATGCAAATTCATACAATCTACATATACATTATAATACATGCAGTATATATACATACAATCTATGAATACATTGCTATAATTTTCAAGAAGTCAGAATATCTGAAACCGAGCCTGATCTTGAGAAAAATATTTTTAAAGAAATGGTTAACAGCCAAAAATAAAAATTTTCAATATAAGAAGTTACATCTCTAATCAAATTACTATTGATATAGGAAAAATCTTGTACAGCTAACTTCGTCGGTGAAATACATTGTAAGTGAAGTTTTTCATTTATTTTTGTACCACTTATTTTTAAATGTATATTTTTTATATACAAAATAGTATGTTGCAAATGGTGTTCCAATATTACCATTTTATTAAAACAAAAAATAGTTTCCATGGAAGATTGCTTTATTAGTAAGGCTTCCATGTAAACATCTGTACATACTCTAAATAATTAAAAGGGATCAAATTTTTTAAAAATTTATCACGTATGATTAAATCGTTCATAATCATTTTGAAATCCTAGTTTTCTTTTATGTAATGTGTTTAACCTTGCTGATGTCAATTAAACTTCGAAGAAGCGTTCGCAAAGACTTATCGAGTTTATTTTGACCAACCGATCAAGGCACCGGAAACAATATCCTCATCCGTACATTCCAGCAGGGGAAACGACCAACTCGTTAGAAAAGTTGTGCTATTAAAGATGATTTGGTGGGATGGTTACGGAAATAAATTTGGGGAATGGAGGAGGAGAGGAGAGAAACCTGGCATCAAAATTAGCCTCCTCTCACCAAAAGACGGCGAAGAAATCTCAGTTCAATATTCAACCTGACGGAATTGGAACCTACTGTACTCTAAGCGGCATCCGCTAGACACCATAATTTTGATGTAAAATTCGGGATACCACCGATGAAAATCTCCACCACTCTCGGATTCAAACCCGTTCCCTCCGGAAGGAGAGCGGAGATACTCTCTAAGACAAGTAGGCGTTGCGACAAACATAAAATATAGAGTAAAGCATAGCAAATAAGTGCCAAAAATATATAAATGCTGTGTGCACTGTAGCGAAAATCTTTAGGAACAATCTCCGACAGAGGGTCTACACATTCGGCACAAGAGTTTATGCATGATTTATAAATGTACAATAATGATAATCTATCTGTCTAATAGGGAAGCGTTATCAGCCCGGCATTCAACCTAGTCCCGGTAGAAAGCCGTGAAAACGACCATAGGGGCACCGCAATAAATAAACGAGCAGACTTATAATATAGAATATTTTCTGAAGAAGTAGGTCCAAAAGAAATAAAGTACTTCATTCCGCTTTTTCCGACATTTCACATGTTTCTTTCTGCTTCTCCATGGCTCAGTGTTCCTTCTGGACTTCAATACTTTTCACAATGTAATGCATGTAAAGTTTTAACAATGTAATGATATTGTAATTTACTTATGTAAATTACAAATTTAGACCCATACCTCCATAAAATAACAATTGCATTAAAATAAGAGATCAGAGCAAGGAATCATCTGGATAAAACAGAATTTGCAAAACGTAACAGAAAACAAAAATGGCAACAATACTATTAGATCAATCTAGGTCCATGGGAAGTCACCAGTAAAATTAGGATGAATATCATTGTCGTTATGCAACAAACGTATGTTGATAGTATAAGCTTTATGTGAGCCTACTTTTAATGCACTGAGAAGTCCACAGTTTTAAGTTCCATCGGACGACAAGAGCTCTGCCCTTTGTGTTCGGCCGCAGTGCATCCGAGTAGTCACCGTTTTCCACTGAAAAAGTTCCATTGCCTTCGGAATTCAACTTTAGTCCAACGAGATGGGGAGATAGTCTTCCGATCTCAAAAATCAAACCGAATCCCCATCCAGGGCAACGGTAAAAAACAAATGATCAGCTATGTCCGTCATCTCCATCTAGTTCTTCTCAGCTCTTGTGGCGTCCACTTTCAGACTGCGGACTAAGGGATAAAAAAAAATTGGATCTTTTTTTTCAGATCAATCTGCTCCATTTCACCCTCGAAGTTCGACTCGAGCGAAATAAATGGAAGAAAAAAATATTGCCATGGACCTTTCCGCTGACCCCTCCCCCCTAATCCCCTGTGGATGGACCCTAGTGACTCAGATGACGACAAGGGCATTTCGTCTTCTCAATTTTCCTCTTTTCTTTTGGACACTAAGCTACTCATCCGCGGGATCAGTCCCCTAGGCTCCCCAATTTCCTGCCAAAGATACATATTATCGTCACTATCACCAGCTTTAAATAAATCTTACATATCTTCTGCTCAGCTGCGTATCGGCGTGGATGTGCAATGTTGATACTGTTATCCAATTTTTGGCTTATTATTTTTCTTTATAATAGGTTTTACATTTTCTAGAAACTACGTCTAGCAAAGTGTCTTTGGAAGAGCCTTGAATAAACCCTTCTTCCATTAATCGAGCCACTTCATCAAAACCTTTCGAATCGTCATTCCACATCTGACCACATCTGTTACTCAATTTTATCTGGCAATTCATTTTTCATTTGGCCGATGGTGAACTAATGGCCCTTCGTCAACTGTGACATCATAGATTTTTCACTTAAAAACAGTCTGGTATAATTACGCACCAAAACGCCCACTCTAACAGTCGCATGTGTGTTTAATTAATAACCACTAGTGCACATACGCATCACTGCGTGAAGCTTAATAAACAGCAGAATAAATTCATGCCGTACTAACAAGACGACTACACTAGCAGATTTAAATGTTATTCTCAGATATACTTAAACATATTACGTCTCCCTTAACTTATCTCAAAGCAATTAATCCTCTAGTTCCATCTAAATCGCACAAATCAACTCCTTTGAAGCAATAATTTTACCCTGTGAGACATCTTGTACTCCAAGAATATCCGCGGATATTTCTCTCATTTCCATTGACTCTACACAGCCCCACCCAAGGTATGCGAACCCACCAATGGATTTATTCACGGCTATTGATAGGTTAAGAAATCCAGCATGAACCTGGGGTTTGATTCCAAACTTCCAATCTGTCCGTCAGTTGTGTGAGCCAGCCACACCACAAACTGATTCAAATATGAACCCTAGTCGAATTTATGGGCAAGATTAATGTAAACCAATTAGGTTTTGTCTCCAATGTTTATATATCACTGATTCCCAACGAAATAATTCCGATTAAATTCCGACCGAAATCCGGAGATAAATAATCGGTAGAAAGTAACATAACAGCAGCAACAAAATATTCGTACCTGGGTGGAAAGGGTTCAGATTTAAGGCTGATGTACCATCAGCTTCATCATTACATAATAACCAATTGATCAATAAATGGGAGATTGGGTTAATATCCCCATTAAAACAAAAAATTATTTAACGATAATTATCAACGCACCAGGGTCAATTTATCAGTTCTAAGAAAAAATGATTACCAATATGGAAGCGGTGCCTGAAAATATTTGAGCGGAGTGTAGCACTAAATGGCTCAGGAACATGCACCATTTCTGAGCTAGAGCAGAAGGGAATAGAATCTTTAAAAATTTGGTGCTGAAGGAGAATTCTGAAGGTGAAATTTGGCGATATGATGAGAAAAGATGAATGGCAAAGGACATTGGTAGAGAACAAAACAGCAATGTCAGGAAGACGTGAAGTGGAAAGATTGGTCAAGCACTGAGAAAAAAAAATCGTAAGAAAAATGGGAAATACTTTCACGGAGGAGGAGGAGAAAAAAGATATAAAACAGAAGAACACCAAGAAGTAGGTAGATGAAAGGTTGAATTGAAGGGTTGCAGTAAACCAACATCAGGACTGAATGACCGGTGGCCAATGATAATGGCGGCAGTTCGCTATCATACGAAAAATCGGCGCCTAAAATGATGGCTTAAAGCTTGCCAGGGACAGAAAAGAATATCATCTCTCCATTTGCTTTATGTCCTCATGTTGACGATTCGACAATGGCCGGCGTATCACATACACGGCCACGCTTCTTTCAGGCACGAAAATTGCGATGGGGCCATTGTTGACGCTCATTTCGTTTATGGCGACCCGTGCACTCTCGAGTTTAATTTTGCGCCAGAGAATGAAAGTGGAAAGTAAACAACATTTCTCTCCTCTTTCCTCACGTCCAGTTCGTCCGAGTTTCCGGGCGAATAACTCCAAATCGTCACGTCAACGCCGAGGCATTTTATATTTGTAGAGGGAGAACGTATAAAATGGAAGAAAAATGTCGCAAGAGGCAAGCGACAGTTTTTAAAATTCCTTTGCTATTCTTTCCCCCATTCACTCTTTCTACTTTCAAACCCATGCCGCACGGGCGGCAAAGGCATACGGGCATGCTGGGCAAAGACATGCTAAGGCATACGGGCATGCTGAATTTCCCGCGAATATTTTGGTGAGAAATTAGCTTGGAAACATTTCATGTTTTTTTTAGTGACTTCGAATAAATATGATGCATCTAGTTAAGTATATAAAATGCAAGTCTTGCAAGGTAATGAAACCTCCTTCATCGCAAGGTAATAAAACCTTCCTCGAGTCCATTACAACTATTTAGTTACAATTTAGAACGAAGTAACATACATGTAAAGAAAGAAAGAGAACGACAAAATTGCATTATATCCCAGGCAAAATGTGTTGTTGAAAGCTGGTGAAGTATGACAAAACCTGTCACACATACGTCATCTTATTGTGGCAACTCGCATGTACCCTTATTTTTGTAGATAAGAAATTATCCTCAAATTATCATTTGCGTTGCAATGAGTGACATGTAAAATGTATATGAATGAATAACTCTAGCATATTAACACATTTGAGGGAATATATTTTTGATCAATCAAAAAAAGACGTGAAGGAGGTTAGGGCCTTTTTTATCCTGGCTGAAATTGTTTCATGAATTAAGTATTTTTACTACTTCGAGTTGCTTCCGGTCATTTTCCCGAATACTGAAATTTTCCAGTGAATTTTATCCCGAAAATTAAAATCACGACATTTTTCCTAAAGACTTATTATAAAAAACTAGTTTTCCGAGGAATTTTATTAAAGTTACACAAACAGCATACCGAGGTTAGAAGTGTTAATAACAGTCGTTTAAAAATAGATAGAAATATGAAATGGGTTATCAAGAAGAAATATATTATTAGGTAAAAATATGGTGGGACACAGGTTAAAGAATCCAATTCAAGTACTTCATTCTTTTGTGTTACAAAACTGAAGGTCATAGTTCTAAGTCTTGTTTAAAGTTCGATACATTTTTTTGATAGCTTTTACTTTTTGCTTAAACTCCGTTCAGCAACAGTGACTTCTGCATATATGCACATTCGTGATTCCGTGAGGGAGTGAACTTCATCGGAACGTTTTCACGCTACAATCTCATCCATGTTTGAAGTACGTTTCTTTGAACATAGCTTCCGTAATCCCAGGATATGCTTCCATTCTTCAAATATAATTCACTCATTAGCAGTTTATTTCCGACTCTATTGGATTATTCACTATGAAAATATAACGTTTACTAAAATATTATCAACAGAATTCATGACTAAGTTTTAAGAGTTACTTCGGTGCTGTTCATTAGTTTGACGTTATGTTTCCACTCTGTTACTTTAATCGGATAAAGTTCGATAATTTTCACAAACGCTATTGTAATTTTTAGCGGATTACATAAATGCGAAAAATATAAAATACAATATCACTTAAATAAAAACAGTTCTTTTTATCAAAATGAAATTCGGAAAAAATGTGTTCGAGCAAAATGACATTTGAGAAAAAATATTCCGGAAATTTGGCTCAGGAAATGCGTCTTTCAGGAAAACAGATGTGATTTTGTTCGGGTAATTTTAATGATAGCATTCACATTACCCCATACTATATATACTACATATAAATGCTATCATTAAATTCTCTTAAATATGGAATAACACAAAGTTACAAAGGAACTTGTATTATTTTTCGAGATAAAATTCATTCTGGAATTTCTGTATTTGAGAAAGTGACCATGAATCATTTCGACAATTTTAACATCGGACTTTTGTAAATGAGGAAAAAGAAAGAAAGCATAAAATGCAAGGATATGACAAGGTGGAATAAATCATAAAAGGATGCTTATGTTCAGTTGCAAGAACATTTAGTAATGGAACCAATATTTAAGAGACCCATAAAGTTATAGATCTCGTTAATATATTTGGGTTGCAGGAACACATATACTAGTTACTTATTTACCAATAGTTCATTGGTTCGAATATTTGATCAAATCTTCTACAGCCGGATAAAATTTACGAAAGTTTAGCGTATGAATAATTGGTAATGCACATAATAATTAGTCAGTAAGAGTAAACAAACCGGTCATGCGTCTCAAAACAACTCTTTTATCAAGTAATTAAGTCTCCAAGTGGTTCATTGTGCATCCGCCATCTTAGCTAACTCCATGTCATAAGTTACGAGACTAATCAATTTATCGAATGTTTCTGCAACACTTATTGAATGGTTGCCATGGCTTATGGGTCCCATAACTTTGTAGAATACATATTTGTTGTTCCTCCAACTGGCCATTTGTCCGGATAATTTAGTACATTTTCGACCGCAACTATCTGGAACGAGAACAACTTGGTGGGTATTTGCGTTTGCATTTTCATACCACAGCAACAGATTAACAAAACTCGGGTACTCGAAGTGGCCACCAACTTAATACTGTTCGCTACTCAGCCATTCCACAATACCATAGATAATCGAGAAAAGACAGAACGCCGACTATTGGTACCGAAATTCCGCATAGACCTTGGGATGTGACTGCTGCACGCTTCGAGGTGAAAGCATCCGACGTCATTTCAGGAGAGTTCGCGATAAAAAACTGAGGACGGGGAGGGAAACGTTCCTTCCTTATTCTTATCCCATCGTCGTCTCCTTAAAGCACGTGCATCCTTCACATGTTCCTCGAGGATGCTTCGGGAGAAACGAGCCATCTCCAAGGACAACGAGGGATCCAGCCCACTAGACTCGACACATGGGATGGAAAAGCGTTGAGGAGGGAGGCTGGGGAAAAATGGGGTGTGAGGGGGCGTGGAACTGAGTAGATGGGGCGACGGGGGGTACGCGTATATGTGTGTGATACACAGGGGGCGAAGGGAAAACCCCTTCAGGAGCCTCCCAACACAAACCCTCTGGCAACGGGGCTCCATCTCATTCCCCCCACCAACATCTTCTCTAACTCGCAACTTTTCAGACGTTGGCGAATGCGGAATATCTCTCGCATCCCGACATGGATGTAACCCTCTTCTCTTTTCTTTTCTTCTTCACTTGTTTTCATATTACCGATTCGTTTTATTCATACCGACTGCGGCATTTTCTTTCTCCATGCATATAAATTTATGTATTTTACTGTCGATGAGTTTGTGTCTCTCACTCTACTCGCATTATTTATTTTTCATATTTGCATCGGAGGAACTTATTTAAGACGTAAAGAGAAAAGAGGAAAGGCAGACAGGATGGAGAAAGAAAATAGTGTTGGCTGCATCAAATGACAATAAAAGAGGCATAACATTAAACCGTAAAAAAGTATTTTACCATGCACTTCTTCGAACTAAATTATCTAAAGGGCTAAAAACAACAGACGAAACCATAAACCAAGATGAAAAACAGCTTAAACATAGATATAGTTCATAAAAGTAAATTGACCTACCATTGGTAAGGCTGTAAGATAATACATATTTTGCTCGCTTATGTACTTCACCCTCCGGATTTCCCACAACTTCCACTTCAGCATCTTAATTAGCGGAAAAAATGACGCATGCATAAATTTTAAGCTGACTAATGTGTCACAAACTAGGCAAAGATCATAATTCTAGCAATCGAGCCTTGAAATTAAAAAAACAGTTCGAGAAAAGGTAAAAGAAGCAAAGGAAGCATTGTTGCTTCCTCACTTGTGCCACAAGTGCCACAAGTGAAAGAAGTAGAGTGGCACATATGCTATATTTGTTTGACCTTCGATTGTATGGTTTGATTGCCGTTTTTTGTTTTAGCACAGGGAATCATTGAGAATTAAGTCGAAACATCGTCAAAGGTAAATGAGACGGGTGCGATTTGGGAACCTATTCCTTCGCAACCAAAATTATTCGATATATTTCATGGCTGATGAATTGAGTGAGATGCGATCTACGCTATGTGCATCGTGGCATGGAATGATGCTGAGTACTAGCGGCTCCACAGTAGAGAGTCTTTGTCAGAGTGAAGTCTTGATGTCTTTTATACGGAGATATAAAGACTTCGTGGAATTTCTGAGTAAATTGGAGGTGCTCATAACCCATCTTTAATCAGATTAAATGTCGGAATTAGTAATTCGAATTTACTGATTCTCAAACGAAATGTTTTGTCCATGATTTTGCATGTTAATATATTGACAGGCAACATTCATAGATTTTTATAGCACTATCTAAACTAGTGTGCGCAAATAAATCTGCAAGAGAAATGCAAAAATTGCTAATCTTTAGTGCCACTTATGAGAGCTTTTATCATTTTAAATTTTTTCAACAATAAAAACATCTCAGGGCAACCTTTCATTTTTTTCTATTCAGCTTCCATTTTATGATCTCTGGCACCGTCGGCCTCGTAAGTTACCGCAGGGAACCGAAGTTTCCTGCCCACGGTCGCATTCAGAATTCATTGGTCTTGAAATAAAAATGACGCCTAAACACTCTGGTTGCTATCTTTTTATCCGGTAGTTGTCGGAGGTAAAGCATGAGAAAATGGCAACCAAGAGGTGTGCAATTTAGCTCCTAACCTTTTCGCACCTCGGATAATAAGATTATACAATATTTTCAAAAAGTAAGTTTGTACGAGATGAATTACACTACAACTTGAAGTATCTGCATAATGCATTACTTTCTGACCGATGTCCTGCAATGCGAGAGGGAGAATCAACAGTGAAGATTTATATTTAGATTCCAAGAACTGCAAGACTCTACTTGAGCATGCTTGAAGACATAATCAATTAAATAAAAACAACTCTTGGCACTAACAAAAAATAACAGTTTTTCTGACTTTATATTCTACTTCTCCCATATGATTTTACTTTAATGGGTGAAGTTTAAGAAATAGCGCTGCAACCTTCAAATCACCCCCGTCTAAAAGCAAAGCCTCATCCTCTGGTAGTCAATCCGAAGATTGGTTGGCAGCAGCATGACTGGTTGGCACTCTCCATTCCTCACGTCTCTCCGCCTTCCTTCTCATTTTCTCGTAGCTCTTACATCCGACATCCTTCATTATCTGGTCTATAAACTGGAGCCATGGTCTTCCTCTGGGCCTTTTTCCGTTAACATGTCCCTCTAGGATTTTCAATAGGATCCCCCCATGTCTCATTATATGCCCTACAATTTGGACTCTTCTGTCAACGATCGATTGCCATAAGCTTCTTTTCCTCTTCATTTCATATAGTATTTCTTCGTTTGATATTCTATCTATCCACTTAATTTTAAGCATACGTCTATAACACCATAGTCCGAATGAGCATAGTCTTCTTATCCTCCTGCACCAGAGTCCACGTTTCACAGCCATATAATGCCAAACTCCATATGTAAGCTTTAAGAAACCTATTCCAAATTTCAAGGCTGTTGCTTTTGGATGTTGAAATTTTACTCTACACATTACATTGGTACTTTCTGACTAATTATTCACTAAATATCGATATTGATATGCAAACTAATGGACAAGAAAGTTCCATAGAGAATCAGTAAATTCGAATTACTAATTCCGTCATTAAAATCCGATAGAATTTTACTCAACAAAAAACAAAGCATTCACTATTAAACTGAGGGTACCAACATGCGCGGCTAGATTTTCCATACAATAAGTAAATATTATGGTATATTCCTCTTTGCGGGGACATAATAGAGCATCAAAAACCAGAGAAAGACTAAGTAAGAGCAGGGGTTAGTTGCGTTGGATGGATGTTTAAACTTGCAGAGAGATTAGAAAGAATTTTGGGGATATAATTTTCAATCATAATTTTTTCACTGTCACAGTGGTGTCATATCATAATTTCATCAATCACAATTTCGTGAACGGAATTCTGTAGCTCTCAAGTCCCCAGTTTCCCAAAGAATCACATCTGAAGTAACAAAATGGGGAACTTCACGATGAAAAGCTTCATTTTACCGAACCGTGATTCTAAACTGCTCGGCCTAATACTCGCTCACCTATGAAATTCGCTAAAACTAACAGCTCTCCCTAAAAAAATCAGGACTGCTCGTTAGATTACAAGAACTGATCGCTGATTTCGGGATCCGGATGCGAACTCCCGCCCACGGCAAGCGATAATTTTCACGGTGAAAACCCCGACCAATTCAAATCCAAGCAGGTGAAGACGTATTTTGTTTCTTGAGGGATCGTAATTGAATTATCATTCATAATGAGGTAAATGTTAAGCGAAAGTCATAAGATATATAATATTAATGAATTGCAGATTTGCAGCAGCAAGTTATCTGTATTTTGACATAATATTATTTATCTCTCATGCAGACAAAATTCATGGAGTGAATAGCAAAGACACTTTTCTTGGGTTAAGGAGTATATAAGTAAGTGAGTGAGTAAGTAAGTATGAGTAAGAATAGTGAAGGAATTAATATTGTATATTACCTTATGTACCTACGTTCCTTATTAATGGAACAGCCACATAAAAAGTGAATTTGGTATTATTTAAGGCATAAAATAAAGGAAGGAGAATCTCATTTGTTTTGACTTACGCAGTCGCCCTTAATAATGTGCCCTGATGTTAAGATGGGACGGGATCAAAACCGCAGCGCCCCCGGGACGCAAGACTTTGGTTTCCAAGGGGACCCGGGTCCATAAGTCTCGAGAGAAGGAAGATATAGGGCGGGCGGAGAAAGATAACTTTTTGCGGAGGAGGAAAGAGGGAAGGTGGGACGAGGAATGAGAATGATATTGTATAAGGCGAGGAAGGGAGGCAGAGAAATGAATTGGGTTGCGGAAGTTACCGCAGCCTCCACACTTTGAATGTCATTACAAAGACCCCCTCCCACACTTCATATTTCGGAGGCTGGGATATTACCGAATTTTGCGGTCACTGCCATAGCAGGAGAGATATATTCAACTAAAATAGAAAACACAAGTGACTGTTAATACTTGGCTTTTGGGAGAATTTTCCTGCAGGAAGAATATTTCATTTTTCCAACTCCGTTCAAAGCAATAATTCACGCCTGATAATATTGCTAAAGATTCACGCAGGCTTAGTTTCAAATCATCCGGTAAAGGAAGTTCTTCCCCGGCTGCTTAAGTAAAAACAAATTTCAGTTTTGCTGCTATACTTCAACAATTATTGTTATTTGTACGATGAAGATACATAATATGAAGATTTTTAAAACCATTATTATGTTTCATGAAGATTTGTACCCCGATCAATGAGTCCTTGGCAGCGCCGCTGATATTAAACCAACGCGTTTTAACTCCAGTTCCGATAGACTATGAGGGAAACGTATTTACGCACAAGAGTGATGGACGATATTTAAATCCGCAGTCCGTTAACGCCAGTAATGACTTGGTGATGGAATATTAGTTCAAATTTATCGAAATATAGTCGAAATTCAAATGACTATTTAAATGAAGGCAAAAAATGCGTAGAAGTGATTGAAGACTGGAAAACATGGCATTTTTGGGGCAAAAAATGATAAAAAACCATATAGTAACAAAGAAATCGGTGGCAGACTTCACTTTGAGAAATTTATCCATCATGGAAAAATAAAACGACTTTGCTAACTCCATTTTAGATTAATTAACACGACCCGGGCTTCGAAACTTTGCACCATCTTCGAAGTGAATATAGCAAAAAAGTCGAAATTCAGGTCATGTTAATAAATCTTAGGTGGAGAGAACAAAGTCGTTTTATTTTTCTGTAACCTATTATAAGGCAAGATACAGGCAGGAATGGACGTACACCTACCCTATTGTTAGAATATAATTAACGTGATGAAATATTTATTATAATCAGTATACTTACGCAGTTATCTATCTGGCTGTAGAATTTGCAGTAGAGGATGACGAAATTCCCTTGCTTTAGAGATCGCAAGGAGTGCAACTACGGTTTCTATGACTCCAGGATTGGTTGAATATGTCGGTGGTCAAGGCTTGGCATGCCATGGAGAACTTCTTTAAGGCCAAATCACTGCATAAACGTGCTCCCGTATACGCGGTAGAGGCTCGTCACCTGTGAGATAAGACAGAAAAATTAAGTAACACAGCCAAGCTCATGAAATATGTCAGTTATGATTCAGTCAATTGATTCATTGATTCAAAGGAGACAAAAAATATGTAAATGCAATTATTCGTTAGTTGACTGAGAAGACATAGCTGAAGCTTTATCGACTTCCGCGAAATCATATTTGTTCATTATTGGTCACTGAATCGGTAACGATTTTATGCTGGCGCCAATTTTTTAGCATCCCTTTTTTGTTTGGTTGTTAGATTCACGTGCGGATCGCGGAGTAGCGGTAGTGTCGACGAAAGTATAAATGCGGTACTCCCTCTAGAAGCAGGGAATTTTTTTTGGTTTCAAAGTTTCGGATGCGACCAGAGAGACTGCTATTAGGGAGTCGTGGGGGTCACGGTACCGTTTAGTTAGTTTGCTTTAAGCCTTTCCCTTTTCTTTTATCCTACCCTACCATCCTTCCTCTTACCTCCCACTTCCTTATCGTAGTTCCCGATGATGAGATGTGACTCGCGGCACTTTTTATGAGTGTAAGCCACTGATGGAATTGCGAATAAGATTCACCTTTCCCTCCCCCCTTCCTCTTCCATCCGAGTGCAGGTGGATCTTCCCTATACCCCCCCCTTTACCCGTACTGGCGCCCATATTTATTCCCCAGCCCGAACCTGTCGATTGGTTTCAAGTCTCACGTCGTCGACCCCTCCCCGAGCAGGTCGGGCGAGACGGGTGTCGCGGAGGCTGTTACTAATCGCGGAGGCTCGATTATTTATACATTTTAAGCCAGTTACAGGAACGGCACATTCGATAGAGTAATGGGACTCATAAGCCCTGGAAACCACTCTGTAAGCGTTGTAGTAACATTCGATAAATTTATTGGTTTCGTATAGGGCATCATAACTTATGGAATGGAGTTGTGAGCTCCATAAGTAGCCAAGGTGGCGGAAGCGCGATGAACCGCTTGGAAATGTAATTACTTGATATAAGAGTAGTTTTAAAACGAATGAACAATTTGTTTACTCTGACAGAATGATTATTAATTGCATTAGCAATTATACTTATTTGCATTAGCAATAGGATAAACCACTATAAATTTCATTCAGCGAAGGAAGATAAGCTCGAACATTCGAAGCAATTAACTATTGATAGATTAGTAACTAGTAGATGTGTTCTTGCATCTTGATTATTTTTATGAGATCTATGACTTCATGGATCTCATTACTAATTTTTCCATAGCTAAATGTTCTTGCAACCGGACATAAGTGTTAAAAAATCTCCGAAATTACTGTATTTTATGAGACGTATGCTTCATGAAAATTAATTTCATGCCATGCCTGTGGAGGAATATTTGATCAAAGGTAACAATTTATTTCACCGGAAAAAGTCTAGCTTTCGAAATTATGGAGTGGTGAGAAACGACTTGAGATTATGGTATTTCTTACCGAAGTAAGATTTAGGCAAATATGGATTTGAAAATGGACACTGTTTCCTAAACTTGTCTGCTTATGGATGATGTAGCATTATTAAATAAAAATTACCGACACTCTAAGAGTTATAAATTCAAATACTCATAGCTTGCTTTCACTTTCAGGTAAGGAGATGAAAATCTGTTGACCCGGTGCGTTCAGAGCAGCGTACATGTATGTATAAAATGGACATTAATTTAAATATTAATATCAATCGATCAACCTAAAACCTCAAGGAAAGCACAGCAATTCATGTTTTCCTGGTCAATGGAGCTGATCGGAGTTCTCTCCAGTACCCATCCGGGTTTGATGCCACATGAACGGCGTTTGGACTACTCACTCCGAAGTCATCCACGAGAAAATTAGTCTCCCTCCAACCCAGAGGACGTCCGCAGAGTAAGCAGTCGAAAAGTTGCATCGGGAATTGAGCCACGAACCCGGATGGATACCCGAAATACCTCCAGGAATTCTGCCTGTAAATGGGGAAATTTAAAATTAATCTATCTAGTTTACTCCGCATTGACTCCGTCACTAATAAACCATCAACAATCGCCTCAGTGTATTATTTTCTCTCCTTTACATAATTGGATGTAGCAGGTTAATAGCTCCTTTGTCGTCATAAAACTCGACTCTAAGCGTATCTATCTCAGATACGCTTACAGTCGAGTTGTTTTAATGTCTATCAAAGGAGAAATTAACCTGCAACATCCAATTATGTAAAGAAAAGAGAGAAAATAATACACTGAGAAAAAAGGAGAGAAAATAATACACTGAGATGATTGTTGATGGTTCATTAGTGACGGAGTCTATGAGGAGTAAACAAGATACCACAGGAATATAGACTATATCACATTGCCAACTATTTTGTTCTTCATGGATTATTCATAAATTTATGAGTTTCACATAGATCCAGTGATGTGCTTAGCAATGGCTGTAGACCCCTGAAAAAGTATTTTTCTTCTTTTTATAAGTTTTTCTTTGACATGAAGTTATTCCGCTTACGTTTAGTTCTCTAGAGCCATTTAAATTGAAAATAAGAGTGCATGAAAAGCTTATCCGGAGGTGAAAATGAACTAAAAAAATCTTAAACGAGGGGCAATTTTGCTGCAATAAAAATCGGAGAGCTGAGGATCGGGAGTTTTTTTTAGGTGTAAATGATAGAAATAAATCACGGAAATTCAGAATACATGTAAGATATATGAAATATTTCAATTGCATATGGGGATGATAACAGCAAAGTATTAATTTGATAACATTTTTTTAAAGGTTTATTTTATTTAAATCAAGTAGTACATGGTAATTAACCTCATGTAAATGAGACTAAACTAGCTAGCTAGAAATAGATACGCTAGCTAAATGACTTTTAGAAAGGCATGAAAATACTGCTGAATACAAGAAAATCACATTCATGACGAACGCATATTAGGGCGGGCCAAACTTTCCAGATTATTCATTTTTTTAAATTTAATGGGTCTTAAAGCTTAAATTTTTTAAGCTTTTTATTACTGAAAATTATAAACTGTTGTCAAAAGAGGTAGTTTAAAATTACTAATAAAAGCAGCAGTCCTGTCTGAATACGGCTAATTACAGATCTTGATACATAAATAAAACATCCTGATGCCAGTAAATCTACAGTGAAATCTATACATTGCCTGTCTTGTACATATTATTTGCTTTGTACTTTTTGTGAGGAAAATTTTATAAATAGTTAATACATTCAGTTCACATGTTATATTCAAATTTATTTTGTTTTAAAGTTAGTTAACTACAGGGAAATCCGATGGATAATGTGTAATTTTAGGAGCTGTCCAAGTTTTATAACCATTATTTATGTTAAATTTACGGTAATTTATTAATATTTTAGCATCAAAAAATAAAAAAAAAGAATTTACCTATTACAGAGAAAATATATCAAAATTTCTCATTTTTATAGGTAATGAAAAAAATAAACAATTCTTACCCTAATATTTTGTACGTTATATTTGCATCAAAGGAAAAATATTTAAGCTTGAAGGACCTAACTTTTCGACACTTTTAAATTTAGGCACACCCTGCATAGCACAAGTCTTGATAATTCTTATTCAGAAGAAGCTAAATTTTTTCAATATTTAATTATGTTTCAAGGGCGGGGAAAATTTGATAGAAGCCATATATGTCATGATATGGAAGAAAAGAATACGCTAAAATCTAATTGATCTTTCACCACATTAGCAAAAAGTGAGATCAAGAGTAAAATTACGAGAAAAATGCCATTTATGGAACTCACTTCGCCTGAATGTGGAGTTTCACACATTTATGTGCACTTGCGGGCCACTCTGTGTAGGCTTAATACCATGGATAGTCCCGATTTTCTCAAACTGTTTAAAACTACGGGCTAAACGTGAAGTTAGATGCGGGAAAACGAAAGAGAAGGACCTTATATAAAGTTCCCTCAATGAGCGGAGTAAGTCAGACGGGAAATCTTAAAGGCGATAAAATAATACCGCATGAAGAAATCATTGTCGCAGGGAACACCAACCGTACGAGCGAGTGCGAATCTTTTCGGAGAGAACTCGGCTTCACAACCGCTGATTGAGGGGTTGTCACCCGCTAGGTGAGGTCGCGGTAAGTTCCGGCGAAAGCAGTTCGGAATGTCTGAAGATCCAAACTACAAAGAATTGGAAAAGGTTTCAAGGGGGAGTCTAGTTTCCCACCAGCTCGCGAATCTTCTCCGAAATCCTCCTAGGGACTTCCGAATTTTACACCAGTCCTTGAGGTCTTAAATTATTCCATTGAGACATCAGGAAGGAAACGTATGGAATTAGGGCGTGCATTAATGAGGCTGAAAACGAGGATAAAAAAGTTGAAAATCGTTCGCGCCCCCACGCTTGCGCGGAAGAGAATACACGTGAATTCCACTTGAGGCCAAAGGTGCCTTACGCTAGTTCCACGCGGTCTGCATATTATACTCTCTTATGCCTCTCTTATGCATATTATAGCCTCTTTGATGAACTTTAAAAGAGAGCCGCTACCTTTGAAAATTTCCTATCTTTGAAGCAAGCAAAAGGGCAATTTTGACTACGTAAAATTTACGGAAATAGAAAATTTTTTTAATATTTGAAAAATTTGGCCGAATTCGTGCCGTTTTATCTCAGGATAGACTTAATCTTAAAAAGTGTTCCCAGAGTTCAAGAACAAAAATTAGTTCCAATAATTCCATAAAATATTGCAGCACCAGGACTATTATGTAACATTCTTCAGTAGGAGAGCACATGGTAATAAGAAGCGAATGGAATGTTAAATCTTCTCTTTTATTACTTCACGTTGAATTGTCAGTTTATTACATACACTCTGGGTCAGGACGTGTTTCTCAATCATGATAGTGATGGACGCAGTTTTCAGTTTTTTTAAAGTTTCCTAATAATTACCAAAAAGTCTTGCTTAAATAGTAGTAATGCTTTCTAAAATTCATGTATGCTGTTAATAATGATAAATTGGACCTTACAATGAAAGATGGGGTTCTAAATAATTTCCTTACTTATTAAATTTTTATACACATACAAAAATAATAGTTGGCTCATAGTATTTTAGCAGAATTCCTTTCTTCACCCTGGCAGCCCATGAGCCAAAACGAGGCAATGAACTTATGCCAAGCACTGTACTAATAAGCTCACAAATCAAATTCCTGAATACCCCATAAATATCTAAATTCAGCCTTTTCCCAATGCAACATGCAGTGACGTGGTAATAACTCTCATTTGTCGTACAAGTATGACAAGAATAATGTAAAAAAGTTACATTTGAAGCGATGCTAAAGGGTATGCCATCACTGAAGTAAAAAAA
Organism: Ceriagrion tenellum; assembly: GCA_963169105.1. Lineage (NCBI taxonomy): Eukaryota > Metazoa > Arthropoda > Insecta > Odonata > Coenagrionidae > Ceriagrion > Ceriagrion tenellum. The sequence goes on along the minus strand of OY720634.1, from coordinate 26,242,278 downwards.
TTGTAAAAAATTTATTAATAATCAATTTTTGATTCGGAGGATGATGGGCCTTGGCATATTATTTACTGATACATCAAAAGCAAGTTTTCGTAATTATTAATTGGCTTCTTTAAGGCCTCATAAGAATTCTCAGATATGACTCAAAATTTGCAATTCACATTTTGAAAAAGAGAATTTTGAATTGATTAAGAGATCAAGAAAGTATAGCTTCCAAAAGAATCAATGATTAAATTCACATTTGAAGTGCCATCCCGTTGGGAAAATACTTCTAAAAGGGTTAACTTTTTTGGATTGCCAAAGGATAAATTATTTTTGTCTTTTCCACAGGCTGTAAGAAAGAATTCAAAATAAAATATAAAAATACAATGAGCCATGAAAAAACTATTATTACGACTCAAGCCTGGCTCAAAAATGCCCGATTCCAGGAAATTTGATGGGACACATGCTTCAATTCATGTTATTATTTTTTTGTATTTTATGTATTTTTTATATCAATGGTGTTTACCGTAAATAAATTTCTTGATTCTTGGTTCTTGAATTCAAATGTGCTCAAATATTGCACTCATCTCAAGAGTACAATTATGAAATGATTCGCGAAGACAGACTTTTAGACGAAATAACGATAGGTAGAATGAGTAGATGTTGATATCCACATATATATTTAATGGAAATACTTAAATTTCAACGAATACGTTGTCTCGTAAACGCACGCGGTGAATAACCCGGAAGAAATGCAGATATCGACAAGACTACGCTGCGCAAAACTTCAAACGGAAAAGGAAAACTTTTCTCCACTTTTTCTCTTTCGGCTAAACTGGAAAAGGAAGCGAGGCGCGTGTATATGGAAGGGAAGGACGTAAAGAGTAATTACGCCTGCATTATTATTCTACACACAGATCAGAACAATGGATTATGAGAGCAGGAAGTGAGGAGGGCGAAGCGTGTGTGTTGGAAAGGTGGAGAATTGGAGAGCAGGGAAAAAGAGTTGAGGGTCTTCCAAGGATTGGAGAAAAAGGGCGGAGAGAGAGAGAGATAAAGGGAATAAAAGGAATGGTCCCTTTTCACATGAGTTACGGGAAAGAGAGAAAGAGCCAAATGAACGGGGAAATAAAGGACGAATGTGAGCCCTTAACAATGGTTGAAGCAAAAGGAATATACCGCGTGTTTCTCAACATCCTTTACATCTATGCAGAACTCTCAAAACCACCTTAAAGGTGTGCGGCAGGGGGGTGAGTTTTCACCAATGCACTTCCTTTTACACAACAAAAATGTTACATAAACTACGAGTATCTGTAAATTAACCGATGCCTTCGATAAAATAGGAATTGAATTTTAGTCGATATGCAATACACTGTATGCAACAAGTGTTAAAATGAATACCAATGAATTTTCCAAATCCATGAAAGACCACTTAGCATAATGCTATAGCAGTTAATTAGCAATTGACTATACCTTGTTAGGAGTTTAGTCTCAATGATAGCTTATATAGTGCTATTTCGTTTGCGGGAAAAACGAGATTTAAAAACCTGCCCGTTTAGCAGGTTTTAGGTTTTAAGGATATCATATTGAGGAAGGTGAGTTTAATGAACAAATATAGCAACAGTGAGGTTCAGCACTTTGTCCTTACTCGTAGAAAATAGTGCACATTACATTTGAGCACTTATGCTTTGCGCTCTAGGATTATTTTGATCTAAACATGTAAGAAATTAACCGAGGTAAATCCTTCAGACGAGTACCACCGTTAAATCTGGTGGTTAAATGAACGCGTGGTATTTTTGTTTGAATTGATTGACTTAATAACTTAAGGATTATGATGAAGGTATAATAATTACCTCAAAAACCTTGTAGAACATTTTTGTAGTAGTGTTGACGACGGAAGACTGCCTATGAGTGACGGATGTCAAATTATCACTGGAGTATCCACTAAAAAAGTTGAGATTAGACAATGGAAAGATTTATTTTTCAACAAAAGCATAATCTTACCGTTTAACATGATTACTTCCCACCACTCTGTCTACTCCTCACCTATACTTATCTCTTCTCTAACGTCTATTCTCCCCAACACCCTTCTCCGCTTGCAGGAAATGTAATCATGGCCCTCAGCATCACATTTCTCTCCTCCATCAACATAACAATTGAGAAATAGACTCAACTTTTTAAGTAAATTTAACACCGATTTATTTTCGGACGACGTTTTCAAATTCTTAAGAACTCCAACATACTATGGTAGATCAGATCATGAGAATAAAATAAGGGAAATAGATTGTAGTACAGAAAGGTTTAAAATGTCGTTTTTCTCGCAATCGATAAGAGACCATAATGGTTGCGTTAAGACTTGAAGTAGGTTAGTTGTCGGTGGTGTAACTGATTAATACATATGCCCCCAATGCAATTTTCTAAATTTGCTAAGTAGTCCTAACATCATGTTTTACATGTTCCTTGCATGACTCTTGCGTCACGTTTACATAGCCACATTATAGATAATTTCTGTAGTTTCTGTAGATTTTGTAGCATACCCATAGTGTCTTGCACGTTGGTGAAAGTTAATTTATTCACTCTAGTTCATGTTGATAATAATTCACCCCCTGCCAGGCACCCTTGTGGTGGCGGTAGATGTTGATGTAGATTTCCCCTCATTACCAGCAATATTTAATCATCTTTAATCCTCCCGATTCCCTTCTGCAGTCTTATTTTTTCACCTATCACGATCCATTTGTCTTCCTTACCCTCCAACGAATCTCCGACATTGTCTCCTATGGACACACCAGAAACACCTCCTATACCTCTAAATCTTCTAAAACTGAAAGCTTTCAGAAAAACCTAGATTATTGAAGGCCCCTGGGCAATGGGCGAATTGGCTGGTACATGCTCAGTTTCCATGCGGTTTCACTCGTGAGACAGGTATTATATTAGGCGCTACGGAGAGGGGGTACATCATTTAGCGTTCTACCGATTGATCGGTAAGATTGCGAGCTGTTCGTACCATAATATTCGCCACAAGTGTTCCACGTGCATCTCCCCATAAAAGCTTCTCTATTCCACTTTCAAGCCAACTTTAACGCTAGACCACAATAAATAATGAAGAAGATAATGAAATACGATGAAATACCTTATAGAAAAATGAATATATGGGGATATAAGGAGAGGTAACGCTACAGGAAGAGAAGTATCGATCTGCATCATTAGCTCAAAAATCAGCCACTCTTGGTAACCGGGGATATTAGAATAATATCTGGGATGGTTATTAAAACTAAACAGAAGTCCATAGTATTCGTCTCTTTTAAATTCATGAGTTCGTATATCTGTGAGGAGGGTCAGATATTAATCATTCATGGAGAACCGTAGGTATTTCCACCACACATATTCGCTTGTTATCGGACGAGGTGAGCAAAGTTAGGGGCCACAGATGTTTTCATGTGGACAGTTTTTCACATTGGAAATAATGGGTGGTTTCAGGCGTAACTTAATGGAATTTGTTAAGATGAAGATGGTAACTTGTTACGTTGTTATTCCACGTGTTTCAATTTGAAACGACTCGGGTTTTGACGTTCAACGTCATCATCAGGTAAAGATTCTACACACAAATATTTCTGTATATATGCACAGTCCGTTAGGGGTGGGAAGGAGGGAAGGCTGGGTGGTTGGAAGAGGGTCAGAGAGGATATGCAATCGATCCTTTCATCTTTCTTGCATGTCTTCTATGAATCTCTCCCAACCACCAACCCTACCAACCCTCCTTCCTCATCGCCCCTACCGGACTGTGTATGTATAGCGATATTTGAGTGTAGACTCTTTAGCAAAATTAGCAAAAACCTTCTAACATGTACTTGTCAGAAGGCGGAATTCCACCAACATGATCGATAACAGCAGTTATGCAACCAATTTAAGATTTCTTGCATTAATGTTTAATACAACTGCATATTTTATGATACCTTAATAAATCCAAACCCGAGTCGTTTCAAATTAAAATGTGTAGAATAACAAACTTTAAAGCAATCATCGATAAGAAATAATGCTGGCGCTAACTTTGTTGAAGCTCTTTACCTCCATCTTAAAATAAGAAAAATCCTTCCATCCTTTTATTTTCATTCGACCATGCTTTCGAAGCATGCCATCATCGGGCTCTTGCGTACCCCGGTGATGGCATAACGTACCGAAACTATACCATCGAACTAAAATAAAAGTTTGTAAGGGAAGATGTGCTCTTTTGAAGATTAAGTCTTCAACTTCAGCGTACGTGGTAGCCCATTGAAAACAAAGACATTAGAAGGACAAATACATCCATTTGCTAACAAAGGCAATCATTTTCGGTAGTAAAAGTAAAAACTGCCATTTTGGAACACTATTTTCCTTGAAGATGCTCATTTTCAGGATCACCCCAGGAGCAATCTGTTAATGCAAATCAAGTAACATTAGCGACACTTGGGAAAAAATTATCTTGTATCCTGAAAAGAAATACCGTTGCTTCTTTTTGACGTTCGTCTTACCCTCTTCCACTCTATCAAAGCAAGCGGTATTCCAAAAGCGTCCATAGAAGTTGTGATTATAAGGACGCTATTTCTATTTAATGAATTATCCCTATCGAAAAAGAAGCTTGAAGCAAAAGGGAACACCAACTATATTCGATTAGACGTGCCTGATCCAGTATTTTTCATATGTGACATTCGATCTTACACAATTAAAAAAATCTGTTATTGCTTTGTCAGTTGACCTCGTTGCGCTGGTCCGTAGCGGTTATCTTTTTAGAAGCAGAGGATTGCAAAGCTGTAGAACATACTGCCCAGCAATCAATATCATTTTTCTGAGCTTTTTGTAAAAGTTCTCCGACGAATTATTTAACGAGCGGTTCAAAATTTTTACGTTCGAAAATCATTGAAATATCTGCTTTCTGAGAGGCTTTTCCATTTAGTTACTGCGCCAGTTAGCATTGTAACGCTTCGGATCAAGTGTGTGAAAAGTTGCGTCTCTTTCGGCGGTTTGTCAAACAATTTGAATATATGAATGTGTGGCACTATTTACTGACGATGGCGTGCCTGGTTGAGCTCTGAAACCTTTTAGCTATCATATGAATAAAAAATTTGGGAAAGTTTAAAAAAGGTACGTTATGAAGGTAATGCTGAAGAGTACCTTGTGGAAATACTATGATGTAAAGTATAATTTTAAATTAAAGATATACAATACAAATACGTAATATTTCATAATAAATGTTATTATCAAATTAATTGAAATAAAAAATACTTAAAAATCGTTTTTATAAATTAAAATAGTAGCAGTATTTTTTTCATACTGATGTTTCATTATTTCGTCCACAGAGGGTTACTGTAAAATATTTTTTTTCGAAAATCCAAGTAAACACTTGAGACTCGACGCTTCAAACTTGTTCCTCTTAGCTGCGCATCACTGGTTTAGTATATAAACGCACCAAATCAACACCAAAGCCAAAGCAGATGGCGTAGTTTATGGAGGAATGCAGGAAGCGCGTCAAGGATGGACTATGAGTTGGGAACGAATCCATAAGATGATGAACCAAGGAGGTGAAGCGAGTCCGGGGGTGGAGGGGGGAGGGCGCCTTCCTGCCCATTAGGGTGGGAGGGGGCGGTTGTAAGAGGGGGGATAGGGAGGGAACGGGAAGGGTTTGGTCGCAAGGTGGCGGAGAGAGATCTGAAAGGGTAAACGGGGCGGAAGTGGTCGAACGGAGGGGGTTAGGGAGGGGGTAGACACATGCGGGTCTTTTGTGTCAGGGCAGAGGAATGCGTAGCTATTACGGTCTACACGCCACGCTCTCCATATTACATATGAACGGCGGAATGGAAAAATGGAGACGTGAGGTAGCTACGAATAAATTTTTAACAGAATGAATACTCAAACCTGCTCTATTTTAATACTTAGTCATGTTAAAACAATATACATTATATATAAAAGCTAAAAGCATTAATTAACTTCAAATGGCCTTACAATGGTTAATCACTCAGCCAAATGCAGAATATTTATTTTATATCATCGAGTAAAGTCAATATTATTTTTTGTCAACATTTTTGTCTGATAATAACTTGATTAGGTTAAGTGTATTATACTCCTCCAAAGTCATTTCAGTAATGGTCTATTATAACTGAGAAGGTAGTCTCAACTTAGTTCTTTTAAGAGGCTACCGAGAGCATTCCTACTTTATGTACCAGGAACTTATCATTTGAAAACTCTATCCGGGTAAGTAAATTAATTATTATTACTATATCATTTTTTTATTATTAGTTACTTTAGTAACACTCCCCTCCGAGTCCTTGGCAAGCATCGGGTTTCATTGCCGTCCTAATGGCCGAGGACTGCAGAGGGGTTTGGCAGTTATCGCAGCCACGTCTGACGCCCATCGGATTGGTGGCTACGCTGCGGTTGGGTCGTGCGTACGGAGTAGACGGAGGCCGGAGGACGGGGAAGTATAACGGCCTTCTGCATGCGAGCAACAAATGACTCCGCCTGTGCCACGCAGGACGGAATGCACTTGATGCTCTCCAGCAGCGAGCCCTTAACTCCACCGAGCACACCTATGATAAGGACTACCAGTTTAACAGAGTGGCCTGGGTACATTTGCCGAAGCTCAAAAAGCAGGTCTTGATATATCCGTTTCTCCGCCTCTTTTGCATCCATGTTCGTTTCAGCCGGGGCCGAAAACTCTATCACGAACATAGAGCGTGAGAGGTGGTCTAGGAGAACGATATCAGGCTTGGTCGCCTCTAACTGCCTGGTGGTAGAAAATGAGTAATTCCACCAGATAGTGCATTTATCGTTCTCCACGACGAACTCAATATCTCCAGGAGCATACGGCAGCACAGAAGTATTGTCGATGCCAAAATTGTGTCGCAGGTGAAAGTATAACACTCGCAGGGCCGCATTGTGCCTAGCAATGTACGCTGACTTGGCGTAATAGCTACAGCTGGAGAGAAGGAAGTCTCCGGCTGGGCTCGGCACGCTCTGCATCTCGTGTCCGCAACCTACGTCTTCAATATAATGCGGCGGTACACGAGTGTGTTTATGACACCATCCTGGCATGCGAGGACGAACCCTCGGCCTCTGACTTTAGACCAGCGGAGCGGAGGAAGGCAAACATCAGCTCCTTCGATAGCCCATGCTTCTCTATGTTTCGATAGAAACATCCATGCATGGGCTTCTCGGTATGTGCCTTGAGCAAGGCGTTCTGCTCGGCCTTTTTTAATTTCGAGCTTAAGGACGTCTGCCTTCAACGACAAGAGGGACTTGCCGTCGTCGCTACCGTCTGATTTCGGGTCGAAGTCCATACCGGTTTCGTCCGCTGCCCTCTTGGTCGCCTGGACGAGAAACGCCCTTACTCCGGCACCTTCGTGGTCTCTCACGAGACTAAGCAGGTGGTCTCTGCTATTGACCTCTCGGCATGCTGTTCCAAGGACAACTCTGTTGCGGAGACACTCCAGGCTCAACTGACCTCTACCACCTACACTGCGAGGGAGATACAGTTTGGCGACGGAAGATTTCGGATGAAGACTTCGATAGATGATCATCATCTTCCTCGTCCCCCTGTCGAGGTTCTGCAACTCGTTGACGTTCCGTTTCCTGCATTCGAGGGTGTACAGTAGTGTGGGAACCGCGAACATGTTCGTGGCAAGAACCTTGTTCTTGCCAGACAGCTCAGAACTCCAGATGTTCCTGACAGTCTTTCTGTACTTGGCGGTGAGTCTCTCCTTCACTGCTGCCACCTCCTGCATTCGGCTTTGGGGGACGCCGAGAAATTCATAGCTGTCATCACACTCGGTGGCATATGACGCTCCCGTCAACGAGATGCACGTCTTCCTTGTTCTCCGAAAATCTTCCTCTCGTCAGGTGGATGGATGCGCACTTGTCCAACCGAACTCCATCCCTATAGCCTCACTAAACTCCAGTACGGTGTCCAGGGCCACGCGAAGGTCTTTTGCGTTGGAAGCGTAGAGCTTCAGGTCATCCATATAAAATAAATGTGTGATCATATGCTTTCTGTGACCTGGCACACCGCACCTGCATCCTTTCCCTTGTCACAGCCTTAGCGAGAGAGGTAGGAGGGAAATACAGAACAGCAAGGGGCTCAAGCTATCGCCTTGGAAAACGCCACGGTGGTATAATACCAACTCTGTCGAGACCGACCGCTTGCCTGCGGTCAGGACAAAGCGCGTTCTCCAGAGTGGTATCAGGCGTTGGATGCAGGACACTACCTCTGGGTGGACTTTCATCAACTTCAACATGGCTACAATGAGCTCAAGTGAGGTGGTTCCCTGGAGGATTAGGTCGCTCAAGATGGAGGTGAACGCCTTGTATACAGTGTTGAGCCAGGTTATAGGGCGGTAGTTCCTAGGATTGGACAAGTCTCCCTTCTGAGGTACTAGAACGTCCCTCAGTCAGCCACGGTGGAATTTCTTCTCTACCCGAGAGAAAGGACGTGAAGATTCTGGCGAGGTGTTGGTGGACGGAAGTGAATTTCTTCCACCAGAAGTTATTCACGGCATCCATTCCAGGAGCCGAAAAATTCTTCTTGCCAGACAAGGCCTTCTTTACGTCACTCTCTGTGAGTGAAATAAGTCCATCCACTTCATGTAGGTGCAGTCGCAAAACTTTTAAAAGAGGTCTATGGCCGGAGTGTCTCCGTTGAATGGCTTCGACGTTTCATAGATATCCTTCCAGAAACTTTCTATCTCTTGGACGGGTGGCGGAGATTTGACAACAGACTGACGTGGTCGAAAGAGACGGTACGGGTGAAGTAGGAAGGTTGAGTTCTCCCTCATGGCCTTACTCCTCTTCAGGAACTTTTTTCGGACCGTGGTGAGTGCCCGAACTCTATCAACCGTGTGCTGCTTCACTGTTAGCAGCACGTTCTTGTTCAGTGTGTGATGGTGAAATCTGAAGCTATGCGCCAGACTTTGGGTGTGAAAGTTCACCCAGATGTCATGTATTCCATCACACACTGAATCCTCGAAGCCTGCCATCTCGCCAGCGTGATCTCGGCTTCCAACTATACAAGCCGATTTGCCGCTTTGTCCTCCCAAGAGGTGGGCTTTTGGGAGTTGGCCATTATTTTGGCAGCAGCGTAGACCACGCAGTTGACCGTCCAGAGGTCCGACGTCCCCGTTAGGATTTCGTCGATAAAGCCATTCAACCTGGTCAGGACGTTAGTCCGCAGAGTGATCTGCCAATGGATATCTCTCTGCCTGGTTTGTCCTACATCATAAGTGGTTTCGTTTAACAACCGCGTTCGGAGTTCAGAGTCGGCCTGATCTACTTCTTCCATACTTGTCGGCGGTACCGACGGTGCTGTGGCTGTCAAAACAGCCTGTGGAAAGACTGCTTGTGTCAGGGAAGGTGGTCTGGCCGGTGGTGTATTCCTCTGAACACGCGGTTGCTGGGGAGTTTCCTTTTTACGCAGGTGGTTGGCATAGTATCGCAGATTCTGCTGCGACAGATGGTTGTGTTCAGAATGCATCTCAAACCACAAAGAGTGCATCCTTGCCATATACCCCCTGCGATTGGGCTCGCTGGCAGCATAGCATGCAAGGAGGTCGCCCCTTAGGGTTTCCGTCCACTCCATACGAGCTCCCTTCTTAATGGTATTTTTATCATTGCCACACCCAACTCCGCTAGGGCCCCCATCCGAGAGGGGCCGGATGTGGGTGGCACTTCTGGTCGTCATTCGCAGAACCAGATGAAACTGCATTTTGGGTGGTTAGCCCCACATGCAGACGTCCACCATTGGCCGGCAGAGCCGTTAACAGGTACACCACCAGGAGGCTGGTGGTCCGCTTTCGTACCCTTATATAATTATTATTAAACTATGTCAGGCAAGTATCCCTTTGCTATGTAATGTATTCAGTGATATTTGGTTTTCACCTCGGGAAAAATTAATTCAAACTGAAGATATGGAAAAATTCACTATCACGTAGTGAAACCACAAATCAAAAGCTTCCAAATATTCACGCTCTGCTTCATATTATTTTGTTCGGCTGAAGAAAATTGTCTCATCAATATTATTCTAAGTAGCATGAAAGAAAACAAACTTTCAATAATATTTACCAACACAAAGTTATCAATACAGACCAAATTTTTCAACGGGTCACCGTCATTCACCTTGAAAATGGCAGAGACACATTAAAACTATAGTCGCTAATGTAGATAGATACTATTAGAAGTTTTTTTTTCCTTATTGCTATTCATGAAAGAAGTCCCCGATGAATATTTCTTGCATAATTTGTAAAATCATTTAAACTGTTACAATAGCGGTTATAGAATAGGTAAAATCACTGCTGCATAGTATCTTACCTATACACGAATTATGTTTACAGACATGATATTACTTCTTCACAGCCAATTCAGAAATGATGGTATTCCGAACGGGTATAACATGATGATATCGACAATAGAGTTTTTGAGTAAACTTAAAAACCATTCTATATTGTGCACTGTGTTTTCACAATCCATATCAACATAATATTCTGCAAACTACCTCAAGGGTGTGTGGTGTGGGTACGATTTCACGAGCATGTAACACACTAAAATATATTATTATGATACTTCGACTTACTGAAAAATTAGTAAAAACCCTCCCTATACAACCTTGTACCACCCATGTTCCCTTAATCTATCCATACACCACTCTATACCCTATTATAATGATGCTACGACTTACCGTACACTAGCAAAACCTTCTTAAAACCTGTTATTAACCTGTTTTTAACCAAAACCTTCTTATACCTGTTAGGAGGCGAAATTTCATCAATATGCGCTACACTACAGGTATGCTACCAATTTAAGGCTGCATGCATTTGTGTTTTAACTGCATATTATATGATGCATTAGTATAGATATAATATTTTACAGAATATAATATGCGCTGTATGAGTATATTCATAACAGAGACGAATTTTTCAATCAGAAGCCAGGATATGAATTAAATGACTTCTATTCAACTATCCGGAAGAAAGACTTTAAGGTAGTATGAGCGAAATATCATTAGACCTAGAAATCAATGAATTTCGTCTCATTTCAAAGAAAAATATCTCACCCTTCTAATGACACCAAAAATTCAACCCCTTACCACATTACTTTCGGAGATATTTGCCAAACAATATCAGCCCTTTTACATGAGAAATGGTACGTGTGTGCACTCCAGAGGGACATCATTGACAAAATTAGGAATTTCTAACACTTATGTGTCGTAAAAAAACTTAAAGCGTGTAGTTTGTATGTTTTCTCAATTATTTTTGAAAATTAATCGTATTGTCACCGCAATTTGTTCTTGGGTATCCCAAAAAACTTTTTGAAGTAGATTCAAACGCACCGCGTGAAAAAAATGAGTCAAGTTAAAGACTTATCTAGATATTTTCATTTAATTACTTACCATTTCTGTGATATAAAACTATATTTTTGCACCATTAATAATGCAATATTTAATTGATGTGTCCTTAAGCTGGCGAAATTAAAACGTATATTTCGAATACTCTATTCTATCGAATTCTATTATGACTTGGGAACTATCTCGCTCGGACTACCTTAACATACGCCACGGCTGCCAATAGCAACAGCGTCAACAGAATCTGACTCCCGCCCCTTCCTCTTCCTCCCTCACTTCCTGCTCTCTTCCCCTCTCCCTCCCTCCACCCCCTCTCCACCTCCTCCCCCAGTCCACCCTCACGCACACTCACATCTGCTCCGCACATTCCTTCGAAATAGGAGGAGGATAGGTGGGGGACAGGTGCCCGCCACCTGTCCGGGACAAAACCCTCAAAAGCGAAACCCCTCCCCCCACCCACCCTGCCATACTCCTTCCCCTATACCGGAGTCTTCCAAGCAGGAAGGATACCACACAATCAACAAACCCGAGCGGACGCCTTCCCCTTCTCCCCCTCCCATATTACTCCCCCCCCAGTCCTTACTCCGGTTAATATCCTCGTTTTGAGGTTGCAATGGAGGGGAGGTTGGTGGTTGCGGGGTCAAGTCTCAGATGGCGCTTGCAAGCACTAGCATACAGGCGCATATTAGAGGACAGGGTAAATTCACGAAGCGTCGAGTATAATGAAGATAGAACACAGCCATTTTGGGTATCTGTTATATTTAACAGAATACAGCGAAAACGCCAGAACACACGTTTATCGAATCTACACATACATACCAGCAACCCTGCGAGCTGCTGCCCTCCTACGCCCTGCCAGCAACCCTGCCGCATTGTTCTGTTAGGACACAAGCTGTGTAAAGATGTAAGGAATAAGGTTTTTTAACAGAATATAGCGAAAACATCTTCTTCTTACTTACTTCTTCCCACTTCGCTATACGATAGTGAAACATGGGTATGTCAGGATAGACATAAAGAGTAGACTAAACGCCGTGGGTATGAGTTATCTGAGGAGTATTTGCAGTAAAAGTAGGATGGATAGGGTCAGGAATGAGTGGGTCATGAATGATTGTGGGTTAAATGCTCCAGTAATGGACGTGTATGAAAGGAGTGTGCTTCGCTGGTTTGGTCATGTTGAGAGAATGGATGAGAGTCGAATAACGAAACAGATATATGAGAGTAGAATGAATGGCGTGAGAGGTAGAGGTAGGCCGAGAAAGTTGTGGTTGAATGTGGTTGAGGAAATTCTTAGGAGGAGAAATATTAGGAGTCTTAAAAACAGGAGGGCGTGTATGAAGCAGTGTAAGGGGGTAATGAGGCAAAAGATGTTTGCAAGGATAGGTCAGTATGGAGGGAATTATTGAAACAGAGTTAGGTGTACAATAATGTATTAATGAGTGAAACATTTTGTCTGTGCCCATCCCGAAAGGGAACCGCGTGGTGGGTACGTATATAGCGAAAACGCCTGTTCGCACGTTCCTCAAGTCTACACATACATACCAGCAACCCTGCGAGCTGCCGAATTGGTGTGTTAGGACACAAGCTGAGTAAAGATGTAAGGAATAAGGTTTTTTAACAGAATATGGCGAAATCGCCTGTTCGCACCTTCCTCGAGATTACACATACATACCAGCAACCCTGCGAGATTCCAAATTGGTGTGTTAGGACACAATCTGTGTAAAGATGTAAAGGATAAGGTTTTAAGTTGAGAAATGGTGACGCGTATTACAGGAGTGTATTGAGTGGAGTTCAGTTTTTATCGTCGTCGCTTATTTTGCGCGGAAAGAACGAGTTTTTTTACCTTTATGTTCGGCAATGTATTTCCATAATTTTATCGCTTTTCAGACCTAGAGATGTAGTGAGGCGTCATGATAATTTTCTCTGTGTCGCTCTGAAAACACCCCAGTTTTGAATTTTTCAAGCAATCAAAGCCTAGCGTGTAGCCTCCGAGTCTCTAGGGTCTCCCACCTTGATCCCTTTAAAAGTCGTGAGACACTATATATACGCTCGTAGCAGTTTTTAACGAAGCGAGCAGATTTTCTTTGCATTTTATTAAATCTTCATAACCAGGGTCCCAAATGCTCGCGGCGTATTCGAGGTGTGGCCCAGCCAGAGCGAATTAGCATCTCTCTTCGACTTTTTCATCCGAGAACCTTCCTATTATACGTTTAACAAAACCTTGTCTCTTTAATATTGTGCCGCATATGTAACTGCGGGCCAACGTCTGCTATGGCGATATCGCAAGTAGAGGTAAAAAAGTAAAGATATAGTCATCAAATAGTCCTACACAATTAGAAGTCCTAGGCGGACGAACACTTTAGTAAATGATGGGATATGAATCCTTCCGCTCGTTACTACACATGGAACTACATTCAACTTAAAAATCTCCTTCCAGCACACACGCCCTGTACATCAGCCGACAATCCAAAATGGCCACGAGGTTTGGTTCCGTACGGTTTGATGGGCCTTCGTGATTTGTTTTCAAAGTTCCGCCCGTGAACCAGGGTCGCAAATTTTCCAGTTGTATAGAAGAGTATGGTAAACGGAGCTCAGCTCTGGATACTGAGAAATTTTACGTTTGATGGCCCGGTGCTATCTTTTTGGGTTGAATCAAGTCTTTTTTATTTCATTTATAATACTTTGAAAGAGTTGCTGTTTTCTAAATTTTTAAGATGATTTTTTTAGATTGGTTAGTCGTGAAGGGTGTGTTTTAACGGAGAAGAGGAGATTTATGAGATATCTGGGAGTTAGACGTTAGGTGCTGAGCACTTCCTCAAGGAAGTCATTTTATAGAAAATGAAGAAATCTGCATTATAAAGATAATGCTACATATTGGATTGAAGAATTTATGGCGCAGACAGGAGGATATATGAATCAATTGCACTTTTTTTACCTGAGGGTTGACTTAAAGGAGGGCTCGGTGTAAAAGTGAGCCTGGGCCATTTATTCATTTCTTTACTAAATGCATTCAGGATGGCTTTAGTCGAATATTTTTCGTGCAAGTCTGAATCAAGCTTAGGAGTTTTAATTTCCCAAATTTCACACCTAAACAAGGCAGGAGTTCTCGAGATCACTGATATTCAGTGAAACTGATTTATGGAGGGAATGCACGGAATTCTTAATGTTATACCGAAAGCTTCTCTTCGACTGACTTAGTCTGCTGAGTCCTATAGCTCTCTTCCATTTCTAAAGCGTGCACACCAAAAGTTTTTCAGGATAGAAGCTCCTACGGCATCATGTTCTCACTTAGTAGCTTCTGAGCAAGTTTTCCGTAAAATTCTCTTTGGAGGGACTAAGTTATCTGGGAGCACGAAAACATAAATACTGGAAATGGTTTTTCCCTGCAAGTAAAAAACATACTTCACATGCATATTAGCATGCCATTGATGCCATGGAGTTTCACAATTCCAAAGTTAGTCACAATTTTTAAGTTTGTTATGAACTAGGCTCTCAAAATTTATGAGTAATTATCAACATATGTCACTCTGTTAAATGCTGTTCCACATAAAATACTCTAAACATTTTTAACCACAATTACAGCGAAGTGCTTAAATGATTAGGGACTCAATCAGACACACGGATGCAGAGATGTACTCTATTATAGCAGTGAAAATATAGAATAAAAATACATCAATCGTGGAAAAACAAATTATTTTATTCATGGTGAATTTTCCTCATTCATTTTAAAAATATAAATTTCTTTGATACTTCCCGATTAACTAAATGAGAATGGCAAATACACTGATAATATATATAGGATTTTTATTCAATTCTCTTTTTCTTCGACTGCGTTTCCAGGAAAGCTGAGGCAGCGAAATGATTCAATTACTTCCCCATGCAATGAGAACAGGAATCAAGGATTATTTTTAATAGAATTTTGCGGACGTTACCGAAGGCTCTCATTAGAAAAATAAAATAATATCTACGACAACATTTCTTTCATTTTTTCAAAATCCATTTTCACAAAGAAAAAACTGAATACCTCGAGACATAGAGACGACCTACACTGAGGTTACTGTCTTGATTTTTCGCAGAGTGTTCCTTTCGAATAATAAGGGAAATACTCGCGCGGGAGAGAAAATGAAACCAGAGGACTATTTCTTTATCTCAAGCGATGACAAACGATCTTCTAAGGACATGAGAAGAGGCATATATTGCTAGAACTGATCATAATGAAGAGTGCCAAAATTTTCCTCCATAATTTCGACTTTATCCAATAGCATCCTAATTTTTCGACAAACCTTCGTGTTCGTGAAAGGAACATTTATAAGAGAGTTCGTTGAAGAACGCGGAAGTTGTTTTACCCTCAGCTGAACTGCGAACCGACGCAGGAGGATTATCGAAACACTATTCTCTCCATACGACAGCTGCCACGGGCTTGTAAACTATTTTTTTCGCTTCTTGAATATGTTTTGCGAACACATTGCGCAAGCCGTTAGGTCACACCCTAACGATTCCATCCGCGTGCTCTCTCTCCTGTTCCCCGTCGACTTTTCGATTCTCGCACGCAATACAGTGAGAACACACCCTCCAATGAAATCCATTGGCTTCCGTCGATTCTATCACGAATTGAAACTAAATTTATCATCGCAAATTCCTTGATTTCAGTGTGTAGTTAACTTCATTGGTCTTTTTCTAGTTCTCCCCGCGTTGCACAATTTTTTCGGACGACCGTTTCGCCGGCATTCCAGTCGGCTTCATCAGGTCCTAATGAATAGTAGAATTGTCTGCCGCTATATATAGGGCTCTAGTCCGTTAAATGTTTGTTGAGATCTGTGCTAGAGTGCTCTGATTGGCTGATGAGTAAATACCAATGAACAAGAAAACAACAAAAGCCTTCATGACGTAGTTTAACTTTCCTCGGATCTTTGCGCAAGGCATTCGTTCAGCTACTCGACTAACATGCCACACAAGTGAGAATGGAATACTCCTCCTTATCTCGCTGGTGTAGAAGAGATCAGTACGTTCTTCATTTCCTGCTCTATCAGTATGAAACTGGAAGCTGTGTTCAACTTGAATATTTAAAATTAAAGCCATGTGTGCATGGGAAAGTATCGTCGAACCAAGGCCTCCTATCCAAGGTGATTTGAGAAAGCTCTATACAAACTAGGATGACGTTACGTGGTTGTCATCATTATGAAATTTTCATCCGACTATAAATGTATACTTACTTTGCTCTTACTCCATCCACAATAGTTGATTCATAAACTTTTGTTCTACCTACATAGTGTAGCGCAAAATTTGGGAATCTACCGCCTGCTATAAGTTCTAATGGCAATATGCAGAGCAGCAGGGGTAGGACATATAATTCAACGGAATTTCTAGAAGCCTCGAGTAGAGTCTTAAACCGAAGTTGAGCCGAATTTTCGGCACAAATTTGGCCATAATTTCGCCGCGGACATTGTCGCTCGCGGACATCGTCGCGAGCCGGACATAACGCAAGATGTTCTAATTGCGGTAGGGAGATGTCAAAGTGCGCACTGTCGGCGGTATTGCGCGTTGTCGGCGATATTGCGCGACAAGAACAAGGTCCTCTACTTTTGTAGTGAATTCGCGTCTGGCGTCCTCTTTTCGGAACTTTGTAGCAATAGTGCTCCTCTACGCCGCCGTCTCAACCAATGGCTGGACGAACAGTTCCCCTACTACCCCCAACTCCTGCATCGGTCAGCTGACTCCCCTCAATTGCCGGCCGCATCGACACAGCGCAGCGCTCGCCCTCCTGGCATCTGACTGTCACCGGGGAAGGACGTATCTGCTTGGTTCCAGTTGTGAATTGTGTTCGTCTTATAAAGACCAAGTTAACGGTATTTAGCCTACGGGCTGGCTTTCTATTGTAATATTTGTGGTTATATAAATGCTGTTACTTTAAGTTAATCAAACTGGCTAAGGATGTTGTCATTTTTCTCTCGTTTCCGTCCACCAATCGCAGTCAATTCGCTCGCGACGTCAAGTTTCAGTGGCTTGCGTTGCAAAGTATTTTTTTCACAGCTTTAGAAATTTTTTCAGGTATAAAGGCATAGAAATACGATATATGTTTCCTTCAGTAATATAATTGATATCTCCGCAATTTGTTCCATACGAAATAACTAAATTTCTTCATGATCGCTTATTCATGAAATATTTCTTTCAAAAGAGTAATTTTATCATAAATATTGAAAAATTATTTTCTGAATTTTCAGTCATTACGATATATTACGAAAAATCTGCGCTTTATTTATTTTGGAAAATATTTCACAAGTTACCCAACTAAGTAACGAATTGAGCGCATGTAGATTGTTGGAAATGTTTCGAATATATTCCTTTCCTAACAACGTCTTTTCATTGAAGGTTCGGGTACAACAGGTTCAACTCCCGGCCTAAGTGAGATTTGTCCCTATCGGCTATTTCCACATGGATTATCTTTGCACAATTTTCGGTTTGCTGGAAACCGTTGATCAGTGCCATGCCATTATGCCTAAATGTAAGGATTTGCAATTGACACAATGAGTCTATCAAACATAATTTTTCCGTACGCGGTGGAGAAAGCAACGGCAAAATCGCATACATATTTCTCGTGATTGATCACCTTTGATTGTGATGGATAATTGATACCTAAATTCGACGAACTGATATTGCCCATCAAGAGGTGAGAAATAGCTTGATATTTTTCGGAAAGGGAAAATGGTACGGAAATAGGAGTGCGGAATCCTACAAATCGGCGTGCAATATAAACTTGCGCGACCTCAGGGTATGATTAATGTCTTTCTCGGGAAGTTATGACTTCCGTGGAACCTTAAAAGGGATTGAGAAATGGCGCGAATTTTGCAGTATTCCCGAAGCTCCCGAATTCCTTGCGGGGTAGATTTCTCACCTGGACGGGACAGAAAATTCAATTTATGTGGGACAGCGTTGTGCGATATATCCGAGAGAAATAAATTTTATTTTGAGTCCATCTCATTGCAAAAAATAATGTATTGCTGTTGTATGAGGAAAAAACAAATTTAATGGTGAAATCTACAGTTTCGTTGTTGTTTAGTATCACTGGCTTCAAGTCCTTGACAAAATACACTTGTTCCAGTCGAAAAGAAAACTTTATGAATGAAATGAAGATAAACAACGTACCTGTATGAATATTGGAGATACAAGGCAACTTGATTCGACATCAGAGGCAGGAAAATTTTAATCACAAAGGCTTGCACTGTTATTTGATAGTAGCAGAAAGTATCAGTCCGGTGGTTTAGGTATCGCCCGGCAAAATTTCGTGGAAATGCGTCATCTGGCAATGTCATGAAAAGCATCGTATGTTTTGCGATGGGAATATCATGTAGTGATGCGATATTGAGTACAAATATTGGTGAGCTCTACTTAAAAAGAGCGTACTTCTAACCAAATATCGAAGGAAAAAGAATTACATATTACCATAGAGTATGCAGTAACGCTTACTCTATAAATTATACACAAACTAAATATTAGCTAGATTAACTAGGTGGAGACAGATAAGTATTTTCGTGCCAAAATGAGGTCAAAAATTTAAGCCGCAATGATAAACCACATAATCTCTAGTTAGCTTGTGCTTTTAAAAAATCGGGAAATAAAACCATGCATACAGATTCGTTTTTCCTTTTATTCCCCGAAATGATTTGATAAGGGGGTTTACTTCGGGGTTGACAAAGTTCTCTCGAATTATTATGCCAGGATAAACATTGAAGTGAATGCCAAAAATATTGAAGTTATTTTCTAAGCAAAAGTAGTAAGCAATGAAGGATATAAAACACATAAATCACCATTAATATGGTAAGAGAGCAAATGCAAGAGAGTACACTGCTAATATGCAAACGTTTGAGGCAGTGTAAACCATTTATGAAAACCTAAATTTTCGCTTATGACGTTCGAAGTATAACGCTATCTTTTTACGGCATGCCTTTCTACTGGAATGCAAAAGCAAGAAGCCTACTAAATAGTTTCAGGCGTCAATTTGTGTTACTGATCCATTATCCACTAGAGGCAAAGAACAACTTTGTAGCGTCCTCTTAAAAGGATTTTATTTAATTTAACGATCAAGGCTTTGACTTGTATGGTAAATATTGCCTTGAAATGACTTTGCAAGTCGAAACGTTGGAAGGCGAAGTAAATAAATTCCTTATAAGAGGACTATACAAACTTTTTCAGTACTTCTACAGGATAAGCATACCTAACGTTAAAATTAGTTGACAAACATATTTTTGATGAATATTTTCACTCGTTAAAGGAACCGATTGTAGCGATAAATAAAAATTTTGACTTAGATAGCTAAATTTATGTGAATGACTCAAAAACTACAATGAGGCAAAGAGTCCATTTAATCACTTTGTACTTTCATCGATAGTTTTTATTTATTCTTTCTCGATCCTTAGTATTAATAATTTCAAAAATACCGTTTATTAAAAAATTAATACTTATCCCTTAGCTTCTCCAAGTCTTGTCTACAAGTCACTCTGGCACAAAATTTAAATAATTAAAAATTTATGAAGATAAAAAGGATTTAGTTATGATCATTAGATAGCGGAATAAGTTTTTCCTCAAAATTCTCGAATGTGTAAAAATGACTCGTAATTTTAAGCAGTGCACGAATCACATAACTTCGACGTACATTTTTAAGGAAACGTTTTGAGCAAGGGATGTAGAGATAGAATTAAATATTACGCGTGTTAATGATAAAACGACACATAAATTAATGATATACTTTAATTGTGCATGAAAGCCTCTCTCTATAGTACTTGAAAAAGAGGATCCATCTTCCTCGTCAACTTTATTCAAAGAATTTAGGTACTCCATTTACCACAAATCCTATGTTCAATTCTTTTGATCATTGTTCTTGAAATAAATGCAAAGGTTTCCGGAGTAACGTGACGGAAATGATACACGCCAATAAAAAAATTTTTATTTGGGGTAGGTATACCACAATTTTTCATTCCCGACTCTGGCTGTGACAATCACCGTGAACAGCAAGGAAAGTTAAATAGCGTTGGCACTTCTCATACAACTCAGCGGAAGTTATTCTACATGAGTTTCCCAAAGAGGAATGCCCCACATTTTTAAACTATTATTTCCACAAAATTGAAATTTACACATACAAAACAATGTTGTTTTATCTACTCACTCTATTATTCCACAAAATCTCCTGCAAGTTCTATTTCCTTCTTCTAGCGATTCACTAGGGCGTTATTTCCTCTGTGTTTCAGTTATCTTTGAGGGTATCGAGAAAGGTTTAAACTTCGCTAATCACCTCATCGTCGTCCAAAGTAGCGGTGTGGAAATGTATTCATTATTCAAAATATAATAGAAAAGAAGAAAACATACGAAGCAATTTATTACTCAATAACCGTTTCAACACACATTTATTTCTGAGTTTCTTTTTAAGGTGAGGAATTATTTTTGACCAACTCTCGTAACCATCATGCCATGATAATGCCAATGATTGCCGAGAACTGGGATGAAAATGAATAAATAAGGAGTAAACAAAAGTCCAAACTCATTCAGTCACGTATGCTTGAAATAATGAAAAAAATTGAACGTCTTTGAAGACGGAGTTAGGATACCAATTTTTGAAATTGGATGCTAGTTTAATGGCTATGCATGGAGTATATTTGCGCCGCGATAAATTTTTGATTTAAAATGCAATCCAGGTTCTCGAAATTTAGAGCGTAATATTTAGAATAAATATGAATTTAAGGACATACGAGTAACACGTGCGGGAAAGATCCTCTCTCGCGATCGCCGTCTCTCGATATTTATACCGCTTGGATAAGATTGGAAGGTCTCGAAACCAAGCGCTTCAAACTGATAACTGGACGGATAACAGGGGCATGGCATAGGTAGAGGGGCCGGAACGAGGTGGAAAGGGAAGTAAAAAAAATGGGAAAAAAAGTGAAAAAAAATCAGGGTGATGGAAATGCAACCGTGCTCGCGCATACACATTATGCTGACGACGGAGTCGAGACGCTTGCGGAACTTCGGACGACATTTGAGATATGATAATTTTTGACACCGGGAAATTTAAATGCACGGGTCGAGCAGTTTCATAACTTAAGATGAGAAATAGACAAATGTAAGCTCCGATCACACGTGGTAGCTTAGTTTGAGATTCCCGCAATCAATAAAATAACCCTTTACTAATTCATTAAAAAGACAAAAATTTCATTGAATGACCACACGCTTTTTACATTCTATTTCATTATTTCGTGAAACTTATTAGAAATCTAACAGCCCCAAATACCGAGTATCGATAATAAAATGAACCCTTTTTTCAAAAAAACTTCCAGTGAAAGGTTGAAATGAGAGAAGAGACAATTTTCAAAGCCAGATGAAATCGTGACTCATCGGAAGCTAAACCGTGTCGTATTATAGAAATGTACCAACCCAAATTTACCAAATTGCGACTGTAACATACCATCATTATGAACATATTAGGAGTTAATGGTGTAAGTATAACAGTGCCATTAATTTTATTCCAAATTAAATCACGGTAAGCCTAAATACTAAGGTAGGAGCATCTTTAAACACGTCAAAACCTGCTGCGTTTAAAAAAAGGATCTCGAGAATAATTGTTAAAAAGAATCGTTACGAACCCGCCTTGCTTTTATTTTGACGAACTATTAAAACATTTCGCCTGATTTAAACACACTCAATCGCTAATATTAAGCAACAAACAAGCAATATATGAAATTATTTACCATAAAAACTTTCCAGGAACATCTAGAGACTATCAGGATTATTAGGAAATTTTTGACTTTTTTCTTAAAATTTAAAATTTTGACTATAAAGCGCAGCCTTAAGAAATAATCCGATCGAGTTAGAATTTTTATGGGTTATAAGGACCACCAACTACAAACTTAAATCACTTGCCGCAGACCGATTTCGAAAAAAACGGTTTTTCCATCCACCCTACTGTGCATAGGTATATTTATTTGATGGTTATCACCCATAAAATTTTCAGTGGCATTTTTTCAGTTCTTTCTTCAGAGGAAAAAATGAAAAAATTCTAACTATGAATACTGGGAATTCTGGGAGTATTGAGAGTCTGTGTTTATTTATTATATTCTTTTAAAGAGAATTAAATGAAGTATAGGTAGTGGGCGTTGGTGGGATGATGCGAACATCACTCCCTCCAACCCTCTCTGCCTCATCTTGGCCAATGCTCCTTCTCCGCCAAACGATTTCCCAACCCACCCCTCTTCTTTCGCTCACCCTTTCCCTTCAGCCCTCTGCTCCCTTCATTGCCCCCCTCCACGCCCCCCGCCCATCCCAGGCCGTCACCACCGAATAAGGAAGGGGTCACCGTCGTTGCCACTCCGCTTTTTTTTAAAGTGCTCCTCTTCCCACCCTTTCTTTCCTCTCCTCCTGCCCAGGCGAGAACATCGAGTCGAACACCAATCCCACACACTTCGCGGGAGATTCTCCGGTCGTGTTTACAACTTCATCTTTTTTTTAGAAAAAAATTAACTCGCACAACTACAGAGGATGCTTTAAAGAATTTTCGTCCCACATTCCAACGAGAGCAGTTTACCTAAGAGTGTTTTTTTTTCTTAGAAGTTAACGTCAATCTGCACGGTGTAACTGGATCAATACCGCTAAGCAACTGAAACATAAAATCCCTACGGGTCATTGGCTGATTGTGACAACCGAGTATATTATGAGCAACTGAGAACTGAATATTTCTTTTTATGATTTGCAACCCTGATAGAACTGACCCAGAGCTGATGCACTGAAACATAGGTATGGATGGCAACAAAAAAAGCCGAGATTAATGAAGTGTGAGGTTGTGTTCTCCATTTGAATACACAAGAACGAAATAATTTGAGTTCTTAACACTCTTTTGATAATTTCCCGACGTATAAATTTCACTTAGGTTATTGTGCCATTTCACCGGGTTAATTTATTCATGATAACTACAATGCATGAATTCAGCTGGGGGAATACCAGAGTATCCAATTAAAACTTAAAATGGCTCATTAAATTTCATCCGTCATTGGCATATACGCTTTTTAATACAAGTATAATTTTTAGTAGTGACCTTCGTTTCTCAAAGGGAAGAGTTTATGCTGCTATTAAACGTTGGTTAAGAAATTTAGACGGTAAGAACTCGAAATATACACATCGTAAATGATTTTGAGTTGGACTTGAAAAGGTAAAAGCAATTTCTACATCAAGAAGTCGTTCGGAAATTAAAATATCTTTGTTATTCACAGTTTAATGATAAGTATTCAAGAACTTCTCGTTCCAAATGAAGGCCTGCATAATATTAGTACACAATTATCCAACAATATCTAAGAGTTATCCAAATTAATTTAATCAAATAATTACTTAATACAGATTTCAATTGATCTCCATTCAACGCGGTATCTATAAAATTGTCCATCTACTCGTGGCTTAAA
The DNA here is from genome assembly GCA_963169105.1 of Ceriagrion tenellum. Classification (NCBI taxonomy): domain Eukaryota; kingdom Metazoa; phylum Arthropoda; class Insecta; order Odonata; family Coenagrionidae; genus Ceriagrion; species Ceriagrion tenellum. The sequence continues at coordinate 26,218,509 of OY720634.1, read as the reverse complement.
AAAAAATTCTGATTTTTCTTAAATGATTCACGGAGGGATTGTGCGGTCAAAACTTTCCTAATAGTAAAAAAAATCCATAGATAATATTATTGTACTAGCTGATATACATTGATAAGGAAAGAATCCCAGAAACACAGATTCAAATATGCTATGATAGGGATTAAAATTAAAACCAGGAACTTTTCATAATCATTTCTTAGAGAGAGTCCCTCGAGTGACAGAAAAGGAAATAGAAAAAATCATGATAATAACGAAGATGGAGATGAAAGGCTGGAAAATCCTGAGCATTAAAGAAAACTAATTTATAGCTAATAGATAGTAGAAGTATTAGATAGAAAATACATAATACATAAAAGGTGGCAGAGATCCGCAGCAGAACTGCAATAAAAATAAAATAATCTCAAAATTTCTTCCAACCCCATCAGCTCATTTTGAAAACCATCTTGAGGATCTTGAATTTTATGGACAACTTAGCAAGCAAGCTGCAATAATTTATTCCTTTTTTTCTTTTCAATTTAATTATTATTTACTGATGTAATACCTCCAATAAGCATGGTGGAGTTTGGTTGAATATATAGAAAGATGCCTAACATTTTCTTACACTTCTTCACACCCTTAACCAGATTGATTAATTATGGGTCTTTATTTTCCCTAGATATTATATGAATCTCGGCTTCAACAATAAAATCACTCATCAAAATAACAGTTTGCCGAAAACGCGTTTTCTTGAGCACTTAAACGACTGTTTTTTTTACAAAAGTGCATGAATACATAAGTAAAACAAAATTTGCCCGAAAGAATAAATCTTTAACACTAGAAAGACCGGAGTGAGCTGCATACATACTTGGACCACGAGCGGTCAATTGACCGCTAGGTCGATTTATCACATTCTACCAATGTTTTTATAATTTTTGAGTTGTTTGTGACATATTTAGAGTATTCTGACGATTTATTCGTGTTAGGTTTTTCTTGAACTAAAAATTAGTGGACTAAAGAAAAAAAATTAAAAATTTGTTTCGAAAAAAATTTTTGAGAAAAATTTTTTTCCATTAGATTGATTCTGAAATTCCGGCATTCACACAATTCAAATCATAAAAACATACTTATAGCGGTAAAATTTGGATCAATGGGTGAAGTAAAATAAAAAATAAAGCTTTGGAGACGATGCTTTCCATTGTGTTTGAGCTAACAGGTAACAATATATATATATATATATATATATATATATATATATATATATATATATATATATATATAATTAAAGAGGAAACTTACACACAGAGAATGCCAGAAGGCATTCTCTGTGTGACTGAAGAAGGGATAACACCCGATATATATATATATATATATATATATATATATATCGATCGATATATATATATATATATATATATATATATATATATATATATATATATATATATATATATATATATATATATATATATATATATATATATATATATATATGGGTGAGATCATCGGTGCGAGAGGTAGAGATAGGCCGAGAAAGTTGTGGTTGAGGAAATTCTTAAGAGGTATATTAGGAGTCTTGAAAACAGGAGAGCGTGTATGAAGCAGTGTATGAGGGTAAATAAAGTAAAAGTGGTTTGCAATGATAGGTCAGTATGGAGGAAATTATCGAAGCACAGTTAGGTACACAAATATGTATTTATGAGTGAATCTTGGTGACTCTGCCTACCCCGGAAGGGAACGGCGTGATTGGTATGCATGTATGTATGCATGTAAAAATCTACTATCAGAACGATGAACACTGAATATGTCCAAACCAAGATTATACGAATGGTGCTAGATTTTTTGGACACATGGAAGTTAAAATATTGCCAACGCAGAAGCTGTTGAGTATTAATGAAAGTCTATTAATTGATTCTGACGGATATGATTGTCCTCTGTGGGGTGTCTATAGTTTGAGTGTCAAGAATATTAATGTTAGGTGAAGTACCTTGGCCTCCTCAAAGTTTTCTCGGACTTCCGTGCGGGTGAGTGTGTCCATGTTGGCCGATGTATCGATACGCGACTCGAATATTAATTAACAGTAAATTAGGATTATTTGCAGACGATACAGTAATCTACCGTGAAATAGCGGACGCGGACTTTGATGCTGTCATGACCTTATGAACGTTCATTCGTGGTGCCATGAGTGGGGTTTAGAACTAAATATAAGTAAATGCACCACAGTTCACATCCTGCGAAAGTCATCACACAAAAACCATACTTACACCGTGGGTGGAGAAAACATAAAATCTTCAAATACAGTAAAATATCTTGGAATTACCTTAAATTACGATATATCGTGGGGAACACACATACAAAACATATGCGGCACAGTATTAAAGAAACTAGGTTTTGTTAAGCGTATAATAGGAAGGTTCTCGGATGAAAAAGGAGAAGAGAGATGCTGCTTCGCTCTGGTTAGGCCACACCTCGCATACGCCGCGAGCGATAAAGGTTTAACCAAAAAATATCGACAAAATACAACTAAAAGCAGCACGCTTCGTTAAAAACTGCTACAAACAAGCATATAGTGTTACACAGCTGTTAGAGGTATTAAGGTGGGACCCCTAGAGACTCGGAGGCTGCACGCTAGGCTTAGGCTGCTTGAGACATTCAGGACTGTGTTTCAGAGCGACACAGAAAATATTATCATGACGCCTCACTACATCTCTAGGTCTGACAGATGCGATAAAATAAGAGAGATACTCAGCCAAACGGATAGGTACAAACACTCGTTCTTTCCACGCACAATAAGCGACCACAATAAAATTGAGCTCCTCTAAATACACTTCCATAGTACATGTCACAATTACACCTCCAAAAACTTTACATCCTCACACGGCTGATGACCTACCACCCCCTTCCACACGCCCATGCGGCGGCTCGCGGGGTAATATGTAGATGAAGATATAGAATATCAAAATGTCGGCCAACATTGACCCATCTCATCTGGACGGAAGCCCGATAAAACTTTGAAAAGCTCGTACGTCGGGGCAGCTTCAGATCCTACTTACCTTGGGCTACGTTCTGGGCCCAGTCTAATGGAGATCCCGGTCCACTTCTGCGGAAATTATTTGAGAATTATAAGAAAAAACTTCATGTTCAAGTCCTTTTGAAACATTCAATAATATTTGGGGTTGATTTTTCATGCATTAATTTTAGTACCTTTAACCAAGTTGCTTCTGAGTGTACCGTTTGCCATCCCCCGAAAATATGTCCATATTGACACTGAATTGTAAAAAGAAGTGAAGCATAAGAAACTAGCACCCCTAAAACAGTGAGAAGAATCAATAAGTTGCATCTGAGAAACACATTTAATAATTACAAAACAGTCACTGATGTGGATTTCAAGATTTTGAGCGGATTATTAAAAGCAAGAAACAAACAAACAAAATAATGAGAAGCACGAAATGGGTAGTAAGTAGCGGACGCATGACAGGGCATTCTATATTCCTAGGATACAAAGGCCCTGCATCGGTTACCGCGTCACTGAACATTCTTCCTCGCCCAGTTTAACGCATTTACGAAGCTTTCAAACTTGAGATTAATTACAAGGACAAAGTGCTTCAAAGATGTCCACCACTTACACACAGATCCTTGATGTTTGAATGGGTAAATACAAGTAAAGTTAAAATTTCCAGTCTCATTCGGGGCAGCGTGTCAAAACGTGAGGGCCTTCTTCAGTGCTGTCAGAACTCTATTCGTGACCACTCACCGTGATTCAGGCTTCGCATTCCCTCCGCGCAATATATATATTTTTTTTATAACTTCTACGCCGATATCCTTTCCCTCATCGGGGGAGGTTAATGGATATCGGGAGGTTTACCGACGATGGAAGAAGAAGTAGAGATTATGAAACGATGAAAGAAAATTTATGTGACGACGCGCCGCTCAAAAGCGTCCATTAAAACCCATTTCAGAGCGCTTCTCTTAATACTTATCTTTTAAAAAAGACGTCGACGGTTCCTTTTTTTCCCCGGGATGGTGGCGAACGAGTGACGATAAGATGGCCACGCGAGCCGAAAATTTAATATTTATTTTGAGGCGAGTCTTTTTAAAAAAGTGTAGCGCAAGCAAAGTATTTTTTTCAACACCCCGCTCTATCATTTTTTTGCAAGTGCCAAGAGAATTACAACTCGCTGCTTTTCCTCCAATGTAGAAGGAGTCGTTATGGAGGAATCCCTTAATCCTCTACCTTTTAGGATAATAGGATAAGTCCGTTTGCCATGCCTCTATTTTTTCAGCCAAACTTTTTTTTTGTTTTTAAGGATATTTTTTTCAGTCGAGCAACTTTTTGCACAAATGCAATTACAATATATTTCTCGTTTCCCTAGCGTGTCATTTAGTTGTGAGATTTTCCACACTTACAGTTTTGTCATTTGGGCATCACGCTTGTTCAAGTATTTTATCTCCGAACGGGAAATATTTTGCACCAGAGTCATTCAAAGGCATATGGTTTGGTCAAGCGTATTACACAAGGGTTTTCAATTTGTCATGACTTCTTGAAGTGAATAGCAATGAAGATAAGATGAGTTTACACCTCCATTTAGATACACATATAACCTGGGACTTACACACTTTCATATAACATTTTGGATTTATCCGAGCCAGATCTTCTCGTTTTATAATTTAAGGGAGGTAAAAATGATTTCAACAGCAGCGATCTAGGAATTTCACTCGTTTCTACTGAGTCGAAGCATTTTTGAGCCTTTAAACGCTTAAATTTGGACCAGAATTTGATATGGTATTGAAGGTGCTTCTTTTTTTCTACGCCCTACCTGGATGCTAGACCGGTGCATGTTTGGCTATTCATTCAATTGGACGCAGAGTAGAATGCACACTAGCGTCACCAAAGCGAGAGGCTTTCGGTTTGGCTTAAGTAGGCTACATACCCCAGCGTATCCCAAATGTATACGTATGTATACACGTCCCAACAACCTGCAAACCTTTCCGTGAGTGGAAGAGAACTAAGCCAGAAGCTACACCGACCACTCAACGGCACGAGTTTTCCGGCGTATCGAGGAAGTTTTTCAATTTTCGTCCACAGACTCCTTTCAGGACGCTGTGACGCAGCAGAACCTAAACGAGTGGCCGTGTGCACGACACATTACGACTTTAACGGGCGTTTTGAAAAAAAAATGCGAGCATACGGATTGAAAAAAAGGGGTTCGAAAAAAATCCCCAACAGAGAGAGGAGGAGTGTCGCGACCCACAGAAAAGTTTTGCCCCACTAATAGGGTTTTTGAAAGTGGAGCGAAATTTTTTTTTAATGCCTGACGAAAATGATGAAGTTGTGCGTTTACGACTTCCAGGAGAAATTCACGGATGGGGATGAGCAGAAAGCGATAATTTTCCAAAAACCTCCACGTTATCCTGTTGACTTTTATTATTTTGTTTATCGGAGGAAAATTCCTCGCCCGGAAATTCTAACAATTTCGTAGTAATCTCCTTAAAAAAAGTTTTTGAGGTGTAATTATTAGTTTCAACTGGAAAAAATTAATGCTGCAACAAGACGGAGAGAAAGGTGCAGAAAATCGGGTTGGCATGTCCAGTTGCTCAGAGTAATGGCATCCTATCCCAAAGGATCGGAATCACATCCCGGCAGTGGCAGAGATTATTCAGAGAAATCCTCGATCCCTGTTCCGGTATATATCGTAGTACAGGGCATTATATGTGCAGTCTTACTTATATATTATTACCATAATTTGGTGGCACTCATGAAAAAATGTACCAAACCACTAGTTAAGTGTAGTTTATTAAACAAATATGGTACCATACTTAAAGGATTAACGTAATGCATCAGTGATTGAAAAACCATTAAATAAAATTTATCGATAAAAATCGTTACGACACCAAAAATTTTGAAAGATATATCAAATATATTTCGATTGAAATTCAATTTCATGGATATTTAAGACAGCAAATTCCCGAGAAAATATCTTAAATCTTGATCAAAAATTAAAGGTCAATATGACGTTTAGTTTGCAAAAAAATTGAAGAATACTCATCATGTAGCTAGAAAAAATGAAGGTAGTCTAAATAACAAGCATGGGCATATTAAATAGGCAAGAAGTCTGGGAATTTTAAGTTAAAAGCTTGCTGATCCTAAGAACGGTTAAGTTGTTGTAATATTGTGAAAAGGAATGGATGATATTAACGGAGAGTTAATTTACCAAGTAGGGAGATGGAAGAAGATCAAACGTTAGCAGGGAGATAATCTTTGAGTTGGTGAAAAATAAATTGTGCGGCGGGACGAACTGGAACACTTAAGTTGATCATGGAAAGTTCTCAGTAAGATTTAGCGCTAGAATTAAAGACGATATATAAGGATATTATAACTTTTTTACACGTGTTTTAAGGGACTTTCGATAGAAATGGAAGCCATTGGGCCTTTGGGAGCTTACTGAGAGAATGGTCCACCCTGATTTGAACTATTATACCGAAGAAACGCGGGTCAATGCTAAGACTGGATTGGATATTTTGGGAGGCGACCGACACCTAAGGTAAATTGCGCTATAATGGGACAGGCGAGGGAAAAAGGGTGGAGAGAAACCGGTGTCGGCATTAGACTGCCTCTTAACGAAAGACGCCAAGGGGACCACAGTTTAACGTCTCATCCGACAGATGGAGTACTGAACTTGAAGTGCCCTTCACAAGACACTCAAGCAGGGATCGGGTTTCCTCTGAAAAATATCCTCCTCTTCAGGGATTAGAACCCTGACTGTTCTTATGGTTAGCCAGTACTTTAGCTACCATACCAACCCGATCCTGTCAACGTTAAGATTGGCAATATCTGCAAGCGCTTACGAAGGCCATCGAGTTACTCTTGGTAAAATTTACTTAACCTAAGTTTTTTCCGAAAAATCTCTTAGGAAAATAATTTGGGGATCGATACGTTCGTAATCGAAAAAAAAATAAGGTAATGACAATGGTGCTCAAGTTTTCATTAACATATTACGCAGCACATTAATTTCAATGATCACCGTCAACAGTAGTCAATCCGAAGATTGATTTTTTGCATCTCTCTAATCCACTCTCCGACAAGCCACCCGCTTTATTCCTGCCCATAGTTTTTCAATTTAAAGTGATTCATAATTTGCGTGATGCATTATATGCTAGGTCTTCCTTTGCAATTTTTTTCATACATTTCTCTTCCGCTTTTGATTTCATCAATTTAATTACTAAAAAGAGTTTGATAAATTTTAAGTTAGTATCTGTCCTCTGCGGATATGGCTCATAAAATTGCAATGTAGTTCAATTTCCAAATTTGCAAAGGCACCATTGAATTTCTAATTCTCAACTGAGCCACATACTTTCAGGTATTTTATTTCAATTTAAATGATGATTTTGCGTTTTCATTTTTGCCAGTTTCAACCTGTATCCTTACCTAAAAGTAATATCATGAACTATTTTTGAACCAGAAGGGATTGATTTGTAAAGATTGGCAGGATTGTAGAACTGACAACACAATACATCAAAGCAAAAGTCAATAATAAAACATACGAAGAGGATTTTCTGTTCATTAATTCATAAAATGACAAATTTCGGCGTATGACGAATCGCAATCTTGTATGTTTCTCTTCCTCCAATAGCGTGAGAAACAGGTGGACTCAAAGCCATCAAATTCTTACAGTTACATCATCTAAGGATGTGCAAGTAATTAATTAGATTGATTAGAATCAAAACTATTAGAAAATAAATCTATATTATATTAGTGTGCATGAAAGAAATGGCTTGTATCAGCATTAGGTGTGAAAAGTAGTCAGTTCATTCTCGTTGCCAAATATGGTAGTTACGTCAAAATTAACCTCACCGAAAATATATTCGCAATCACCCATTTGTTATACAAATATACAATCTAAGAAGAGATGCCTTGCTTCTCACAGCAAGAGTGATAGTTCGAATGAGGCTGTGGAGGCGACTCAGAGTATTCTTGCGACGTTTACATTCTTTTGCGCCAGTACCTTATCTGTGTTTTCTTTGCCCAAACATTTCCACTCATCGGCCGATCGAGCATCTTTAGATAGGCGAGGAGGCTAAGAGCCTCTCATCCGCCACCGAGGCGGCGGTCGGCCGGTAACCTAATAACGGTCCATTACTAGCACGATGACGTACTCATGGGTGGTGGGAGGAGTCGAAAAGGAAGTTGAGGGGAAATTTCCCTATCCATGGATAGAAGAGGTAGATGGCTTCCAAATAGACACACTATCATCATATATATTATTTCTCAAAGGTGTTTTTTTGTCGCAACGCCCGAACTCCCATAATTCTACATCAAAATTAATGATTCAAACATCGTTTTAAAGCTAACCTTCTCCGCTATTGACGAAAAATAGACAAATGGTTTTAAAATAAAGTTTTTGTTAAAAATATTTTTAAAAATGATCAAAAATGAACAGTGCCATCTGTTGACAATATAATTAAATAATATGATAGCTATGGTTACGTGCTTAAAAGACTGTAGGAGGCGCCATCTATTAACACATCGTATAGTTATATTGTTTGCATTCTACACGCAATCAGTGTGAGCGTTTACCGTTAACGTTTACGTGTGTATCTTTAACACAAACATATATAACATATAATTGTCCATGGGAAGAAACAGGTAGAAGAACAGGAAGAAAGAAGGAAGAAACAGGAAGAAGCTGCATACTGTGCGAAATATTCGACAGGTAGAAGAACAGGAAGAAGAACAGGAAGAAAGAAGGAAGGAACGGGAAGAAGCTGCTTACTGCAAAATATCCGCACGGGTCAGCTACCATATCATAAATAAGCAAGAATCGACATGGAAGTCCATTTTCCACTCCTAAGAAATGGCCGATGTATACGTATTTGCCCCGCGATCCGATTAAAAATTTTATTCATTACATGCTGCCCTGTCTTCGTAGCTTTACCTCAGGCGGTAAATTTTTTGGTCCTCGGTAATTTGGAGGATACCGAAACGAGCCAAGGAACGACATTACGAAGTCATCAGCAGGTGCACTTAAGAGCAAAATTCCACGGAGGAAAATTATTAGCCTCGACTGGAACCCGAAACCATATCCGACCCGATAGCGGACCCGAAAAAAAGCGCTGAGAGCCTTAAGATTGGTGGAGCAATTGTTATTTACGAACAGATTTTCGTGAAACTTTATATATTTATCGGTAATAACTGTAGATAATAGTGGAAAAAATTGCATGTTTGGATTGGATTCCACATCAAGAGAATAGTATTTTAACACGGAGCCTTACCAAACTCGTCATATGTTTCGAAATATGTAACTCGATTCTACATACACAGGTTTCTCCAAAAGGAAAAATATTTTAACGATGGCTAACAAATATCAAGGTATCATGGGGATCTGGTTGGTGTGGTGGCTAGAGTACTGCATAACCATACGGACAGCCAGGGTTAAAATCCTTGCAGAGGAGGTTAAAGGTTGCAGAGGAGGCAGCCAGGGTTAAAATCCTGTTTTTCAGAGGAAAACCGATCCCTACTTGAGTGTCTTGTGGAGAGCACTTCAAGTGCAGTACTCCGTCTGTCGGATGAGACATTAAACCGTGGTCCCCTTGGCGCCTATCGCTAAGATCAGGCTAATGCCTACGCCGGGTATCTATCCACCCTTCCTCCTTTACCAATCCCCTATGGCGCAAATGACCTTAGCTGTCGGTCGCCTTTCCAAATATCCAGTCCAATCCAGGTATCATGCCGAGTAGAACGTACGAGCTTTCATAGGATAGTCGCTTTATTTTGAAACTCCGCACCGTAAACCTTTATTTCTATACTATTTTCTGGAAATATTTCGGCTCTACTACGATCTCATCTTTTACAGCTATAAACAAATCACCTCCTGGTTATCCAGGATACACCGTTTATTTATATCGTTGAAAGTTAGATATTTCTTTCAGCCTGAAGTTGATGATATACACTTATAAAACTAATGCAATCAATATAAAAATTTTAAAATATTAAATATCGAATAATTTATATTACCAAATGTATGGTTATTTCCACCATATAAACAGATGTACTTAAGTATAGTAGGGTCCAAGAGTTTTTTTTTACTTCCTTGGAAAGTTATTGAAATGGGCATTCACTGACTCACGATTAGTACTCCACCCCCCCTAAATCTCGGTAGCCTTATCGATTACAGCACTTGGCACTGTATATCAAAGGATCCAGCCTGGATTCGTGTTCATGTGGAATGATTTTTTTCTCTGTAATTTTTGCACTATTGGTGTTGGTTTCTTTTTATTTATATCCTTCAAAGTGATACATTTCTTTCAGCCAGAAGTTGATGATATACATAAACACAGTCGAGAAACTGCCACGTGACTCGCCACATTTGGCAGCCTGCTTATTTTATTCACAAGAAATTTTCAGAAAGATTTTTAATCATTCACAGTATAAGATATATTTCACAGTTTTAAAACACTGAACTAAGTAATCAGGTGTTAAACTTTAAACCTTGATCTTATTTTACGGAACGTTGATTGCTCATTGATATACGTTCCAACAAACCACCATGGTTGACCCGATTTAAGGTGGTTTTTGCGCATTCCCTGATGGGGGTATCCACAATATGAATTATATTTAGTTTAATTATGTAAGCAGCAGACACAGCCATCAGGAACTGTTCCAGTACTTATAATGAATATTCTTTGTTTTCAGTTACTAAAATTCTCAATAAACCAAACATACATCGACAGGATCTCAACTTGTCAAATTTTTTTCCGATTCTGTATGCATAAGTGCGATTAGAAATTGTTTTATTTTGGGAACATTATAATTTAAAACAATTGCGAAAGCATTGAACTAACATGGTTTAATAATTATCAAGACTGATGTGCGAGACATTTCTATTTATTTTTCCAATTAAAGTCTCTCAATTGAAATGCATACCTTTACCAATTCCCATGGACAAAGGCTGATAGTTTCGAGCAAATAGAAATATATATTTTGATACGTATGTTTAGAGATAAAAAATGATGAGTTTTAGTGAAGAGTAGAAGAGGAAAGGACTATATGGAATACCATATAGAAAAGAAGAACCAGATGGATTGGACACAACCTGAGACACAATGGGTTTGTGAATAACGTTCTTGAAGGTAAAATAGAGGAAAAAGTCCCAAGAGGAAGACCCAGGTATAAGTTCATGGACCAAAATAAGAGGAAAGTACATAGGGAGAGATACCAGGAGATAAGGGAACTAGCATTAGAAAGGGAAGGGTAGAGGGCTGCAGTCAACCAATCTTAGAACTTACCAACCAATGAATGATTACTATATGAAAAGCGTGATTTCTAAAAGTATGATGAAAAGTATGGTGATTATAAATGGCCTATATTTTGTAATAATTAGAAAGATGAGATATTAATCTTTCTGATGAGGCCAAATTCGTTAAATTTTGTGATGTGATGTCTCGCTAAAACTACAATCCCTTAATTTTAGGTTTAGCCTTGATTTAACTCTCTGCATTATACCTACAGCGTTATTTATCTTACAGTATTATTTATCAATAGAATTAATTATAGTAACCAGTAGTTGTATCTTAACGAGCGTACTGCATATCAGCATGTTATATTGCACGGTACTCTGTAAGTTTCTGGCTTTAACTGCGCCTTGTTCTCCTGACTACTGTTTAGTTTTCGCATGGCGGCCGGGTAATGTGCGAGGTTCTGATTTGAGTTGGGATGAATGGTGCGCGCCTGGAGTGGTATCACCCCGTGCCACACACCCCAGTGCTTGGATGGTACTATGTAGATGTGGACATCATTTGTTGAGATTCTGCAATTCGTCAGGAAGTGAATGAGTCGAAATGTATTGCCGATAAATCGTTACATCACCACCTTCGTCCATGTAACTAATTGGCAGACTTATTTTGAAGACGCATCCACGTTTAAGCAGGATGAGAGGGGGAAGTTGGAGAAGTGGGAAGTACCATCGAGTCTCCATAATGCATTCACGTGGGACGAGTAAGTGGCTGCAGGTATTAAACTGAAAAATATCTTTTCGAAAGAGAAAAAAAAAACAAGAAAACAGTGACGACCCGCTCGACTCGCATTTCTTTTTTTCTGCCCTCGCTGATGTCGTTGCCTTGAAGTGGCCGGGCATAAACGGGGTATCGCAAGAAATCTCCGCACGATTTGACCCCTACCATCCGAGAAGCGGGTAGCATGCAAAGGGTGGATGGGGATTTATATTTCTTAAATGGACCGCCTTTGCAAACCGCAATAAATCCCGTGATCAGGCAGTGACAGCTTCGAAATTAGCGGCCGAACCCAAAGCATTACCAAAGGGCGGATTGAGTTAACGAGCGCACATTGGAAGAGCACTCGTTTGAGATTTATCGCCGTGTAATTGGTTCCTCGCCTCTTCCTCGACATGTCACACTCCCCACTTCACAAATCCTTCCGTGTTCATCCATATGGAGCAGCAGGCTTAAAACCAAAGATAGGAGGTTTTCTTTTTGGCCGCGAGGACATTAAATCGAAAGGAGAGCATTACACCATCGTATCGAATCGACTATAAGCTGGTTGGTGATCTGAACTGAACATGAACACAACCCTGTATCATCTATAATTAATCAAATTAATCGAAAAGGAAGCACTCGTCAATTGCCTCTTACGGTTAATGATAGGGACCCAAGTTTCAGTAAGTTTACTCACTATTAAGTGTCGAAGTATATTTTATGTATGCACTACACTAATACCCAGAAGTTACAAAAAAAGAATTAATTACCCTTCACTTTTTTCAATACACTATATTGAGTGATGGAGATCAACTAAATGAACAAAGTTCCTCGAAGAGTTGGAAAAAAACGGCAATGATATGTCTCGGGAGAAAAAGATAATATTTTAAGGGCATATATTGCGTCACAATAGCCTATTGCAAACAATAATGGGAGATACAATGAAGAGAAAGACCAAGATTGGAATATATCAGTAAAATCGGAAATAAGATCGGAGAGAAGTAAAATGCTAAGTAAGATCTGGGGCTTTCCCGGCGTGAGACGTTGAGAAACTCTATTCGGGAATGTATGATTTTACATCCGGTGGCGAGCCCGAGAAATTTACACTAATCTATTCGGGAAGTCCACCGGGTGAGAGAAGTGCCGACGCGACGTTTCGATGGCCGAGTTGTCCATCATCTTCAAGGCAGAATCGTCGTTCGCTATCACCTTAAATAAAATGTTGTGATGAAGCGGTGGGCTACGAGGAGAGCAGAGTAAAGAGCTGCAACAAATAAATCTTTGCAATGCTGACTGCGGCGGAAGATGACGCAATGTCATCTCCACTTGTCAAGCCCGATATTGTCTTCTTCAGCTCTTCACTTCATTCTACTTCCAGCGAGCCACTTCAGTAGAACGTAAGATTGCTTTCTTAAGGAACTTCCATTTTTTTCTTTCCTTCTGTATTGATTGGACTTTTTATTTCATTATTTATTTTCTTATATAGCTCTTCCGATTTATTTCTCCTTGCAATATTTTTTCCTGAGTATTTTGAGACTCGAAACGTGTCCATTAAGTTGGTGTTTTCGTCTTCTCAGAGCTTAAATGTAACAATTTTTATAAATAAATCTTTGCAAGAAATTTTCACGGGTTATTCTCTCCATTTGATTGTTATCATTTTTCGATTGTACTAAATTTCTGTTTCTTCTGATTGTCTTTACTCTGCTGTCGTTGGAGATTTTAAAAATTCACGAGAGGTGGGGCGCTTTCATTCACCGTGCATTTAAGCCTTCTTGTCGCTTTGAACACAACAAAATGGGGATTAAGTGATATACGCAGTATATGAAAAAAGTAAGCAATGACCTCCAAAACCACTAAAATGCCCGCCCTTTTATTACACCTGGGGCGAGAAATTCTAGAGAGAATTTACCGTTCACGCCGCTGCTCTTTCACCATTACTTCAATATATAAATGGTCATCCGTTCAAGCCCATGATCCTACAGCGCTACATTTTTCTATCCATACATTTCTAATGCGATTGGCACTAGAAATTAGTAGATAATTGCAATCGCTGGAGAATGGCTTACTGAAAAAAATGTTCCGAAAATAACCCATTAAATGCCGCCTGGCTATTAGAATTTGTACCCGGGCGCTCAATTTCTTCTTCCTAAGTAATGTGTTTCAGTATAATTGACGGAGTTAAATACCATATTTTGGATTTTTATCAAATTTTGGCAAAAAAATTATGCATGTCTTGGATAAAAAGTGGCGTCATTTGTCCATTTATGGCAACCCCACGACGCAGGCAGCGCATATGTCACATCCTTCTGCTTATAAAACAACATTCAACAAGAAATAAGTATCTATTTTACATGGATTTACATCTAAATATAAATTATAACTTAAATAGAGGACAACGGTTTCATAATTATTCCCGTAAATAACAATTCATGCCTTCAGTATCCATAAAAATATTATTTCCTCAGCAAATAAACGGAATAAGCCCCTAGGTTCCACAAAACATTACCACAGGTTAAATTGGACACAGGAAGTTGCTGGGCGAAGTAATATACACCTCCTAAAATTCTACTATCTATAAGAGGCCGAAGGAAGCACTGGACCCTGTCTGATCGACCATCGACCGCATCTCACTGCGTATTCGGTACCTTACATTTACTTCTATGGATTTCTTACAAATAAGACTGCGTTCCGCATGAACAAGGGGCTAAGTTTCTTCTACTAAGTTAAAATCTTGTTAGAATGGAGCGATCCACAGCAGCTGATAGCATAGCCCTTATGTAGAACACTGTTCCCTAAGTTTCACTCCATGCGCTCAACAGTATACCACATTGGAAACCAATTCCAACACCGCGCTAAATATAAGTAAGTTACTTGTGGGAATAATATTTGCGTGCCTGGGGGATACTTGAATGCAGCTAATATACTGCACAGCAGTATTCTAATTGTCCTGCTGCCTTTGGCAACATGGCACATCCGCCCGTTTGGAGATTCAAACAGTTTAAACGAATCCCCACGGACGCTAAGCTGTCAACTAAATGTGGAACGCTCTGCAGCTCCTCCTCCTCCGCCTTGCGTGGGCGGGATGCTCGGAAGGAGAGGTGAGGCTCTCATGACGGCCCTTATGACGGACGCCGTGATTAACGGCTACTTTTATCGCCAGAGTCAAACAAGCCCGCATCACGACCGCCCTCCGCCGACCAACACGCGAGACGAGACCCGGAATTCCGGGGTCCGCACGCATCGCGGACAGGAAAAATCGTCACGCGAGACTCTCCCACTCGGAAGGGCATCAGCTCAGGGCGTTGAGGGGAATGGGGGGGGGGGGAACTGGCACGCGACCGAGGAGGCCGATTGAATTCATCATCAGCCTCCGTCCTATCGCAAGTGGAAGGGTGAAACGGACATTATCGCGCAGCTTAGAGATCAACCTTCCGCCGCGGAGTCGACGGAGGAACGGTATGTCAAAGATGAAGGACGATGGATTTCTTTATCCGCACACAACCGTACTGTAATGCCCCAGGATTAACCCTTTACCTGCGGATTGATCTGACGAACTGCATCGAAGCAACGGCAGGCCAAACTTAACATAAAGGGATCAAGACCTAGCTTTGCAAGGAGGCTCCTTCTATTAAATAGGAGTCAAAAGAGAACGTTAGTGGGACTACTCACAGGACACTATCAAGTGATGAGACATCTTCAACTCCTGAAGATAAGAGATTCTCCTACATGCAGGTGGTGCGAGGAGGCTGAAGAAACAACTTCCCATATACTCTTCAAATGTCCAGCCATACTTAGGAATCGTAATAGGCATCTGGGCTCACCTTTCTTAGACCCCAATGAAGTAGAGGTAATTCCTGTACGGGACGTGCTTGCCTTCAGCAAAGCACTTGGACTCTATGGGTACCCACTGTTAGGGTGGTTGGCACAGTAGACCAAACTGGTCTAAATGCCTCAGGGACTCATTGCAGTAACTCCATCGACGCATGTAAACTAATCTCCCTGCGGATTTATCCTTTTTCTAACTTTTTCACAGCAGTGCACAAGGAATTTTTTTCAATTGTTAAATAAGCGTCAATACATTAATACCCATCACTACCTTCTTTTTCAGAGTAGCCGTAGTCAAAGAACTTATTAATTTCCATATTCCCTACAAAACTGGCTTTATCCTCATTAATCACTTAAGCTACTCTCAAATCGCTTCAAAGACGCTCTCCTATCCTTAAGACTCCCCAAATTCCTCGTCTTTAGAGTTTCTCCTGCCATATTCTTATGGCATGGAACAATCTCCCATTTCAGTATTTTATTACAACTTCCTATGAGATATATTGGCATTCAGTAATGTATTTTGTAGTTTTGTGAGGTAGATACTGCAGATAGGTTTTAAAAATGTGCTCAGAGACTATCCCTGGCGCCGAATCCTATTCCTTTAAGAAATCACACGGGGGAGAGGGGTTTTAAATCGGTTTTTATGACGATCAAAACCCCGGAACCTTAAACTCATAAAAACCCTGATAAGGAATTAGTTCCTATCGCAAACCACGAGAGCGATTAATTAAAAACAATTTTAGTTTTTGATATGGGCCCGTTTTACTCATCAGTCGACTCCAAGTGTTGTTCGCTTTATAATTTATTCAGCCAAAGAGTACATACCTGTTACTTATTTTTTATAGCTTTGAATACCGATCTACTAATGTATTTAAAGCTAAGAAAAATGGTAAATTTTTCCAGGGATAAATTTACACTATCCGTATTCCATTGCACAGACTGTTATTATGTATTCTGATTTTTTTAAAAGTTTTAATCCAGTCCGAAACACTCCGATTAAGTTTTCCGTCGTCGACAACTAAAAATAAAAGTTATCACCATACTGATTACACTGATTACTGAATTCAGAAGTGACATCATCATGTAAACTCCAACGAACTGTTCACAATAAGCATTGACCGCGTTATCGAAGCGTAATGCTATCAGAAATTTGCCCTCGGCAACAGGAAAACAAAATTACGCGAGATAATTCTAGTTCGATAAACATCGATCAAAGCTTAAACGGATAAAAATGCATTAAATCACTCAACTGAGGCTTTCCGAGCCGATTCACCATATTTCGATAATGAAGGACTCGAGATCACTAAATCAACTTCGTTTACTTATGACTTCTTAATTGATATCAAAGAATATTTCATAGCCTCGGCATTATACATTAGGTTTTATTCAGGTTTTAAAAAAAGTCCTGCAACTTACGAGGGCGGTTCAATAAGTACCCGTGTTATAAATGGATGCGCCATTTTTATAAAAACAAATAATTTATTAGCACTTGCTTCTCCGCAAAATTGCCTTTGCCTCCAATTTCTTGTCAAAGTGGTCAATAAACCCACTGAGGTATTTTCCAGTGATTGCTTGTCCTTTTTTGAAGAGGTCAATTAATATGAAGCCCTTCGCATCCCAAAAAAATTATCCGCATAACATTTCCAGCCTTTGATAACATCTTTTCCTTCTTTGGGGCAGATTTATCGGAAGCCACCCACTGTTTTGAATGTTGCTTGGCTTCCATTATTTACTGTTGATCCAGATCTCATCGGCGGTGACAACTCAATGCAAAATAAATCCTGCGAATATCGCTTGTATTGCTCCAAACACAGGTTCCAAACACAGTTCGAAGTTGAAAGCCGCACTCGCTTGTTGTCCACTGTGAGCAATCGCGGCACTCGTCGGGCCGACAACTTTTTCATCGCCAACTTATGATGCAAAATGTTAATTTCTTCTCCCGTTGACACACCTATGGCCTCTGCTACTTCACGCACTTTCGTTCCACTATCATCGAGAATTACACAGTGAACGTTTTCAATGATTTCATCGGTCACCACTTCTGCCTGGCGTCCTGAGCGATCCTAAAAAAAACGCATTTTTGCCCACGTTTAAATTCGTTGAGCCAATATCGGTTGTTATTAATGCAAAAGGGTCCTCAACAGAATTCCGTTTCGCTTTTACGTCCTCACAATTTTTCCCATCTAAAACCAAAAAGCGAATCACTGAACGATGCTGCTCTTTTTCCATTATAGTGAAACTCACACGGCACTACTTACTAAAATAGATGCCAAATCCACAGTAAACAAAGAAACTGTAAAATTTGGTATTAGAGTCTTTTAACAGAAGAGAAAGGGGTGTCTAGAGTAAATATCTTAACACAGTTTCTAGTATGAAAACTGTTATTTGCGTAAGAAAGCCCCGTCTAGAAATGGAATCTCCGTTATTATAACGTACTTGGTGACATGAAGCGGAATTCACCCGCTCGGTCCATATGCAAAGTGACATATTTGCTTTCTCTTTGATTGTATAGAATAGCAATAGAATTGACGATTCTATTGCTTACTACGTGCCAGAGACTTAACTGCTAACGAGTTTATATTTCCTAAAATGTCAGATGCCCATTTACTCAGCCCATGGAGGGGAAAACCCAATAAACAATCTTTTGGTTGGCTGTAGAAAAAGAGAGTAAACACACACTGCATGATTTACATTACGTAGAAAAAGATTCTATTCGCTCGGAGAATGAAAGTCTCTCAATCATGTCGCGATTAAACTAATGAAGCCTACCTAAAAAATGGTCACAACATAACCATAGATGATTTCTTTCCATCAACTACACTAGCGAAGAAACTGAATGATGCTAGTACTACGACGTCAAGAACTATGTGAGCAATAAAAATAAACGTTATAAATGAGTTAAAGACACGAAAGAAAAATTATATCTGACAAAAGTTTTTATAAATAATGATTATAATATGACGCTTACCATGTATCGATCATGTACACCCATAAAACATTCACTCAAATGTAAAATCCACGATTAGCTCTACGGCGATGATTCGATCAATAACACTTCATGAAAGACGTCTAAAACTTGTCCTTCCTCATTATTAAAAAGATTGGAGCGAATTTGGTTTACGACCAGATATGCGTGAAACCAAGGTGTACCATTAGTTTTACATACAGATAAAGGTGAAAAATTGGTAGCTACTGATTTGGTTTCCGAGCAATTTGATTCAAATTTGACACGTAAATTTAGAGCACTTGTCAATAAATCACCATCTAATTTGATTTTTAATGCGCAGATAATAATGGTGTATTTAAAACATCAACATGAACACGTATTTACAAATGATTTAGCTGAATTTGCGCCATAAACCCATGTAATGACAATACTTTGATGAAGACGAGATGTAAAAATACAATTCTTTCATAGTTTGTAATACTAAATATATAGTAATTTCTTTCGTATAAACCTATGCACTTAACTGTTGTCTGGCCAAAGTATCGTTTCCGAATAAATTGAAAGGTTTTTAAAATGTACACTTAATGACACACGATTAGTGCTCCAAACGTATTGTCTCCATACTCATGAAGTAACTG
The DNA here is from genome assembly GCA_963169105.1 of Ceriagrion tenellum. Taxonomy (NCBI): domain Eukaryota; kingdom Metazoa; phylum Arthropoda; class Insecta; order Odonata; family Coenagrionidae; genus Ceriagrion; species Ceriagrion tenellum. The sequence continues at coordinate 26,199,135 of OY720634.1, read as the reverse complement.
TTGGCGCAAGATGACATATAATGAGAGGTTAAGCTTGCAGTTCAAGCAGGCAGGTTATTTTGGAATGAAAACAAAATTTAACTCTCGGAAGCTTCCGCTGAAAAATTGAGTGGCCGCCATAACACACTGTTAGCTTCCTTAGCAGCCAGTTTCGACAAGCGGTACCGACCTGGTTTTCCAGCTAATCGGGAGCGTTCGCAACTAAGAGCGAATTTTTTTATTCTACGCGTAGGAAGTTGAAACAAGTCCCTCGGACATTTAGATGTAAGGTGTGGCTGCCTGGCAAAATTTATGGCGAAGAAAAAATGGAAGAACAATCGTAGGATCCCGTTGTATTCACATAAATACATAATATAAGTGGGATTCGACTGGTGGAATTTTCCTCACGGTACCAACACCCTTCCTGTCATCCCCAATGTGGCAAATTCAACTTACGAGATTGTATGAGGATCGAATATTACGAGTCTCAAAAGTCAGCGAACAAGTTTGCCTATAGATCATTCAGCCACGGTGAATCGAGGCACAAACTAAAGTAATTTCCCATGACAAATATAAACGTAATACATAGCGCAAAAATAGACGCCACAGCGGTTACTTCACAGTTATGACAATTTTGCCATAGCATAGAGCAACTGAAAGTACGATTTCGGCGTCAGTGTAATGTGATGTACCAAATATACACGAGTAAGAAAATCTAAACCTATTCTCAGTTCCAGGACAATTCTTCACTGGCTTCCCATTCGGTTAATATCTACATAAAATGCAACGTTTCTACGAATGACAGTCCCATAATCAATAGGGTAGTAAAAACCATGATGGGAAAGTAACCGATCGAAACGGCGGCCATCATGCAGACAAAAACCCCGAGAAAAATTCAGAGTATTTCGCCGGGAAAAGCTGGGAATTTTCCATCACATATCACGTTCATAATATAATAAGTACATAATACAGGACTACATTGATGACGGTATATTCATGGATGGGAAAATATTCATTAAGGATGTACCTTTTTGATTGAAATCCAAAGGCAACTTGATTAGGTAAATCAAAATCTAGTTCAACTGTCACGTCATTGAAAGATTAACCTGCTAGTTCCCGCAAACTATCGAAGCTCGAGCAAAGCCGTTTTGCAAGTAAAGCAAGTGGAAACTAAAAATGCTTACTGTCCCTTTAATAAAGTTTGACGTATTAGGCCGTATCTTGTGGAAACTGAGTGTTAATATTATGGTCTTAAAATAACTGATAACTTGTTCCATTTCCACTCAATATTTATTTCAACATACCGACCAAGTTTCGACACGTTTCATGTGATTATCATAGTCCTTTGTAGGTTGGTGGGTTGGAGTAAAAATCGGATAAAAATGTATCAAAGCTATTTTGAGAATATAATATTGGGTATCCATTTTTGCTATTGTGACATACAGTTTAGGTTTAGAAGGGAGATGAGAACGCAGGAGGCTCTACGATTGTTCAAGACGCTAGTGTAAAGAACTTTGATGTGGGCCGCATATTTTCGCCTACTTTATAAATTTCGAGAAGGCTTTGATATGGTGAACTGGGCGAAATTAACGGAAGTAATTGCGTGCCATTGCCAGGACTGACGTATAACGTGGAATCAGATTGTGAACTAGACGGCGCAGGTTTGGGTGGGAGATGGAGATTCGGGATTGGCTGTGCTTGGACGAGGAGTGCGGCAAGGGTGCCCATTACCACTGTTGCGTTTTTTTTAGTTAATGCGGGAGAAATTATAAGGTAGGCATGGGAAGAGATGCAAGTAGAAACAAAGATGGAAGGGGATCTGACACAATCTGAGAGATATGCGGATAATCAAGCATTGGTTTGTCAGTCAGTTTGTCAGAGGGGTTACAGTCAATTCTGAATGCACCAGAGAAAGCAAGAAAAAGAACTCGGCCCATGTCGTGAAAAGAGGCCACCCGTGTATGTGTTTGGTTGAAATCAGCGACTAGAAGCATGTGCTTAGGAAAATCACTCTGCAGTGATTACACTGGATTAAATATTTCGTAAAGCGAAGAAATATCGAGATTTATGCCTTTGTGCTCATAACAAGACAAATATCTTCCTTCGTCTAAAAAAAATGGCTGACAAACAAACAGAATTAGCAAAATTATACCCCATTTTCTTTCTTGACCACTGGGTTCAATATTTCGTGACCCTTCGTCGGTCGCACCAAATTTTAAAATATTAAAACGCATTTGGTTGCGGGTCATCTTTTCTGGCAGGGAGAGAATCCTAAACATGCAAACACACTGACTGCGAAGATAACAATGTTACATTTTCAAAGAACCACGGAACTAGCCGCGCAGTTACTTCAACGGAGTCACCCGCTGATGATCACACAATTATGCGAAATTCACAGAATTTCACGAAATCGAGGGATCTGGGTTCGATTCCCAGTAGAGGCGAATGATTTTTCCACTGAGAATTTCAAACAATTGTGAGAACAATATTACATGGCGTCCAGTAGACGCCGCGCGACCGTTGGACTGTTACATTTTTTTACGAGATTTTAGGTCCAATAATAAATCTAAGTATTATATTTTCCGAGGTTTCAGATTATTTTTAATTATTTTTCTGCCAACACGCTCAAAAATGTGAAAAAATTACCAAAACCAAACCCTATCGAACTTAATCAACATTTAATGATTTTATATGACATTAAACGTTCACTAAGTTATGTTTTGGTTACATTTTAGTAATTTTTCACGATTTTATGAGTGCTGACAGAGAAAAATGTCATCGTGCTATAAATGGCATTAAATAACCTGAGGAAGGATTAAAAATAAACTGAAACGACGTTCATTATTAATGCGTAGTTTTGTACTTGACTAAACCGTACCTAGGCCATTAGTATAGAGTTCTTGGCTGAATATTTTTAAACGCAACGTGATTGGAACGTTTCTTCGATGAAGCTTCCCAAAATTCCAGGTATTATAATTTGGCAATTTGCCATACATGGTGGATTTTCATGGAGGTGAGAAAAATCCTCTAGATTGTTACATGAGCATGGTCCCATTTTCAATTATAGTTCTTTCTATACCTCTGTGTACGTTCTAGTCATTTTTATACCGTCAGTGAAACCTATTATGTTTCCTCTTCTCACCTGCTTATTCAAAATCCTCCCATCAGTCACAGGCTTAAGCAAACCTTCGTCCCTCATTAACTACTTCAAACCGACGAGTTTGCCTACTAATTTCGTCCAAAAAGAATTCAATCCTTGTACATCACACCAAACGATCCCTTGCGTTACTATACGTCTACCGCACCTTCTCCATCCTTTACCACACCCTTATTTCGAACGTCTGCTGTCTACTCTTGTCCTCCTATATCGCAGTTCACGTTCCTGTCCCATGTGTCGCTGAAAACCATATCTCTTTATCGGCCCCTTCTTCATATCCTTACCCAAAGTCCCCGTCATCAGCTCCCATTTATTACTAATATCTTTCGTCGACAGCGACATTTTCCTTCTCATGACTTTGCTTCTATGATCTCATCGTTATCAACATTTAACGGTCGTTAAGTCTCACAATAACGACAAAAATGAGTAGAAAATCTCTCACATCTAGGAATAAAATACAAAATTCTATCATGGACAAACCAAGATAAGAGGTCGTAACCCGACGGCCATTAGCTAAGAGCTTAGCCTGCTGTGCAATCACGACTCTTTAAAGCGATAAATCTCCAGTAAACGGCAATAAAACAAGAACGAGAAACAAGGAATGACATGTTTTCGACGCGTTCGGGTCGAAGACGGGCGATAAATAACAACGTACTCATTGGATGTGTCGTGAAGCGGTCAAGTAGTCTGGCCGATTGCTGTATCCATGGGATGAGGAGTGGGAGGGGAATCATCGCCCACGCGGTCCCGAGCATCGTCTCGGATGGGCCTGAAGCAGACGCGGTGGGCGTGAGGCATCCCACTCGGCCGACTGTTGACCCTTTTCCCTGCCGGGAGATGTAAGGAGACCACGCGGAAGGGATAGAGAGAAGGAGAGGGGGCATTAAGACGCGTGGCTACCACGTGGGCGGTGACCGCCTCCAACGCGGCACCCACTTGCCAAGTGGAGCTTTGCTGCCGGTGGAAATGAGGAGGACATAAAACACCCTCTGCCGTGACTCTTGACGGTGCGGGAGTGCTTCGGAAGAGTGGAGGGGGGAGGGGGGACACTGGAATAGTCGTCAAGGAAGCGTGTGATGCTCGATTGGTTTATTTACGCCGCTAGAAAAAGGGGGCGGGAGAAATGGTCATTTCGGAGAACATCTACATAGTGAAGGGGAGTTTGTTCTACTTGGATTCCATGCCTATTGATTTTAAAATACTAACGTTTAGCTTTGTTTCAGTTACTTAACGAACTCGTGGAATCATGGTATCAATGCTTACTTTACAATCAATAATATTGAATACCGTAGACGGTGATTGGAAGGGAAGCTCATTTCCATAGAATATGCATACATGTCCACCTACGGCCCTCAGTACTGTCACTATACCTTTATTTCTTTCTTTGTATTGAATATCCATTCGAACAAAGAAGACCACACTTTTTGTATTCATTCGGATTCTCCACAAACGACTCTCTGTCTTTCTTCGATTGAGGCTTCAATACACGGCCCAAGAAATATCTAAAAAGTTTATATAGGTATTTTACAGGATTGCCGAAGTATTTAAGAGCACAACCCAGGTAGAGAGGGTCATTTTGGTGAACATCGACATAGTGAAGGAGAAAAGATTTAAGTTTCTCCTGGTGAATAGTATTAATAAACTCTTCTCGGGCTCTGCACCAGGCGATTGGCTTCATGTTTGCCGACGTTTCGGAAAACGACTTGCTTTTCATTTTCAAGGCGTGTTACTCTGTCCGTGTCAGATTGTAAACAGTGATGTAAGAGTTTACAATCTGACACGGACAGAGTAACACGCCTTACTTACCCGGTGGAACACCCGAGAAACATCCAGAAATAAGGATCGTTCATAGACGACATATACTTAACGCGCAATAAGTCACGTTATAATGCGAATTTTACAAGAATAATTCCATTAAGAAAAGTTCTAATTCCAATCCAAATGTTGTAACAAATTGACGCCTAGCGTCTGATACAGTAATCTCAGTACAAAGCTGTTTTACTATTTAGGTAGTAAATATCCTCGCCCATGAATCCTTCAGTCTATGGCTACTGTGAATTCATATGCCCTCTCACGTCTTCATCCTATTCCAAGAGAAGAGTCGGTGGAATGAAATAATTTTTTTTATCTGGAGGCGTTTAGCTTTGTTTCAATGCCATGAGGAAACTCGTGGAGCCATGTAATCAATGCTCACTTCACAATTAATAATATTGAATATCGTAGTCGGTGATTGGAAGGAAAGCTTATTTCCATAGAATATGCATACATGTCCACTTGCGGCCCTCAGTAATGTCACTATACCTCTATTCCTTTCTCTGTATTGAAAATCCATTCCAACAAAGAAGACCACAATTTTCGTATTTTTTCGGTGTCTCCACAAACGAATCTCTTTCTTCGATTGAGGCTTCAATATGCGGGCCAGAAAATATCTAAAATGTTTATAGAGATATTTTACAGGATTGCCGAAGTATTTAAACTGATCAAACGGCAAAAACGTTCCATAGCTTAGTATAAAGTGCCATTTATGAAAGATTAACTTGCTAAGCGATTAAATCGCAACAATTATTCGTTGTAATTTACAATGAGTAAAAATAAAATAACTATTTCGATTTCAGTATAAATAATGATGAATAAATTATAAATAACTTATTAAGACGGGTAGAAGGAGGTGAATTTTAGGCCAGTAAATTCACTCCACTTTACCTCCTTAGGGTAGTTTGAGCGAGATAGTTCCCTTGTCAAAACAGAGACCATATTCGAATAATGCGTTTTAATTTCAGCAGCTGTAGGCAGCATAGATTAAATATTGCATCATTAATGGTGCAATTATGTTCTATTATATGACAGAAATTCTAAGTGATTACATTAAAATATGTCTTTAACTTGACTTATTTATTTCACGCGGTACGTTTAAAACTCCTACACAACGGAAGGTTTCTTGTGATCCCGAAGAAATTACTGCAGTGGCAATATGATTATAATTTTCAAAAATAGTTTACAAAACATAAAAACTATATACTGTTCATTTTCTGATGAGATGTAAGTGTAAGAGATTTCCCTAATTTTTAATAAGGTCTATATGGAGTACGTACACGTACCATTTCCCAGGTAAAAGGGCTGGTATTTTTTGTCAAAAACTCTCGGAAAGTAATGCGGTAAGGGGCTGATATTTTGGTATCACTGGAAGGATGAGATAGTTTTTGCTAAAATGAGACCAAATTTATCGATTTATTGGCGAAATGGTTCCAACTACCCTAAATGTGAACACCATTCTTACCGTACCAGGGATAGGACCAGAACTATGGCATACTCTAGTATTCTTAATATTCAACTTTCTACGACGTTTCGGTACTCCTTCATTCACTGATAAAATATGTACGGCATATTTGATGTTGGTAAAAGGATATTTCATTTCACATCATTTTGCAAAAAGTAAAATTGATTCTGTTCAAAGAAGATAGAACTAAAAACCAGGAAACGGTATGCGGATACATTCGTATGGAGCCAAGCTCTCTACGGATCGGAAGCAAGGACCATTGAAAAAGCTGACCCCAACATACCTACTGGAAGACTTTGAAATCTGGTGCTGGAGGAAGGTGCTGAAGATAAAATGGACGAATAAAGCGAGAAATGATGAAGTATACAGATGAGTAGAAGAGGAAAGGACTATATGGGACACCATACAGAAAAGAAGAACCAGATGAATTTGACCCACCCTGAGGCACAATGGGTTTGTGAAGAGCGTAATTAAAAGCAAAATTGAAGGAAAAGTCCCCAGAAGAATACCCAGGAATAAGTTCATGGACCAATAAAGAAAAAAGTACATAGGAAGAGATACCATGAGGTAAGGGAACAAGCACTAGATAGAGATGGATGGATGGATTTGTGAAGAGCGTAAGTAAAGGCAAAATAGAGGGAAAAGTACCCAGAGGAAGGTCCAGGAATAAGTTCATGGACCAATAAAGAAGAGAGTACATAGGAAGAGATACCAGGAGGTGAGGGAACTAGCACTAGATAGAGAAGGATATAGAGCTACAGTCAACCAATGTTAAGATTGATCGATCAATGAACATTGACTTGCACCTTCCTCTCTGTCAACGGCACATACTCACGGAGTTGAGAGTACCAGTGCAGCGAGTCTTCGATTCACGTCGTTTCGAATTACATCTGATTCCATGTTTCGTCCATGCTAGGCAAGGGTCGTCGGAAATGTTCTCCGGTTTAATATTAATGTAATGGAACATGTATGCGTATGTTCGCGCCTCTTGATTATTTATGCATATATTCCTATTCAAAAATAGCCATTTTAATCTGTTTCTTTAATGAATGAAGGCAATAAACACCAACTTAGAAATTAACGCCGGGATAAATAATGAAATTAAAATGGTCGCGAATATCAGGTTCCGTTTTAACCCTTAACTACTATCGTAGTTTTTGGCCACGTACACACTTTCGAATTGCTCGTATACAACAAACGTCACTCGCACTGTCTCAAGTTTTACCGGCTCGCCCCTCCCTCCCCCTAGGATTACATTGCAACCAAGGTTGCTGCGAGCCGCCGTTTTACCACTAGAGCAAAAATAATTACGTCGGGTCGAAAAAGACCCGACGATAGCAGTTGAGGGTCAAGTTGTTTTGGTTTGCGTCGCACTTCCTCAGGACGCATCTCTGACGTAAACCGCGGGATCAATTTACTCCATTCCAGTCTTTTGGGATGCATAATGTGAAGCGTATGCGCTGATATCTTCCAAAAGTAGCAAGAAAATTGGAACTCCGAAATAAGAGCTAAAAACTAAATTCATCTCTATCTAAAATAAACGTCCACCGATAAATGGCTGCAAACAGGGAACTCATTAGATACCAATAATCCTTTGATATACACGGTATACTCGCAGATATTTGTCACCTACGACTTTGTCATCACATGCAAGCACCATGGATACATCAGATACAATACGAGTAAAATTTAAGTGCTTCTTCCGAGTGCAGAGGGCGTTTCTCATCTGAAAACGATCATTTTACAATGGCAGACATTGCTGTTGTAATATTTGCCTATAAGTTTACGTGCCGTCTCGGTCTATTGCGATTTAGTGTAGTCCAGCAGACAACGAGATGGAACACACCTCCCTCAATTCCCACAAGGCAGCCAAGGACGTCCCGCTATGTCGTCCACACCACCTCAGAATGCCGGCGCCCCTCCGAGGGAAAACAAGGAGGCCATTGTACCCATAACCGACGAAAAGTGGAGAGACCTCGGTGGCAGATGGAATGCGGAATAATATAGAGATTACGCGCCCATTTTGACTGCCGCTAAGCCGCGCACCGGTAAAGCCCGGCCATATTTCTCTTATCCAAATCCTTTCTCCAACAGCCAAACTTCTTGAGGAAAGCCTCCTTATCCTCCCCCTTAAAGGATGAGTGAGTGAAGAAAGAGGATTTGGAGAGACCTCACAAGAGCGCGAGTGTGTTGAAGACAGCCGGCGCCGATTCTTCCACCTCGCTCGTCTCCTTCCTCTTTGAGTGTTTGCTCCTGCTTTAAAGATAACGCACGGTAGAGTGGCGATCCTTTACCGTTTTCAGACCGCATTCTTTTTATTTTATATTATTATTTTTTCACCCGACGTAGCGAAGACGGCAGAGAAAGGACACGAGGCGCTCTTCGCGCACGATCGCTCGGGGAAGGCTGGGGCTGAACTCCGGTCGGCAACAGATAAAGCGGGCTTCGCTTCGACAAAATGAACAAAAGGAAAGAAAATGAGAAAAAAGTGTTCGAGTTTTCCCTTATCGCTTGCGAGCCGTCTTCCTTTTCTTCTTTACGATTTTTTTTCTTTCCGATTGATTCATATGGTGGACGGTAGCGAAGGAAAAAAATGGGGGTGTCATCGATTTGCATAGAGGCCTTTCACTTTAATCGTCTCGTGTGGTGACATGACTCCATCATAAATAGTCCAGCGAGAGGAAAATAATAGAAATCCGAGATGAAGGAAGCTTTGAAAAGCCGGAGTGTGATGCATAAAATATTGCCAACTCACCAACCCCGATCAAAAGAAACCTTTCAATCAAACTTGAGGTTCTTTTTCGGTAAAAATTGTGAAAAACACCATATAGATATGAATAAAATGAAAATTATCCATCACGCTAAGTTTGCCTGGCCACTTATAGGTTCCAACTAACTCAAAAACAGAATGAAACATTTATTTATAGTACGTACATCTGTAACCATACATGTAGTTGGAGTGTACACAAATAAAAGTCTTCATAGAAATGAAAGTATTCGCGGGTAGATAAATTAAGTAATGTATTTCCCGACTTTGCCTTAAAATATTGTATACATCACTATCCCACTTTAATTAGATCATTTCTAAAGATTTTGTGGATAAATGAACTCAGGCCCTGATGGATTAATTAGAATGCGAAACTAATAAATCGAATGTGACAAGAAGCCGGTTGCGGTAGCCTCAAGGGTAGCCCTTCAGGTAGGGAAGTTGCGTTTGCCATTGAAATCATACATTACACAATATAACCTAAGTTGTTCAAAACCCTCAATTCCTCAAATAAATTGTGCAAGCAAAAGAATCAGCGAAAAGTGTCAAAAAAAGTGCCATTCATTAATCAAAAACCGTCCTGTAAAAAATAACTCAAATTTTCTTTTACGAGGAGAGAAAAAGCAAAACACTTCAATCATCATTTCGATGTACAACTATAGGTAGTCTTAACTATTAAATGTAACAAAGCGATCAAAATCGATAAAACACGCTGACGCGTAAACATGAAAAATGGGAAGAAACATGCTTTGCTTGCAGTAATAGTGTCATTGTTTAGCAAGAAATTGTGATGACCTTCAAAATGTCGCAAATCAAAATGGAAAAAGTTCTCCAAGCAATGCAGCATGAAGGTAGCTAAAATTCAAGTAAGTAAAAGAGGGAAACTGAATGCTGAAGACACACTGAGAGGAGAGAAATTAAAGTAAGTGCATCTCTTCAACTACAGGAAGCACAATAAGGAGAGAAGGAAGAAGTGCAATAGACGTCAAGCGGAGAATAGCCCACGCTAAGAAAGATTTCATGATGAAAAGACACGTTCAGTATTCAAAGAAGGTAGGACAACAAACGAGGACAAGTGGATACATACGGGAAAGCGTGGCATTCTAGGGATAGAAAGCACGGATCATTCGAAAAACAGACCAGAGAGACCAGAAATTTCCGAAATCTGGAGCTGGAGGAGAGTGTTGAAGATAAAAAGGGTGGACAAAATGAGAAATGGTGAAGTTTACAGTGGAGTGGAAGAAAATAGGACCATATAAAACACTATAAGAAAATAAGGCTGGATTGGACACATCCTGAGGCACAATGTGTTTTTAAAGAGGGTAACTGAAGGAAATTAAAGGGAAGAGTCCACAGCGGATTATACACTAATAAATAAATAGACCAACTAAAGAGGAAAGTACATAGGAAGAGCTATCGGGAAGTAAGGGAAATAGCCTTAGGTAGGGAACGATGAACGGCTGCAGTTAACCAATCTTAGAATTAAACGAGCAACAAAGATGAATTGTAAACCAAAGTCTTATACAGCACTTGCAGGAAGATACGGTTAATAACATTGACGTTGCAAATCAACCATGGTTTTGAAGGATCTGACACATTATATTCGCCGTTGGAAAAAATCTCATTAAAATTGTTTAATCAGCTTGAATAATATGGAAAATGATGATGTAAGTATACGCCTCTCTTGATACATTAAAATACATGATATCCATACTTTTTCAGTTCAATTAAATTCCTGACGCAAAAAATGACAGGAAGTTTTGGACCCCAATGTCACAAGAAAATGACTGAAATAGGAGCCATATTAAACATGAGCGGAAAATTCTTCCCGAAGTATCGTCTATCATTTAATCTAGGATCAATGTTGATTACACTGAAATTTTCAAACGGAGGCTATTCCTATCATCTATGTGACACAAGGGAGATGGCCTAAATTATCACTGGCTTCGTTTTTTGTTGATCACTTCGTCAATATCTACCGACACATTCCCTGTCTTTCGGCCGTTAAAGTCTCCCAAATCAGCGCGCGTTTAAGTCTCCGGTATTGTCAATAGATTGAATGCTATTCATCAACTTCACTTAACGATGTCAACAACAAACGGGGGCAAAAAGTGATAAAAATGCGACAGTATAGAGAAGATTGTATCTTTCAAAAAAAAAGGCGTCGGCAACAACTTATACCATGAAATCTATCAATAACCTACAAAGCTTTATATGCTTCCAGGCTATTGGGTTTTCATCCATGAGCTCACACTTAGTGGAATTACGCTATGCATTACGACGCGAGGAGGGGAGAAGAGTGTATATTCACTACATTTTGCTCCTCGGTATCGATACATGGGACTTAGGATACATTGAAATATGTAATAATATCGAGTATGCAGTACAACAACGGCGGCCGTTGATTGATTAACTCTTGAGGGGTCGAGTTTGACTCACAGCAGTGAGACAACCTAAATTTATCAGTGAAATGGCGATTCCTTACAGGCTGTCACGCGGTGAACATTTAAAGTTAAAAACTCTGTCCGTTGGATGGAGTGTTCTAATTAGGGCCATTTGGCACCTAAGATCAGGGAATTACAGCGAGCGATCGACACCGAGTATCTCTCTACTCCCTAACTTACTCTTACTCCCGTGGCCATCTATGCCCAAGCTAGGATATGGCCTCACCCACAAATGACCTCTATCTCGACAGCTTAATACACTCCCAGCCGATTGACATCTGATGTCACTCCATCTCACCATCCTCATCTCGGTCTTTCATGAGGTCTTCTTCCCTCTGGTCTTCTCAGGCCTACCTCCTTCAGTAGTGTACCCTGCTCACTTCTCATGATTTGGCTCGCCCATCTCATTCTTCTCATTTTAAAGCATGCCACAACGTCATGGTCCTTGTTAAAATATCTTATTTCCTTATTGTGCTTGATTCTCCAAATTTTTTTACCAAATCCCGTTTTCATTTGTGGGGCCAAAGACTTTTCATAGGATTTTGTTTTCAAAAACGATAAGTTTTCTTTCTTTCTTCTCATTCAATACCCATGTTTCTGCGCCATAGAGAACCACAGGGCGAATTACTGAGTGGCATAATCTTATTTTGATCTTGTGGGATATTATTTGTGAAGTTAGTATCTTGTTGCATGCGTAAGAACTTTTGCTGGCTAGTTTTATTCTACTGGATATCTCGGGTTCTTTGCTGTTTTTTATATTATTTGATATTATTACCTCTCTACCCTAACAAAAATTACGCGGAATAAACCAACCAATTCTAAGTTATAATTTGCTTCCCCAAGTTCGTACCGAGACTCACTATCCCCTGAGCTTGCCCTATCTCTCAGTATCCCCACAGTTAGGACCAAGATCAGACGCGTTGAATGGCGGTGGCATTTCCCTCAAGCTCGTTGCGCATATTTTCTTTTACTTCCTTTCGACGAGACAGTTTGCGCTCGGAATTTCGTCCAGCCCGAATCGCCTCAGCGTGGGACGGCGGACAGGAGGAGTATTCGAGGAGGGAGGAAGTGAAAACGGGCGTGGGAGGCAATACAGGACGTGAAATACAAAGCTCGTAAACTCAGCCGAATAGGGCGAGGTTGGATGTAACAACATTCAAACGTAAATTAACAGGAATGGCACTGCCCTCTCTTTATTTCCATATGATATATAACGTGCTGTATCACGTTGGAATTCCTAAAAAAAATAGATACTATGTACGTTAACGATAGCTTGAAAGGCAGTGTTATCTCCGAGCCAGTGATAACACAATTGTGTGAAATTCACCATTCACCTGCTAGTGATCGCGCAGTTGTGTGGTTAGGCCCTCAGCGCGAAATATAGGGATCTGGGTTTAACCTCCAGTCCATACGAATGATTTTTCCACTGTAATTCTACACAATTGAAAATTAGATATGAAATTACAAATAAATTTGATTTTAAATGGAAGAGTTCGTTATTAATGGGGATGAAAGATCTTTTCCATCTCACATAAATGCCAATTATGCCTGAAAATACGTCTCATACTAATTCTCCCGTGGGGGATATAACGGCAAAGACATATTAAAACCATTCCAACTTAGTTTTTGAGTTATTGGAAAATAACTGCATTTAGTCAAAAGGAGTCGTTTCTAATTTAAATGGCGCTACAGGATCTTAAAGCAGGAAAGAAGAGACTATTGTAAAATAGAATCTTTCTTTGCTGACTAATCAGCATGTTTTGCGCCTCAATTTTAATCTCTTAAATTAGTTAAGCATTTGCATTTAAATTGGGACAGAAAAGTACCCAGAAAAGTTATTAAAGAATTATTAAAGGTAAAGAATTATTCAAGATACAGAAAATTGCGAATTATTCATGCATGGATCAAATACATGGGTTTGACGGAGATGAAGTGGAATAAACTGTTAGTCGAGAAAATGAGGCTCTTGAAAAGTAAAGCGGGAAAGAGAATAATGCCAAAAGAAAGGAATAAAATATGAGCTGTGTAATCGTAATTAGTAGCTAAAGTTATGAGGTAGAAGAAAATGGAATAGGATGGCTGGGGCACCTGTGAAGAACAAAAGATATTAGAATCCCCCAACTAACGGAAATGAGAGAAAAAGTGGTAAGTAACCCATAAAAGACCACATAAACGATCGATAAATGATAAGAGTGAAGACTAATATCGGTTTATACTAGCCAAAGGTCAAATGACCCATCTGGTACTAAAACTGTCATGTAGGTCTTATTTTCACAATATGGTCTTCGGCTCAAAAAAATAAAAGTCAAGAAATACGCATGGACTGGAACAAATCAATCGAAAGTAAAGGATTGTAAAAAGTGAAGAGTGGTCAAAATGACCCCTCCGGTACTTCTAGTGCTAACGTAGTGAGCGTCTTTCTTGCCGCCGTAAGCGCTAACCAACGTGTAGTGGCTCTCAACTCTGCCACTAGACAGTAGTCAGTGCACTGACTTGAATGAAGAATTGAGAGAAATTACACAGTAGTCAGTGCTGGTAGCGCGAATACAAACCAGAAACAATGAAAGATAATAATCAGAAATGCCATCAAAACAGCACAGAAAAGGGTGATACTTTGATGCACAGGCGAAGAAGAGTGTAATTTGCATTCAAAACCAATTTGGAAGCCTTAAAACGCCATATCAATGGAGGAATCCTTATTTTGTTCGCTCGCGTTTGCTCAATGTGATCCGAAGTAAGGGCTGCGCTGAGTGACGATTGTGTAGTACGAAGCGTGAAGGGACGCTACGTCGGTACGATGGATAGTTGTCTCGACCGGGCATATCAGAAGGGTGACATTCTAAGGCGAAATGTATGTAAAGAGTGGATGGAATGAAAGAAAACTGGATAAGTATGGTTGATTCCTAGGTCCACACATGGTGGAAGAGAAGTGGCTGTGGATATAATAGTTAAGATGTGTCAACATTAAAAACAATACGTTTCTATATCTAAATCTATATACTACCCTGTGAGCTGTCGCATGGGCGTGTGGCAGGGGGTGTTAGGACACCAGCTGGGCAAAGTTTTTGGAGGTGAAATGGTGACGTGTATTATGGAAGTGTATTTAGTGGAGCTCAGTTGTTATTGTGGTCGCTTAATTTGCGTGAAAGGAACGAGTTTTTGTTTCTATCCGTTCGGTAATGTATATTCTTTATTTTATCGCTCCTGTTAGACCTAGAGATGTAGTGAGGCGTTATGACAATATTCTCTTTTTCGCTCATTTTCTTCTGAACATGTTAACTACGAGGTGGAGCAGAGTACTTGCTATAACTCACTCAGTGAGGGCGGTGCTTCCTTTACCATCGCCTTCATCCACCCACTCCTTTTAGCCTCTTTGCAATGCATTGTGGGGCGGCAGGAGGCACAAGTGAATCGGGGGAATCAAAAGGAATAGCGGGGGCGGAGGTAGAGGCAGTCGGGGAGGGGTTGTTGCTGGAGAGGGGCGGGTGGGTGTGTGGAAGGTGGAGGCCAATTATAGAGGAATGCGACTCCCTATAAGACGTGCTTAAGGCGGGTGCGTTCCCCTAGCGCGAACGAGATTCTCTGAAGAAACTTTTGCGCGTGTACAGTTCGTTTCCCACGAGAACCGTTGAGCCGGCGCTGTTCAACAATGGTGACCTCCGCCCCTCCCCTCCTCCCCCACTCCTCCTCATAATAATCGCCACTATACCATTTTTATGACAAAAAAATGCTTGCATGTGGAAGAGTGGACGACAAGACCGAGCTACGAGGGGAAGTGAAAGAATAAATGGCGAGAGTATTGCAAATTGAAAATTTAGCCAACTCCAGCTGACGTTGAGACGATCCTCACTACGCAAGGAATAAATTTGGATTAAAACTCTGAAAATGAGTAAAACGACGGCTTATTGTAGATATTAAATAATTTTATGATATGATTCAGGTTTCCGCAAGTTTTTTATAGAACCTGAATTTCCTCCTTCCGGGCATTTCATTAGTTGTTTCCAATTTCTGATCAATTTTTCGCCGGCCAATCTCGTATTTCTTCAAATCAGAAGCTTCAAGGAATTTGAAGGAGCTTTAAGATTCCGCTTCCAAAAGATGGGAGACCCATTTTCTTGCAATTAAAAACTAATAAGCTATAATCAGTATTGGTGTAATTAATCACCTCGTTAAAGCTAATCTTAAAATAGATGACTCTGAGCAAAATTTGCTAAAATAAGAAATATCAAATTAGTTTTGAAAACGCTTTATCTCACGTAACAACGGAAAGATAATTTTATGATAATCGTTATTAAAAAGCTTGTGGTCCACGGTTGATAGACCAGCAAGTTTTAACCTTAGTGATGAAAAAATTTGAGGCGAAAGGATAAACAAGTAGAAGAGGATATTCTGCGAAGATACAACCCGAGTGCTTCAATGACTACGTTTTTAAAGTAACATGGAGGGAGAACATGCGCTGAGAAGTTAGGAATTGAGCCTTGAGACCTATCATCCACTAAAATAGTTTTCATAAATCAATGAATTGAAATTTATTCGTACTTTAGTATAATTATAATCAATGGAACCGACTTGCAAACCCTACGCATTCCTGGAATATTTCGTTGGTCTTCCACTGGGATGTCAAGAGGTCTGAAGTAGATAATGACATAAAACAATTGAGATATTAACTTTTATGCATGGGATTCAAGGCTAAATTGGCTACAAAAGTTTGTTAGGAGTCATGACTTTGTTTAAAATGGATTTTTTATGCCATATTACGAGATCGGAAAAAAATCGAGTAGAGAACGCTCAGTACTTCTTGCAATGGCAATTTTCTTTATTACTTGAAATAATTAATACTAAACTTACGAATTACTTGCCCATCATTACTCCGTTTATTAGTTAAAGGCTGAAAAAAGTTTGAATGACGCAACTTTTTGTGGAATACACCATCTTAATTGAGGAATTTGTCGCTGGCAACGTTTGTTCTTTACCTAGAAAGGATAACTTAAGCCTTGGAAGCCCAAAATAATTGACAGTAAAGTTGTAAACATATCTCATTGATTTCCATCTTGATAGTGCAAGGGAAGTCTTAAAGGAGATCGAGGAATTGGTAGGAAAAGAAAAGGAAAATTCCCATTGGTTACGACTTTTTATGACTGTCTTTCGAATTTGAAAATCTGACTTTTTTCATTATGAGATGGAGAGGTCTACGTTACAAGAGCACCTCAGTCGTGATCGTACCTGTGTTGAAAAATATTCTGAGCGTCTCTTTCAAAGGAGAGCAAATTTTAGGCAAAACACCGGTGATGGTGGAGCGAGTTGATACGTTAAGTGTCTTAATAATAATTTTTAACCGGGAGAAGAATTTTAAAGGTCCATTCCGTTATTATGAACGTCCCCCTCCTCGTCCACCACGATACAGTAAATTCCATTTAAGTATGAGCTATGCACATTCCTTTGCCCAGAAATTCCTTGTTCACTCATGTGTTTACGTGAGAGAGGCCAGGAGTATCCTGAAAACCATTATTTTTCACATTAAGTCCGGCAAACTGTTCCGCTCTTAAATACAATTCACTTAAAAACAGTTAAAAAGAGGGAGATGGTGTGAGCCTTGTTTCCCATGTGATCCCCGGCGAGAACGCAATCGGAACGTACGCTAACTTGGAAAAACCCCGGCAATTTCCATTTCAGCGACGTGAGTCCCTCTCCTGCGGACTAACTGTTCCTCCAAGGAGAACAGCTACAACACTGTGCATACGCGACGCCATAATTGCATGCTTAAATGTCTGCGCTCTTTGAAGCATGGATTGTTCGCCGGAGCGCTCGATGTTCCTCACTTGTTAATTTAGCATCACGGCGACATTTTTTCCCCCGCTTCCCCCTCCCCGGACGGTGGCGCTTCCCTCGGCTAACGAGTGGAGGCGCTCGAAATACACCCACTTGCGTTTCTCGTAATGAATACAGCACCTCCGCCATTCGCCTGTTACGCCACGGTGATTCGCTCTAAGTTTATCCTCCATACATTTTTGCCACTGTGAGTGTATGCATATTTAAATTCCATCGTTTCCATCATATTCCATTACCACTCGATGACCTGTAGCGCAAATTTACTCAAAACGATAATATTTCGCTGCAGTTTAGCATCGATAACACGTGTACTTAATACGACACGTGTATGGCATTGCGGTACATGGGCCGCGGTGATTTGACAAAGACAAATGTAAAAAATGGAAAAAAAACAAGACGTTAGCGTGAAAGTCATGCGCCCCTTCAAACGCTGAGACGACATTTAATTGAAAGGATTCGGATGTCATTGAGCGTAAGCGTTTAATTGGAACTTGTGTGCGAACTCTAATTGAAGCCCGTTCGAAAATATGCTTCGTTTTTCCTTCCTCATCCTCTCCTTTAATTAACGTCGGTGAGACTCCATTTCCTTTTATTTTGCCCGCCTGCTTTGTCCCTCGACGATGAAGGAAGGACAAGAGGCAGAATCATAGAGCGACAGAGTGCAAGTCGGCTCCGATCCAACGTCCCGAAGGCGAATAAACAAAAGGCTTTTCCTGCAGAAGATCGCCAACGCGTCCCCAGTTTTCCCTTTCACCTGTACGACAGTCATTCTCTTCGCTGTCACCTGATATAGATATACATGCGTCATGCAAGGAGCAATATTTCATCATTGGAAACTACTGACGATTTTGTTGGTAAAATTACTTGCGGGGAAAATTTTAATGGTTCACCCTGATTAAATTAAGACTTTTTTTCCGTGGTCGAGCTTCAATGTTCCGGAAATACGCATGCAATTCGTTTTGCTTTTGTTGTTCGTTCGAAAAAAAAACGAAATTGAAAAATTGAAATTCTGGCCGATTGTTTCGAAAAAAAAGTCCTTGCGAAAATCCTTGGACCCGAGATAAAGCAGCGTTGAATAAACCATAGTTTTTGAATTTTTTTGGCATAGCACTTGCAAATTTGTGCTGAGGGTAGATTTTGGATTCGTAACTAATTATTGACCATTTGAACAGTTAAGATCCGTTCAGATTTCTCTCTTCACTTATTAAATACATTGTTTGTATATTCGATTAATATGACAAATCAACAATCGCCAGTGCATAATTTCTAACTCTTGTGTGGATGTTTACAAATGAACTACACGGCAAAGTCTATGCAATTCTGGAATCGGTCGCGGCAGTGGAAGCCGTTCGCTCTTAAATAGACCGACTGTGGCGGCCGTCTAAAGAGGCCGAATACTTGTAAGCCAATCAATTCTGCTTTGAGGGACAACTTCAAACAGAAAAAAATTATCCTCTCGTGAAGCAAACATCTACTTCGAAATGAGATGAACAAGCGAGATGAGGTCTCTTACCATTTTCCCAATACTTTCATTTACTTTCTCTAAATCTAATGTCCTTCTATGAGTAACTGATGGCACATTTGTCATAGAAACTTAGTGGAGCTTATTATTCCAATCGGAATGAGGTAAGAGGTGTACGTCATGAAGATATTTATGGAATACAATGGTTTGGTGAAGGAATATGTCCGTATGATCATCAGCACTTCACAATGAGATCAAGGGTTGAACTACTAAGAGCTATCTCTAAACTCTCTAAGCAAAACTACCCTAGTACGTTAAGGTTCGTAAGATATTCAAAACTTTGTCGAAAATCGACAGAGGAGAAAATGCGGAAAACCAGAAGTTGAAGTAGGAGAATAGGAATTCTGCTGAGCACTACAGGAGGCACAAAGCATGAAATTTTGAGTAACACATGAAATACAAAGAACTTGAGCAATACATGAAGTAAAAAAATGGTAGTTCTGTTAAGAGAGTGTAGAGAAGGCTCTTCGACGGGGCTCTCAAAGATACATCCGGCCATTAGGTCTGCACCCACAACACACATCAGCATAGCTGAAATAAAGGTCACAGAACTCTGTACAATAATGGCGTACTTTCATAAAAAAGGAATGCTTGGGAGATGAAATTTTGAGAAGCAAGTAAATCGATGCGTCATCTATTGACTGATGCAGGTGTCAAACAACGCTTGAAATGAAAGGTTAAATGTATTGATTTCCAACCCAACTCCCTTTCCTCAACGTCTCCGGGAGATAAAGCGGGAGGGGTATCTCTGGGCTGAGTGTGGAGGGGGAGAAATGGAAGTGACTAAGGTAAGGCACTGGATCCGGGGAAATATTTTTTTTTGCTCAAAATGAAAGAAGATAGAGAGAGGTAGGTCGGGGCGGGGGCGGGGTAACAAAGGGAGTGAGGGTTCGGGGAGATGGCTGGTGACGGGATGAGTGGTTCTCAAATAAGAAGTTGTAGATAAAGTTCGGGGTTTTTATTGCATGCCATTTGGAAGAGGATGCGTTCACTTGATGGGCGTTAGCTACCGGGAGGGTTGTTACAATGCATAGATTACGTGAAATATTCAGATCAAATGAGTTTCAGTTCCGCACAGTGGATGTAATTTAGATCCCAAGCCATAATTCTAGAATTGTTAGAAGCCACAAAATAAGAGATATTCACTGCCGAACAGACGGATTTCAAAATTACTTCTTTCCAAGCGGTGCCAAGGGCTTCTTTCGTCGGCCCCGGTGGCGGTGGGATAAAGTCCTCGCCTGCTAACCCGAGGGTCGTGGGTTCGAGTCCCGCCTGGGTCGAATATTATCTGCTCTGGATATGGGTGTTTGTGTTTAGTCGGTTGATACTGTTATTCACCCGACGTAAATGTCCCGTTGCGCTGTATTCGGGATAGTGAAGGTAAATAGATAATTAAAATTAACATACGTATTTATGATAAACATGGTGTGACTCCAACTTACGTAGTTTGAGCGAGATATTTTCGTGGGAAAAATGAGGACCATAGTATTTTAATTATTCGTTTCTATTTCAGCAGGTGTAGTAGGCATGCATAAGATAGTGTATCTTAGAATTATTTGGGTTCTTCCCGCGTTGCAGCATTTTAGTGGACGACCATTTCGCCGGCAATCCATCCGACAATATCGGGGCCGAATGTTTAGGAGATTTTTTAGGCCGCTACGTAAAGGGCTATAGAGCGGACGGGAAAATCTCCGGAACATTCAGACCTGATGATGCCGACTGGTATGCCGTCGAAATGGTCGTCCACTAATATGCTGCAACACGGGAATAACTCGAAAAATTCTAAATTACAAGAAAACCGCGGAAGCCATCGTAACAAGTAATATTGAACTATTAATGGTGCAAAAAACATACAATTATATAACCAAAGTTGTAAGAATTAAGAAAAATATCAATATCAGTCATTAAATTACCTCATATTAGCATGCGGTATGTTTAAAACTCCTTCAAAGCGTAAGTTTTATTGCATTTATGAAAAAATTACAGCGCTGACAATCTGATGTCTTACCTATACTGTGGGTGGAGTAAACATAAAATCTTCAGATACAGTAAAATATCTAGGGATTACTTTAACTTCTGATATATCGTGGGGATTACACATACAAAGCATATGCGGTTCAGCATTAAAAAACTAGGTTTTGTTAAACGTAAAATAGGAAGGTCCTCGGATGAAAAAGTCGAAGAGAGAGGCTACTTAGCTCTGGTTAGGCCACACCTCGAATACGCCACGAGCATTTGGGACCCTAAACAGAAAGATTTAAACAAATAAATAAATAAAATGCAGAGGAAAGCAGTGCGCTTCGTTAAAACTGCAACGAGCGTAAATAGAGTATTTCACAACATTTAGAGCTATTAAGGTGGGAGCCCCGAGACTCGGAGGCCACACGCTAGGCTAAGGTTACTTGAGAAATTTATAACTGATATTTTTTAGAGCGATATATACATAGATAATATTTAAAGATAAGATATAAAGTTAGAGAACATAGATAATATTATCATGACTCCTCACTACATCTCTAAGTCTGACAGATACGATAAAATAAGAGAGATATCTGCCGAACAGATAGGTACAAAAACTCGTTCTTTCCGCGATCAATAAGCGACCACAATAACAACAGAGCTCCACTAAATACACTCCTATAATACATGTTGGCATTTCATCTCCCAACAACTTACATCTTTACACGGCTGGGTGACCTACCACCCCCTGCCACACGCTCATGTGGCGTCTCGCAGGGTATTCAACTACATCTACGTAATACCCTGCGAGCCACCACGAGGGTGTGTGTCAGGGGGTGAAGATCACCAGACATGCACTATTGCCATTCAAGTAGGATATTTAAGGAAGGCATGCTAGAGAACAGGGTCACATGCAGCTAGGTGGTTAGTATCTACATTATAAGAAAGGGATAATTGGTTGTTATTACATGCATCATGCACTACAGACTACTCTAACTCTATTTCACCTACCTATCCCTTTGCTACTCTGCCTATTGTTCTCTCTTATAGTACGCGGGAAAAATGACATTTTTAAATCTATCAGTACGACCATCTATCTCTCTAATTTTGTTAATATGATCAAACCTAGCATAATACGCAGGGGTTCTCAATATATATCTAACGTCATCTGTGAACAAATCGGTTTCGAATTTACTGAATAGGTTTAACCTAAATTTTAACCTGCGTTCTGATAGTAATTCCCATCCTAGTTCTTCTATAACATTCGTAACACTTATCAATTATCGTAACGGCCTTTAACAATTATGCAGATGTAGATGATTTATTTAAAAAAATAGAAGAGAAAACATACAGACTGCGCACTGATATTTTTTGACGAAAAACAGTTGTTATAAACTCCTCATTATTTCAACAAGGTCTCTCTGGAGTGCATTCGCGTACTTTTTCCCACGTAAGAGGGCTGGTATTATTCGTCATAAATCTCGGAAAGTTGTTCGGTACAGGGATGATATTTAGGTGTCTTCGGAAGGTTGAGATAATTTATTCAAAATGGGCTGTTATTTTTGTATTTCTGGAATGGTAAGATATTTTAATTTAAAATGAGACAATATTGACTGTTAGGTGAAATGTCATTTCGCTCAAACCATTTTAAGATACTGCGTCAATGAACAATTCACCTGTGTCCTCTTTCTCCCTATTTTCTCCATTCCCTTTCATGGCTGGTGTCCTTACATCTCCCCTCGCCCCCTTTGGCGGCGTGCATGCATAATTCCCTCCGATGCCCCTTGGAATATCGAGGGTATTTTGCAGATTCAGATAATATACAGGGAAGCGTGACAAGATTTAGAAATATATGTTTTAATACGCCTATCAGCTTTAATGTTATTTCAGAGATTGGCATGGAAATCGCCATCACAGAGTAAAATCACGAAAAGGAGTTAATGAGTCCTACGAGTTAATTTGCGGCTAATAACTTCTATTAGGGAATGAAGAACATATTTGAAAATCCATGTCATTATAGTAGTCGAGGTATCACGCATTCAAGTAGAAAAACTGCAGAACGGACAGATATTTACGAAGTAATTTTTCTTCCCGCAAAATCAAGGACCACTATAACTTGTACCAAAGTTGCGCAAAGAGTAAATGCCACACCTGCATCATCTCTCAGAAATTAAAACAAGTTATTGCTGCAAAACAACAATGATGAATCACTGTATTCTACACCAAACCAGGGTCAAGCCTGCATTTAAGGTAGTACGAGCGAGATACTTCCCTAATCATAATAGACACCATATTTGGATTATACGTTTTAATTTCAGCTGCTGTGAGACACACGAACTAAACATTAAATTATTTATGGTGACATAATATAGGTTTACATGGCAGAAATTTTAAGTAATCAAATGAAAATATCTAAATAAGCCTTTAACTTGACTCATTTTGTTCACGCGGTACATTTGAAACTCCATCAACATGGAAGGTTTATTGTGATCCCGAAGAATTTACTGCGGTGACAATATGATTAATTTTCAAAAATAGTTGAGAAAACACACAAACTACACACTGTTGATTTATTGACGAGATATGAGTGTAGGGAATGCCTCATTTTTAATATAAGGTCTCTTTGGAGTGCATACACGTACAAATTCCCTTGTAAAAGAGCTGGTATTTTCTGGAAAATATCTCGGAACGTAATGTGATAAGGGGTTGAATTTTTAGTGTCAATGGAAGGGTGATATATTTTTCTTTAACCCTTTGAGTGCGGCGTGACGTGAAATCACGTCATGGTTTTTATGAGCTGGTGCTGATGACGTTATATCACGTCAAGGGTACCGTGAGTGTTCCAGCTATAACTAAGAAACTTTCAATAGGCCCCATGATGAAAGCTGGAACACTCGCGGTACCCATGACGTGATATGACGTCTTCAGCACCAGCGTAAAGACAACCATGACGTGATAACACGTCATGCCGCACTCAAAGGGTAAAATGAGACAAAATTCATTGAATTCTAGGTAAAATGATATTTTGCTCAAGCTACCTTATCGGTGAATTTAACTTAGAAGATGTCTGTGCACATTTTTGATAAAAAGAAGGCCGCTCAAATACAGAAAGTTTGCTACAAAAATATACTGGAAAAATATCAATACATAACGATACTTCTCTTCATGAAGTCACCAGTTACTGGCATAAAAGATGGAATATATGCCCCGAAATCCAATGCTTTACAATGAATAGTCAAGTAATGTGAATGTAAGTGAAATGCCAAGTAGCTCCATTAGGGTTCATGGGATTTGAGTAATTGGAGGAATATATGATTCAACAATGGAGCTCAGAGGTATTGTGGAGTTGACGTCCAAAACAAGGGTAATAGCATTTTCATATAGCGATGCGGTATGCACGGAGGGGAATGAGAAAGGGTGGGCTCAAGTAACTAGCGTAGCCTTCTCGTCATAAGTGCACAGTAAGGAACGGAAACGAAAGAAATCCAAAGAGCTTTCATGACCCAGGAATAATGATGCTTTTCAAAATAAGCGAATCCACCAGTTTCTTTGGTGGGAGAGAATTTCGCAAAGATAAAATTTGCAGGGCGCATGAGCATGGAAAAGTGATTTTTGCGACTGTTTGACTGGGGTAACGTAGCGGTGCCTTCTCTTCTCCAGTGAAACACTAATGAGTTCGGCGGAGGAGACTTGAAAGACGACATAGGGAACAAGAGAATGAGGCATAAGGTGAATGTAACAAAGGCGAACCTTTGAACTGGGTAAAAAAATGAGCACTATACTCTTTTCTATACCGGCGGCGTCCAAGGCAGGATCAACAAGACAAGGAGCAACATTACTGCCGTTTTTAGGTAAAGGATTCAAATCCCCATGTTTGTGGAGATTATCCAGTGAAATCACGATTGATGTGACTCAAACTTCAACTGTAGTACTCCGTCTAATGGAACGTTTAAATTTTGGCATTTCACGTTAAATTGGGCCGACGGCAACTCCTAGATCTAGCTTGATTCGATATATCCCTAGCTCTATCGATATGGATCTTTGCAACCATTGCTATCGCAATGTGACCATTTACGCGCTTAGTTTACTGTCATAGCACATCAAATAGGAAGTCTGCGAATAAGCGGCGAAAATCGTCACTTTGAAAATGAATGCACTGCGAAATCAATATGAATTTGAAAAACTTATGCTATGCTTACGGAGGATACAAAAAAGTAAGCAAATTAATGGCAGATTTGTTCACATTTTTAAAACTTGTATTGTAGGAAAAATGCAATTGATATTTGACGACCTTGTTCCTCTCCAGCCTTACTCCATTGGCCGAATGATACGTTTGTGAGTTCTTTTTCATCCATTTAAACTTTCCATGATGGTAAAAATTAACACAGTTCAACTACCCAGATGACAAGGTAGGCAAGACCTACAGCGATTTGTACGAAAACTCACTACCTGAGAGAGAAAGAGTGGTCTTACTTTGCTCTAGCGAGACCTGAAGTGCAGCGCGCCGGAAGCATTCGCGACCTAGCAGAGAGAGATATGGTCGGTCAAACAATAAAAACACAAAGGGGAGGCGTATTTGTCGGTTTAACCTGCAAGGAACGTACTGCAGAAAGAATGATTAAACAAAGTGGCAGGAAAATCTCATAGGGAGAGACAATCTCAAAGTAAAATTGGTACGGAGGATTCCGCGGTCATTCAATGACCGTATTCTCTTCGGGTTTTTGCCGCTTCGATCCATTTTGGGGGACAACAGTTTCGCCTGCCTTCCAGCTGGCTTCGTCAGGTCCTGAATGAAATGCAGATCATTTCCTTTACGGTATTAGTCAGGCGCGCGCTCATTGGCCGGACGGAGCGGATAGCCGTCTTCTCTATTAAAGTTCTCTGTGTTCTTCGCTATTACGATAGCTTCCCTTATTACCCGAAGGAAACACTTATTTTCTCTGGCGATGATCTTACACCCGTTAAAATTAATTACGTGACCAGGTTCCGAAAATGCGTGCTCTGCGACTGCGGAAAGGCAAAAATTTATTCTTTTCGGTTGCTCTTAGATGTTCTTCCAACCTGCATTTCAGGGATCTAGATGTTTGCCCTATGTATGATTTGCCAAAGCTGCATGTTATTTCGTACACTTCTTCGTAAATATCCGATGGGAGACGATCTTTTTCATTTCGAAGGAGGTCAGAGGTCTTCTTGTCGATTCAGAATCTGGTACAGACGTCGCGCTGGGCGAGAACTCTTGCTATTTTTTGCGAAGTCCCGGCTACGTAAGGTAAAATAGCGTAGGCCTTAGCCTCCTGTTTTTTATCCATGGAAGTATGCATGGCAGCGTCACGTTTACCGTTTTCATCGCGTGATATGTTTTTTTTTAAATTTGGAATGATTTTTCGGCTATAGCCATTCATTTGCAGCGTTGTCAGGAGGTGGTGTTTTTCTCTCGTGAGTGAATCTGCGTCAGAGATGGAATGTGCTCTGTGGAAAAGAGTGGGAATAACTGATGCTTTTTGGCCAGGATGATGGTGGGATTTGGCATGAAATATCGGTCGGAATGGGTTATCTTCCGATAAACTGAATGCCCTAAACTGCCATCCGCCTTCTTTGATACAAGAACATCCAAGAAAGGAAGTTTGTTGTTTTCTTCCAATTCCATTGTAAATTGAATGGATGTATTCTGGCTGTTTAGGTGCAGAAGGAAGTTTCGCAGTTCCTCAATCCCATGAGGCCGTATAACGAAGTGTCATCGACGTATCGATCGAACAGTTTTGGCTTCTTGTCGTAAGTATCTAGAGCTTCCCTTTCAAATTCCTCCATGTAAAGGTCTGCAAAGACTGGGGACAGGGGGGAACCCATTGCCGCTCCTTCACACTGCTCGTATAATTTCCCATTCCACGAAAAGTAACAGTTCTTGAGGCAAAATTCCACCATTTTCGTAAAATCTTTTGAGAGACCTTTTTCCGTTAGCGCCTTTGTAATTTGGATGGAATCTTCAATAGGAATTTTAGTGAATAAAGACACTACGTCAAAACTGACGAGTAGATCTTCTTTTTCAACTGTGGCCTTCTTTATAATTTCAATGAAATGGGAGGAGTTCTTCACATATGTCACAGTTAGGCCTGAGAATGGCCGCAGGCTCTGGGCTAGATATCTCGCTAGCTTATATGTTGGGGAATCAATGGCACTATATATGAACGTCTGAGAAAGTTAGTATTAGTCGAAGAGCTTAAGCGTTAGGGCCATCATTTCTCTTAATACATGTAATGCAAAACTTTTTCTGGAAATTTTTACTAATTGAATTAACTACTTGGCTAGGCTTGAGGGCGTAACAGTTAATTTCAATAATATAGTTAGCGCAGTAATTTCTTCAGATTTTCGAAAAAAAACTTCCATTGTGAAGGTGTTTGAAACGTATCGCCCAAAAAAATTAGTCA
The DNA here is from genome assembly GCA_963169105.1 of Ceriagrion tenellum. Taxonomy (NCBI): domain Eukaryota; kingdom Metazoa; phylum Arthropoda; class Insecta; order Odonata; family Coenagrionidae; genus Ceriagrion; species Ceriagrion tenellum. The sequence continues at coordinate 26,171,776 of OY720634.1, read as the reverse complement.
AATTAAAAACACATGTTGCTATTTTTATTTACTTAATTAGAGTTTCAGTAACATGAAAGTATATTATTGCATCACTAATAATGCAATATTTAATTCATGCTCTCTGCAGCTGTTGAAATTAAAGCATATTACGAATATGATTTTCATTATAACAAGGGGACTATCTCGCTCGAACGACCTAATATTTGACAAGGACTAAATTGTCATTGTCAAGTCATTAGAATGCAACGTTTGGAACGCGTGCCCAGGGTTCTCCGCCCCTTCTCTGAGAGAATGGAACTAGTACTGCTTTCTCGTCGAGACGGGATATTACCTTACCCTCACCCCTCAATATAAAACCAAAAATAATCAAGGGATGTCATGTGTCAGACACACATAAATGTTGGATAAACATTTTTTCCGTCAACTTCGCCCAACATAAGAAAGAGCTAGACTCGATACAGTCAAAATTTTTAACTGTTCATTCTTTTCCTCTCACAGTTCTCTTCCGACTCATTTTTTCGCATAAAATTCGTCTCAATATTTCCTAAATTTTGACTCTCACTTTTTATGAGCGATGTACCAGCCCCCTTCCAATATATAAACCCTTGAGTTGGCGGACATGCTAATGTCCAAATTAGCTATAGAGAAAATACCAAGAGACGCATATACGCAATACAATGATACTGATATAGAACAATAAAACTTTAGCGTACAGGAGCCTTCAAGAAGTATTTCGACCGCAGATTTGAAACTAGCGCTACCTAAAATGTGGTAGGAGGGATATATAGTCATAGCAGAATTTGGTGGCACCCTACAGCGGAGAAACCGGGGTCATTGAGGGTTGGTCTATAATGTAGATGAGCAGACACAAGGATCAGAGAGGTCCCTTATTGACATTTTGAGGGCTCATCAATCCCTTGGTCTTGGTCAATAAGGTTTGAGGAGCGAGCACTCGCAATGCTGGCCGATGTTAGAATCTGAAGCCAGCCCGTTATCTTACTTGACCCTCATTTTCTAGTGGCGCTTGTGGGTTAACGCACTGATTTGCAATTTTAACAAGTTTTAACTTAATGAAAATTAGCATGCACTTACCTTTTTTATGTGCATTTTCCTTTAGTTTATTATTTATTCATTTATATGAACTACTATCTGCATTCCCGCTGATTACTAAGGTAAAATCTAGTAGTATTCATAGCACTAAGTAACCAATGTATATTTGATAAGTTACTTCGCCTTATTTCTCTATCAGATGATTGATATTCTTGGTTTACACCCACTAATTCGTCCATTCCGTCATGCTACCCATAGAAAAGTAAGGTTAGACAATATGGTTGCTTTTTCGGTTGTCGGGATACAGGTTGTCAGGATGTCTTGACGTAGTGTCCTTTCCATGCACTTCAATGGTCCCGGTTCTCTTAGATGCTTTTCTCTCCCTTCTTGTCATGGTCCTCACAGGTGACTGTCACCCCGTTTTTATTCACCCATACTTGATGATTCTGGAGATCCACGAGAACATTTGACAAGGTGGAATGGATGCCAAAATCATGCACGATTCGAAGGTTCATTGTGTCTGATCAGGAGTCGAGATATAAATCAGCGCACTCAGGGCAAGCGAGGAGCGGAATAGGATTTGGAAGGAGACTGTCTCGATTTCCCCTCCCAATGGTAAGGAATTTAATCCAAATGAACTTGAGCGTTTAATTACTTCCGCAAAACACCGAATTAAGTCATATTTTACATAGAGAGTTCACTACACTAGAACGTCCCATAATATTACCGGCAATATCCTCAGTGTCTTCTTATCATGTATACTTCAGGAAATTTCGCGTTTCAATCGTCATCGATAAGTTAGTTAACTCAATGGTAGTCCGTCTTTAAGTATACGCCAATATGCGAGAAAGAGGAAGAGGTATGGTCCAATTTAATCTTAAACTGTCTTACATATGGAGGAAGTGGGAGGGTAAAACGCATAAAAAATCGTCTCACTTAGTTAGCTCCTAACTAACCAATCTCTTGCACAATGTCTTAGCCTTGCCTATGCTTGAATTCGTTCTCTTAAATACGACTGTGTCAGCCTGACACACGATGATTTTGATTCCCTCCCAATCCCATCAATGGGCCTTTTTACTTTTATACCTTTGACTTCTTTCGCTATTTTATATCACCCAGCGGCCAGTATCTCCTCACAGAGTCGGACGATATGATACGGGGGAACCTCTGAAAATGACCTCTTCCAGCACCACCAATCACAACAGTTCCACTTTCACCCTAACCATTTTTATATTTTTGCTACCAAGAATGCCGGTTGATGCCACCAGGAGCGCAACCACAGCGATTTGGCGTTTAGGAAGAAGCATACATCACCGGAATGGGTTCGGAGGAACGCGTTATTTACACGGGAAGAGAAAGAGGAAAAAAACACTTGAAAGAAATATGTCCTCTGAGACGATGGGGAACGAGCAGGGCAAAGGAATGGCGAGGTACGGAATAAGGAGCGATCCATTGGAGAGAGACGGTGGAGGGAGGATAGAGAGAATGGACGGAAAGAGAAAATACCTCTCATTTCTCCTTTGACTCTCTGTCAGGGAAGAGAATACGGCAAAGCGAATCCATATTTTTCCATCATTATAATTCTACCGCTTTGTGTTCAATATTTCAGGTCAAAAATGGGAGGGCTACACAGAAAGGAAGAGTTAAAGAGAGGGAGGAAAGTCATTCAGAAAAATCTGAGCAAAATCATTATTAGGGATTGAGTAATTGTCATTCAAACCCTCATATGCAGCATCACCCTGTACGGTTTGGAAACTTGGTTGATGCGCAAATAGGATGTACGTAAGCTGGGGAGTTAAACGATGGAGAGAAGGAAGATGATGTGGGCGATGTGAGTTGACAGGAAGTCAAATTAATATTAACTTGATGAAGTATGGGAGGAGAGAAAGATGATGGGCTGGAAAGAGAAAGAGGCGACAAAATTGGATGGATTAGAACGAAACAGCAACATATGAAGTGAATGGCACAGGATGGAACATTGGCTAAGAATTACGGATGAATTACTGGAGGAAAAACTTTAGGTGTCATAAAATGAATCAATACATACGAAGAATTGAAATTATAATGGATTGACAATATTAAAATAAACCTCTATTAAGAAAGATATAGGCACAAGAAAAATATTTGCTAAAAAGTGTTGCGCTTTATGGAGCAGAAATATGGACAGTTAGCAGGAAAGAGGAGAAATATCTATAGCGTTTGAAAATGTGACTATGAAGAAGAATCGAAAGATTAAAATGGGGAGATGGAGTGAGAAACGAGGAAGTACTGGCAAGGATAAATTAAAACAGGATAATTTTGAGATCAATAAGAAAGAGGAAGGCGAACTGGATGGGACACGTCCCGAGGAAAGATTGCCTATTGAAAAGAATATTAGAAGGAAAGATCGAGGGAAAGAGAGGGAGACGAAGAAATAGCATGTTGACGGATATTATGAATGGAAGGAGTTACGAAGAGCCGAATGAGGCAGCACAGGATAGATGAGCATGGAGGGAGCAGTTCAACTGAAACCTGTCTGGGGACATAATCACCTTTTTGAGATAATATTGGAAAAGACTTGCCGGATGGCGCGTAAATAATTGGTAGAACGGTCCAATAGACAGTGTATACGGATCTGAGAATAATTACAGGTCAGATAAGAGTACTTTTGGGTAATGAATTAAATTGAGTTTGTTCTCAGCGTACATTCTGCCTCTCATTATCCCCCCTAACAACCATAAAAGTTCAATTCGATCCAAATAAACTCTTGTTTTCCTTCTTACTCTACCATTATGAAAAATTCTTCCTTGTAATCATCCCATTATGTGGGCAGCTTGTCGTATTAAGAAGGTACGTTGACTAAAGCTCCTCTTAATGTGATGCAGGTGTTTTATAATTATATCATTTCAAGTGTAGTTATCAAGCCAGAGTAGCAATTACGCCTATTCAGCATCGTATTCGTACCTATATTAATATAACAATTTCACCATCGCCTTAAAAATATGATCTTCCATTCTTTGTGCATCAGTAGAAAATTTATTTTGCTTCAAGATTGGGTATTTTTTCTTCTTCCAAAGCACTTTGACTTCCCATTGACAAATATTCCTCAGCCCCGAACAATGATTCCCCTCTGCAAGATGGAACCGGTTTAAACAATGACCAAATCCCTCTTCCTTGCGGTTCCAGCACAAAAAACGGGGGCGCGGCAGACGGTAACTGCAGGAACTAAGGCGAATCGACAAATGACGGCGGTCCATGCACGAAAAAAATTGCTTCCTGTATGAAGGAGATGTGGGCGATATTGCGGCCTTAATGAGACCTTTGTTACGCTTCGATTACTGAGAACAGTCGGGGAAACAGCGGACACTCGATCAAGTTTTTTGGCTAGCTGTATGGTACCTTGCATTGCAAAGTTATGGAATAAATAATATCTGCTCACAGGACTTGCGATTGTTGCTGGTATCTAGAAGTATAGCGTGCAAGATAGCTTTGGTATCGTCACAATTAAAAATTTTGTTCTCACTGCCACCGATGGGGGTGCTTAGAGGCAATATATTAATTATATTCGGTGGTTTAAAATTATATTGGGTACTTCGCAACATCTTTTACTTTATAAGGCAAGCAAAATTTACAGTGGGAGTTAAAAGCCTATGTTATTATAAGCTAAAATTAAGGAGCAAATTCATAAGATTCGTAAGTAATTTATAAATTTGAGTAATTCGAATGAATGATCTTTTCATTGATATTTGCTTGTTCGGTAAAGATCATATGACGTTAGTTCAGTTCTTTGATCTCAGATAGGGGTTTAATAACTAGTTCTTTCAAGGATGGGGTACTTGGATTCATCACGTGTTTGCTTCGATATATTCATTCACATCAACGACTGAGTTGCCCTTTTGAGTTTTTCCCATTCTTTGGTAGAACCGATTTATATTAAAAATTAACTAAAGTCAGTCAGACAGTCATGCCTATTTGCAGGAAATTTAGGAGCCGTAGGAAGTTCAAGTTCGCACGAATATGAGCAGTAGCCCAACCCCAAAGGAGAATAAAAACAGTATAGAGAGGTTGTTTTTACCTATTACTATTACTTATATTTTAGTCCTTTAGAAATGCAATGAAATGGAACAGGGACTTCTTTTTTGCCCTTTTGGATAACTTGCACTCAAGATATAGGGTTGAAAATTATATAACTGGATACCTAAAGATATGTGAAACCATCCTAATACTTAGCAAACATAGGAAAACAACAACTTTCAAGGGAGTAATGTTCCGCCCTTGAGCCTTGAAAGTAATTTCACCGCACACGTAACAAAAGTCATCGGGGCGGTTCACGCACTGTATAGGCATGATGAAAGCTAAGCCACTTTACAACGATCACAATATAATAAGCTGCAATTTCCTGCGAGCAAAAAAATTCTCAAACCGTCTTCAGAGAAAAAACAAACGTCTTCACGCGCCGACAGTTAGTCACATACTGATGTGAAGTGGCAGCTGATTCAGCATTGCTTTGAACAAAACGATAGGATAGTGCAAGTTTAAACATGTTTTGACAGGATAGGAAGGCATGACATCGTAGGACAACATGTTTTGACAGGAAAGTTTGATTTTCACCTGCTCATGCTATCACGATATATGAATAAAATAAATTACTACTTTCGTTATAGCAAAAACATACATTCAGCTGTCCTAAGGAAACTAGACGTGATAGAAAGAATCTAAGTACAGATTCGGAATCAGCACAAAAAATACGTCTTAGATCACCCAACAACGTCTCTAGGACAAAATCTTTGTTGACCAGTGTTATTAACGCTTTACTCCCATAAGGAAAACCATTGAATTTGATGTACATTTTTATTAATATTTAAAAAATTGCTTGTACTATTTACAGTGATACTATATAATATAAAAAGGCGAACTTTTATTCTCGATTGGTAAAAGAATTGCAATTTGTTCTCGACTTCAATTTTCTTAAACGTTTCTCTTTCGTCTGAAATTTGTGTTTTGGGCTCCAAAATAGTCCCTTTTAACCATTTCGACATTGCATGATTTATAATTACTCTGACATTTGTAGCGATGGCTTAACTTGGGAACCTGAAGCCACCATGGCTTGTATTATGAGATTAATATATTAATTACAGTTGAAATTTTAGCTGATGTGTCTTTCACCTTCTCAATGGTTAGTTAATATTACATGGTATTTTATACGGTACATGCATTTTGCCTGTCACATCATCTACATCTACATACTACACCGCGAGCCGCCGCATGGACGTGTGGCAGGGGGTTGTAGGTCACCAGCCGTGTAAAGATGTAAAAGTTTTGGAGGTGAAATGGTGACATGTCCTATTAGAGTGTATTTGGAGGAGCTCAGTTTTTATTGTGGTCGCTTATTGTGCACAAAAAGAGTGAGTTTTTATACCTATCAGTTCGGCAGAGTATCTCTCTTATTTTTATCGCATCTGTCAGACCTAGAAATGTAGTGCGGCGTCATGATAATATTCTCGGTGTCGCTCTGAAACACACCAGTTCTGAATATCTCAAGCAGCCTAAGCCTAGCGTAGAGCCTCCGAGTCTCTGGGGGCTCTCGCCTTAATCCCTCTAACAGTTGTGTAACACTATATGTATATATATGTACTTTGTATCAGTTTTTAACAAAGCGTGCAGCTTTTCTTTGTACTCTGTTAATTTTTTGGTTAAATCTTTATGACCATGGTCCCAAATGCTCGCGGAGTATTCGAGGTATAGCCTAACCAGAGCGAGTAACCATAGTTTCAAACCAATTAAATCGTTCTAATTTTTTCTTCTTCTCGTACAATAATTTCAATGGGCAGCATCTTTTGGTGAATTTGAAAAAAAAATGCATAAGAAATTTCATACAAAATGGAATTATGAGCAATCCAGGGTGAAAAAATTGTATTTCCCGAATTGAATGGAAGAAATTTTTCTGAAAAGCGGGCGAAAAATAGGAAATCTCACGTTCAAATAATAGAGGCGGAGAGGTGCAATCATCTCAGTTGAAACGAACAGCGAATATGAAAAACAAACGAGAAAAGAAATAAGAAGCTCATAACAAGTCCTTAAATGAACTTTCACTTCCTCTATGACCTTTTCCTTCTTTCCATGAGAGTTCTACGCCATCAAAACCGTTAACCAAAATTACAAATGTCACCTCCGATTCCATGAGCAAGATAAAAGGTATTGTAACCGAACAATGGGAGAACAATCCCACCAAAGTGCGGAAGCTACCTTTTTGCGGGCGATCTGGGACTTCCCTTTAAAGGGGAAAGGATTTAAAGAACTGCGACACATGAATTGACCCATGTGCTGCGGGTCGCAAACGTCATAGACGAGAAATAGAAGAATATCAGTTTTTTTTTAACTTTAACCCTCAAAATTCATTGTTATCACGAGTACTGCCTAGGGATTATAGGCTGTGATACAATTAAATGTGCAGGCAAAACTTGAAAATGAAGCTTTAGAATAAATTTCCAACCATTCTCATTGAACACATTTCCACGCATCCATTGTATTTTGGTTGCTCTGCCTGATTCTCATTTAAGTCAGATAAATCCAACAATTTTCGTGCATTAAAATACGTGATAATGAAGATAATTGTTACTGAAATAATCCATGCAAGCATTTATATTTTTAAATACCGCTATGAGTATGTTAAAAAACTATTGGACGATATTGATCTTATTCTATTGCAATTTCACTAATTATGGCTTAAAATGTAGAACAAATTAAGCCTATGAGCACATTTGATTCAGCGAGAAGTACAATGAAGTCTCTCTTTAAAGTTTTCATCGATCAAGAAAGCGAAAAATAATTTTCTATACAATTTTTTTTTCGAATAAATGCTAGAATAAAGAACAATACTTAAGCAAATAACAATACTTTATTCTCCTATAGCATTTCACAAAACCCTACATGTACAGGAAAAGTATCAAGGTGATGTGTAAATATCTTTCTCGGGCTTCGCACTGGGTAATGTTTTCAAAATCCGCCGACGTTTCGGAAAACTACTTGTTTTCCGAAAGCATCAACAGATTGTTCAATTTTAGTGTTATAGTGGTCACGGCGGAAATAACACGTGCATTGAAAATGGAAAAAAGTCGTTTTCCGAAACGCCGGCGGATTTTGAAAACATTACCCGGTGCGAAGCCCGAGAAAGATGTTTACACATAATACACCGGGAAAATCTTAAATCATTTATCAAGGTGATGCTTTTCTTGCAGGGATAAGGTGGTTTTTCTAATGTAATATAAATCTTTGGAAATGAAGTAAAATAGAAAATTTATTATATCTAAGATAATGTGTGCAGTCGCTGATCTAACCCACCTTACCCGCTGATCACTTTCGCGTTCACTATGGAACCCGTCTGACCGTTCTTTAACATAAAAATTCAATGCTAATTATGAAGATATTTAGCACTCTGCGTGCTGGGATTTAAATTGAACATCATCTCAGAAAAACTGAGGATTGTACACATATACCTGGACTATGTGAGAAGACTTTCTAAATCTTTTATTTACTATAAAAATGTATATTGAAACTTTGTGGTGATATGTATGTCTACCAGAAAGACTGCAACCATACAACTACGTCCAGCTGCCGTGCAATAACGGTATTCCATGGACGTCCTGGCAAGTCCATCGTTCTTCTCAGAAAATATAGGAGGACGTACCATTACGTCCATAGCACTTTAAGTGTTAAAGTACAGCCTCAAGGATGTTATGGATATAATTAAAAATGTACATAGGATCACTTAATTATTATTTTATATTTATTATTTTATATATTTTATTATATTATATTTATTATTTTATAATAATTAAGTGATCCTTATAATAATATAGCATATTATTATAAGGATCACTATAACATATATAATAAAAATAAAAAATAATAACACACAATAATAAAAAATATTATCATGGCGAGCGACGGCTTTAAGGCAGAATCAGCTAAAACTTCTGAAAAATCAGCCGTCCCACTCGAGAGGACGGGAGCCTTCCCTTCTTGGGGGATACCATTCGGTCTCGGACGAGAAGTTTCGTGCCCATGTGTGCGGAAGAGCTTACGGGTCAAGGGTTTGGAACTGCGTGGAGCGGCGAGGTGCGTTGGCAGGGCGGGAGAGAGAGAGAGAGGGGGGTGGGGAATGAAGAGAAAAAGTCGGGTTTTGGAGAGGGGGAGGCGTGTTCAGCGGGAGTAAAAGGAGGAGGGGGAAAGGCAAGGGAGAAAAAGGAGAATGGGTGGAGAAGGAGGGGGAGGGAAACGAAGGGGTGAACAGAGGGAAAGGCGGGCTCCCATTCAATGCAATAACTATGCTTAAGGCAGTTTGAGTAAAATATCATTTCATCTAGAAATCAATGATTTTGGTATCATTTTCAAGAAAAATATTTCACCTCCCCTAAGATAGAAACAATTCAGCCCCTTTTTTAGCTACTTTCCCAAATTTTTGACAAAAAAAATACCAGCCGTTTTACATGGGAAATGGTACGTGTTTGCAATCCAGAGGGACCTTGTTTAAATTGGAGGAATTTCTTGCTATTAGATATCGTCAAAAAATCAACGAGTAGTTTCAATCATGATGGCTTACGGGGGCTATTATGGCTTCGAAGTGGAACTTATACCTGAAGCAGCGAGCGGGAACGCTGGCGAAACTGTCGTCCAAAAATGACACAACGTTAAAGCAATCCCGTAAGCCATCATGATTCGAGAGCACTCCGCGAAGCTTTCATAACAATGAGTAGTTTGTATGTTTTATCAACTATTTTTTAAAATGGATCATTCAGTCACCGTGGTAATTTTTTCAAGATCAGGAAATACATTTCATTATGAAGGAGTTTTAAACGTACCGCGTGAAAAAATGAGTCAAATTAAACACTTTTACAGTTATTTTTATTTAAATTACTTAGAATTTCAGTCACATAAAAGTATATTACTATACTATTAATAATAGGATATCTAATGCATGCTTCCTACAGTTGCTGGAATAAAAACGTGTACATATAAGTATATGGTTTTCATTACGACTAGGGAACTCTCTCGCTCAAACTACCTTAAGCGGATTTCATCGCGACTGTATGACTCAAGACAAACACTCAATTGCACATTATTGTCTATATCGTTTAGAGAAAATCCCGATTTCACTGATGTATTATGAATTTATTTTCAAATACAATTTATTAAAGATCTACCACGGGTCCCTTGGTACTCTGAGCCCTCTTCATATAGAATCCATTTCTACGTTCTATCATAGGCCCGCAGGGAAACGTGATATTTAAATGCTAGACACGTGAATATCCTTTGAAAATAAAGTCTCTGGTGGTCAAGGAAATATGGTATTGTTAATTTCAGAGAAAAGTGTGAGATTTTTTCCACTCAAAACATGATATTCACTCGAATACGAAGCGTAAAAGAAAATCGATTGAAAGATTTAAACACTTCGTTTATTCAGCCATCCGATGAAAAAATCCCACCCCTCTATCTTGAGTAAAAGTACTTTTGAATAGAAAAAAAATAAAACCACTGCACCGAACCCAATGCTTATCGTGGACCACCAGGGGGAGCCTTCGGGGGCCCTGAGAGCTTTTTAATATAGCCTACGTCATGACCAAATATATTATATATCTGCATGCTAAGTTTCAGCTTAATCGGTCAAGTAGTTTTTGCGTGATGGAGCAACAGACAAACGTACACCATTGCATTTTGGTATATTAGCAAGGATATAGTAGCAAGACAATGCAGTAGATGAATTGAAAGAAAAGCCACGCTACGATAGAGGCGTTCAGCAGCATAGGAGGGAGCTGAAAGTTTAGCGGAGAGTTTAACCTGGGGTGTAGCTCAGTTCGGCACATAAACGTGGGGTTAGACGAGAAAGACTGAGAATGGAGTCCAGATAGAGTGGGATTTGATAGAAAGAAGGATGTTGGGTAAGGAAGAAGCGAAGAAAGAGGACTGGCATAATGAATGGGATTAAAAGAGGTAGGACGAGTGTTGACTGACAGAAATAGTTTCAAAGAATAGCGACCTAGGCTGCAATTTCCAGAGGCTCCTAACTGTCTTTCATTGATGCTGATCTTATCCGGCAGATCACTAAAATTGAAATTCAAACACAATGATCACGCCATTCCCTTTCGTGATAGGTAAAGTCAAAGAACTGATACAGAAAGAAGGAATCTAGAAAACTGGCTCCCTCGTCATAATTTCCTCCTTAGTGCCCAATTCATTCATGCCTCTATCGCTCCTCTTACTCTCAGTTATTGTACCATACGCATTCTTCTACTCCAAAAAATTTTTAATAATTAAATAAATACCGATTTTATAAGAGGGGTCACTTTGCTGAAGCAACCTAAAGTCATACAAAGTATTAAGCGTTTGTTCGGCCAATCCTAGAGTACTCGGCGATGGTATGGGACCCATTTGAGGAAGGTCACGTTAAAAAGCTGGAAAAAGTTCAAAGGAAGGCCGCGAGGTACGTTCTGAATAGGCATAAGAGGACTGAAAGTGTGACAGAGATGATGAGAGTCTTCGGATGGGAGAGTCTAGAGAGCAGGTGGAAAATAAGTAGAATTTGCGGTTTGTATAGAATTATTAAGAATGAAACAGCATAGGGAGAGCTTCGAAGAGAACTCGAAGAGCCATCCTTCATCAGCAAGAATGATCATACGTTCAAAGTAAAACAGAGATTTAAAAAAACAAATGTTAAAAAATTCTCATTCCTCAACAGGACAAATCATTGAATGGAACCAGTTACCTGGAGAGTTGTTTGAACCCTTGCCTTCTAACATACAGGAATTTAAAAAGAAATATAATAAATGCATGCAAAGACTTTGATGTGCACTATTTATGGAAGTTGATCGGTGATATTACTACCCATGTTTAAGTTTTACGATGTTTTTTATTATCTATGATTTTGTTTATATTTCGCCTCACATGGTATATTTTGACGTAACCTTACAGTGCCACATGACCTTTGTCTATTCGTACTGATCTGTGTAAATGAATAAATACGTTGAAATTTCCAAGAGAAAATTCGGCCTGGACCGGACCTTTGGTTTGGAGACCACTACACTATCCAGGAAAAGTATCCTCTTTTTACCCCTAAAGTCATGTTTTTAAGTTTAATGTTGATCGGGCCACATGAGAGAAGGTTTAGGAGAAGAAAAGAAGAGGGGAAGTTGGAAGAAAAGGAGAAAAGGGAGGAAGAGTGAGCGAGAGAGAGAGAGAGTTGGGCCGGAACTTGGGTTCGTGGGTGGCTGACCACGAGGCATGCGCCCGTTTCCACCCGTCCGTCCATCCGGGGGTGCGGGGGGGGGGTAAAGGGAAGGCGCCCTTTTCGAGGTGCAGGGCGGGGGAGAAGGGATATTTGTGGTGTGGGCGGGGTAAGGGATTGGGAGAGGAGCAAGAAGGGGTGGAGGGCGGAGGTGACGTGGCGTGTAAGTCGGAAGGGAAGGGAAGTTCTCGAAGTGGCCGGGAGGAGGAGGAGGCGAACAGAAGAGGGGTTTGGGGCGCAGGTGACTTGTGGAACGAGGGCGATTGTGGGTGAGTTACAGAAGGGAAGAGCGGTTTGTGAGCGAGAAAGAAGTTGAGCCCCTGGCGGGACACGGCAGCGATTCTTGAGTGCCCGCGGGTCGTAAAAATGAAGCGGGGGAAATTACTTCTCTTCTTGCCAATAGCCCGGTCTTACAACCATTTTACGGGAACTGGATTTATCTATTATGTGAGAATTCACCGCTATGGAGACCATAAAATAGGGTGCGGTAGCATAATTTGGCTGACCTGAAGGGTCAATAAAATAAAAGATGTTATAGGTAACGTTCTAATTATTTTTGCTCCATATTTTACAACATGCATTTCAAGCATTAAAGTGTTGTGAAAGTTAAGGTGAATATGTTGGACGAACTTGATTCATCACGCATCGTATTTGAACCTCGCATCCCGGCGCCAAATTCAAATCAGGAAATTATGCTGCCGCACCCTGCGATTGCGATTCGATATTTTATTCGAAATTATCACTCTGCTTTGGTGGAATATTCTTAGATCTTGAGTTTAAAAACTAGTCTTTGCAGCTAACACCTCCTGCGCATCATCTGGTTCCCTGCATGAGTTAGTTTCCCTAAGTATCCATGAATTAGAGGTAAATTTTGTATTATTCATCAGTATTAGCACCATAACCGTCCATAGGATGTAAGATTTCCTCCGTAGAACTCTCGAAGTTTTTTATTTAACCGCAAAATTTCTACCGCCTGCTTTTTGTCTACGATTGACGCCCATGAGGATGCAAGCGGATCGACTTTGTACTGGAAAGAATGTTGTACGCCTCTCGTGGAATCAAATCGTGCCACACACCCCGGAGTAGGCTAGCCCGCTATGTCTTAGGTGAAGATCTAGACGGCAAGACCTGCAGTTAGGCTCCAACCAGGTGGCAAGAGGTAATGATAGCGGATTAACTAATATTGCCTCGTACAAGAAAGACAACTGACAAAATATAATAGATATTTTGTAGATATTGTCACCATTTGACTAGACGAGCAAGTGAGCTAAGAGCCTTTACTCTTTGCTGGCGATATCCTGAGATGTTTAAATGATGGACTTAGAAAACAACTTAAAACAAAAAGCAATAAAAAGGATAACTATGAGTATATGTATGGCAGTAATGAATGAATAGGCTGAGTGTACTGCCCAACTAATTCAAAATTTCCTGGAATGACTGCCAGGGAATATGAAAAAAGTGACTAGCAGCTTTTCAAAATGTGCAGTTTTGCGAAAAATATTTCCCATCGTTCTGATCTATGCTCTTGAGAAAACAACAGCGACCACGAAAGCATCAACGACGACTTTTTTGTTTCGCAAACGACAAAACAATGAAATTTTACCTTTTTGGACCATTGCTTGAACAATAAACCAATGTAAAAACACCTCGATTTATTTCACTTCTTAAGCCACTTTGGGAACACTAAAAAACCGAGTTCTAATGTGTTTCCTGCCAAAAATCAAACAAAGCTGTGTCAAAAGAAAGAAGAGTATAGAACGGATTCAACTAAATATGATCATATTAGAGGATTGGTTGATAAATATATTAAGATTTCAATTTATTTCATCATCTACCTCGCCTTACGTTTTCTTCCTACGGACTCTTTGTTGATGGCCCCTTGAAGTACGAAAGAGTATTTTCTATTATTGAAATGAACTGTAACGCCCTCAAGCCTATCCAAGTAGTCAATTCAAATAGTAAAAATTTCCAGAAAAAGTTTTGCATTACATATATTAAGAGAAATGATGGTCCCAACGCTTAAGCTCTTCGACTAATACAAACTTTCTCAGACGCTCATCTATAGCTACACTGACTCATTCAATGCGGCCGATAACACACTTTAACGATGGAAATGTTATCCTAAGTTTTCTGGACACATTGTCCCATCTTCTTCTTTCCCAATATGACGGTAGTTCTCAAACTTTTTTATGCTACTTACTCCCAAACAATTTGGACATATTCTCGCACGAATAAAAGCAATTATTTATTGAAAATGAATGTGGCCAAAGCAATTTTTTAAATAAATTTCTAATAACGTATTTAATTATTGAACATAAGGAATAGAAAAAATACTATCACTGGTTAAAAGTTGAATGGACCATAAAAAAATTAAATGTCCATCCATGAACAAATTTTCTTTTTAAAATTATGAATAATTCTCAAATGTTCACAAGCCAATTTAATTTAATAATTCTTTGGTTTCTGCTTATTGCTCGAGATTTTCTCAAAACATGGCACTATGTCGGAAAGAGAACCGATATTTTTATCTTGAATGTATATGAAAGTGCCCTTTTATATAAACTGTAACGTAATCCCGCATCCCCTGGAATGCCGAAACAGCAATTTTAAAGAGCTTTTGTCGATCCTTAAAATCCCGCACGCACGAAAGAAACCTCCCCCCTCCTATCCCAATTCCTCCGCACAGTTTCTGGGTCGCCTTGGGCTCAGCTGCCACCTTGTCTCCCTCCATATGTGTCCAAATGCTTGTGGTTCCATTGGACCGAAAAGTCTTGACCAATGGATTCTTTCTACCGGGGGACTGTCCCGTATCGAATCGTTCTGTGGTCTAGGACGTCTCCAAAGTGATCCAACTCGCACGGAATTCACAAGAAAAAATGCTACCCAGTGACAGCTTGGACGGCTGTCTTGAACACTGTCTCTCCACGATGTCACCAGATTGACTTCGTCTAAGAAAACGCGTGGGTACACCCTGGGCCAGCTGGACCACTTACACTTTTCACGCTAAATTCTATACAGCTTCCTGGTAGTCCATATTCATAATGACCTTGAAACTTGCTCGGTGGCGAGCTATCGTAGACAATCGTGCCTTAGAGGTGCCTACCAGCTGCTAATAGTCATATTGATAGTTTTTTCTATAACGACCGGATGATGAAAGATTTGAATGATTTTATTTTTTATCAGCGTAGATCTTTGAAGAGTAGCTCTGTATTACCAAAGATATCCCTTTCTAAGACTCACGAGGTCCAAAATATTCCGTAAAACACTCCACTGTATTTCTGTTGAGTTTTATTTTTCGAGCAATCTTCGGGTATATTTATTCAAAATCCGTATTTATCAATTCGCAGATTTGTTTTCAATAGTTCTCCATCTCACTCTCTATTTAGCTAAACACATTACTCCTTCATAATACCTAAAACTGTTGATATTGTAACGCTTACTGTACTCCATTCTAGGCCTTCCTATTCATTCACCCAAATCGTTGTTCCTTCCATTATTTTGTTTTCGCAAGATTTCTTGAGTATTTCCAAAGTTTTCGATCTCTTTATTTAAGAATCTTAATTTTTTTATAGAAATACAATACAAAATAAGGGAAAATAGGTATCGTGTGTGAAGGCTCATATGAGATTCCATTGAAAGTAGAAAGTTGGTATTATTATGTTTGTATATCTTTCTTGGGCTTCGCACCGGGTAATGTTTTCAAAATCCGCCGACGTTTCGGAAAACGACTTGTTTTCCATTTTAAAGGCGCGTGTTATTTCCTCCGTGACCGCTATAACACTAATTTAAACTGGCTGTTGATGCCCCAACAATGAAGGTTGCCATCCCTATGATTTTCTGGCGTGTTCCGCTGGCCGCTGAATCATTTTCTCATCTTTTTAATACATTTGATCACAGGCCACCAGGTATTACTCAGTTGGAATCCGGTGTCTCTATTAAAATTATGGGGATGCAATCGTATCTCGATGGCCTCTTTGATAATGCGGGCCCAGTAACGGTGTGCGCGGCAAAGGATTTTTGCATCGGTCCATTTAATGGCATGGTCTTCGTTGATGCTGTGTTCCGCAACTGCCGACTTCTCTAGTTGCGTCAATCTAAAGTGCCTACGATGTTCTTTGAGCCTGGTTTCAATTGCTCGACCATCTTAAATCATTTATTGTTATTATTACTTAACACATACGGAGTGGTTCTTGATGTGCCCTATACATATTCATTATTTTTTATGACGAGCCATGGTACGAGTATATGTAGCCATGCTATGATTCATATGGGAAAAGGGGATGACTATAATGATTTGTACATCAGATGAAATGACAAATATTACCGTTGTTAGACATTATTAATTTAATACAAAAAGTTCATTATTGACTAAAATTTTGAGGCTCTTTCCTCTGAGAAAAGTTTTGAAACCATAAGAATTTATATTGATAATATCCCTATTTATATAACTTCTCTATAATTTAGGGGTTGTTGGGTTAATGAGATTTTACAATTCCTCGATTTCCCAGAAAAAAAGAAATCAGCTGCTAATTGCCACATAATTGTTATCATTGATAAATTTCTCTCTCAACAGCCAGATTTCACAAGATTTAAAGTCTATGGGTTTCTCAGCCTCGTGGATCTGTGAGGAGGAGTTCTGAACCTACCTTTTAACATGGTGGAACAATACAGGCACCAAAGATAGGATGATGGGAGAAGTGGGTATACCTAGTCAAAATAAGAACTAAGGCGAGAAAAAATATATTAATCTAAGTAATTGCGAATCGCAAGTCCCATTAACCGTCCCCATCGCAACCCTAACAGGTTGAATACTTTTAATGGGAAGGAAAAAGCTGACGAAATATATTCATCGCAGATTATGAGAACGAGTCATGGGGATAGAAAACCGGCTTCCACTTATCCTTGACACCCGCTCTACATAAAAAAAGATTCGGAAACGTTCGGGGAAAGATGGAGGAGTTGCCACCCGACCGTGCGCCCTGCTCTCTCGGGGGGGAATTTTAATTTTTTTTAATTCGTTTTATTTTTTCAGTTCGCGGAGACAGGTCACGGGAGCGGGAGATATATGCAAGGAGTGATCGTCAGGTGCTTACTCTGCACATTATTTCCAAGCGATACCGAAGATGTCTCGCTGTGTGGGGCGAAAAAAAGTGTTAACCCAATTTTCACACGTCCATTGCTCACGGAGACGAAAAATATGACCTTTTTCGGCGGAAAAAATAAATCAGATGAACGAAAGATGGAAAAGCTTGATAAAAAACTGAAAAGATAAAATTCATTAAAAAGCAAAGGGAGAAGATAATGTGTAGCAGCATGACAGCAATATTTCCATAATCGACGGTAGAGATTTGGTGTGATAATGGATGAGAGCTGAATGCACGCTTAACACTAGAGTGCTCGCGCTATAAAATAGTCCAAGAGTGCTCGCGCGGGGCACACATGCCACCCAGTACGATACGAATTTTTTTTGGTAAAATTTAGTTGTAGCAAAGAAAACAAGTAATAATATTACGAATAAACTTTTTTCTCATAAAAATAAAACAGAAGTAAACATTATTTGCTATTTAAAAAATATGTTAACAAAATGTAAAATTCAAAGAAATCAAGACATTTTGGATGATCTGTGATCAAAAAAATTTCAATTCTTACTTACATAGAACTTCAGTTATTTAGTCATCTTCTCATAAAGTACATGAATATATTGTAACTATTCAATCACAATACCAGCACAGTTGGGGCACATTATGACTTGGTGGTCTCGACAAACACGCCTATTGCACTTGCCACACTGTTTCCGGACCTTCTGGCTGCAAACCTGCATATACTTCAAAATTGCACACACAAGGATATTTGACATCCTCGGCCATAAATATTTTTATGCCAAATTTAGCGGGTTTGTTCGGCGTATAAATTTTAAACCCGCAGCGGCCCTTGAAATCTACTGGTTGCTCGTCAAGTGTCACATATTCGCTTGGCGTATAATGATCCCTAAGGCCGTTTTACACGGGGCACGAAATTGCACGACTTAACACTGCGTTAATTCCGCAATCTGCTGTGCAATAATTATTGCGAAAACGAATGCGTGACTGCTTTACTGCTGTCGTAAGCATGCATCCATTCGTGAATTCCAGTCGTCTGATAAGTACGCTAAGAGCGAGTGTTTTGTTCAAACAGGAGAGATACGATATTCTGTACACGACGTTGTTGACATTCAGTGAAAAATAAGGTTGTGGTGATTGTGGGATTCTGTGATATTGACATTGAGTCACTATCTCTCTGTGAGGAAAATAATGGATCAGGAGGAGGCTGCATTGATTGCTGCAGAGCTGGCAGCAGTGGGAATTACGATCGGGGCCGCAGAGCTCATAGAAAGGCGTAACCGCAGGAGAAGAGCCAGAAAAGCACTTTGGATGCGGGAGTGGATCCGTAGGCGAGAGGAAGGAACGGGCATTCTTAATACGGCCCAACAGAAACCGGCTGTAGAAGACACGAATGGCTACCGCAATTTCATGCGGATGACAGAGGAACAATTTAACGAGCTATAAAATATCTATCTAAATAAATAACAATATACGTAACGGTAAATATCCTCCCACAAAAAGAATAACTGTAAACACCCATCGCTCACGTTATCGAACCTTTTCGTCATTCAACTTCCCGTGTAATTCTGCGACCGCTAGATGGAGTGTTATTCGTACAAATTGCAAGAATGCGACCACCGAATTAGGGCATGGGCTATTCTGACGTCTCGCATTCATGCATTCGTGCATGCGTTCCTGAATTTCACCACTTTACACGGTGCATTTTGAAATTCACGATTGCACATACATTAGCTTGTGCAATTACGTGCCCCGAGTAAGACGGCCTTTACAGCTTCGATGCATGATCTCAATTATCTGACGCATAGATGCTAACCTGTCGGTTTCTTGTCGAGCTCTCCTATCCCTAACGTCATCAAGGCGCACACTGCGTAACAGGAAACGGAATCTGCTTTGTGACATTGTGCTGTAAACCAATTCAATTCCTAGGCCTTGCAAATTGTCCCAAAAGTCTCTGAGGCTCCTGCGTCCAGCTCTACATACTCCAATTACTAACGACAAGCCGAATCAAGAATGATTTTCATGGGAGCAAAAATGTCATTTATTGTGAAAAATGCGAATTCATTTTTTCCATAAGAGTATCAACAAGTTAAGATTATCAAAATTTGACATTAAAAATGGATAACGAATGTTACAACCATGGCACAAGTTATGCGCAAAAAATATGTTACGTTCATTGAGCATGATTGGAAAATGCTGAAGTCAGCATTGGACTATTAAAAAACCCCCAGTTGCGAATGCAGGTGGCCATAAGAAAAAACGTAGCTATGAGTCCGTAGGAAAAGATTAAATTTGCTTTTCAATGGGTGATTAATGGCCAATTATCAATTATTAAATGTTTTTGTCATGCACACGCGAGTAAAACTTTCTGCGTTGGACCCGTGTGGTATTATTTGGTACATTAACATATACTCTCGGTACAGTGGCGCATTCTGTAGTGTATTTGGCAACACATGGTCCATTTAATAATGTGCCTTTTTTAATAAATATGATCCGCAACGAACGAATGAAATTACTTACGCACCTGAAGAGTTGAAATTGATATTAGTGATATTCTCTGTGAAGGAATCATTCGTCTGGACAGTCTTCATCCCCGTCCAGGAAAATGATTTTTTTTAACTTTGAGCTTCACGCAATTGTTCAATTCCATGGGTAACTCCGTTGAACACAATTGTGTGGAATTCACTGTGGAAAAATCACTTGCCTGGACTGGGAATCGAACCCAAATCCCTCGCTTTTGCGCCGAGTGCTCTAACCAATTAAGCTACCTAGGCGTCCTCTTCCACTGTGAATCTCATGTCGGCTTTAAGGAGCAAGTTGTCCTCATACGTACCGTGCAATGGTGCCAGAGGTACCCGTTGGCGAGCGCTAAGCGTTGCAGTCCACGGGGTAAAGCCCAACTTAAAACACAAAGGTGTGTACTTTGGTCATTTTCAAAGAATCACAGAACTAGCCGCGCAGTTACTTCAACGAAGTCACCCGCTAGTGATCACACAATTGTGTGAAATTCACAGTGGTAAAATCACTCACCTGGGCTGGGAATCGAACCCAGATCCTTCGATTTTTCGCCGAGTGCTATAACCAATTAGGCTACCCAGGCGTCCTCTTCCACTGTGAATCTCATGGGGGATTTAAGGAGCAAGTTGTCCCCATAGGTACCTCACAGGTACCGTGCATTTTTTATAATTTTTAATAATTTTTGGCTTTATCTTGCCATTTGACCAAGTGTGGATTTCAATCAAATTTTCGTATAGGATATACTTCTGCATTAGCTTGTGGTATATCACGGTAGAGGACATGATTGAAATGTCATTAAAATATAATGACTGTAGATAAGGAATATCAAGTATCATTCGTTACGCGTCAAATAATAATACCTACTTCTTACTATCAATGGAACCTCAACTGAGGTTGTTACACATGATACATTTTTTCTCTTATTTTGCATTGTGTTTCTAGGATGAAAGCAGGATTCTTAACTAGGTCATATATTCTTAAATTGCTCCTCTTGTATTATAATGAGGACACATTCAGACTGTAAAAAATAAAGCGATGTCACTATTAGACCTTCTTTACCGCTTCACAGAAATTAAAGATCCAATAGCACTCCATTCCTACTACTCAACAATTGTCCTTCCCATAGTATCATATTGTTCCCCAATTTGGTCTATGTCAGCCCCAACAAATCTAAAATCCCTCGATTGCATCTCTCACCTCTTTGCCAAAATAGTCAAGCACAGAGTACCACATTTCCGTAATATGTCCTCAAACGCTGTGCTGTCCTCTCTTTCCATTTCTAACCTCGAAAACCACAGACTTAAAATGGATTTAAAACTCCTCCACAATACCCTTAACTCGACCATTGATTGCCCTGAACTGCTTTCTCTCTTCAATTTCAGGATACCAACTCGATCCACCCGCACCCATACTCTACTCCATCTGCCTATTCCAAGGATATCTCTCACCAAGCGTTTACCTTTATTTCGCCTCCCATTCCTTCTAAATTCACTCCCCCATACTACCGATCCTTTTTATTTACCATGTTACTATTCCACCACCCAAGCGATATCCCACCTGTCAACAAATTAAATATTTCCCCTGCCCATGTTGGGCTCTCGTTGCTTATTTTTATGCTGTTACTGTGTTTTTGTCCTCTTTCTTGTTTTTTGTTGTATGTTTACTATAAATTGGCGCTATTGCTATATGTGAACAATTTTTTTTAAATAAATAAATTTACTTTAGGTTTACATTTCAGCACATAACATAATTCAAACGAATTTTTACGGCTATGTTATGATATCAGTTTGACGAGCGTAATGAGAGATCACCACAGTCAGTTTCCCTGGTCTAGCGGTTCTTAAACTGCCCCCACACGATTTGAATGATGACCCGGAGAAACACTAGATTTCCACGCAAGGCTCACTGAGCTTGAATTGCGCTTAAGGAGGATGATGAAAGGAAACGCGCTTCCCAAACGTAGGAAGATTCGCAGAATAATTCAAGTATTATACACCGCAAATGGCTTTTGTCGAAAAAGAAAAAAAACCTCCATCGTCAGATGTTTGCCGCTTCTCCAGCTCTCCTAAATGTATTCCCTTGGCGCATTCGTATCCTTTTTCGCAGAAAATGCAGTCGACATAGACTGAATATTCTATCTAGCCGCAAAAGGGACAATTTTTTTCACTCACTCCTCGACTAGAATAGATCAGCGGCTCCGTCCCAGCCAACAGTCGGAAACCGCGATGCAGAAAAACAAACAAAACGGCATCCTAGATTTACACGTCATCCCAGACTTCCCGAGAGGTAAAAAATGACTACACTCGCACATAGCGCAGAAAAACGTTTTCGCTACAAAAAATAGAGCATTAAGACACGGAGGATACATTCAGGAAGATGAAAGAGTGTTTACTCCATGGAACTTGACAAAAGAGCATTCCGATTACCGCGAAAGACTTCGAGAGGGCACGGAGAAGACTCGACGAGGTATTCTGGATGGAGAGGAAAACAAAAGGATTAAATTCACATACGTTGTTGGACAAAGAAAATCGCAGTAAGAAAGATGCAGCAAAAGTAAACTCATTCAGGAAGACTCAGCAAGAGATAGCGGGTTAAGGTAGTGGGCAATGGAAGGCGATTCTGTAAAACCAGGACAATGGAGTAAGAGAAAAGGAATATTAAAGAATCATGAAGAATGGGAAATGAAAAGGAAGAGAGAAAGGACTAAAAAGGCAAGATAAATGGAGCATCATTCTAAGGGAGAGGGCTAGAGATGAATTTATTCGAAATATGTTCAATTTGCGAACGGGAGTTGGAATTCGAGACCGCTACTTACGCGAGGCCATCTATAATTGATAACATAACCTCGAATTTGTGGGGTGTGCCCTTAAATGCTCGTCAAGGCCGAGAATTTTCACCATGATCATCCCTCATTCATGTACATCTTGCTTAAAACATGGCAATTATTGCAGATGCCAGATCGCACGAGTCATGTGTCATTTATAATATTGCGCGACACTAAGTTGGGAAGTAGAATTTCGCTACCCGCGTGACACACCTAAGTTTAACAATCGGTCTCAGAACGATCTGAACTCGAACCACTCCGAAAATTACAAGCAAGCCGACTCAGATTGCTGGGCTTACCATCTAGGACTAAAAATATCGATATTGGACAATCTAATCAATCAGTTGCGGCACGATTGACCGGGTGTGTAAACAATTGCAGAGTTAGAAATTTTCAGCCTTATTCCGAGTGAACAAAATTGCCAAATTGGAGATAGAATTGCGATGTACTACGATATCATCACGTCACATGACTCGCCATTACTGTACTCTTGTTACAACTGGTCACAACACATGCCTTGAATGATAAAGATTATATTTTGTTTACCAATGACAACCAAATGAATAACGAGGAGCGCCACAGACCCGCTGGTACAGATCGATATGAAATCTCAGACTGGTCGTAAGGCTTCTTTTCCTTGTAACGTACATTATTTCTTGCGAAATCTGAAGGAAAAGTTCATATGAATAATCTTTGTTTATAACCGTTATGTATCACAATGAATACTTTTAGTACTTCACATATGATGGAAGCAGAATACGCACTAAGGTCACCAATCGATCTCAAATCGATCTGTTCGGATCAGTTCGGTATTTGAAATGCAACGGGCTAGTGGGATTGACCTGAGAAGTTTCAAGTGGACTCGGTTCGCTTACTCAGCAAGATCTCACATTCGCTTGCTCAGCCAGTCATCGTTATTATTGAAGGCGTATGTTGTAACAACTTGCAACAAGAGTGCAAGTAAGTGACATGGATGATATCATAGAACTCCAAATGGGCAATTTTGCTCACTTGGAATGATGCTAAAAGTTTCCAACTCTGCACTTGTTTACACACCGGGTCAATCGTGATTCAACTGATAATTTCGGTTGCTCACTATCGATATTTTCAGTTCGCGTAGGTAAATCAGGTGATCTGAGTCGGGCTTGGAATTTTCAGATCGATCCCAGATCAATAAATAAGTTTGCGACTTATGTCAAGAATGATTACAATTTTTGCTTTTCGCTTTTTTAAAAATATATCTCGTAACTGATTATTCAGGGAACAAATTATCTGAAATATTTCGAGTTTCAAAACCGAAATCTCGAAATACTCCACTCTTCATCGTCATCTCTGGAATTTACGCCGAGGTCTGGCTCATTTTATTAATAATTCTATTTTTACGTTTCAGTTTATTTCAATACAGCAAAATATTCAGTAGTGTTAAAAAGTTGTTGCTAAGATTTCCTAACAAAATGTAAAGTTAATACGACATGTGGCAAAAGCGCCACTTCCTTCTCTTAATACTGATCAGATAAACGAACCTCCTGATAACTGTGGCAAAAAAAAATTTCTGCAACACCGACTTTGTTGTAGAACTACGACCGAGAAATGGAATTTTTGGAAATCGGTAATTGAAAATTGTTAACTTAATGCTATATAAATTGATACTGGAAGGAAATTCGGGAAAATTCTGAAAAGAAACTTGAAAGAAGCAAGTAGAAAATTTCAATGAATTAGAGATTATCTACGGGAGCAGAAATTTCAAATTGCAGAACAGACTGCACTGCTACCACTTTAATGTACTGAAGTGAAACTTAGACACAGCAAGATAAATATTAGAGTATGATAGATGCTCCGGAAATGAGTTATTTGAGAAGTTTTTGCAGTAAAATTAGGAGGATAGGGTGGGTGCGTTATGAGTGCGTGATGAAAGACTGTGGGATGGATGCTCCGGTATTTAATGTGATTGGGAAGAGCGTCCATCGCTAAACGTTGAAAAAATGTAGAAATTATGTTGACAAATGGACCAAATAAGATGGCTTTGTTAAATTCCACTTCGATCCAATACGACATCTTTTGTGTATCATTGCCTCTGTTAACTCCACTTGAGGTTTATTAGGACGACCTGGGTCTCGACACTTCGTGTCATTTCAGGGTTGTGAAGGCACCTGAAGATGAAACAAAATGTCGAAACCTGGGTTCTGCTAATAAATCTCAAGTGGAGTT
Source organism: Ceriagrion tenellum (assembly GCA_963169105.1). Taxonomy (NCBI): domain Eukaryota; kingdom Metazoa; phylum Arthropoda; class Insecta; order Odonata; family Coenagrionidae; genus Ceriagrion; species Ceriagrion tenellum. Next base: position 26,146,836 of record OY720634.1, on the reverse strand, counting down.
AACAAAGTCATCTTATTTGGTCCATTATGCATAACTTCCCCAAAGTAAAGCCTGCAATCATTTTTCTTGGTAATTTTGAATGAACGGACGAGATCTTGATTATCAAAAAACAGAAATGATCGTGGAGAAAATGGCGTGGTAGGAATTGTTAACCAGAATCATGGTTGAATGTGATGGAAGAGGGTCTTAAAGAGTAGGTATTCCTATAGGGAGAGTCTTAAAAACAAGAAAGCGTTTATGAATGTATGCTGAAATACATGAGTACATTCAAATAGTTTCTCCATCATCGGTAGCATATCTACATATATCAGAGTGCATGATGGTGAAATTTCGGTTCTTGAGAGACATTATTAATAGTCGTCGAGTAACTAACATCTTTAGGGTGATGTGTAGTGCATGCTGGTGATGACTCACCCCCTTCCGCACACCCTCAAAAATGGCTTACTGGGTATTGTACCAATAAAAGTGCCTGAAGGTGGCAGAACCAAAGACGATTTTTAAGGATAAGACGGCATGGAAAAGACTTTTTTTAACAAAGGCCAATTTTAATAGCAGCATACCGAGATTTAAGATCTCTGACAAATACTCCGAAAAGAAACGACATGAAGCATACGAATGTTTGAAAGCAACCCTGATAAATAAAAACGATCTCGCTTTGAAAATGGCCCACATGTAATCAAACCTTTACTCCTAGCCCACGTTTTACTGTATTCCTCTCCTCCCCGGTTCGGTGGGCAGCCAGGGTAAGCGGCTTTCCACCCTCGGGGCCTGGGCATCTGTCACGAGGGGGCGCTCAAGCGACAAATTAGCTCCATCGCGTGGTATTTTTTTTGCTTCGCCTGCCACGCGCGAACCTCCCCTCCCCCTCCAACTGTTCACCGTTCTGTCCCATCCTCCCCACCAATAACATCCCTCCCCCACCCTACCCTGACCCATCTCCATGTGCCATCGCTGCCAACCAACGTTCCACCAAATAATACGGTCCACTAGCTCGGCGGGCGCTAAATTCTCAAATTTTCTCGTTCACCGAACGTATAAAAATGTGAACGGGGGATGACAATTTTTTTATCCGAAAATGACTTAGAGCCCAGGCTCATCTCCGCTGATGTGGACGACACTGCGGGAAAAAATGTATTCAATACGTATTAATCGATTGCTTAAATTCGCAAACGATCACAGGATGATTTCACTCATCCAAATGCAATTTGATGGATTACTTTTTCATGAAAATGTGATACAGAATGAAGGGAGTGTTACAAGCGATATGAAATAAAGCTTAAAACATTTTATTTTATAATAATAATAATATTTTTTTCTCAAAAGTATTCATTCAAAGGAAAGTGGAGATGTAAGTTGAGCTTAGCTTATAATAACTCAGGTGAGAAAGATTTCAAAAGCATGAAATCTTTTATTGGCTAGGACAGACTACAGAACTTTCCAAAATACTCCACATCTGAAAATACTGTTTCCATGTTTAGCGATTTCACTTGGCAGGAGAGTTTGTTTATATTGCCAAAAACAGAGGATCGAAGAAACTTGTACCCACATGTACAAGGCATTATATTTCACCACTTTTTTAGGCAATCGCTTCCGAAAACGCGATCTGTATTTGCTAAATGGCCAATTATAAAGACTTGCCTTCGAGCACGCGAATTATGTAGAAGTTTTATGTTTTCACAAAAATGTAACAGTGTTTACACAACGGTGGGTCAGAATTACCTGTAGCAAACATGGCGGTGTGAAATTTTCAAAGTCATCGTCAAAATACGCCCTTTTGATGCGCTCTATTTCCCAATAAATGTTTTCCTTAGCGCCTTTAATTAGTTTTATATTTTTAAATTTTTTGGCACGAACGTTCAATTTCAATAAAAGAATACTCGGCCACATCCCTCCACTAATCGATCAGTAATACTTTGGCTACTGCATCGACAATTAATGTAAGGAATATGTGCAGAGAAGATACCAAATGAATTAGATCAGGAAGGCTGTCAAAGTTTCCACCTTTGAGGGTCTATCTGATCTACTTTCGCCACTCAAACACCCTTGTGGTGGCTTTCAGAGTAATAGTAAATGTAGATAAACTACTATCTCCCTAATTCAAGTAGATGGGGCGTCAAATCGAGGAATTTTTGACGCCATATCTTGAGCCGTCACTAATACGGTATTGTCAGTTCTCTCATGACGATATCCCGATAAAAGCGTAATTCAGGAGGACATAAAATAAATATGCCTAGAATTAGGAGAAGTACCATCATTTTCACTGCTTACAATTTCGGACCTAGATAATGAGTTATTTAGGCGCTCATTGCATTTCTTGGTCGGTAATAAGTATGGAGAAGGCCACATTCCTGCGTTAACATAGGGTTCAAGAGTAGCTCATATTACTGGTCAGAATTTTTGCAGTTTTTATATTAGTTTAGGTGGTTATTTTCATTTTCCCGAGAAAATTCTAAGGGGATAAATGAAAGGAGTCATAACCACAAGTGTTGGGTGGATCAGTGAGAAAAAATATTGAAAACTGTGTCCTGGAGTCAGACACTAAACTTCAATTATAATCATAAATTTGCACAGACTACTTAAAAAAATCATTTTAGTAACTGGTTCCATTTTAAGCTCATTCATTTACTTTCAAGTCAATATAAAATAAATTACATACACTTCCCCGAAACTAAAAGAACTCACAAAAAGACCTTAAACTCCCATTTGCAATGGGACAAAGAAAAGAATCACTGGCAATGAATTGAAATCTGGGAAACTTGGGAAACAATTACTCCTTGTCATCTGAAGATAAGGAATTCGCTATCTTAGCATCTGATGACGAGAATTTTAAGGCCCGTGGGAAACCCATTAGGAGGACACAGACTTTATATTAATTGAAAGACTTAAATGAGGGATCATTCGCTTATACGCGAAGGTCAACGTGATTCCACGAAGGCTTTCCCTTTGATCATCTACTCCACATTTTGACCCTCACCGATTTTTGGACTTCAGATTGAAAACAAAACTTTGGGTGACCTCGTAATCCGTCCCAAGGCTCATTACAATCTCCTAAAGGAAGCCAAGGAACTTAGTGAAGAATGACCTTACCTGCTAGAATCCGTCGACAAGAGACGTGCATTTGTTGTCCTCTCTGGCACCATTTATGAGCATCTTTTAACCGCTTGTTCACCAGAAATCAGAGACAAGAAACCTAGATTCTATTGCGAGTAACGAAAATTTGATGATTGCCCAGAATTTCTTTAAATCTTCAACCTTTTTTTTGGGCGGTACGTTTAAAACTCCTTCACAATGGAAGGTATTTTGAGATCCTTAAAAAATTAATATGGTGACAATATGATTTATTTTCAAAAATATTTGAGAAAACTACCCACAGCTAAATTTTTGGCGAGATATAGGAGTAAGAAATTCCTTATTTCAAAAAAAATAAGTTCTCTCGGGTGTGAATACATGTAATGTTTACCATGTAAAATGGAAAAAAGCCAAATTGGTCAAAAATTTCAGAAAGTGGTTCGGTGAGGGGTTAAATATTTTTCTTTAAAATAAAATAAAATTCGGTGATTTATGGGTGAAATAATATTTTGCTCGAACTACGTTGAAAATTTTGACAGGGGAAAACTCATTTGCTTGCTCATTTGACTGGGACTCGACAAATGTTAAATATACTAAAGGACTATCCACGGTATCCACAAAAAAAATTCTCAAAAAGGGCGAACCCTTCATCGTGTACGATGTTCGTCTTAATCAAGAAGACTGTAGTCCTAAGCTCGCGCTACGGACTTCTTTGTTACATTATATGTCCGGCAGTCTTGGAATTTTAAGCTCACAAATATTACAAGGGAGAAGGTCGTCTCGCCACCAATATGGTCGGCCCTGGTGGTGGCGGGGTAAAGTCCTCGTCTGCTAACCCAAGGGTTGCGGGTTCGAGTCCCGCCTGGATGAAATATTATCTGCCCAGGACATGGGTGTCTGTGTACGTAAACTGGGTTGGGGGAAGAGGGGACGGTTCTATCCCATCCAACCCAGGATAAATTAAATAGAAGTAATAATAAAATATGGTATCAAAGCACAGGACTCGATATCGATGAATTTAAGTTCGAGTCCTGGTCGAAGCGAATGTTTTCCTAGGTGGAATATTGCAACCATGTGCACTTGCTAGCGACTCCGTGCATATAATAATGCGACAGGTCCTGGCGTACTCAAAATTTGCATTGAACAATTGATTAGAATCAGATATTTAGACAAATGAGAAATTATTTCCAAATCAAAGAGTATGTAGACCAAAAGCTGTGCTCTCAAAGTTCCACCGCAAAATTATTTAAAAGTATGTGTATTGGAATTCTGGTTGCAAATGAATAAGTTTTTCTTCTTTGTTATAAACAAGAACATATCACCCTTCTTTCAATATTTTCGCAATTTCGCATTTCTGGTGTTAACTTAAAGAATGGGTGAAACACGAGGGAAAAGTATCTAATTTTCTATCAGATATAAATGACTTTTTCGCGAAAAACTGCTTGAATGGCAATAAAATTGAGGCTCTAAACATTTTGTTTCTTAAATGGTTAGTAAATCAGTACATCGACAGAAGTCAAAATCGTCCGTTAAATGGAAATGGCGCTTCGGTCGGCGCATATGGCTGGAAAAAGTCGTCGCTGGAAAAATAGATGTCGAAAAATCTTATCTATAAAATCTTGCCCCTCAATTCATTTTTCATAGTCAACTACTATCCAGTCCTTGTATGAGATATTCAAACTCTGAGACTCAAATTATTTGTTTCGTCTATATAACACTGAGCCGGATTCAGAGCTGAGCAGGATCAGAAGAAGCAATTCTTCATTCCTCTGCTTTCCTGGACACTGGACTAAAACGTATAGCAACTCCTTTGTAGTAGCAGATAACATTTTGGAACAATGTGCAATTAGATATTTAAATAAAATAAATAACTCATCTTGTAGTGCATTCACACATACACACATACCAATCAATCCGTTCCCTTCCGGGGTAGGCACAGTCACAAAGTTTCACTCAAAAATACATATTTGTATACCTAACTCTGCTTCGATAATTTCCTCCATTCTGATCTATCCTTGCAAACCTCTTTTGCCTCATTTACCCCCATACACTTCTTCATACACGCCCTCCTGTTTTTAAGACTCCTAATATTCCTCCTTAGAATTACCTCAACCACATTCAACCATAACTTTCTCTGCCTACCTCGACCTCTCGCACCATTCATTTCACTCTTATATATATGTTTCGTTATTCGACTCTCATCAATTCTCTCAACATGCCAAACCAACGAAGCACACTTCTTTCATATATGTCCATCACACGGGTATTTAACCCACATTCATTTATTACCCACTCATTCCTAACCCTATCATCCTACTATCACCGCAAACACTCATCAGATAACTCAAACCCACGGCGTTTAGTCTACTCTTATGTCTATCCTGAAATACCTATGTTTTTTTCATACAACAAATTGGGGAGAAGTAAACCTTTACACACGGCGATTTTCTCTTCCATAGACAGGCACTCATTCCTTGCTAAGCTTCACATGCTACCTACCACTTTCCTTCCAACATTCACACGTTTCTTTATCTCCTCATCTATCCATCCATCTTTCGCAAAAATCTTACCTAAGTAGGTACATTTTATAGTAAAAGTAAAATATTCCATAGTAAAAGCTTCGGTATCAAGCTTTGTTCTGTAATATTTACCCATAGGAGTATTTATATGAAATTTTAAAAATGTAAAAGTTAGCACGAAGCCTATGTATACTCATTATAGCTAATATTGCACATTCACAGCACTTCAAAACGCAGGTTCCTCTCCAAGAACAATCTCAACAAAATGAACCAAGGGTTCCACAGATTTACATCCAACACGAGTGCCCAGCGGTCCAATTTTGTAGTAATTTCTCGGTAGGTGGCCGCACCGTCAGCAAGCAGTCTGAATCTCTGTAGAGCCCATGCCATTTTCATAGGAAAAAAATAATAATCTGAAACTAATGCTGGCTGAGAATGAAGATGAGGGGAAAGGCGTCTCACTTCAAAACAATAAACTTTAAAGAAAATAAGAACGTAGGTCATCAAAATAAGACGTTTTGTTATCCCGGCCAATCAGTTAAATTTCACCATATACCATAGACGCTCCTTTAGCACGAGAGAACGCAATAATTCAATCGAACAAGAAAATAAATAATTTTTTGATATGACACGCAAACAGCCTTCTGAAATCGTAATATGAATGAAATGTTTTATCAGCATAACTTCTTATGTGTTTTTACTAGTGGAAGAACGACATAATAGCTGTTTCCCGTCAGACAATCACGGAAGTATGATTGAGTCAGTTAAAATTATATAAAGCTATCACTGTGCAGAATGGAGGTTTTGATTCTGATTTAATAGAACTTATAAGTAAGAGCTACGAGCAAATGTAAAGAAAGGCAGAGAGACGCGAGGAATGGAGACGGCCAACCAGTCAAGCTGCTGCCAACCAATCTTCGGATTGACTACCAGATGAAAACTTATTTAAAAAAGATGTCTCCATTTTCAACTCTCGAAAGTTACTAACATGTGCACAGCTTGCCCTGGATAACTAACAAAATTAATCGCAAAATAGAAACATTCACACGAAATTGGTACTATAAAGTTTATGAGTTCATATAAATTAGACACATAAGGCTATAGAATGGATTAAAAGATCAAAACGCTCTGTTTATAATCTAGTCGTAAAAATGTACGAATTTTGGTGATACACTATTTTTCTTATACATACTCATCTTGATTTTTTGAGGGTTCAGTTTGGACCAGTAGTAGTGTGTTCAACTCCCGAGGGTCGCAGATTCAGGATAAGCGACGGAAAATATTTTCCTGGCTTGCCAAACCTTTTGCACGCTACCCGACTACTGAGAGGTAGTAGTCTCAGCATCATGGCATTGATGGCGCAGATCAAGATCGGACCGGTATCGACAGCCACAGGTTCGGGCGAGAGTGAAGATCACGGAATCGAACGGGGTACTGCGATGTGGAAGGAAACGGGAAAACCACCATAAGAGGGCCATTCTATAAATGACGTGATGGCATTCCTCCCAGTAAAATATTCCTGAGGTAAAATAGTCCCCTAATCGTATCTCCGGGTGGGGACTGTTGGCAGGGGTACATCAATCAGGCAGGACAAAGACAAGTACTGAACTTTTCTCTCAGCATTTGATTAAATTATCTGCCATCAATACCATACAACTTTTCTAAAGTCCTTTATCAGCTCAATAACCTTCTTAAGTTCACATAATTACTCACACAATCACGAATTAAAACAAGAGGAAGAATTCATTCACGGTTACCAAAGTAACGTGGATTAGCCAGAATCCAATGAACAAGAACTCTAGACCTGAAAAAAGCTTTCTTTCGACCTGAAAAGTAGTGAGGTAAATGTTTTACTTTTATAATTGACCTAGTCTATGGCACAATGATTATCAATGGAAAAAATGAGGTGGTTTGTTAATTTATGGAAAAAATGTTTTGTAGTTTTAAGATTGAATCGAATATGTTGCGCGAATAAAATCAGAAGAAAGTCCATGGCAATTGGAAAAAGATGTCAAAAGCGTTATCAAAGACGCATAATAAGTAATATTGTTCAGTGACATGCCCGGAGGAGAAGCAATGAGACGCCAAGTTCTTGACGGTCGTCTGCCGTTCAATGTTTTCCAAAAGATCCCCACCCATAGCGAACTAAAGCTACCTTACTGGCCACGGACGTGACCTTTCCCGAAAATTACTCGCCATGAAAAACAGTTAACGATACAACGAGGACCATAGACACAGTTACGAATTACCCTCGAGTCGGTCTCCGGTGATTAGAATGATATATCTCTGTTACCGCTACACCGTTCTTGACCCGCAACTCCCACGCATTAGAGAATCCGCGGAAAATCACCTGTGCAGAACTAAGGACTGCCGCTTGGTAAAAGGTTGATGTGCCACCTAAAACCTAAAAGCCAACAGAGTTTTAAAGTTAACTGCCAAAAAAAAAAACAAATGGCATTTCAAACACTTGAAGAAAAAATTCATTGCGTTCATCACTCATAATTCTTACATCGTCAATTTTTAAAATATCTATTAATTATTAGTGGAACTATATACATGAAAGAAGGTGCAAGTCGCCATGAAAATATCTACTGACTCGACCAGCATTCGAACTTGGATCTTCAAAATGCTGGATAGATCCATTATCCACTTGTAAATCACCATTTTCACATTCCTTGGTGTATATCTTTGCACTCGAGCGCGTGACTGCGAATCATATCGAAGAGAATTTTTCAGAGATTGGAAATCAGCGGTATCATACTTCATTGTTGTTAACAGTGAGTTCAAATTGGAAAAGACAATCGTTTATATCATTTAATAACCGCAGGAACATAAAAATTTCTCTTTATTAAACTCTGCCCACAATATACATCTCTCCACCCAATCCAAAATACACTCATTCTCCTCCAAACTGAATAATCACGCATACAAATTCAGAAGAAGGAATGCATAATGAAATTTAGCAATAAATTACCACATTAACATAGTTGCACATTAAATTCCATCACTCCCAGCAAAACATTCGCTTAAAGTCGATATCAGCATAAAAGACGACTAATATCGCAGATAAATACCTCTTAACATTCAGAGACCAGTCCTGAGCAGATTGTCTCTTTAGATTTCACGTTCTCTACACGAGGTTGTCGTGTCGCAGATAACACATGTCGCAGTGGGGAAACGCGGCTGAATAAAGTTCCCGTCGAGGCAGTGCGCTGGAAAGTAAATATCTCACGCGAGAGGTCGAGTTTCTGAGATTGCACGGTCGTCAAGGGAATGATCTATCTAGGTTCCGGAAGATAATTTTGGCGTTGTCCGAGCCAATTTTAGGACAAACAGCGACGTTAAAAGCGCCGCTTTTATTGTGTCCGACCCTTAACGGTTTTTGACCTTCATTATCCTCCTCTGTGGAAAATCAGGTAAAGTTTTTCTGTAAGCCAGGACGCTTCCAAAAATGATCCTAAATTTCAGTTGCATTTCTGAATCAATCCGTTTCCCCATTATGCAAATTGATACCTTATTAAAGCCAAATATTTTTATCATAAACACCCTCACGCACGAATATAATGCTGAAGAAAGGAATACATTTGTGAGAGACCTGTTAGATGCGTCAGGATTCCCGGAGGAATATCATAACAATGAAAGACAGGAAAACTTGACTTGGATGCTATATATTTGTAAAGCGTGCCATGATCAGTTTCATTTCATACTAGTCACTAGATAACAAATCATATTTTGACGAAATCAGGCAATTCGTTAATGCATGCATTGAAATGCGTTCATCTTCATTAAAGGAGAGGGATCAGATTAAAAAAATGAGGCAAGTCGTAAAAAAAAACAGTTCCATTTAAATTCCACCGCGATCTTTTTTTCTGGTCTTGGAGATAATGCTTTTTTTCGAATAAATGTATGACTCGTGTTCCGGTCACGAAAGTTTAGACCAAGATTCACTTCGCGAGCGGGAATGTCTTGTGGCCAGATATTGCACAAACATAGGTAAATCGATATTTCAAAGGGAATAAAAATCTCGATCCGATAGAGAAAACTGTAATTTGGATGCATTTATCTTCCCAACAGGTTATTTTAGATAACTGGCAAGACAACGTCACGGCAGAAACGAACGAATACTTTCCTCGCAAAAGCTCTGATACAGAGTAGTATTACAACACCCCAATGGTTGTTTTTGTCGCTATTATTTGTGTAATTCAATAGCTAAAATGATAAGTCAATTGTTGGAAGCTCTAAATAACATCTAAAAATAATCACACACACTTAGCTGTGGAAAAATTCAATAAATCCCAAAGAAGCTATTATCCCATTGCAAAAAATTGGAAATGAGCTAATTAAGATCCATCAATCACTAAGACCTGTCATTCTCACGAGGGCAAAATGATTTAGGGATAAAGTTTGCTTGACAGCTGCGAGAGTTTGAATGTACAGAATCTGAGAATGTTAATATTTTTTTACCTCGAGCGAATTACCATGATTCCAAAGCAACCGGCAATGCACAAAAGGAAACCATATAATCAAGCAATAGATAGCATATAAGAGCTGTGTGAAATGGTATAAGGTATTTTAAGTGCGCTCCCAGTATTTAAAAGAATGAATAAGTTATAATTAAAGATTTGAAGCTTTCAATTTTTATTTGAAAAACAACAGGAGGTAATATTATTACGGTTTCGAATCGACAACTTACTCGATTGCTAACATAATGAATGGATTTGAGAAATTGGGGTGGAACCAGTGGAATATTTCTCATCGATACGGATTGCGCAAATTGAATAGCGAAATTTGGACTTTTCACTCTACTGTGAAGCAGATTTATATTCTTAATCGGTAATAATGAATCCGAAAATTTACTGAATAAACCACCCCCGACCAGAAAGCACACTATTTTACCTTACATTTGCTTTTGAAATCAGTTTGCCGGTATCTATAATCTTTAATCGCTTATTCAGAAACTGCGAGAAAAACTTGTTACACACCGACATCGCCCAAACATTTTATCCAATACTTGGCTCTTCTGTACATCATTAACGTACCCATGCTGGAGAAAAATGAATGAACTGAAGAGCTATTCTGCATTGTGTTTTAAGATGTTCATCGGAAAGTCGTCGGCAGAAAGAGAGTATTGTCGTCTCTTTCCTTGCGGGGGAGGTGATTTGACACAACGGTGGTAACAGATTCATTTTATATTATTTTCTTTTCTCCACTATTCAATAAAGAATTCCATAAACACAACTTTGCGCTCTTTAGTGATTCATTATGCATAAGACGATCTGTTTCGACTGTCACTCTATCATCAGGTACCTGATGATGGCCTAACTACAGGAATAGGACGACCGCTTTTGGCTTCTACATCAAAACCGGTTATCCCATCCCTATATCAATAATTATAGACCTCTCCATATATGCGTATATTTAATCCCATGAATGTGTAGAAATACCCTATATAAGTAAAATAAGACAGCAGAAAACACTGAGCTGTGTTAATTTAAATATAGAAATGTTGCTAGCAGACGGTTCTTCAGTGTACGTTCATAATTTGTCAACAAATTAAAATGTTATGATGCCCACAGTCTGGGCCTACAGTTTGAGGGAAGGTCAAGAGAGAGTAAGATATCGTCGTCCATTGCAAGGTCCTCATTTAGCTCCTCCCCAACTCCGAGGGAAAGAAAAACGACTCGAAAAAGAAGGAAAGATTCACCTCATCGCATCAATCTTGGCGGAGGGCGGAGGAGACCCCTGAGTAGTCGTCTCTCTCCCCGCCCCCCTTCACCCACCCCCAAACAACCGCCCACCCCCCCACCCCCATTGCAGTGGATGTGGGTCTCGAAGGGAGAGCGGAGGACGAGGGAGTTATGACGCGGGAGGAGGGGGCGGCGCGTCCCAGCGAGAGAGACGATGATAGCACGACGTTGCCCAGGTCACGCGATGCGGGCCGAGAGTCAACAGACTGGAGGACACCGCGCGCGCCCCGGGGTCAGGCGGGTGCGATTTAAGGGAGGAGGGAGGGAGAAAAAGAAGGGGAAATGAGGGGAAGGAGGAGGTGGTTAGGGGGGGAATAAAAAATAAGAGACTAGGGATGAGGGGAAGGGGTTGATATGAAGACCCAGGAAGCAATCGGCAACCTACAACATGCGTGCCACCAGATTTTACGAAGAGTTACACATTATAATGTCTCATGTCTATGAATAATTCATACATTATAATGTCTCATCAGGATAATATATTTTATCATTCTATTTTTCTTCCGATTCCATGTATTTTTTTGCAATATGCATTACTGTTGACTATATATGACGGAAACATGTTACCTATTTCACATTAAAGTGAAATGCCTTCTTGAAAGTTCGAGATATGCCCGAGCTGCAATGGACGCTGCGTTTTTGGTTTCTGATGCCCTAAAACTTTCTAAAAAGATCAAGGAATGAAGTTTTGAGCATCTAAGATCCAGAGTTTGACTTTTTTCCACCCCGGATATACTGTCTATATGCATTAACTTCGCATTTTCCGGAGACATTTAGACGTTTTCACAGAAATGTTTCGCCATTCCTCGTGAAATCATTCAACCAAAGGGGTTGACCATTATCATTTTTTAGCGTGCATGGTTACATTTATTGACACTCGACTGCAATCTTTTTTTTTAATTAGTATCATTCATCAAATAATTCATTCAATCTTTACAAGGCAATAATTTTTCAGGCAAGTAGGCAGGGATGTAGGGCTTAAGGAGGTTCTCTCCGCCTTCGCCACCTCCAAAATTTAAGGTATTACCAAAATAATGAAAAGTGGGATTCTTCACACGTCTAAAGCCTATTTTACACGCGGCACAGAATTGCATAATCTGATATGTGAGCGAATGTGCATTTCAAATTGCCGCATTTAAAGCGGGGAATTGCAAGAACGCGTGCGCGAATTTATGAACGTGGAATGGCAAAATAGCCGCCGTTCTACTTTAGATTGAGGTAAACCTTCAGTTATTAAATGTGCAATTTCGGGTCCGCGTGAACCGGACTTAAGAGGGGTAAAAGATAAGAACAAAGCAGTATTCCATGAAAAGGTAGGTATAAATAAACTTAAGTAACGATAAATGTAGTTTCAAGAGAGTTTTCATACTCAGAACCCCAACAAAATACCCTGGCTCCTCACCGTCGTTTTTTCAAGCTGACGCTCGCGAGCAGTGGTATGTTTTTACGCTGAATTTATCCCTATCCCTACAAAAACAGACAAGAGGATACTGAAATCTTTCTGCTCCAAGCAAGATGAAAACTACTCTTATAATTTTCTTTATCTTATGGCTTACTTCTGATGGGTTGGGGTAATCTCGTGAAAGGCTAGGCCCACGTGACACCCAACTCAGACGCAATCACGAATTGCTTGCGTATGTACCAGCGCTTCAAACTCTTACGTAAAGGCATCACAAGAGGGATCTACGTGGTAGTTCGCTCGATGCCGTAAGAGTCTGATACACCTGGCTACCATTAAGGTATTCCCGGGTCTGCATCGAAAATCTTCACTAAAGTTATTTCAAACAGCACATAAAAGCTATCGTCAGAATAGCTTAAATGGAAATACAAATTTTATTATTCATTTTTATTCGAATATTATACTGTGCATTCCCTACTGCCAGTTACATACATCCTCAGGGTTCTCCTTCTGGCGGACGTCCCGCGACGCCCAAACCTTTCTTTCGGGCTTAAGAGGGGTAAAAGATAAGAATAAAGCAGTTTTCCATAATAAAGGTGAAAATACGTGTGACATTCAACGAGAGGTGTGTATCAATTTTCCACAAATATTCCAGGAACAGAAATAACACACGTTTTAAACCTTGTAAGTCGAATTGGAACTTAAAAACGAATATTTATTCTTTTGTAAGCAGATGAGAAAAGTTGTAAAGTTTTGGCACTATTCAATGCACTTTCTTCTATCTAAAACAAAACAAAAAATGACTTCATGCTAAAAGCCAGCCTATCGCAACGTTTTGAAAACGTTCAGCATCTATGGAAGCAAATATATAATCACTAAATTTTAACACTTCTTTGATAATTTTCTCCCCGTCTTTAGCACAGCAGATAATCGCGCACAAACGTCATAGTCGGTGATATGTCTTACGGCGGGTACGTATCGTCTCGAAACTTGAGAAAACTGAATCATGAATCTTCCTGCCATTACTGAAATCGCACAGAAAGCATAAATATTGAGTGTCCGCCCTAATTCGTTGCCAAAATAAAACAGATATTTCAAATGAATGTATCCCATATCTTAAAGAATTTCACGGTAAATAAACCAGTTACAAGACATATGAACTTTACTGAGCTTTATTTTTGAACCGATGGGAGTAATCATAGTTCTATGAATAAGACCGTATTGACATATTTATTTGTGTATTGATTTACTGGTGTACATTAACAGCTCCATTCGCTAGAGAAACAAGTTATCCGGTAATCATGAATCTTTCTGTCATACTGGAAATCGCACAGGGAGCAAAAATATCGAGGGTCGCCCGAATTAGTTACCGAAAAAATAAACCGTGGTCCCCTTGGCGCCTTTCGCTAAGAGCAGGCTAATGCCAACTACGGGTTTCTATCCACCCTTACCTATCCCCTATGGCGCAAATGATCTAAGCTGTCGCTCACCTTCCAAAACATCCAATTCAATCCAATCCGAAAAAATAAACAGAGATTTTAAATTTAAGTATCCCATGTCTCGAAGAATTAGACGATTAATAAATCATTTACAAGATGTGTCAACATTACTGAGTATTAGTTTTGTGGCGTATGTGAACATGTAAATTTTCCGTCTGCCATGAGGAACTCACATTGATTGGATCTCCATTCGATTATATTTCTGAGTAATATTTGTTTCCCTGCGGAATTTTAGCGATATAGTATGGGATATCCCCTAATCCAATTAGCTCCGTTGCTATTTGGAAATTGGTTTCGCAGAGGGAAAGCCATAAATTTCGCGCCATGACATCATGGGTTAGCTACGATGGCAATCCAATTTGAACCGATGGGGGTATTGATGGTTTCATGAATTAGATCGTATTGACACACTTACTCGTGTATGAATTTACTGGTGTACATTAACAGTTCCATCCGCTAGAGAAACAAGTTATTCCATTAGTTTGAGACCATTATACTACTCTCTTCTCTGAGTCATTTCAATACATTGACGAACACAGCACGGGGGAACAGGAATGCTGCAATACCATGCGATTCTCCTGTATTCGGAATCGAATATTTACCTTTACGACGAGACTGAGGAAAATGAACGAAAAACTAATGTTCTGAGTGTCCTAAAATTTAGCCAAAATAATACGAGAAGTGCCTAGCTGAAAGTGACTTGTAAACTACTCCTCTCGTCGGGTAACACGCATGCAAATAAATATTAAAATAATAATTTTGTAATATACATTTAATAAAATATATTCAATAATTAAATCAATAATAAAAGTTGAACAAAATTTGAGACTAAGGTGTAAAACTCCAGGCCAAATGTGGTACATTAACGTTATTTTCAAATTAAATATCTCCTCACCAATGAAACGCAGTTCCCGACGTAGATACGTCCAACTTAAAAAAAATCACAATTTTTAATATTAGCATTTGACAGTTCCCAACTCACTCCCAACTCAAGCAAGAATTTTTAAAAAACCCTTAAATACGTACAACAAGGCCAATGAAAAAAGTGCTAAATTTGATATATCACCACCCTAAGTCATAAATCAAATAATATGATCGAAGAAATTATGCACCATTTATGGATAATAAACTTATCACCACAAATGTCTACTGTTTCGCTAGCACTTAGACTTCTTCCCATAGAAACTATTGTTCAGTGCCTCGCCAGCGTTAAAAAAATAGAGATAGGCGTAGATGTAAATCTCACGGGCAAACGTTCGGCGCTTGAACACGTGGAAGAGAGGAATACGATAAAAAATCTTGTGAAGCGTAATTTCGTGAGCGTAATGAAAATCAACTTTTATTTCAACAAACGGTGAAGCTCGAGGAATCGGAACTTCTGAGAGGAGAAATAAGGAGGCACAGGTGGACTTGAGAGAGAAAGATGAAAGCACAAATGAGATTTTCCGCTAATGACTAGAATTGGACGGAGAACTCGTGGCGGGTCACAATGAAAAGACGGTCGGAGAGCGCAGCTAAAAAGAGGATCCTTGCGAAAATTAAGAGATCGCGGACCGGGAGAAGAAAAAGCGGAAGGCCTTGGGACTCGAGGATCTCAGTTCGAGGGAATCAGGCCAAGGTCACTCTGAAGGGCTGGGACGTCACAAAATGACGGCGGTGGCATTATTTTATAAGATTGCGCAGAGGAGCATGGCAAAGGAGAGCAAGTGCGCATAGCCTGGGCCAACGGCTAAGCCGGATTTAAAAGCGAGGAAGGTCAACTTAAAATTTTCAGCAATTTATGAAGGTTAGCACAGTCGTGAGGAAATAATTAAACTATGGCATACGATGGAATGGCGACAGGTTGGAGTGGGCACAGGATTTAATGAAGGAAAAAAAGAGAATGTGTCTGTTCGCAGTTGATACACACTCGCGCAACGTAAGGCTGAAATATAATCGACGAACCCTCTTGCTTCAAGCCCATGAATGCAAAAGATCATGCCAAATAAATAATAAAACCATGTGCACTGTTATCAGGTATATTAATTCAGTACACGACCGGAGCCATCGCATAGCTGAAACCATCAGACCAACTAGGTGATATCGTCCACGCGACGAAACTGGTAGTGCATTACGCTAACCTTGCAAACACACACACAAATTATCCTACTCAGAGGAAAGTTACCCCTATTTAAGGCTAAATCAATTTGAAATCATTTTCACTTCAAATGGACTGACATTATCATATATTAGGTAAGCGTAGAGGTGAAAGAAAATTATGTTTGGATGAAAGAAGGGGTGGTAGAAACTATAATTTTAATGAGAGAGATTTTATGATGGCCCAATGGTTTTGCAAAGAAAAGTTAATGATGATCCTAAAAGGCGAATTTTAAGATCTACAGAAAACTAAGTGGTTATATTTAAGGAATAAAGGGTTTCCACCGAAACAAAACTAAAACAAGTGCTACGGTTAAGAGGATATAAAGGACGCCTTTCGCATAATTCATGAGTTCGTTGAAATAAAGGCACATTTAGTCTGACTAATAACATGCTACAAATGAAGCTACTAAAAGATAATGAAACGCATTAATGGACTCACAAGATATTTTTAACGGCGGAATATTGGGCTGCTTTTACGTTAAAATTCAATTATGGAACTATATAGCCAGATTCTTGCATAAAAATGTCACAACACTACCTCGTAGACAACGACAGACAGTAGCTTCGTGAGATACTCTTTCTTGTCAAGATAACCAGGGAAAACCACCAGGACACTTAAAATATAACTGTAAAGCTAATAAAGTATATTGAAATATTGTGTACCTAATTCCAGGATTCCATATTCTTCAAACTTTTCATCCAATCTCGGGCTGAATTCGAATTGATGAGAAACCAGTTCAAAGGCCTACGCCTTTTGTCATATCCGCATTCTGTCTTCGAAATAGATCTGGAAACCATTGAAAACTGTGGTAGGGATAGCATAAGGATTCATAGGTTCCGCAAGAGTACCACAAAATCACTTACCAAAAGTGTTCGTGCGAAATTGAGTTCGCGTGATCGGCTTTTCAATATGTAGGTCGATGGAGAACTCAGCGATCTCGGGTCAGCAATGAGAGTTGGAAACGAATTTCCAGCGAGCAAAGTCAAATCAAACGTCGGAACGATTGTAATTACTATCTCTGCAAGAAGTTGCGTAAACTTCGCGAAAGTGAGGGAACTTTCCTCTCCAAAACTTCGCTCAGCACTTACTATGATTGCGGGGAGCTGGCCCAAGTACTTTTAGTCCATTAAAAATTTATTGAAACCCCATTTTGCCGCGGAATTTAAGCTGTAGCACTAAGTTAAACTCAATTTCTACGTAGGATAGGATTTTTTTCCAATCATTGCATGTTCACATGAAAGGTGAAGTGTCACAGACATGGCGAAAAAAATATCTCAGTACATTCCAAAGGTACCTTGATAATAATTACTCTGCAGTCAAAACCTGGGTTGGAAATAATCATTTAAGTGTGGAATATCGTCATGTCTGTGACAATTGTCCACAAAGTTAGGCCTTTAACCATTAATTTTAATGGTGAAGAGTCACTCGCAGAGGTGCATCCCATTTGCGTCAAATGATTTTTTTTCGAGGCGAATTTAAGTCCTTGGTGAGGGAAATTACAGTGAACACCCAAACAGTTGAGTGCGGTCTTCTGTAACTGGGAAAAACGCATAATTGAATTTGATCATCATACGACGACTAATTTCTTCGATTATCCCACGTACTCCACTTATATTGGAGTATTTTTAAATTACGAGTTTATATCTGAAATTACAAAATGACGGCTTTGGATTTATCTCACGAAATGCAGTCATTTGCTCGAGCGATTGTGAATGAGTGAGAACGTTTTGTGCGGAATGCGTCTTATCGTTGCATTGAGGCAACCATACTTGCCTCAATGCAACGATAAGACGACCTATTGGAGGGAAAGGGGATTTCACTTGCAAATGATTGAATGGCGGGGCTGATTCCTCATTTAGCTTGAAAATTTGAGACTTATTTCTCCTAATGTTCAGGAGACCTATCTCCAAACCTCCTCTTCCACTTATGCATATTTCAGCAGAACTCTCTTCTGGTAGAACACCTTCGCTCGGGCGCTTGTGGTCGTAGCCTACATTTTGCTTCTTCCATCGGTGGTAATCCCACATCCCAGATAGTGAAACTCTTTTACTTGCGCAAGTTCTCGCGGCACAGCTATGACAGTAAATCTCTATCTGTGATTTATTCCAAAATTCATAATCTTAATTTTCTTTTATTTAATTGGAATTTATTCATAGCTTTTTCCATAGATTGAAAAAGATTCCAGAGTTTGAAAAAAAATAATTGGGCTATGGGGATAAAAATATATTGGGGTATATCCTTGTGGACTATTGCTTCTTAGTGTATGATAGCCTTACCACAGCCATCCTTGAAAAACAATCTCATACTGCCTTAGAAACTTCCATTGATTAGGAATGCGGGATAGCAAATAAGTCATTGATTTAGCCACATTTATTCACAAAGCTAAAATTTAATCATCTTTGGCAGCTTGTGATGAACTCTCAACCATTTCTGCTTGAGGCTTTCGCAGCGCTGTAGTGCAGGGACATCCATGGTTTCCGGGTTTCGCTGCGTGTCGTTATCACGACGATGACGTTTCGTGGCTAATGCTGGCCACATCTCCAGATCAGCTTCAGAACCTAATGTGGCCAGCATTGGCCACGAAACGTCATCGTCTTGATAACGACACGCAGCGAAACCTGGAAACCATGGATATCCCTGCACTCTCTACCATGCCTCGCGGCTGATTACAAGTCTTAATGAGTAATTAAGACAATTAATACAGCTTGAACTAGAGGAACAAACTTGGGATCTTATTAATGGCGGACTGATTTTGTCTAGAAAACATGCTCTTGAAGTTATTGAAAAATTAAACACTTAGCTCATCAATCAGATGGAATAATAAAATACCAATAATGAAAACTCTTATTCTTTTCAGGTAAGTGCTTTCGAGATGCTTGTAACAAAAGTCTAAGGGGTTCCACTGGTTGTGTGAGCAGGTAAGATTCTGACATGATTGCAAGCCAAAATACAGTGATCAAAGGACCTCAATCACCATGAGAGTTAAATTACACTTGTTACTTTGTATAGTTCACTAAAATGGGAATTTCTCCAATTTTTTTCATCTCCTGCCTTAATTGTCAACTTTGGCATTGAAAGCGTTACTCGGATCCCATTTTTTATTCTCTCAACAGGTCGCCCAAAAATGACATTAAACTTGATTTTCCGGGTCAAAAGTATTCCGGAATTCCAGCCCTGTTCACCCAGTACTTTTCGTCAGCATGTGTTCACAATGAATCACCCCACCACTGCAATTGGCCTAATTGCATTGGCCTACCTAGCCATTTAAGCACGACAACATTATTTCAACCGTTAATTTGGGCGCCTGCAACCGCCATGAATGGAATTGCATCGTGGAGTTTCATTTTCTGAGGGGCTCCACGGATCTTACAAAGTATTTCAATGGAAGACCGCACACAGAGTACTTTTTATGAAATTTCGGAAAATAAACATGTTTGGAAGGGATGACATTGCACGGTATGTGCTGAAAATTGTGCGCTTGGCATGGCCCTTTACTTGTATTCATGCGGGCGCCAGAGAATCAGGTGATATAAACCGCCGCTCACTCTAGCCTTAATTAAGCCGCGAGAAAGATTGCAACCATGGCAGCGATCCTCATTCATCGAATCCTAGAGAGAAGGCGCGCCAATGCAGGTATTCCTTCCCCGCACTCGCTTTCTGCTCTTCCACACCGCCCCAAACCAAGGACACAGCCCCACGCGGAATAAAGCAAGCGCCCGGAAGAAGTTCGCCTCACCGAGAGCGATAATAACGAAATAAACAGAGATTTAAAAAAAATATGAGCCCTCGTCGAAAAACCGTTCCAGAAGCCTTCACTCGTCCGTAAAGTAAGGTTGCACGAAGCTTCCACCTCTATCTCTCCTTAATTACCGCGCAGTGAAAAAAAACAGCACACACTCGAAAAGAAAGGAAGTTCATTTGCCTCTCAATCCGGTTGCAGCGGCGGTAATTGAAGGACTGGATACACCCAGGGTGTGCAGCGGAAAGATTATTCTTTTTTTTTTCAGTCTTAGAGCACTGCAAGTAAGAGAGGAGTCAGGGAATTTCGAGGATTCAGAAGATTGAATAGGACGCAGGCGGCCTTGTTTGTCATGTCATTAGCAAAATGTGATTTTCGGCATAAATAACGTTTCTTAACGACTAATTACGAATGAAATATTATACATCGATAAAAAATGAAAGAAATAGTTCCTGTTTTCCTTTTTCTGTGACATAAAAAAACATTTTAGCTGTAAATAAAGTCAAATTGACGAGACATAAAGACAACGAGTAGAAATGTAACAAGTATCAAGCCCAAAAGAATAACTAAACAATCACTCAAGTCTTAGAGATCGGTTGTTAGGGATACTCTTTATTCTTTGCTTTTATAAGGGGAATACTGTTTGATATCTACACCATCTATATAGCAGTAAGATTTTTTCCAAATTTTCACCACAAAGCAGAGGAGTGACGAGATGAATCTATTTTTTTTTAAATGCACCTTTTTGAACAAAAAATTGGCCCTAACTTATCAAGCAATATATTACTACCTTCTCCGATAGGCTTAAATGGTCAAATATAGCTAAAATCGATATCCACAGTCACTATCAAGCTCAATATACCAGCATGAAGACAAAAGTTACTCCATCCTCCTTAAAAATTGAAATTATGAATGAGAATATAAATATTAAAGTAACAAATCGTTACCTTTTCAATCAATCAGGTCTCTAAAGGCGTCTAATTTTCTCTCCAAAAATCCAGCATCAAAATTTTGAAATTGGAATTATGGATATTGACCTATACCTACACTGGGTAGCTGAAGCTTCTCCTTCGCCTCCTGAGAGAATTTCAATTTTCTCTTATGCTTCCTCCCATTTGATAAAATTTTGAACTCTAGAAAACTCACAAACAGCCAAGAAAAACAACATTTTATTTCCATAGCTAACAGTCACAGCTTATTATGACGCCACTTCTTCCACAATGCTACACCAGTACATACTTCCTGACTAAACATGACAAACTGACTGGACAGTTGTCCTAATGGGGTGCCTATATTCCTTGTATTCTTGTTCATGTTTGTGTGTATTTGAAGCTATGTATCTAGGAATAAAATTATTATTATTAGTAAATTGCTGTTATTATACTTCTATAGGTCGACATCCTTCATAAAATTTACCTACATGACAAGTGGTAAAATGCCGGGTAAAACATAGTTGTTATACCTTTTCAAATATGCTCAGAATAATTCGAATACTCTTTGTCTTTGCATATTGCGCTTTATTTGTGACTGACAAGTATCAATATTAGCCCTCAATAATTCTGTATCCATCCTTCATTTAAACAACTATCTTCAAGGAGTAATGAAGTCATAAAAAAAACACAAATAGCCTATCAAGCTAATGATTTCAATTCCTATGACTCAGGGACGGCTATGAATATTTCATTTTTGGGTTGGAAGGATTAATTATTCCTATATATTTCTCATGAACGGGAAACGTTTCATTTATGATAATTCAATTTAAATAATCTCAGTCAACCCAAAATAACGAATGAATAAAACATGTAATACAGTATGAATTAATGATGTGGATTAAAACACTTGCCTCGTAGTATAAAAGCAATATGGTGGAGGAAACGCCGACTCATGGTGGACTTGACAAAAAATTCAAGGGGTGTCGCAAGAATAAACGAGTACAAAATCCCAGTCCCTTTAACCGACTCTTTACATGCCCTTAATAGTATCAAGTCCACTATTTTATGAATTTGAAAATACATTTGCTTGATTATTATGTCTTTAGTGATAAACTGACGAACCGCCGATTCCATAGGAAATGAGCGCAGTAATTGATAAATAATATGGGAATGTTCAATGGAAGACTGAATATGTACCAATTTATTTTACGCCCGATGGGCAAAACTTGAAGAACAAAACTTGATCTTCGTTAACCATAACAATAATTCATTAACTCTTGTAACTTTTACAGGCTAAAGAAAAATTCAACTTCACCTCGATCCGGGTTTCGAAGGCATCGTATGATTTGCTTCTGTTCCATATGATCTTCAAGATGTTCCTATCATCTATATCTACAAACTACCCAACGAGCCGCCGCATGGGCGAGTGGCTCATAGGGTAGTGTTAGTACACTAGCCGTGCAAAGATGTAAGGGATAAGTTTTGGAAGGTGAAATGGTGACGTGTAACATGGGAGGGCATTTAGAGGAGCTCATTTTTATCGAGGGAACTCATTGTGCGCGGAAAAACTAAAACACATCAAAACTAAATTTTTATTAAATAAATAAACCTGACGATGATGATGCTTACTCATTAAAATCCGGGTCGTGGTAAAGTTGAATTTTTTGATGGTCTGTAGAAGTTACAAGAGTTAGTAAATTATAGCCAAAAATTTAGTTTTGATTCTCGAAACATCCTCAAGATCAAACAAAACAGATGAAAATCAAACAATGTCGTCAAAATATTCCGGTTTCATTCCAAATGACATTTACCTGGACAGTCTTTGCGTGAGTGACCATTGAGTACAGGCAAAATGAGACATTCATTGGATATTTCTCCTTCTTCTTCACTTCCAGGTGTAGGCATGTTGCCTGTTTCAGCTTCACCATCGTATTCGCGGTCTCTCAGTACTTCTCCCTACAGGTTTAAACGCTAAAACATGCTTGGGAATCCTATCTAGAGGCATGCGCTGCATATGGTTTTCCCGTCTTCCTTTATCATCTCTTGCCTGTTACTGATTGTACTTCAAAGTGCTGCCTTATTTCTTATGTAATCCAGACGTGTACAGCCCTTTACAGAACTAAGAAATTTCATTTTTGATGATTCAATCTGTCAGTATTCTCTTTTTCTAGGTGCCCAAGCTTATAATCCATATAAAAATGTGGGGGCAGCCATTGATTTTGTAAAATGTTATTTTCATAGGGTTTTTATGACATAAAATAAGTAGCAAATGCGGTGTCAAATAGATTTAAGTGGACCAGTTGGAGCTACAATTATCTCTAACGTTCTTCACAGTAATTAAAATTTGGATAAAATACATGCTTCATCTTTCTCTAAGCAAAACAGTCAATGTTGGTAATTCAGACGAGCACGCCCAGAAATAAATGGAAAGTAAGAGCGTCGTTGTGCTACGGAGTAAGAGGCACACAAGTTCAAAATAAAAGCTCCCAATATAAGGCTCCCGCAGCCTCGGGGCTGAAATTCATGGGTGGGAGCGATAAGCCCGTTTCTAATCGGTGAGGATCAAAGTCAGACTCTCCGTTTTCATTTCCCCTTCCGTATCATGGAAGAGACACGCTGAGCAGGGGATGTCGAATTCTGCGCCTGAATGGATTTTAGGCAATAACGTGGACCTCATGAAATTTCACCGAGCAAACAAACTTGCGCTTTCCTCGTACGAATGTCTACCCTTCCGTGCATACTGATATGTCCATCTATAGGGAGAATCCAACACCTAATGTCTTTGAACAGTTATGGAAACCAATGAACGAGTACAGCACCAAAGCACGGAATATTTTCAATGGTCCCCGAAACTAGTTTGACTGAAGTCCAATGGGAATGTTTTGAATGAATTCGGCACTCTTTCATGGAAAACCATATCCCTAATAGCGAGGAAAATACAATGAATTCGGACAGTTGTAATCTTAATATTAATTTCCATTTCAAAATGAAACAATGGTAACTTTCCACACAGATTTTAATGACAACAGACCATGGTTTCAGCACCTAGTGCCATTATCAAGGTAATACGGGTCTTGATAATGGTACTAGGAGCTGAAACCATGGTCGACTGTCATTAAAATCAGTGTGGAAAGTTACCGTTGTTTCATTTTGAAATGGAAATCAATATCAATTACTTCCAAAAGGTTAAGCCTGATACGCTTTGATATATTTGTAAACTTCAGTTTGGTAAATAAATGTTTGCATAAAATTCAAATCGGAGCCCAGAAAACTTGGCCGATATGACGAAAATAGACGTATTCACTCATAAAAAATTCATATAAACGAGCATTTTTACCTCTTGAATTTATATTAATCTTTTATTTCATAAACTAATTCAGTATTTCCATATCGTTCAACATATTTATCAAGTAAAACAATCGTTAAACGTTATTATTTCTACCTTGGTGATTTAGGGTAGGTTAAAATGGAAGAGATTAATAATATTCAAGATATTAATGGAAGGCAGTCCCATCGTCTTGAATGATTTCCTTCTTTAAGTCGATAGGCCGTCCGAGTTCTCACCATCCCGTCCATCAAGTCGACTCTTTCTTCCCCTTCCCCACTTACCCAGCATTCTCCCCTCTATCACGGTCTTCAAAAACCCTTCTCCCCTGGCTACATCTTCCAGTCACCTACCCTCCATCCGCCTGATCTCATCTAGAGACTTCCTCTCCTCGTCCACCATGCCAGGCACTATTTGGTTTACCACCCACACTATCTTGCGGAGAAATTACGTGCAAACTTTGGATTCTGAGGCCAGTAACAAATATTAAGTTTCTAACGTGAAATACTTAATGTTATCTCTTTACCACAAACCTGTAGGTAGAGACGTGAAACTGTATTCATGTCGTATGCTAATTAAAAGTCTTTTTTAATATTCAACAAAAGTTGACATATAATTGAAGAATAATATTTCAACTGGATGATGACTGTCTAAGAGAAAAGGACTTTAAACACGTGAATTATAACCGAATAAAAATATCTTAAAGTAAAAATGTTTAAGAAAAGTTAAATTACATAATAGTTATCATATATAAAATGTTTGTCATAGAACAAGGTGGTTTCTTCATATTTCACCATTTCGTAGGATTTCTTTGCAAGCATGTTAACCAGGTCATGAAGAGTCAATCGTATTTTTTGTTTTTTCTCTATAATTGATGAAACAAAAAGGACGCAAAGTTATATAACAAATTGCAACAATACACCGTTTAATTCTATCAACAGCATGTAAATAATTTTTTTTGAGAAAAAATTATTTCCTGTAGACTGCATTAGCCATGATGGCCATTAGCCTCTGATGGGCGTCTGGTATTTAATATTATAATTTGGAAATAAATAACTATTACTTCAAGCCCAAGAAATCTCCTCGTAAATTAAAATTAATACCTTGGTTAATTTGTATATAATACTTAACTTTTCAATCATAAATAGAAGCCCGCAACACATGGTATCTTCCGTGAGAAAAAGAACACGATTGAAAGAAACGCCGAAATCATTATTCAAACTGAGGACGGAAGATATGGGGATTTGACTGCCCCTTACGCCTCAATTACCCCGTCGTTTCATCTCCCAT
The DNA here is from genome assembly GCA_963169105.1 of Ceriagrion tenellum. Taxonomy (NCBI): domain Eukaryota; kingdom Metazoa; phylum Arthropoda; class Insecta; order Odonata; family Coenagrionidae; genus Ceriagrion; species Ceriagrion tenellum. The sequence goes on along the minus strand of OY720634.1, from coordinate 26,121,177 downwards.
ATGCGCATATCCCACCCTGAAAAGGGACGGGGAAACAGATCGGACGACCATCAGGCGATATAGACAACGTCCGGGGCGTGGACATACTGGTAGGAAATGGAGGGATATTGAAACGATGCGATTGCTGCAGAGAGGCCATCGCACGATTATTAAGAAGAAACGATTCCGAACATTAAAGAAAATAATGAAGCCCATTTCGATCGTCCCCCTCTCTCTATCAGATACTCAATTTGGATCGCCCTCCGTATAATGGTCTCCCATTAAGACGGAGCAAACATCTATTACCCCAACCGAAGGAGAACTTCTCCACAAGTTTTCCGCCTTACGCTTTTATTTTCCTTCTAAGATTGGTTTTTGGCTGGTGAGCGGTGAAGGGGAAAGAAATGAGGAAACGCCCAGCCGAGGAAAAGGAGCGATGGGAAATAAAGCCAGGTTCACACTGAACAAGTAAAACGTGGCGGACGTTGAAAAAACAAACGTTACTCGCGTTAAGGCTGCAATTGGCCGGATACTTAAATTTACCAACAAAAAAAAAGGTATATTACTTTCATTACCGACGGGACAGGGTCTCAAATGGTGTCTCACGCTCCAGAATTGTTCCAAACCGTTAATTGGCTTTCATAATGTCATACATTGATTCACAGTCCATTTTACTAAGTAAATGTGATCGTTTGGAAACCACCTACAAGTTTTACTACAACACCTTGAAAAATCTGCGTTAATTTCTACATTTTACTTCATTGAACCGTCTTAAGGTAGCTTGAGCGAGAAATTTCCCAAGTCAGAATGGAGATAATATGCGAATTTAATGTTTTAATTTCAGCAGCTGTAGGAAGCATAAATTAAATACTGCATTATTAATGGCACCCTTATAGACTTTTACATGACTGAAGCTTTTTGTAATTAAATAAAAACATCTCTGTAAGTCTTTAACTTGACACATTTTTTTAGCGTGGCACGTTTAAAACTCCATTACTACGGAAAGTTTTCTACGATCTTGAAAAAATTACTGCGGTGACAAAATGATTTATACTTTGAAAATAGTCGAGAAAACATACAAACTACACAATTTTCATTTTTGAACGAGATCTAGATGTTATAAATTTCTCATTTTTTGAATGTGGTCTCTCTGGAGTGCATACACATACCAATTCCCATGAAAAAAGGGCTGGTATTTTCCGTCAAAAATCTCAGTAAGTGGTTCAATAAGAGGCTGATATTTTGGTATCTTTGGAAGGGTGAGATATTTTTCTTTAAAATGAGACCAAATTCATCGATTTATAGGTGAAATAATATTTGGCTCAAGCTACCTTAAGATTCATAGTAAAGTTACGCCTAAACTGGAAAAGCCAGAAGTTGACTCGAGTTCTCAAAGAAAGGCAAATAACGATAAGTAATAATTGTCCTCTGAAGATGGATAAAATCTACATACGAAAACCTTAAAGAGATATTTTTGCTTTCTACTTTAACTATTTTCAAAAATCGTGTTAATATTATTATTATTATTTTCGAATTTTTCACTTCTCAGCCTTTTAAAGGGCTGGGAAACATTCACCTATCCCGGGTGCAAGGCACCAAAGAGATGAGGCTCAAATACTTTTTTTTAATGTTCATTTAAAAATCTTCGTACTATGGAGCAAGTTTTGATTATTGTGGTTTTCTGAATTTTCATGTATAGATGATTTTCTATTCCTATTGTTTCCAAGCTTTTGTGCAGGTTTTTTGGTATTACACCAGCCGCTGATATTATTATTGGTACAATTTTAACGGTTTTTTGGTTCCATATTTCTTTTATTTCTTCAGCCAGAGGAACACATTTCTGTATTTTTTCTTTGTATTTAGCCTCTAAATGTTTTGTATATGGAATGGATATATCTATTAAGTATGTTATCCTGTCTTGTTTTGATTGAAGAGTTATATCCGGTCTATTGTCTGGGCGAGGACGGTCCGTTATAATACTTCTATCATATATATTATTTCTCGAAGGTGTTTTTTGTCGCAAACGCCATAACTCCCATAATTCTTCATCAAAGTTAATGACTCAAACATCGTTTTCAAGCTTATGTTCCCCGCTATTGACTAAAAATAGACAAATTGTTTAAAATCAAAGTTTTTGTTAAAAAATTTAAAATTAAAGTTTTTGTTAAAAAATTTAAAATTAAAGTTTTTGTTAAAAAATTTAAAATTAAAGTTTATGTTAAAAATTTTAAAATTAAAGTTTTTGTTAAAAAATTTAAAATTAAAGTTTTTGTTAAAAAATGATACAGTGCCATCTGTTGACAATAGAATGAACTAATATGTTGGCTATGGTTACGCGCTTAAAAGACTGTAGGAGGCGCCATCTATTAACTCATCGTTTAGTTAGATTGTTCACATTCCACCTGCAATCAGTGTGACCGTTAACCGTTTACGTTTCCGTTATGTATCTTTATCACAAACATAAATAACATCTAACTGTCCATGGGAAGAAAAAGGTAGAAGAACAGGATGAAAGAAGGAAGAAACAGGAAGAAGCTGCATACTGTGCGAAATATTCGCACGGGTCAGCTAGTTGTAATATGTTTTGACAGCTTCATTTTCTATTACAGGCAGTGGTGTCATTAGGTACCATGGTTTAGTTTCATGGGATACATTGCACTTACTAACTAATGCAAGATATATTTGTTTGCATACATTATCATGTCGTTGTGTGTATTCCACGCTTGCTAGTACACTGCATCCACTTGTGATGTGTTCTAATGTTTCTGTCTTGCTATTGCATTTTCGGCATTTGTCTTTCACATTTGGTTCTTTAATTATGAATTTACTGTAGTTTTTTGTTTTAATTATTCTATCTTGTATGGCAACCATAAATCCTTCTGTTTCTGCATAGATATCTGATGTTAACCATTTATTCGATGCCTCTTTGTCAATGTGTGGTTGCAGAAGATGGTTAGCATGCGTCCCATGTAGCGTTTCGGCTCTCCACCTCTCAAGCTTTATACTATCAGAATCTTTTTGTATCACTGTATTTCTTTTGCTTAGTTGCAAAGGAGAATTATCTATTTGTATTATTTTATTAATATTATTATTAGATTAATATTACAATTAGACATTGTCTGGTGGCAATATAATATTAGTTTAGCTGTAAATAATAATGACAAAGTGTTTAAAAAAAATAAATATACCTACATAAAAAATCAGACACTCGTTTTTTATGAGTAACATTTTTTTTAAACTATTTACATTCCTTGGCAATCGATGTGCGTTCTTCAGGTAATTGGTTCCATTCAAGGAGTAAGGGAGTCCCGCGAAGGAGTATTTGGCAGCATTCGTTTTTTGCCTTCTTAGGTTTAGTTTCAGCGGGTGGTCATTTTTCCACTCAAAATTTGGTGTTTCCAGCCTCTTCTCCAATTCCAACCAGGCTGGATGTTTTAAGAAACATTTAAACATTCCCAAGCTCTTTGCCTTGTGTTCAGTGAGAACTTAAAGTTATCTTCAGATGTCCAATTTAAAACAGCCCCTAATTACCTCACGTCCTTAAAATAAAGTGAATAGCAATAACTAAAAAAAGTTCGCAGGAGATAGAAATACTCCCCAAACTATAGCATAACAGAGTTAGATTTCTTACTAACTTAAGTTAAGGTTGTCAAGTGGCGTTCTGTAAATGAAGCAGAACGGCAGCCGATATCCCCTCCCACCTCCATCAGGCAGTCTTCCCATAGCGACGATTTCCGGCCCGGATTAATCGAACGAAGGAAGTCGAAAGGAAAACACTAGTCGGGCGAGGGAACGTTGATGGTGAAAGGGGCCAAAGTCATCCATCGACTGACTTCAGGGTCACTGCCGAACGAATCTTCTCCCCTCTCGTGCACGGCAGAGTGTCTTTTTCCGAGAAATTAAGTGAAAGTTTCGCCCACAAGTTCTTTCCCACGCCACTCCCATCTCGGGGAGACGGCCAAGAAAGCAAATAATGAGAAGTGTCTCGAGAAAGGCGGGAAGACATGGAGGACATTGGGCGGAGGCAAGAAAACAACCGATCGCAAATTATACATGGGATGTCGGGAACATTAAAGCGTGAAGAGTCATGACGAGTAACGTCTACTTGGTGATCTGGCAGCCACCTCACGGGTGTGAGGCAGGGGTTGAATCTTTACCACTAACTTCACACTAACTGTCGTAATTTATTCGCTCTTGTACTAGATATACTGATAAGTTAGGCATGCGTCAGGAGATTTTTTTTCTCGTAGATCACAGAGTCCTCAGTACCTATAATTTCACTTGCGCGGAAAGGGTTATGAACTCGTACGTTTCTATATGCTAGGGTTGAGTCATGGTAACATTTCAATACGACTGAAAATTTTCAAAGATGTTAATCACAGGCATGCGAGCATGCGAAATTGATTACAATATTACAGATACGGGAACAACATCTTACAATATCAACAAATACCACAGGATGTATTCTCAGATTATCCATGTTGAGGTATATTTCCATTCTAGTGACCTACAGAAAAACAAGAATGGCTTTTTAATTCCCAGTTAATTTAAGGAAGTTTCCTAGACCCTTTCCGTGATCGCCAGCAGGAAGAGTTTCTCTGCGTACTCCTCGACTGTTGAATTTTCAAGCTGACAGGTGGAAAAACTTTTCATAATCGCTTCACTTTCAATACCTTGAGCTTGGTATTCACATGCAAAGCTAACAACACACCAAATATCGTTCATCGAAAATCTGATCTACACTCATCCCTCGAATAACTGCTGACCACTAACGTAAGATTAGGAATTGGAAGGGTGGAGTTCATGAAATTTTATGCTTCCTTAAGGCCTGGTTACACAATGCATTAACCCGAACGCGTTCATGTACAATTGCATGAACAACATACAGCAGGTTCTATTTTCTCTGTTCACGCAATCATGCTTTCGTACAAATTGGTGTGGTTACTCGGTGAATTTTCACGTTCATTCACTCGTCCATGCAGTCACACACTAACTCGTAAGGGTCAATGCATCGTGTAACAAGGCCTTTAGACAGGGTAAAGGGGGTACTAAAAACCGGTAAAATCTTCGGACGTAACAAGAGGACGCCCCAATTCGAGAATCTGGCGCGTATCGTTCCTTCGCTCCCTCCCCACCTCGGTTATCCACGCCCCTCTCCCCGTACCTCACTCGACGCGGCGAATGGAAGTCGAACGGAAAGATAGAACTTGCTCAAAATACTACCTACCTCTCGCAGTCCTCGGTAGTATAGTGGTCAGTATCCCCGCCTGTCACGCGGGAGACCGGGGTTCGATTCCCCGCCGGGGAGAATTTTTTTACCTCTCAAGGGAAAGATAATGATTAAAGGGGGATGTGAGAATGTCATTAAAATTATGGGTTTACTGAAAAATGTTATTCAGGAGCCAATTAAACAGCACAGTGGAGATTATTATAAATGAGATGAATTCCCATTTTTCTGTGTCGGACAGATTGTGTTTGTCATTATTTGTGTGTGCAGACTTCCTGGCGAGTTAGTACTTTAAAATATCGTACCTAATACTCTCCTGTAGCATAAAAAATTAACACCTGAAGAAATTGAAATTTGGAAAAAATGAATCCCGTCTGCTAAAAGTCTGTCTTAATAAACTTTGGTTCATTAGATCTTTTGAAAATGAAGAGGACTACGAAAGATGAACGTCAGCTGGACTAAACCCTACAGTAGTGACGTGATTTATAGGGACATACGTAGTGACGGCGGTCTTCGGGACCGAATACGACTCTGGAGTTTTTAAAAAGAAAACGACTCTTTTTCTTGAATGATATCTAAAAAGCAGCTTTCAAACGTGAATTCAAAAATATTTACTCACAATTTTCACAATAAAATAGAGAAGGTGCCTAAAATATAGAAGTTTGTATTCAACCTATGCTATACTGTACAATGGGTAGTGTGGAGAAGCACTGTTGCCCTTCATGATACATAAATTACCGCTACAAGAAATGGGTTCATAAAAAAGGATTCATTTCTATAATATATCAGAAAACACTTATCCACATTTTTAACATGGCATATATATAAAGCGCAACAAAATAGGTAGTATTTGGTGACACCAGTGGTGACGCACGGCCTGTGGAACCAAAAGTAGCTATACGTAGTAATATGCTCACACAAAGTGATTTTTTTACTTGTATACCGGAGAAACACTATAAAATAGGAAGCTACTACATAGCATACAAAAATTCATACTTCGTCTGCGTCACCAGAAAGATTATATTGTCGGCCTAAGAGACCGGAAGTCACCACTCGAGGGATAATTAAATACGTTTCCTTCTGGTTGAATTAAGCGTTTACTTAGAATACAGAATTATCGTTCCAACCAGCTATGTTTTACATATATCTCCACCGATTTATTATCAACTCACGTTTACAGGAACTATTGGTGCTCCTTAGTTTCAATATAACAACACAACAAAACAGGTACTATTTGAAGACACGTGTGGTGACGCACTGTCTGTGGGACCGAAATTATATGAATAGGCGAAGCGATTTTCTGGCTCGTATATCGGTAGACCATTGCAAAACATGAATCTACAGAAAAGCATCAAAACCAAAAATTCATACTTCGCCAGCGTCACTAGAAAGATCATATTGTAGGTCTGAGAGACCGGGCGTCATCACTCAAATGAAAATTCATCGGGACCGATTACGACATTTTACGAGTTTTTAAAAAGAAGAAAACTCATTTTCCTTGAATAATATCTAAATAGCAGCATTCAAACGTGACTTTCAAAATATTTACTCACAATTTTCTCAATAAGAAAGAGAAGGTACTTAAGTTTGTATTCAACCTATGCTATACTGTACAATGGGTAGACTAGAGAAGCTGTTGTCCTTCATGATGGATAAATAACTGCTGCAAGGAATGAGTTCATAAGAAAAGGATTCTTTTTCATAATATGTTAGAAATCACTCATACACATTTTTAACATATCATACTTTATGAAGCACAACAAAATAGGTAATATTTGAAGACACGAGTGGTGACGCACTGTCTGTGGGACCGTAAGTAGCTCTAAGTAGCCATATGCGTGCACAAAGTGATTTTTTGGCTTGTATATCGGAGGAGCAGTACAAAATAGGAAATTACTGAATGGCATAAAGAACAAAATTGCATACTTCTCCTGCGTCGCCAGAAAGATTATATTGTCGGTCTGAGAGACCGGGAGTCACTACTCAAGTGTTAATTGAATAAGTTTTCCTCTGGTTGAATTAAAAGTTTGCTGAGAATACAAAATTAACGTTCCGACCTGTTATGTTTTACATATCTCTCCACCAATCTATCAACTCAGTCACGTTTACAGGAACTAATGATGCTTTTGAGTTTTACTATTACAACACAACAAAATAGGTACCGTTTGAAGATACGAGTGGTGACGCACTGTCTGTGGGACCGAAAGTATCTATCAGTAGCGATATGAACAGATAAAGAAATATTTTGGCTGGTACATCGGTAGGCCATTACAGTGAGCTCTCGGTTTACGTCGGAGATGCGAGTTGAAGAAGAGCGACGTAAGTCGAAACGACGTTAAACGGATCCAGATATTCCTGACCGCTTTAATCCCAAGATAAATCAAGGCGTTAATTTCAAAATTTGTTTTTTTGGCTTCATCTAGGACAATATAGCTATTTCAGATAGAATGATTACGTCTCAGGTATCAGTAAAACGCATGCATATGCACATTTGGTTTATTTTATTAGAATTAAATGGGGAAAAATTTTCCGACGACCCTTGTCAGCATGAACGTAACATCGAGTCAGACATATATCGAAACGACGCATACCGAGCAATTACTGTACATAATATAAAGCTACTGAACAGCATCAAAACCAAAATTTCATACTTCGCCTGCGTCACCCGAGAGATTATATTGTCGGTCTGAGAGCCCGGGCGTTATCACTCTAGGGTTAAGAAGCTATACCGCAACGCCCAGGGATACCGCAGTCTTACGAGGGAGTCCACTTGGGGGCCACAGTGCCACCTCTATGTCACCACGAAAGCTTTCACATTATAATTTAAACATTTCATCGATCACGGCCTGAGGGATGAATTCGAGTCTCCACAAAAATACTCCTGAATATTTTATGGGTGGGTCTCGTCCCCATCATCAGATATGCTCACAAGAATATAGGCAACAACACCCCTCCGGTTTTAAAGTTATCGAGTCGTTACCTCCGAATATCGCTTTTGCGAATACCTATCGTATTTATTCATACATTGTAATGAACCGGTAGCTTAATAGTGACGGTAATCGGTATGTATATAATTCGAGGAACAAGAGTGCACAGTAGGCACCCAAAACTACAAAAAATAGTGCTCACGCAGTATGTATGACAACAATCTTGTAGACAAAAAATAACATCAATATACATAAAGGCATTCTTCGTAAAAAAATGCAGTTTACTAGACCGGACTTGGCACCCGAATCTGTAAAATGCTACTTTGAAGTGAATTTATTTTTTTACCTTAGTTACCCCGGTTGAATTTCGTTCAAATTAAATGAACTTATATATTACTTAGTGTGAAACATTAAAAGAATTCAATGAATTAAAGATCATAAAAGATAAGGATTTTTGAATGTCAGTAGCGAATATCCACGCATAAAACGTGCATTAATTGGCTACGTTAAATATTTATGTCCAAGTCGTTACCTCTGAGTATCGCTTTACCGAGTACCTATCGAATTAATTCATACACTCAACAGATAGCTTAATAATGACGGATATCGGTATTGAATATAGGTCAAGAAACAAGACCACACAGTAGGAACCTGCTTCTAATCTAATTTAATCTGCTGCTAAAAAAATAGTGCTGATCCTGTACGGATGGCCACAAACTTGTAGACTTATAATAACATCAGTATACACAGATATTCACTGTAAAAAAACTCAGTTTACTTTGCCGGATTTCAGGCCCAAATCTCTAAAATGCTACTTAGGGGTGAAGTTATTTTTTTGACATAAGTTATCCCAGTAAAATTTCGTTAAAATAAAATAAACAAACAATATTCAATGAATTTAAGACCATAAAACTGAAGCAATTCCGGATGTCAGAAATGAAAATCTACGCGTATTACGTGCATTAATTGGCCATGTTAAATATTAATGCCCACAAAAGAGTGTAATTATTCTTGACACTGTTTGTCAAGCCTTAGCACCCCTTCTTAAATTTTCATTATTACAGAGTTTTTCGTAATAAAAATACTCACATGGCTCGTGAAAAGATGTAATAGAGCATGGCTTTATTTGTACGAGTAGTGTACTCGTGGCTTCCTCCCCTTTTCTGACGACTACATTCACTTCATACGTTCCAGCGTCAAGCTCTACAGAAACGCAGAGATCCGATCTTGATCCGTTCGACGGGAATCCATTTTTATCCCACATTCTCGACGCCATGGGAGAGTGGCTCGCAATGCAGTGCTTTTAAGGTACGGCGCTCGCTGGCGCATCCCTGGAAATCTTACCTCTGTTGCCATCCACACAGGACTCCCGTATTTGCTCATCCGATCGACCAAACTCGGCGGCATACAAGGAATTCAGGACGAGAGCGCGGAAAGAGAGCTCAAGTAGATCCGTGCAATTCCATCCGAGAGGCTGACGATGCACAAGCTCTTTCACAAATATAAATCTCTGCACGGTTGACAAAAACAACGAGCGAGAATATTTGGTGCGAATACGAGGAGAACGGACTCAATTGACTGCAGCATTCAATTAAAGGGTAACCGTAATATTTCTTCGGGTTTTGAGGATTTGAGAATGACGGTTAATGAATACCAAAAAGGAAATAATAATAGTTTACTGATATTTACTAAATTACTAAAATAGAATTATCCTTCCGTTAAAAGTTAAAATCCCGAGAAAACTTGTTTCAGATTTAACAATCCTATACTATAATTACTTCTATGTTGCATCTGGATGAAAACATTAGATAATATTTCAGCCGTGGCAATAGGGGTTCGTTTAGATTTAAGGTCTAAGACCTATTTAATTAACTTTATAAAAACAAATTTCGGAGGATGATTTAACTAGAAGAAAAATAAAAACTTGGTCATCCGTCAAAACTACTATATTTTCAACTAAAATGCTTAAGAACTTCTCATTTCATCACCATCCACCATTATAGACTAAGACGAAAACAGCGTGACACTAGATTGATTCATCCCCAACACCTCCTTTCTCATACAACACCCCTTTGCCGCAGCTAGAAGGCTGGCAAATAGATGTAAAAAGGACGTGATGAAAATCGGTGCCCGATCAGATCAACGAATTCATGGATATACTCAATTAAACACGTGACACTACAGCATCTAACATAAAAATGAATGCTAGTTTGTTCGTCTTCTATTCGATCCAATAAAATTCATCAGATTACGATGAAACTTTGGTGAGTTGTTATACGCGCGCCCGAGAAGGTTTCTGAACTATTAAATCCATTGTACAATAGGCGGAGCACTAGTCGTTTCAACAAATGAGTGTTGGCACGCGAACTTCAGCGCGTGAACGCGAACTGCGAACTCAAACAAGCGAGGAACGAGAAGCGAGCAACGAAGCAGATCGTTTACGAGTTGCTCAAGCACGTGCATCAGAATCGTATCAGTGGCGTAATTTGTGTTAAAAGGTAAGTTATTTATTTGAACGTAGAACAAGGTTTGGGGCAGTGGTCTCATTGTTTGCTTTTTTTTAAATTCCTTGCATTCGATTTTTGTATACGCTTCACTAATTAAAAAATTGCATTTTTAAACTTGAAAACTTTAAATTTTTGCACTACTTCAACAATAAAATATTTTATTTACTTGGAAAGCGCAGCATAGGCATGAAATGGAAACTCATGCCTCAAATGCGTTTGCGTCTGTATTGTATATGTGTGCCTACTTAGAAAAAGAGGCATTGCAACGCATGCCGGGCACATCTAAAATTTAATAAAGACTGTAAGAGCAGGTGGAAGATATATTGATGACCAAGCTCGATAGCTTGCTTTTTAAAACTAGGTTTACTATAGTTTCATTTAAACTTGGTGGGGCGTAAGAAGGGGCCTCTTGAAATTCTGAACCCCGAACCTACACCGATTGCTATAACCACTCGCCCGAGAGACCGAGACCTGAAGCTCAAAGATCATTATCATTAGGGAACTAATCATTGGCAGTCATGCATCAGAAGATTGATTTGCCGCATTTCTCCGTTGCATTTCTTCCACCGCAGCCATCCCTGATATTTAGAACACTGTAAAGCCTGATTTTGATATCCCTCTTACGTTAGTTCAAGAGTTCCACCTCCTCGGTAAATAATTCTTCCCTACCGTCGCCATTCCAAAATGCTCGGATGTAAAGTATCAACGGATACAAACCCTTTCGGTGAAAAAAGGGAACGTCTGGATTTACGAAATCCCAAAAAAAAGACGGCCGCGAATACTCGACGGAATATGCTAATTAAGGACTTGAAAAATTCGCGGCCGCTAGGACGCTGAAATTTTGATGACGAAGGAGAATCCTTGCAAATTACGATGCTGATCCATGTGTCGCCTCCAACGAATAACTGCCAGACTAAGCGGGCGGGGAAAGAAGCTTCACCCAGTTAAAAACCTGGGGAGTAAGCCTAGGCCCTCCATTCAATGGCCCACCACCACGGCATCCTTTTGAGCGCGAGCTGAAAATCCATATTATGGGGATTAAGGCAGACGAAAATCGTTCGATTTGGAACGGGATCCGTCTGACTTGACAAAATTCGAGAAGACATCCCTGAACACATGAGAGGTCTTTTTTTCAATAGCATGCTAAATGGAGCCTTGAGATTTCCAAGGATCTGATGATGGAGCACTGAAGGACAATCCATGCTAATTACGATGGTAATAGATCTGGCGCCCAACCCATGGCTTTCATCACCCGCTGTGCCTTCCTTCATGATTGGCGAGATGAGAGGCTGGGAACATGGGGGAGTGGTTGAAGCCATGACGTAAGAGGATTAGGAATAGATTCGTGAGCACCGAAGGTTTGATGTAATTGTATACAAGCTATCTGCACAAAGAACTAAGGTATTATACGCTGCTTGAATTATTCATCGAATCTAGGATTTACTTATATGCACCTTCTTCCTTATTTAAGGTAGTATAAAGTGACATTTATCCTAAATATAGGGAATATAGGTAACCCTTTGGAGTAACTCCGTTTTGAGGCTACCGACTCGTTCTTAATCAACAAAAATAGTTTGAATCTGTTGCAACATAAGTAAGAATGACATTGTATTTGTTTTAGTATAGTTACAAAACTTCTGGTAAATGAGAAGAATAGAGAATTGATCTTAGTAAATATTTTCATATCCATTATTGTAAAACAAAACAAACAAAGAAAGTAATTAACACTGCTATGAGCTATACCGTTTTGAAAAAAAATTTCAATAAAGTTGATAAATAATCAATGGCAAGAATAATTTTTTAAACTTCTACATTATTTACATTCATATTTTGTATTAGTAATAAATTCAGGTAATGTACTATATATTTTGGGCCCTAGAAATGAGTAACTCCGCTAAAATTGTTAGTTTAGGTTTAGATATGGTTACATTGTGGTGATTCGATCGACATATAATTCAACATTGAAATAAAGGAATTCATACTTATTTGAAAGGAAAATAACTCATATTTCCCGAAGAAACGAAAATACATACCGCAGAACTTTTTGAGATATCTGCCAACAAGTACGGCCATTTTACATAGGAAATGGTATGCGTATGCACTTTGGAAAGAGTATATTTAAAAAAATTAGGAATTTCAAACGCATATATCTCGTTAAAAATTTAACGGTATATAGTTTTTTTAGTTCACTAAATTACTTTAAAAAACCATAAATTTATAGTAGTATTTTTTTCAAAAACACAGCGATGGAGTTATAAACGTAGCGCATGAAAAAATGAATTATATTAAAGGCTACGAAAAACATATTTAGTTACCAAGAATTTCAGTAGTATAACACCATTAATAGTGAAATATTTTTCTTATGTTTCCTAAATCTGCTGAAATTACAACGTAAAATTTGAATGTGGCTTCCTTTCTGATGAGGAAATATATCGCTCGGACTGCCAAAAAAGACAATCAGAAAACATTCTGTGGTTTCAGGCTTGATATAGTGGAATCGGAACACAAATAATCATAAAAGTTGCCTATTTTTTCATACTTAGTTACAATCAGAAAATTTAAATATAAAAAAAATATTTCGTTGTCACTTTTCTTACATATACGGGATCTTCTATTTTCTCATTATCATTAACTGTGGTTGTGCAAGGATCGTGAGCTGCAGCATAAGTATTAGCAGAGTGGCTACAATTAATGTAGCGCATAAACAAGCCTAGCTCTCCTTCTCCGAAAGTAAAATTGCCACCTTAAGATCCCAGGCGGGTATTTCATTACCCTTAACGAGAGCTTTCCCATACTTTTTTCAAGAAACACGCATTTCTCTCCGTTAAAGTTGTGGCTTGCAAGATTTTTCCTAGTTTGATGAAAATGTTTTCATCAAATTTATCGATAAAAGGATGATGTAGAGGTATGGCTGTACAGAGTTTCTATTGTGACAATTTATTCAGAGCAGAGGAACAATCCAGAGGGTTGAATTGTCAAACCATTCAGATGCTGTTTTGAATCACGAGACTTCATAATTTTTATGCATGTTTTATCATACCTTCGTCATTGCCTCTGTTTTACGAAAATGTCTATAATTGGATTATACCAATATTGGAATCAATGAGAGAATTTTCTGTCATTTGCAATGCTCAAAGACCAGAACTTATGCACATGTAGTGTGAATAGCTCTCGTGCTCAACGTAAGTATGGTACTGTTAAAACAAGATAGGTCGTCACGTACCGCCATGGTCGACAGCTGTAACGAATTTCGACTAGATCTAGGTCTAGTCGAAATAGCTAGGCTCGGAATGCAATGTATATTTGGCACTTTTGGGTGATTTGCATAAGACAGCGATGCTAGGAAACATATGATGGGAGAAAATTTTTTTAAGTATCCTGTTGATACAGCTACACAGGCGAAGCCATTAAAGATTTACCGGTGACAAGACAATTATAATGTTAGAACGGTAAGAGTTTCAACTTTAATTTGTAAATAAATCACTGCTAGGGTTAATTACACTCATTGAGATGCAATCTATGATATATTTTAAGAACAGACAGCAAAATAACCACATTAATGGCGGATTTATGTACGTTGCGAAGACCTATATCGAAAGAAGAACACAATCGATATTGAACGGCCTTGATTATAAGTACCGTAAGCATCAGGAATGAAGTTCATCTATGTTTCCCAGTGTATAATTGAGATAAGCTATCCGGTGGGTGGAGTGGGTTGCTATACGCAATCGCAAGGTTGGCACTTGTAATACGGGAATAACTTCACCGCTCATCTCGAAGTGCTGCGGCCCTCTTGAATACCCCTCTCTCCTCTTCTGCGTGGATTTTCCAACTCCGTTCCGTCCTTTCCTACTCCTCTCTCCTTCCCACCACTTCTCAAGCGAAGATTTCCTTCTCTCAAACCCTTGCCGGAATAAATTCCAAGACCGTTCACGAGTATTTCACTTGTGCTTCACTTTAAAGGTTTCGGATGAGATGACGAGCGGCGAGGAAGCGGTTGCAAAACGCTTTGGGGGAAGATTTGAGGGCCGAGCAAGCCACTCTATGAACTGAAAGGAGACATTGATGGACCTTTTCAATATCACTACCGATATCCATATACCACTCGAGCAATTTTTACTGCTAGATAATTACTCCATTCAACGAATTGGCAATATCAAATTACTTTTGAAAAACTATCAATCGATATGGAGTAAAAACCATCGTCATGGTTACTTTGATTAAATAAACAATTTTCTAAATTTCTACTCATATTTAAGCGAAAAAAGAATAATCTCTTCTAGTTAAGCCGCTGAATAATTTATTTTTGAGAAGTTGGTAAGAATTTGTGCCACATATTTTTTTCCTAGGGTTGGTGCCATTTATGATTTTAATGTTTGGTCGTCACTTGGAATCGCGTGCAGTTTCTTTTCGCCATTCTTTTTTTAGTTCTCTGTAATCTCTTCAACGAATACCAGAAGAATAGTCAGAGCAGTGCGTGACAGTTGTATTTTCCTTTTATTACCATAATAATGTTCCCTTTCTTGAATTTAAGGAAAGATTTCCTCGTTCATTGTTTTTCGCATGGATTGCTCGCCACGGTAACATTCAAAAGTCATAAAAAAATATGATAGATTCGATTCTTGAGTCGCTTGCGATTTCTAATCTATCACTTACGACGAGATCATTTTAATAGGTTTCAATTGGCAATGCCATGCGCATTCAATACTATATCTCACCCAATTTTTTCTCCCAAGCACGGTAAAAAAAAAAGCCGTCCCTTCAAACTTACTGTACTCTCTCGGTCTCCATAGATGCCAAATGGCGAATCGGGTCGGATAAATACTTCCACGGCAAGGCATTATTGACTATAACACGCCATAGCAGGCAGAAAACCAGCAAAAACGATGCATTTTAGACTTCGCCATGGGCCAAAAGCAACTCAAGTGTATCTACTGTAACCGAACGAATCCGAAGAGTTTTATATTTTCTGCCTTCATGGTAGAAGGAGATATGATTCCCGAAAAAACTGTTCGCCTCCAGCACAGCATGGCGCCTGATATTCAATATGAGAAGCGAATGTCCGACGCATGCGCGTCTATTGGAGAGCACACTTCATAATCTCTTCACGCTCGAGTGAACGCGGATTGAAGTTAAACCAAGCTCTGAAGGAGATACATGGGTATTTGAAGGTATGAAGGGAGTTGAGTGGGAATATTGAAGGAGGGACGGAGGAGGGCCTTGAAAAGGCAAAGGGTGCATGGCAGCCCCAATCTCGGTATTAGCATTTCTCCCTCCTCATGGATATTTAAGGGTGAGTGGCGGAGGGTGCCCAACCCGAAACCCACAGAGCCGCTGACCAAGAATTTCTCACGAGTTTCCCCCTGAGAAGGGCAAAGTAGCCCCGAGGACGGGCTGAGCATCGAAAATGGCGGAGTTGGAGGGACTTTAGAGCCTTGAAAAGGGCCTCTTTGATGTCCCCGCCTTGTCTTTTACCTCTTAGCTGGCATTAAGATATCCCTCCTAAGGAAGCGGAGGTTTCATCTTACGACAGCGGGTTGGAATGGCTAAATACAAATTTACACAACTTCGCAGAACAAGCAGAAGGATCACTAGCTAGCGAAACTATTCACCTCAGCAATAATATCTCCCAGCGATCTCCATCCACGTAAAAGAGCAATAATTGTGGCACTGATTAAGCACACTTGAAACGTAGCAATCATCTTTGCCTCATTATTGGTGATTGTTCCCGGATCTTGGAATAAGAGTATCACACATTAAGGATATCACGTGAGATATATGAGGACCCCAGAAGCCAAGGGGTCTAAGTAACAAAATCGTTGTTTCAAGAAAACTTAAGTCAAAGTTAAAAATGTTTGGTACAACCCACTAAATAGTTAAGAGGCATTACCCTTGATAGCAGCACCTATCAAGAAAATCACTTGGAACCCTTTGCCACCTAAAAGATTTATATTTTCACGCCCCATTCCTGTGCATAACTTGTTTTTTTTTAAATATCACTTAGACCCCTTGACTTCTCGGGTCCACATATAAGAGTAACACTAATAAAGGCTCTTAAATATTGGCTAAAGATATTCAAGAAGGTAACTTCCGAAAATGAAAAGGAATACAGAGGAAAAATCAATTACAATGTCAAGAAATCTAGCATGATTCACAGGGATTCATTGCGACTCTTTCAGTACACATTTAATTGCTTAAAACTTCTTGTTCCCTTGGTATCGTCACATCTTATAATATAAATTCCTTGCATAGTATCTGTTCTTCGCAGCCAGCAATAATTATTCTAATCCTTTTCTAAGCATAATCACATTTTTTATTTTTCTAATTTAGAGGTTATTGGGTTATAACATAGAAATGTACTGAGTAACTAAGTAATTAAACAGTAAGCATAATTATAATGCCATTTTTATTCATGAGTAGGTCAAAATCACAATATATTTTAGTATCATAGTTGCGTATTCATTATGTATAACCAAATGGCGAGCTAACTACACATGTTTTTATAGATAGGTCGACATAAAAAATTTATCGATGAAGCATTACTCGAAATAATTTCTCAAAAATGAACCAACTGCTGATTACGACACTAGATGTTTTAAACTCTATACTCATGAAATAAATTCGTCAAAATTCAAGTCAAACGCAGAAGTCAATGGAAATTTTTGTGAAAAAAAGTTTTATTGAATGATGAAGCGTGGTTACAAGCTGTTAAGTATTCATTTAATTTTCAAAATTGCTGGTTTCATCAAATCATGGTTGGTGTCAATAATTTCAGAAAAAATGTGGCTCAAGATAAGCAAATGTCTCAACTTTTGATACTTTTTTAGCTTTTGGTACTCACAGTAGACACAAAATCTGCAGAAAAACACCACCATTGATAAAAACCATCTTCATCATTAACTTAAGTGTATTTATTATCAGAGCCTAAAAATGGGAACTATTTATTAGAATGTAACAGCGAAAATAAAAACTGTAACTTTTATCAGTACTTCATATTAAGATAATTTGGTTGGGGGTTCACTGAGGAAAGCGCACACGTGTGAATATATTTTGAGCAGTGTTTACGATCTTTAGGATTCGCCATGGCAACCACATGTTTTGTAAACAGTATTTTTCAATGACTACCTTGGCGGGAATTCTCTGGGTTCAAAAGCGGTGGTGACATTATTAACTATCTAATTCGGTTAGAGCCTTTCGAAAAGGGGCTTTAGAATCAAATTTAGAATTCGCCGAAATAAGCAATTCCCTGTCGGCTTTTAATGAGTCCCCAGCCAATTTTTGCGAGAAAACCGAAAATATCATGGATACTGTTGTTTTGAAGCAAAACTTGTTATTCACTCCGTAAGACGCTTAACGGACGCATTAACATCGATATATTTCTAGCATAAAGAGCCGTTCGAAATAATTTATTTCTCAAAAGCGGTTGTGCTCTGATTTTGGACACGGATAGCTTCATTTACCATTTGAGTGCGGCATGACGAGATATCACGTCATGGTTGTCTTTGCGCTGGAGCTGATGATGTGATATCACGTCATCAGCACCAGCGTAAAGACAACCATGACGTGAAATCACGTCATACCGCACTCAAAGGGTTAATACAGACTAGAAATGAACACTATTGAAGTACAAGAGTTTGCTATTTTATTTACGCAATTAAAGGAAATATAGAAGAGGCGCTATCCAACAATCATTTAGTAAAAGATTTCAGCGTAAGAGAATCGCCAACGAAGCTGTCCTTACAATAAAGATCTAGTCCCGGATAGCTTGAAATTTGCCAAATAAGAGTGAACGCCTCACTGTGTTCGAAGTACAATCTTTCCTCGTGGGCAGTGACGCTAAGCGCTCTGTAGCGACTGATTGTTACATAGTATTTCAGGCAGTCGAGAACATCTAGTCCCGTAAAAGTCACAAAAATCCACAGGGGAAGAGGACGCCTCGGTAGCTTAACTGGCTAAAGCACTTGGCCGGAAATCGAGGGATCCTGGTTCGAATCACGGCGGAATCAAGGCGGATGATTTTTTCTCTGCGGAAATTCGCACGTAGAGAGGAAAGAAAAATTTTCTGCTACGCTAAATTTTCTGCTAAAAAATCTGCTAAGAGAGATATAAACTTATCCGACATATTTTGTGAGAAAAAAAAAGCGCAATACGATGATGGAAGGAAAAATAAATGGGAAGAATGACAGAGGAAGACCGAGAATGGAACGCATCAGGCATATAATCAAGGACGTCACAGTGCACTCGGAGAGTTCGGGCGTGACTAATTAGAAATTAATCGTGATGTAAAGAATACTTTGTACTTTTTCACAATTAATTTTCAATAGTACAACTAGTTTCGACCCAGAGGCGTCATCGTCAGATACTTTGAAAATAAATTGTGGAAAATACAAAGTGTTCCTTCCATCATTATGTCATAGTGAAGAATTATGTAGGAAATTAAGCGGTTGGCAGAGAGGAGAGAGAGAGGGATGGAAATCTGCCGAAAACCAATCTTCAGATTGATATGTTGATGATGATGAGAGTGCAATTGAGAGGACAAAGTGCTTTCAAAACACTTTACCCCTTCAATTGAAAAGTCTTAAAGTAGGTACTTTCAGTGAAAAGGGGCAAAGACATATTTAAATATACAAATGCCTTCATGCTCTATGAAATCTCTGTTTTATTATGCCATGGCTATAGTATTATGAATACGATTAATTGAAAAATCAAAGCAAGATTAATTCATGTTCATTTTACAATTTATGAGCCATAATTTTCACGGATATCGAATGTACATAACCTTTGGGAATTCTTGGCTCTCAGCCGTGCATGTATTTGGAATTCTCCGGAAGTAAAACTTCTGTGGGTTGCTGGCGACGGGAGCCCTATTCACGTATTTTGAAAAGAAATATAACGCCGATCGTTGATTTCTGTGCCATGGGTGAAAGGTTGAAAGTTCGAGGGCGTGGTGAATGGCTGTTGTATAATTCATACACCCTTTTATCCTATGGGAGATCAATGGAAAGCGCCCCAGTAACCCTTAAACATTGAGTAGGCATTTCTCAAAATTTAAATGGAAATAAGTCCGGGATGTTCAAACGACAGGAACGTATTTTCTACCGAACCAAAAGGCATTGATTCTTGAAAAAATATGAATGTAAAGAGTGGTTTTGTAAAGAGAACTAACGCGATTAATTTTTAACCAAACAATTTTCTGGTTTTTCAGCTCGCTTAAATTAATCTTTCATGTAAATCTCAAATTATCGTTTTTTTTGCTGACAACGTCGTCAGGGGATTGAAGAATTCAGTTTTAATCAGAGAACTTAGATATTACTGAATAACTTAAGTCTTCTGACGATGTTCTCAACAGTAAAAACGAAACTTCGATTTTAGTATAAAATATCACTCTACGCAGCAAAGGCCCAAAAATGGCTGATAATGGTAAAAAATATCACTGCAAAAACACAGTGATTCAATTTTGTCGTCAAAGTAAATGCAACTTTATGCATTGTTCACTTAACCAGATGTGTTTTTGTGCATAAAATATCAGTAGTTCAGTTTCAGTGCGATTTGGCTGAGCGCGCAGTGAACTCAAACGCTGCACTGAGAAAACACTTTGGATATGATTATCGTAGGTTTGGTTGTCACAACCAAACCTGAGGTGAAGGAAAGGACTTGCCCATATATTTGGATGTGTCATCCAAACGGAATTGGTGATTAGGAGTTGGATGTGCCACCTACTCCTTTGGGTGCTGCAGCCAAAGGAAGATGGACGAGTACTTTGGGTGTGAGAACCAAAGTGTAGGGTGGCTCATCAGAAAAACGTTTGGATACCGAATGAAAACTTTAGATGACCAGCCCAAAGGCATGTGCCCCTACCCCTCCCTCCCCCCTTACACTACACTGCCCTAATATTTTTCTTTTTCAACCCCTTTGGAAATAGGGTAGTAGGACGGTGCAACTAGAAAAACGATAAAATTGGGCTCTGTGGTTGTTATGATAGGTATCTATTATCACATAATTCGTCAACATATTACAAAAAATGCACAAAATATTTCAAAACATTACAAATTAACACAATTATGAAAAATTTTATGCCAACAACATAAAAATATTAATAGAATACAATCATAACATAATACAAAATATGATCTGAGAGAGAACTTTGTTTGTAATAAGCACATACAGATAACAATGGGAATCTGAAAGGGAATTTATAAGCAATGGCTGGAAGTTTAGGCATGAGAATTAACTGGCCGCGCAATTTTAGTGCAAATTACAAGCAAACACCTGGATTTAGGCTCCAAGTCCAGCCTTCAATAGGAATTTCTTCGTCCCCTCGTCCATATCTCTTCGAGCAGCAGGAAAACAGTGAAACAGACGCGGCAGAAGGGTCACAACGAAGTTCGCCTGTTTCTCCCAGAAAAAGTCCACACGTTTCTACAGCTTGCACGACTGAACACGGAATGGCGGGTGCTAGAGCTTCCTGAGACTGCCACCAGAGCGCGCAACTATAGATTTTGATTTCGCACCTAAATCGGTAGACTGCACCACCTACAACTTTGTGTCTCCCATCCAAAGGACGTCTACTAGACGTGTTTGGTGTGAAACTCTTTGTCTTTGGTTCTCACATCCAAATAATTAGTTCTGACGTCGTATCATTCTTGATGGCGCATCCAAACCTCCCCGCCCAAAAGAGTTTAGGGTGTTGCATCCAAACCTGTTCTCTCAGTGTGGGGAATGCATAAATGCGGGGAATTTATAGCGAAGAAAGTCCTGGAATACCAGACGAGGCGAAGTGACAAGCCACGGGAAAATTTTCTTGTATTCTTGAACTTCACTGCCCAGTCTCCTGGATGTCTACTCAAAATTTTTTAGAATTCCTATCAAGCAATTTGCGGCCGCAATTTTTCGTAGCATGATTTTGGCGTAAGGTAGATATGATGGGGTTTAGGTAGAAATGATATTTTGAGAGGAGTTGAGAGAAACTTTAAGGTTTTTACGTTTCACTTACTGATGGATTTCAAGGCTCAGAGAATTTTGTTAATTCTTACTTAGTAGTGATCACGCAGCATTTGAACTTGTATCTAGCTGATTTTAACTAATCTGAAAGGATAACCCCTAAGCTAATAAAGGATCTAGATTTAAGTGTTTTTTTATGCAATTTTAAAAGTACAACGGGCCTTTACTATCCTAAATGCCGTAATGTTTTCAGATTTTGTAGTATGGAGACGAGCTGGAAATGGGCGCAATATGGATTTACAGATGTGAACTTAGGATTTCAAGGAGATGGGAGGAATCTCATTTCGCCTCAAACATTCCGTGTCAACATCATTTCACGACAGTAGTGTCGAGTTTTTCTTAATTTCCTTCTGCTCTCCTTTTTGCATCCTTTAATGCAATGTGGCGAAAACTATGCTCACCGGCAAGAACGAGTTGACCATGAAGCTGTTTCCCAATCATAGTCCTCGAAGGAGAGGTATGCGAGAGTTTGTATATGTATGTTTGTATACACCTTTTATGCGAGAGTTTGTATATGGTCAGTTGATTTACCCTATTCTTAGACTTTTGCGACTTGTACAGTAGAAGAGATTTCTCGGAGTAGAAAATCAATCTTTTTATTCATCATTGGTTGTTCAATCCCAAGATTTGTTGACTGCTGCCTTCCACCCTTCCCCGTGTAACGCTAGTTCCCTCACCTCCTCGTGTCTCTATCTATGGACTTTCCTCTTTCTTTGAACCTCTTCCTGGGTCTTCCTCCGGGGAATTCTCCCTCTGTGTTGCCTTCAAACCTTTCCTCTAGCACCTAACATTTCGTAATCTATTGTTAAGATTTCGACAACACAAAGTTTTACAAGTAATTACTCTGACGAGAAGACGACCAAGAGCTGAGGTCGATTGCAGAGTCAAGGAGATGTGTTTAGGAAGTTGAGAGACCGTTATTTTAGAGAGGGCAGGAACGTTGGAGAAAAACAATAAAAGGACATTTGCCAAGTACGAACAACGAAATACCGCTAATGTAAACAATGAGCCAACTGCCCTTGAAGGTATCTATAAGTCTGACCAGATTCGGAATCTGTATCCCCTTCATAAATCTAAATCACTGTATGAATTTTAAGCCGAGCCCCATGGATAAAAAGTTCATCATTTTGCCGCGACACCAACTCAATCCCCTGAAATTTGTTTATGGCATTACTGCGTCACCGAATTATAAAAAAGTGGTTTAAAAAACTCAGGGTACCCATTTTAAAAAAAATACAAAACTATTCGAAAGGGAGCCACAGTAAGGAGATTATCTGCGATGTAGACTGGGATTTGAAAATCACATTTCCACTGAATTTGCTATTATGACAACCTCAAACTCTCGCCAAACCGTTTAGGACCTGAAATTATTTCGGGTTCTCTTCATTTCCACACGCTCGCTGGATAAAGCAATCCTAATAATTTCATCAAGCTGGACGAAAGCGCATTAAAACGGCTTTCGAATAGCGCAGAGTAAACAAATGCCGAGCGAAAATGCGGAAACCGTCCGAAATTTGCAGTGGGTACTTTATTAGATTTGTCGTGCGGCGGAAAATGGTGGTTCAAACGAAAGGGCGCGAGGAAAGCGAAAAATTAAACGACCCTCGGTTTTATTGCTCATTGCTGCTCTACCACAGCTCGATACATGTACGCCCACGAAAAGGTAATGGATATGTTTTTAGCCTCGCGTCCCCGCAGCGGATGAATGTCAGACTGAGGTCAATTAGCAAAGAGTAGGTTTTGCTAAACAAACAGATTTAAATGGATCAAATGTCACAACTCAATGATGGCAGATATTAATACTATTAGTCGATTGGAGGGAATGAGAAACTGAAGTTTTTGATTTCACGCTATTCGAAATTTGGGCAGAGAGAGCCTGTAAAGCACACACAAACATATTGATAAAGCCAGGGTTGAAATTCGCTATGAAAAAAATCATATGACTTGACTGGGATTCGAGCCCGGATCTCCCAATTGCCGGTCAGGTGTGTTAGCCAGTTACACCACCAAGCCATCTTCCTTCAAGGCGAATTTTACATGATTTTTTCATAGCGAATTTCAACCCTGGTGTATATTCACCCGTGCGAGTGACTTCGTACCATATCATTTGTTACATGCAATTTGTTTGGAAATTTATATTGATAAAGCCTCAACGCAGGGAAAAAAAGTTTCGCAAAGGATGAAGAATATTACTGCAAGATGGTGGGCGGAGGAAGGAGGTAGAAACAACGAAGGGACAAAGACGGGAGGTATTAGCCCCTGGAAAGATTTATCAAACCCTCTAGCATTTCCTCCAACCACCAAGCCCACAAACCTCTCCTCCACCCTCCGTCGGAATTGATTCAAAAGGGTTTACTCGCCGGCTGAAAAGACGGATAGGGTGCGGTTCAGTGGCACCCGGTGGTGCTACTGGTGGTACAGGAGGAGAAAATTACGGAAAAGTCAGCGTTTCTGGTTCGTGTTAGAGGACGGGAAGTGAGTGTTATCTGTGCGAAGGATGGGGGAACGAAAATTGTGGGATGAGAGGAAGATATGTCATTTAGGGACGCGAGAGGAGGGTAAATGGGTGAATGCAGAGCACGGGAAGGACATGTGAGCGAATGGGGAAGTGAAGTGACATTATTAGAAGCGAGTGAAATCGAGAGAAAGGAGAGTGCATAGGTAAGACGTTGGCAGGCACCTAGAGACGGATGTTCAGAGAAGGGTTGAATAGGGCCCATTATCCAAATGGTGTGTTTCAGAGCGGCACAGAGAATATTATCATGACGCCACACTATATCTCTAGGTCTGACAGAAGCGATAAAATAAGAGAAATACATTGCCGAACAGATGGACCCAAAAACATGTTCTTTCCACGCAAAATAAGCGACCACAATAAAAACTGAGCTCCACTCAATAGACTCCCATAATACACGTCACCATTTCACCTCATGAGACTTTTTCTCTTACTTCTTTACACGGCTGGAGTCCTAACACTCCCAGCCACACGCCCATGCGATGGCTCGCAGGGTAGTATGCCAGGAGTGGAGGTTAGAATTAAATATCAGCAAACGCACTACAGTTCACTTCCTGCAAAAGTCATCACACAAATGCCATACCTATACTGTGGGTGGAGTAAACAAAACCTATAGATACAGTAAAATATCTTAGAATCACCTTATTTTCTGATATATCGTGGGGATTACACATACAATACATATGTGGCACAGCATTAAAAAAACTAGGTTTTTGTTAAACGTAAAATAGGAAGGTCCTCGGATGAAAATGTCAAAGAGAGATGCTACTTCGCTCTGGTTAGGCAACACTTCGAATACGCCGCGAGCATTTGGGGCCATGGTAATACATATTTAACAAAAAAACTTAATAAAATACAAATATAAGTTGCACGTTTTGTTAACAACTGCTACGAGCGTACATATAGTGTCTCATAACTTTTACAGGGATTAAGGTGGGAGCCCTCAGAGACACGGAGGCTGCACGCTAAGATAAGATTGCTTGAGAAATTCAGAAATGAAATTTTTCAGAGCGACACAGAGAATATTACTATGACTCCTCACTACATCTCTATGTCTGACAGATTCGATAAAATAAGAGAAATACACTGCCGAACAGATAGGTACAGGTACTCGTTCTTTCCGCGCACGATAAGCAATCAAAATAAAAGTTGAGCTCCAATAAATACTCTTATAACGCATGTCACCATTACACCTCCCAAAAATTACATCTTTACAAGGCTGGTGATCTAACACCCCTGCCATGCACCCATGCAGCGGCTCGCAGGGTATTATGTAGATGTAGATATGTGAAGATGTAACCACTTGCCGTCGAAAGGGTAGTGGAGGTTCCGAAACTCAGAAACACAAAGAAAGACACACATCCGGGCATCATCCTAACTTGGGTTTCTATCATTAGAAGAGAATAAGAGAGTCCATATTTTTACAGCTATATATATTAAAGGAACGAGAGTTTATGATGAGATTCGTTGGACTTTCACGTCGAAATAACGAAAATTGCTTTAAAAATGTCCATAATATCTTCTAATCGGGCTCACTGATTATTTTGATACTTCACGTATTTTGCAAGGGAAAGATTTTTGTCACTTTAACTTGAAGATGACGGGTCGTAACGGGTCTGGTTCAAAGTTTAAATAAATTGTGGCAAGTAGTTTCTTTAACTTCAAAATTTAATTATCACGCAAAGGTAGGTAAATTTTATTGACTTAAAATAATTATACATATAACATCATCGAAAATTCCAATTTCCTTTAAAGTTTATGGGCAAGGCAAGGAACAATCAATGTCTTTGGGTTTATTATGAAAGAGAGCCGAAATAATTTTAGAATTTAGAAAGCCGTAGATGGATTAATAAATTTGATGCTGTCGGTTGCCTTTTATAATTGCGGCTTCCACTGCAGGATGGCAACACATTCCCCCATCTATTATTACTTTTCCGTTTAACTGCCTTTCCGTTTTCACTCTCAGTTGGTGTATTGTGCTAAATTATTTTGCACATTAATTAAATTGATTGTTTTTATCAGTTAGCTGTACATTAATCCATTGCATCTCAACCTTTTCGAGCTTAAAGGGTAGGTAAAATTAATTAAGCTTAATCATTTGCGTTTGGTCCAGAGCATTGACTCTCTTTTGTTATTTATTCCAAAATGCCCAATCCCTTTATATATCCTACGCTCTGTCTCATTCATGCTTCCCTTCATTGGATATTTCGCTGTGAACAACAGTGTTCATTGTTGAACGCAAAGGTCACGAGTATTTAAAGCAGCCGTGCCACGTTTTGTTTTCTCTCTTCACGGCTGCGACTCTCTACCAGTCCGTTTTGGCAAGTTAGCGCTAGTATGCCGACAGGAAAAACCAAAGCCTAGTAAAACCCTAGGCCCGCTTTCACTATTTAATTTTTTGGCTCTGAAAATTGGCTATGTTTCCAATATTCTTTTTTACACTGCCCAAACCTCGATATATCGACATTGCTCTTTTGCAGTCATGCTTTTCTTCATTGATTTTTTGACAGTTAGCACCACTAAATTATAGTGCGTAAGGTTGCGAGCCTCCGCAGTACTCGTCCCACGTAAAGCTTTTCCTCCTCAGGGATATGGCGCTCTACCTGTTCGTTTTGGCAAATTTTCGCCAGTATGTGACCAGAGAAACTCTCTAGTACATAAAGCATAGTAAAACTCTTGGTCCACTTTTCTGTTCAGCTCAGGCTTACATAACTTCATAAGTGACTACCTTGAAAGACATCATATCTTTAATCATGAATCACCACTATGAGGCAAGTGTGTTATACTGTCACACAGGGACGTATCATTTAACAATACATACATACACACCAATCGCGCCGTTCCCTTTCAGATTAGGCACAGTCCAAAAAGTTTCACTCCTAAATACATATTTGTACACCTAACTCTGCTTCAATAATTTCCTCCATCCTGACCTATCCTTGCAAACGTCTTTTGCTTCATTTACCCCCATGCACTGCTTCATACACGCCCTCCTGTTTTTAAGATTCCTAATATTCCTCCTCTTAAGAATTTCCTCGACCACATTCAACCACAACTTCCTCGGCCTACCTCTATCTCTTGCACCATTCATTTCACTCTTATATATCTGTTTCGTTATTCGACTCTCATCAATTCTCTCAACATGGCTAAACCAACGAAGCACACTCCTTTCATATATGTACATTACTGGAGCATCTAACCCACATTCATTTACTACCCACTCATTCCTGACCCCACAACCAAAAAATCATAAAGCAAGTTTTATCATACTCATTCATAAATTAAAGGCGGATTGGATAGCTTAGGTCATATGTTAATCATTTGCATTTCCTGAGACGCGGGAAAAAACACAAAATCAAGGTCGTAAGGGAAGTTCTGCATTCCTAAGCAATTCCTCAATAACACTATGTGGGGGTAGTTACCCAAGTCTACCAGCAAAATTCCAAGAATTGTTCATAACTCAGACAGCATGTGGAAAAAAATAAACGGGAAAAAAATAAAAGGGCAATCGTTTTTTGGTTGAAAAATATTAAAAAGAAGCATTGACGTTAAGGCAACGCAATCATTTTAACTGAGGAAAATAGAAAAAAAGAGATTGTTACCCTAAGCACAAAATTATACTTTAATTGGTGCGCGAAGGATACGGTCAGCTCTTCATGCCTGCAATTCCTTAAGTTATGCCGATAACAAAACCGCAGATGAAAGACATCGCAAAAATAATCTCAGGCAGAAAATCTCATAAAAGACACCTGGAAAATAAGAGTATCACACGAACGGTCGCATTGTTTTCCTGCTTTGCAGTTTTCCCAAAGGATAAAAATGTTCTGTTTTTTCTGTTATCCGGTTGAGGTTGAAAGAAATATACGAGCCTTTCATTCGGATGAAAAAACGCTCTTTCCTGCGATAGGAGAGGCGTTGGGAATACATTATAAAGAGGGAAGAGCAATTCCAATGATGAAAAAAATCTGATTTTAAAACAGCAGTTGGTGCTCAGGAATTTAGCGGATACATCTCTCTGACGGTGTGTGGTGAAATAAAAAAATACTGGCACTTCAGCTTAAATCAAGATCACCATATATCATCCTGCCGGCCGTGCATGGAGCTGGTAGCATAATAAAAATGTTTCCGGCCGTGATTAATGAGAGAAAAATTATCGCCCGGTCTCATTTACAAGCGACGGACATTAACTTAAGCTAATATTTCTGGCAAACTTCACGTTTTTTCTTGAACGGATCTTCATGCTTTTCATTTTATAAGAGCCACTCTTACTTGAAAAAGTTAAAATAAACTTTGGGAATAATGGTAAAAGTAACCTTGAGGGTAGCGTTTGAACCGTCCGAGATGATTCCCAACGCGTAACTAAGGGGTAACGCGATAAAATCGCGAGGGGTTCGATCATTGAGGTAGACGGAGAAAGCGCTAGTTATTGTGGCCAATAGTAGAAGCTGTAACGCAGGCGTGGTCTATCCGCCACCTTTGTTAGCCCTAAATTCACTTATCCGCTGATGGGCTGACGCACTAATATTGATTTTACTGGTTTTCCATTGATAATTTCTCAGAAATCAATATGAATTTACTTCTTTCATATGCATTCTCCTATCATAATGTATTCTTTTTATTTAAATAAATAATAATAAGAATTCCTCGTAAAAATAGGGTAAAATCGAGTAACATCTATTGCGCTAAGTAGCCAATAATTGTCTCAAGTGTTACTTGCCTTACATTTCAAACCAATGATGGATATCCTTGCTTTACATTCGCTAATTCACCCAATCCGTTATGCAAACCAAAGAGAAGTAAAGAAGTAGCAGGGATAATTAATATGGCTGTTACCTCGGTTGCCAGGCTACAGTTTGATGACGTAATGCTCTATTCATTTACTCGATAGATTCGATATTTTGGTGTGTTTAAAGCAATCATGGCGACCACCCGCAGCATTTACAATCTTTTTTTACTCATCGGGATATTGTTTTCTGTGGCTGAATACCCAGAACACAGATGAAACACACAACACATCTGAACATACATTGTACATCAGAGTAGTTCAAACACCAAAATCTCATACCGATCCTCATTATACCACCTAACTCCTAAGATACGAGATAGGTATTACCTAGAACGGTTCAACCCTCTCCCCCGCAGGGGTGAAATCACGCTCTTTCTCGTCGTTCTTCACTGTTATCAAAAGGACAAACCACCCTACAAGGCGAAACTCACTGTAACAGTCCGAATAACGCATTCGATCTACAATATTTATTTTATGCTCCTGTCGAAATTTGCTGACGATATTTGCGGTCAAGTTTTGGCATAGCTGGCCATAAATGCCCAGGACATGGGTGTCTGTATCTCGTCCGTTGTTACTGTTGTTCACCCGACGTAAAATGGCCTAATGTGCTGTATTCGGGGTAGTGAAAATAAATAAATAAATAAATAATCTTCACATGCTGGTGCAATAACTAACAAAGCCTTGCATACGAGAGCTATGAATCTAATTTGAATCTCTTTCAGTTCACAAAAAAATGAAAAATAACATTAACGCGATCGCAGAGATTATCGAGAACTGTGATCGCACCTTCAGTCCGGCCACTCGCTTAATGGGACATTTTGAGATGCTCTGGTTGAAAGGAATTGTTTGAACGGTTTGGTACGCAAATTCAGGCCACGCTCTTTAGCACCGCTTCATAAAATCATTTAAGGCATTCAAGAACCCACTAAAGCCACTCAGAATTAAATGGAAAAAGACGTTCTCACACCGTGCATTGTGCTTAACGCCACGAAGTGCTCACTTTTGCTCTTTGCACATCAGTCGTAACGTTCAATCCGGACTTTTTTTCCCTCAGATAAATTCGACACACTCTTGGAACAACCGTGAAAGTAAATTTGGTGAGGTTTAACTCTAAGGAAAACTCTGACTCATATGGATGTAAGTAAAACCTTGCAGGCCTCGGTTTAACTCCACGGTTACGCTACGGGATCTTATCAGGCATCGTCGTACGAACACACTCAAATTTGCTCTGGAAAATGAGAAAATCCCGCAAGGGAGGAATTAGAAACCACTACCCTTTGGGCTAGTGCGCAAGAACTTTTCCCTGCCACCACAGATGCCGACAAATGAATAACTACTTTATTTGTCTCGAGATTTTACATACGTACGTTTAAGAATGAGACACGCTCGGAGCGATTCTTTTAATAGCTCATGCTCTTTAAATATAAGATCCCTTGATATTATAACAGCAGAAAGTAATTGATCAGAGAACAAAAAAATTGTTTAATTACAGCAATAATTACTGCTATTTGTTTAATTATTTTTGTATTCCTTACTTCGAGGAAAAAGCCCATGAAAAAGGGACAAAATAGACGGGAAAGGGGGACTAAAGGGTTAAAGTTGTACTAGAATAAATGAAAAAGTTGTGGAGACCCACGTGGCCTACAATTACTGAGCAACTTTGGTAAGAAGAAAAAAACCAACAGGTAATGTCCACGGTATTTTCGTTGGAGTTAAAAATAAAACAAATAAAATGGTAATTTATAGCTTACAATAACATACTGAATCACATGTAAAGCTTTAGGAAGTTATAAGCGGTTTGAAAAATATTTGAAGGGAAAAACACGTCAACTAAGTAGGAAAAAAATAGGCAAAAATAGGCAAAAATAGGAAAAAAATAGGCAAAAAAATTCCACAGTGATCACTGTGGAAGTTGCCAATTTTTTATATTTTTCCATTCTTAGTTATATTTCGTTTCCACTCCATCAAGCCTGAAACCATTGAGTGTAAAACACGTCAATGAAAAATGGAACATAATTGAAACCAGTCCAAAAACTTTGCGTTTATCACGCAGCGTGATTTTAATTCACTCCCAATTAAACTTGGTGTTTCCAATTTTGCATTTGTGGTGATTACTTAGGGGAACGAATATAAATTGTTTATTTATTTATTTATTGATCTTCACTACCCCTACTACAGCCCAATGGGCCAATTTACGTCGGGTGAATAACAGTAACAACACACGAGACACAAACACCCATGTCCTGGGCAAATATTTTACCCAGGCGGGACTCGAACCCGCGACCCTCGGGTTGGCAGGCGAGGACTTTACCCCGCCGCCACCGGAGCCGACCTTCAAGCCGGAGTTCAAACAAATACTGATGGAGAAATGAAAGCGGCGCCGTAGAGACGGCTGTCGACTTTTCGCAGAAAGAGTTATCCTTGAAAGTAAAATATGTATGAGCGGCATCTTTACTGCGGGAATCATCGCTCCGTGAAATCTTAATCCCTCCCCTTTAAATGTGTTTTCCGGGGAATCTTTCTCCGGTATAACTCCGGCCACCAAAGAGCGAAGGAGGGGGGGTAATCCCAGGAATCCGGGAGAAGGACCAACGGCCCATGAAATCCGGTGTTATATTTTCCCTTTCTCATACATGGATTTATCCACGAGCACCGGCGACTAGTGACGTTTAGAAAAATCCAATCCTCCCTTAAACCTTCCTTTTCCTAGATGGGAAGAATAGCGGATGCGGTCTCCCTTCCGGGACTGTTCGGCTTGCTTGGGAGTTTAGTCTCGGGATTTTTCCAGGAACCCGTCTCTTTGTCGCGTGACATTATGGGGAAATTAGAGGAAAATTTGTCCACAGCGATAGATTAAAGATGAATTTCCAGTTAAACTAGCAGGAAATGGCGCTTCGACATTTCATTTTCGTGAAATTATTTACTCCTTTCGAGTCGCATGGAGAATCATAAAGAGTTTCAGTTGCTACGAAATTATTTTTGGCTTTCCTATGGTTTACCCGGAAAGCGATCTGAACGACAGAATTTCCTTTTGCAATAATTGGTTTTCCTGAGATAAGCTGAAGGGGCGGTGTATATAAAGGAAAATGCAATCAATGATACATTATTCGTAAGTAATCTGAAGAAACCATGCGCTTAAGTTGTTTTATAGAAAAGTAGAATGATCTTATATCTTCCAAATGAAACCGGACACATAAACGTCAGGCATACTTCAACACTGACTGGAACTGATTTCTACCTGGATGGGATACGTGACTATAAGCCTATATTCGGTGGCCACCACATTTTGCATGTTCACGTCAAGAGCTACAGTTACGCCTTTTATTATTTTTTTCGGCATTTCTCATTAGGATATGTATTATTCCTTCAGAATAAAAAATATTTCTGTAGAGACCTTTAAAGTTAGCTGACAGTATGGGGAGTACAGTTTTGGAAACGCTGCCCTAAGATTTCATTACATCCTAATTACATTCAGTGCGGAGTTAGCAAAAGTAGCCTTCGTAGCAAGGCCAAGAGGTGAGTTCTCCGCGCATAAGTCTGGCAACAGCGTTCTCCGAGCAACAAAAATATTTTGTATAGACGTTTATATTTAGCTGACAATATGGGCCTTATTTTATAAGCAATGTTAGCGCATGAATTGCGAACTCACGTACAATTAAGCCAGTGGCAGTGTTGACAAGCATTGCTTCAGTATTTTTAGGACAGTCGCTACCGTTTATTATATACTCCACTACGATAGTGGCGATAGTAGCATACTAAATTAGTAGCTCACTGGAAAGGATCTACGAATACTTTTTTTAGTATGTGACTAAGTAATCTTAGTAGCCAACTAAGGTAGTCACCTTACAAGAGCGTTTTAGCTGTAGTCTACGAATACGGCCGTGAATATTCCTAGGGGGTTAACGAGACACTTTTGCTTCGGAAACGGCACCGTAGTTGCAAAAGCTTGGGAACCACTGCCTTAGGGAATATAAATTACACATTGGAAGACTCCAACATTTACCGTTACTATACCGCAAAGCACTCTGCTAATCTTCTCACTACTATTGGCAATATTGCACCTCCGGCCTCATAAAGATGTGAAAGGGAAATCTCCTCTCAGACAACTTAATGCGGAATGCCTTATGTATAAGGTAACCATAGGTCCTGCTTTGGTTGGGACAGTCCCTATTCAAAGGGTTAACCTCGGGTTTCTATCCGGTAGGTAAATTTGTCCCAGCTGATATAAATGTACCGGAATGTCTCCTCTTATATCTTTTGTTCACTTCACGGACAAATCCGTGGTGAAAGAGTCGAGTTGAGCAGTGCGTTAGGTGATCACACTGCATCACACATCCTAAGAAACCGAATCAAGCGATGTGTTTTGGGAAGATGGGGGCAAGACAACATCATCCGCCCAACTAATGAAGATATGTTAATTCAGCATCAAGTTTGGGAGTAAAAACAATACAATGCCGCTGAAGGCAATATTTTTTAATAGCTAAATCAAAATATAGAATAACAATACATCAATAGCGTAACGACCATTAAAACGGTCGCAATTTTATCCCGATATTACCCTCTTTAAAGATAGATGTGCCTCTGTCGTGGGGCATTAGATATTCTTAAGTACACAATTTTGCTACATCGGCGGCAGCTATTGGTAGCCTAACCGTGGAATAACCACGAAAGCACGCTTTTTTCTGCTCTACTGGCGGGACAAGCACATCCAAACTGGTCTGATCACAGTACATATAAACGAAATTCGAATGATTATGGTGAGATTGCCCGAAGGTTGCATAGTGTTTGCGAGAGAGAGAGGGAGAGAAATGTAAAACTTGATAAAATTTAGGATAATTTGGTCAGGAACGTTATGAGATTTTCCTTTTCATCCCTTCTTTTCCATAATCAAAGTTGCACAGGTAAATGATGGCGGGGGAAGAAAGGGGTTCTTTTCATGCTGATTATATGCTTCCCTTAATGCTGATGGAGCCTATTTTTTTAAGGTAACCTCCCGTGACAGCTTTGAACTATTTCCCGTCCACGCCCCTCTTCTTTACCCTCCCCGGCATGAGACGGCAAGACTCGAAGCCCTCTTTCCCGCATCTCCCACCGGAGGGGAGCCTCGGGCAAGTCGAGGAGTCAGTTGAGGTCACTTCCGACGCGCGGTGAATGGGTGTAGAGGCGCGCACGAGTATATATCATTGGACTCATCCAATGTGGTCTCATTTTAAAGAAAAATATCTCGCTTTTTTTGAAAATACCAAAGTATCTGCCCATCGCCACTTTACTTTCCGACTTATTTGCCAACATATAGCAGCCATTCTCTAAAGGAAATCGTTCTCGTATGCACACCAGAGAATCTTAACTAAAAAACTAAGGATTTTTCAACGCCGAGATTTTGTCATAAATATAAAAACGCGTTGCTTGAATTGAAAATCCTCATTTAAAAAAAAGAAATCACCCAGTGCTTCAATTTTTTCAGAATCGGAAAAAAACCTTTTGGTTGCGAATGTATTTATTGTACCGTGCGGCGAGAAAAAATTAATCAAGTTTAAGACTAGCATATGTTATAAACTATAGATTTATTTATTTAATTACTGAGAAAAGGGAAGTATCAGGCTTTATGTGGTGGGAAGAATCAATCATAAAAAATGAGAGAAAGGCTATATTCCACTTGGATAAATTTTATTCGACCTAGGTTTCCATATACTACATCTGATGATAACGTAGTACATCGAAACCTAGATTGAATAAAATATATACAAGTGGAAACTTGCCTAACTCTCATTATTTAAATTCACTTAGATTTTCAGCTGCGAGAGAGTTGAATTTTTGCGAAATTATTATTACCATATTTTTACACGCTTCTTGCAGCTTCTGAGACAAAAACTTTAATTCGAAATTGAGACAAGTGGTATGAGTTTTTCATAGCGAATTACAACCCTTGGTGTATATGCACCCGTGCGAGTGACTTTGTACCACCTCACTTGTCAATACAATGATTAGAAATTCGTCAATTTTCATCGTTATATAAATGACAATGCTGGGTTAATCCACCGCGACAATGGCTTTGTAAGTACGACTATCGTCTCGTGCTACAATGTAGATTTGAGGTGTGAACAGCTAGTTCGCGTAAATTCCCCCTTGAAATTCGCCATGCAGGAATTTGGCTTTGGTGGTGTAACTGGCTAAGCAAGTGTTATAAACCGAAAAAAAGTAGACATTTTTCAAAGAGGATATTGTAATACTCTTTGCAAAAGAGGCAAAAATAATGAGGTATTTTAGGAATGTACTGACTGAGGCAATCGATTTTAAAAACAAACACGCAACCGGTGGAAAAATCCAACTGACAATAAAATCTATGCGGAGAATATGAAAAAATATATAAACAACATTAAAAACCCCTGAATAAATAATTTGAACAAATTATGCAAATTTAAAACATTCTATCAAGGAAAAAAGATTTATGTACGAAATATGCAGTGATTGCATGGCAACGGGAGAAATTAAATACAAACTTGTACTTTGCATTAGCCCGGTGTGCACTAGATACATAGATGCACCCGGATAGACAATGTAGTTCACAAAACATTAGGTTGTGATGGACCAAACAGGGAATGGGAAATGATTAAAAACATTTTTAGAGACTTCGACACGTTTGGAGATGGAGGTATTGAAGAATAGAATCTGTTAACATTATATTTTAAATTATTTCCCGCCATGGAAAGCATAATTTTAACAGAAATAATAGCAACCTTCGTGGAAAGTCACACAGGCCGGAAAAATGTAAGATTGGCTTTAATCGGCGATAAAATTAAAATAGTAAATTAGCAGATACCCCCCTCGGAGCATGAATAAGCATGGTTGCTAAACGTCTTATAACATTATTTTATGTAAATAAGAGATATACACTAAAATATGTAAAATATATACATGTATGTGTCTAAAATACTTTAAACGTTTTTTTGCATTGTATAACGACCATTTTTGAATCTGCTAATGAATTTAATGTAATATGATGTTGTTATAAAATAAAAACATGGGAACGACGGTATCTATGGGAGATCCGGGTTCAAATCCAGGTCAAGTAAAATGATTTTTACATGGCGAAGTTCATCCCTCGGTGCTCGAAATTGATCACTGTTATAGCGTAGGATAAAGATTCTCTCAAAGTACCTTAAATAAAAGGAGTCAAACGGGAAGGAGGCGTTGTGCGTGAGTACGCGTGGGAGCCGCGAGAGGTCGAACAAGACGTTTTTTTTTGTAAGTGTAACTAACCGCCACCATTGCCCCTCCCCCACTTACACACATCTACCCAGCGCGAAACAATGGGAACGGTTGCGATGGCGACTCGGGCGCATTCCAAACATTCCTTCCCACGAAATAACCTCACCTCCGCCCACCCAACCCACTTCCTCCCCGTGCGAGGGTGGGTTCGTTCTTGGGAGTCGCGGCACTTCCCCCCCCGGGGGAGAGAGCGGGAGGAAGCCGGCCTCGCACACACACACACGAGATTCGAACATGTAAAAAATATAAAGAGAGGCGTGGGGGGGAGATGACGAGGGAAGATTGGGACAGAGCGACCTCCAACGACCTCTCCTCCCCTCCAACCCCTTCCTCCTCCCCCATCCCGCCCTTCAACTTCCGGTTGATTCCGTCGCCTGCCCGGGAGACCCACCCCTATACCCCACGCTACACTCCCTACAAACGCACTTCCTAACCTCCTCCCCGAGCGCCACCGAGACATCCTCCAGACCCCGTCCGTTTCCCCAATTTCATCCACCCGACTCCCTCCGAGAGACAGTCCTTCTCTCAGTAAATTCCTCACGAGACTGATGCCGCGTCTCCACTGACAACGCAAAGGGTATATTTGTATATTTGAATTCACCTATCGCTTAAGGTAGTCCGAGCGAGATAGTTCCCTAATCATAATACAGACCATATTCGATATATACGTTTCAATTTCATCAACTATGAGACACATTTATTAAATATTGCATTATTAATGGTGCTATAAAATAGTTTTACATGGCATAAATTGTGAGTAATCAAATGAAAATATCTAAATAAGTCATTAACTTGACTCGTTTTTTTCGCGCGGTGCGTTTGAAACTCCTTAAAAACGGAAGGTTTTTTGTGATACCCAAGAATCTACTGTAGTGACAATATGATTAATTTTCAAACATAGTAGAAAAAACATACTAACTACACCCTGTTAGTTACTTTATGACATCTAGGTGCTATAAATACCTCATTTTGGAAATATGTCTCTCTAGAGTGCATACACGTACCATTTCAAATGTAAAATGGCTGGTATTTTTTGGCAAATATCTCCGAAAGTAATGTGGTATGGGGTTGAATTTTTGGTGTCATTAGAAGGATGATATATTTTTCTTTAAAATGAGACCAAACTCATTGATTTCTAAGTAACATGATATTTCGCTCAGACTACCTTAAGTACACCGGGTAAATGCTCTTTCATCTCTCAAGTATTTATAATTTCTTATAATTTATTTATTTTTATTTTCTTACTAGAAGTGCCCGGCATGCGTTGTTATCACTGAGTTTACCAATCGAGCTCAGATCGATTTCGCCGGTTCAGCTCGGTATGGTAAATACAACGGGCTAAAGCGGGCTAACTCTTTGCCAGTTTGAGATTTCAAATCGATATGAACCGATTCAAATCGATATTTATATCGATTTCGCATTTTAAACCACACAATCCGAGTCGACTGGCTTAGAATGTTCCGATAGGTCCGAGTTCTTATCGATCTGAGTCCGATTGGTAAACGTAGTGAATGCCTATGATGCGGTTCAAAGTAAATATAAAATATACTATTGTCGAGGTAGTGCAAAAATTTAAGATTTTCGAGCTTAAAAATCCAATTTTAGGGAAAAGCGAAGCGTAAACGAAAATCGAATTCAGGAATTTAAAAAAAGCAGACAAAGAGACCGCTGCCCCAAATCTTATTCTACGTACAAATAATTACGTACCTTTTATCAAAATTATGTGTCACTGATATGAATCTGATGCACGCGATATTATGTTTCACTGATACGATTCTGATGCACGCGATTGAGCTACTCGTAAACGATCTGCTTCGTTGGTTGCTTGTCATTCCTCACTTGTTTGAGAATTCGCATGCCAACGCTCATTTGTCGGAACGACTCGCGCCCCACCTATTGCGCAATGGATTTAATAATTTAGAAACCTTCGCGGGCGCGTGTACAACTCACCAAAGTTTCATCGTAATCTGATGAATGTTATTGGAATGCATAGATGATCAATTACCAAACATAATTTTTTATATATTAGATTATTTATTAATTTTTAACTTGGCAGTTGTGTATAAATTACCCCTTTATTATTATTTCTATCATTTAATGTGTATTTCATACATTATTCTTTGTTGGTGTTAGATTAGCTTCATCTGTCTGTAGGTTTTCGCAAATTTTTCGCACTCCCTTTCATGTGTGGTTGTTTTCCTGCATAGAGTTTTTCTCGTCAAGGACATCACTTCCATTCTTCCTCACGTCGTTCCCATTAATGTATGTATATTTCTTCACACTTATTTCATGCATTTTTCTGACCAGGGATTAGAAAGAAGAAGGGACTGCTTCAGTCTATAGTTCAACCCCAATAAAGACGCATTATTATAAGTATTTGGTCTACATGAAAGGACCCAGGGATGCGATTCTATTTCTTCATCGATCCACAGCGCCGCGGCCATACGGTATCAAAATGAGTTTCTCGGCGGCGATAGAACTCTATTTTTCAAATTTCGCGCCGTTTTACCGTATCCAACGCTTCTTTATAGCAATAACGTAAACGTCTTTACAATTTGAAAGAAACAATCGCGCGTGGCGCTTCACAAATCCTATTTTATCACAGCGTAAGCAGAAACAGAATAGCCCTCAATGCGGACGATAGCGATAACGTTCCTTCGGGGTGATCGAGGCCTCGTCATCGATAAATCGCGAAGTTTCGATAGTTATACATAACTAACATATGTATTACATGACTTATATGAGGAGGTGAGAAATTGTGAACGTGTTCTGAATCTTTTTCCTTTGTTTGATCCATCCATTACACTAGGAACGATGAGGTATATTTTATGTATCATGTATTTAATAATATTATAAATATTTCAAACAGAAAAGAGGAGAAAAAAGTTTATACGAGCACATAATTAAATGCTGCAATTAGGTAATCCCCACTCAAGTACACATTTGTAGTCTTGACGAGACATAAGCAATGGCCGCTGCGAACATCAATATGTATTAACGTTGTGAAAGAATCATTATTAAATTTACACACAAATTTGATACACTCCTACCATGATCTCAGCATTACATTATGAAGGTGTCCTGCCGAATTTAAGTCCCTTAATAACAGCGTTTCGGCGAGGTGAATGGTGACCCATCTTCGCTCTGGTTCCTAGTTCGAAGCGTTCATTTGCCAATAATTCATAAAGCCAGTATAATTCAATTGAGAAAACACACAACTTCGGAATAGTGTAGAAGCTCGGAGAGTACAAATAATAATTATGGTGGATAGTCCTTGATATGAAAAATAGAGATTGAAAATATCCTAACCTTTGGCAAGGCTCAAGAGCTCAATGGGTAAAATCACTCATTATGATGGAAAGCACGATGAATTAACTCGTCAAAGTCCTTCGGGGCCAAGAGTAATGCACACCAAAATAATTTATACCGACATTTTCCCGCGTAGGCAATTGACATCACTTATGGTTAGTTCAATGAGCAAGAAATATGTAATTCAAACATGGCGTGTGAATTTTATTTTGAAGAAATTGCCATGAGAAAAATTCGGCCTGGAACTTGAATCGAACCACGGACAATTGGTTTGCCGGACCAATGCGCAGACCACTAACACCATCTACACACTACGTTGCGAGCCGACTTATGGGTGTGTAGCAGGGGTGTAAGGACATCAGCCGTGTAAATATTTAGGGGATAAGGTTTGGGAAGGTGAAATGGTGACGTGTATTATGGGAGTTGTTTAGTGGAGCTCAGTTCTGTGATCGCTTATTGAGCGCAGAAAGAACGAGTTTTTGCTCCAATGTGTTCGGCAATGAATTTATGTTATTTTACCGCTTCTGTCAGTCCTAGAGATGTAGTGTGGTATCATGATATTATTATCTTCACACCTAATCTTAACATGATATAGAGAAGTGTGTGTTTCTAAAGTTGATTATGGAGATGCCATTTACGAGGGTGGTCTGAAAAGTTTCCAACCCAACAAAGATATAAGACATTTTTTATTCAAATTTACTTTTATTTTTCTACATAGTCTTCTTGTAAGTCTACACACTTCTCCCAGCGATGCTCCCATCTCTTTAACCCGTCCAAGTAGTACTCGGCATCTTTCTCTGCAAAATTAGTGTTTACGAAGGTGATGGCCTCCGCATTTAATGAAAATCTCCGTCCTCCTAGCGCAACTTTTAGCTTAGGGAACAGAAAAAAGTCCCTTGGGGCTAGATCTAGTGAGTAAGGAGGATGGTCAAGTAGTTCAAACCGTAATTCGTGGATTTTCGCTAATGCAACCGCTGAGGTGTGATACGGCGCATTGTCTTGGTGGAACAACTTTTTTTTCTGCAAATGTGACCGTTTGTCCGCAATTTCTGCCTTCAGCTTATTAAGTAAAGATGCATAGTACGCTCCTGTAATGGTTTTTCCTTTTTGAAGATATTCGATTAAGATAACTCCATGACTATCCCGAAAAACAGTCGCCATCACTTTCCCAGTCGAAAAAAGTTTTTGCTTTTTTTGGAGCCGATTCCCCCTTCACAGTCCACTGTTTGACTGTATTTTTGTTTCTGGGGTATAATGGTGTATCCAAGTTTCATCTACAGTAATTATTCGGCGCCAAAACTCTGATTTATTGCGCCTGAACTGCGACAACAGAGCGTTGGAAATGTTCATTCGAACACGTTTTTGGTCTAACGTGAGCAAACGCGGCAACCAACTCGCGGACAGCTTTCTCATGCCTAGTTCTTCATGTAATATGTGACAAACACGTTCATTGTACATATTCATAGCCTCTGATCTCCCTCACTTTAATTCGACGGTCGTCTAGCACCATTTGGTGAACTTGAGCGATGTTATCTTCAGTGGTAGCAGTTTTTGGAAGTCCCTAACGTTCATCGTCTCCCAAGTTGGTACGGCCACGTTTAAATTCAGCTGCCCAAAATTTCACGGTGGTAAATGATGGTTCAGAGTCCCCGTACACAGCGTCCAATTTGTCTTCGATTTTAGTAGGCGTATTGCCTTTCAAAAGCAAATATTTAATCACAGCTCGATACACGATTTTTTCCATTTTCACAAAAACACTCACATAGACTCATTCAAACAATTGTTAAACAACAACTGCGCGTCCAAAATGGCTGCAATTTTGTTGATTACCTTTCAAAAGATGCATAAAACACATTCCCCAGGTATTGTTGACGAATGCTGCCATCTTCATGTTCAGGTCGGAAACTTTTCAGATTACCCTCGTTTTAAATTCGATATTCCAAAAATGTTTGAATTCCATAATCACTTTCTTCTTAAAAATACTGCCAGTCCAAGTCAAAATCACTCAAATGAAGTCCGCATCGTCCGATTAGCACTGAGAGACATGGGAACATTCTCTTCCCCTCTATTTGATCAATTCTGAGACGGAAAAATCGGGAACTCTTTGAACCTTAGGCAAGGCTGATCCTAATTCATTAAAATCCCTTTCCGCACTCAACCTTTCCCCAACCACCCTTTCGCCTTCCTTCCAACCCACCCAAAATATTCACTCCTCCTCGTTGTCCGTGGCGGCGGTTTGACCTCAAAAAAAGAACAGTTGACTTCCGACACGCACTGGTTGGTTGCCGACGGTTCTCGGACTCCGAAAAAAAAATTAAAAAAAAACAAACAGGAAATTCCTTTGCGACAGGAAGGACGGGCGTGAGCTAAAATAGTATACTGGCAAGGTTTCTCACATAAGCTGGAACTATCTAAGCGAGTCGTCCAACGAATGCTACGGCGAGTTACGGCTGAAAACTAAAATCAATTATCTTTGATAACGTCTCTCGCTTGTTATGTGCGTTTTAAATTTTGAAAATTCCTCCATCTATTGCGAAATACAATAACTAGAATCATCAGTCATTCAGCAATGGTACCAAGATTTCAAAATCGTCTTGATCGAAAATCAAATGCATTGAAACATTAAATTTTGGATTCGAAAAAAAATTACCATTAAATCACATTGCCTATAAGGCAGGATGG
Organism: Ceriagrion tenellum; assembly: GCA_963169105.1. Classification (NCBI taxonomy): domain Eukaryota; kingdom Metazoa; phylum Arthropoda; class Insecta; order Odonata; family Coenagrionidae; genus Ceriagrion; species Ceriagrion tenellum. The sequence goes on along the minus strand of OY720634.1, from coordinate 26,078,975 downwards.
TGACGCCCTTCTCTTTGATATTTTTCTACCACAACGCCGTCTTGAACACATATATTGGCCATATTGGTTTGATTTAAGTGTTTTTCAAGTTCCTCATTAAATGTTATCTCATGAATTATTATGAAGTGAATGAAGTTTTATAATCATTTCATATCATAATTGTTCAATTATAATTTTAATTCAAGAGAAAATTTCAGACTCATTTTTTCAGAATTTCCTTCAGATTTCAGACACAGATATGGTATTAACGGATGTACTCATCTCCGTAACATTGAATCATCTACATCATTTAAAGGTAAACTATAATACCGCGTAATGACGCCGAATGTTGAAAGGTTGGGTTTTATCAACATCTATAACTTTTTGACAAGTTTTATCTAGATCCAAACGGCTTTTTTAAGTTTTCCGAAAGCAGAACTTTAAAGGGATAACACTATTTTAAATACGTGCATGGTTGATTACAATTTTAAGACCTGTATGAAATGTTAGGAGCTTCCAAAGATACAATCTTATCATATTGTATGAAGTATCTACTTTGAAGACTACTTTTCCTCTTTGGCTGAGCAACGAGATTGCAAAGAGTGGTGTAGTCACAAAAGATGACTATGATGCCTTGAGGAATGTTTTTACACTATAAAAATATTTTCTTAGTTACTAAGGACTGACCTTTAAATATGAATATACGGCAGTAATATGGTTCCTGGTGATATATCTATACAATCGTCTTTAATAACTTGTCAAGTAACTTAAGTAAGAAATATTATATATATATATATATATATATATATATATATATATATATATTTAACGTTGAAAAAATATGCTAAAACTTAAAAATTATTACTTATCATTTAACAGAAAAATTTTCAAAATATAAATTAACTTTAAGTTCGTTGATTATTTTCCTTATAGCTTAGAAAGACTTTCATCATGAATAAGTACATTGAAATAAATTATTAAACGGGTATAATGGTGTATTTTATACCATCGGTACAAATTGTATACGAAAACCGAAAAATATATCTTCACTCTTTCAATGGATGGTTGTCTCGCCAAAATAATTGTCCTTCCATCTCCAGATTTCGCTCGCAAAATTCGAGGATCAACCCAAACTGCATAGTCAAATCGGCCGCATGGCCCATAATTTTCTTCAATCCAAAAAATATGACGATGATAACGACTCGTAGATTCCATGAAAATAATATTTCCCATGATCCTAAATTACAAAAATTTCTTTATTATATGTTTCCACGACGAAGCGTTTTAACACAAATTTCCTCCTTCCTCTTCGATGCACAAGCACGCCGAGCTACGCTTCACGACGCTTCGCCTGTTAATCTGATATATAATCCCTACGGGAAACGAATATTAACGACGCACTTCGAATGGGCTATTTCGCGGAAACACCTGCGTTCGCGAGTATCACAAGTAACGATACGTGAGTAACTCCCGACTTAGCAGATGAGATAAACTCTAACTCTTGATGATTTAAAATAACTACCCACATGCCCATCTCCAAAAAAATGAATGACGCACATTTTCGTCCGTTCCATTCATGGCGAATTGATGTTCTGGAAAAAACGCAATTCATTCTTTTCTGCAAAAAGGAGAAATAAGGGAAATTACTGAAATATGTTGAGGCGAATTGGAGATAATAACACGTCACCACTATTGCGTTTTCTGATGTAAAATCTTATGAAACACGGAAATAGAGGGGATCGATTTGTAAATCGAAATCTCGAAAGCGCACAGTAACTTTAAGATACAACGTTAGAACTTTCGGAAAGAGAATTACAGTGTAATGGAGATGTTTGAAGTGAGAGCATTGAGAATGATTAAGATAGTATAATGGACGAAAAGTAAAGCGAACGAATCAATACTTCATATTTTTGGGAGAGAAAATAAAGCTGAAGGCGGTAATCAAGAGAATGCATAGAGGACGGATGGTGGATATACTACAATGTAGCATGTACGTCCAAGTAGCACTCTCCTGGTCTGACCGCGTACTGTTATCCTATCTTCTTTTGGCCATTATGATTTTCGTAAAAAGTTCGTACCGATGGTATAAAAATACCCTATTATATTCGTTTAATCATGTATCTCAATGTACTTATTCATGATGAAAGCCTTGCTAAGGTATAAGGAAAATTAATCAAAGAGCTTAAAGTTAATTTATATTTTGAAAATTTTTCTGTCATTCGGGGGAACGTGCGCGGTTCTGATTACAGCTGGGATAAGGGCTTCATGCCTGGTGTGGAATCACTCAAAGCCACACACCCCAGTGGTGGCTTGCACGGTATTTCGTAGATGTGGATGGACGAGGAGGGGCGCGGAGCGTAATGACACAAGTTATGAAATACAGAGTACAGAGGAAAGGAATAGAGTGAACATAAAAATGAAATTCATATCAACAAAGAGTCTTATTTTTCGGGTGGATGCTTGCTATAGACGTTAATGTAGCGTGAAAACAAGGAATTTATTACCTATCGCGAGATAGAAATTTTCAAATAATCTAAGGCTAGTCTGTAGCCTCCGAGTGTCAAAGTGGAAATTCTATCTGCTCTGATACGCTATCACCAGAACGGTCGCAGTTTTCAGTAAATCGTGCGGCTTGCATAGTGTTTAAATTCGCTGACTCTTCCTCACGATCCAAAATGCCCGCACTGTAATCGAGATTTGGATGACCCTAGGTCTGAAGTTATGCGTTTGTTACGTACGCTATAACCCGGGTAGGCGATGGATATCAGTTACAGGTGCTTCATGAGCAAAAAAATACATAAGTTTGAGAGAAAATAGGAATCTATTGAGAGACATATATAAATGGGAGTTTAAAATTTTTCAGACAAGTACTATCATTACATCCTTTCTGAAAGATATTAGGATACTTAGCGTTTCTAATTCCTGGACAATTATATATGAAATACAAATTCACTCGGAGAGGTGGTGTTACTAAAGAATGATAAAGATAAAAAGACGGAGAGTATCCGTCTTTGTATCCTTGTGTCAGGTAACGCGTTTGTCAGTTACTTTAGAGCCCCGATCAACGGAAACCTGGGTTATCAGAAACTATGAACAAGCAATGAATTATCAGATACACGGTTTAAGTATGTACAGAGATAAAGCTGCCTGTAACCGTTGCGAAGAAAAAGTTCGGAAATCAATCGATTGTTCAAAGAAAACGATTATTTGATATGTAAAGTATGGCAATTTTGACGAAATAGTTACATTAACGTTAAAAACTAAGTTGTACGTATTTTCAACAAATAAATTTTTGACTATCAACCATCGATTATCCATATAACGGGTCACAGGAAACGGCTCCGCTCCCTATATTTCGATTATGCGAGATTTTGCTGTATTTAACACATGCTGACTTCTTTGTAACTCCTCGCGTTCCTGAAAGGCTTGACGTTGGTGCAATTTCTTTTTTAAGGAGTGGACTGCAGAGCAAGTTCGCCAAAAATAAAAAGAGGATTTGTGTAAGTAATAAGTATGATCATATGGTTTGTAATCTGATCTCATACGTGCGAGGAGATAATTATAAGATAGTAAATGAACATAAAGGAGGGTTTCAAAAATCAGAATGCAGCGCATATGCAAAGGAATCTATGAAACCTTGGACAGGGAACTGGAGAAACGGAATAGTATTTAAAAACTATACAGGGTGAAGGACGCAAAACTCACGTTTATCTGGCGATAGCAAGAGTTTCAAATAGACAGAGGCCACGAGCGTAGCTTCCTAATTGGAATGCTTTCATATATTCGCAGAACATGGAGTGCAATTAGAACGCTGTCTCAGCCATCATCTGTGGTTTATTACAGCGATTTCCTGCAAATTTACGATATCAGTGACTTATATCCCACTGATGCTCATATACAGCCTCATCATCATAGGTCGTGCAATGCTAAGATTGGTGGGCTGCAGCCCTCCATCCTTCCCTGTCAATTGCTAGATATTTTACTTCCTGGAAGCTCTTCCTATGTACTTTTCTCTTTATTTGGTCCATGATCTAATTCCTGGGTCTTCCTCTGGGGACTTTTCCCCTTTTTTGACATTCAATTATGTTCCTCACAAACCTATTGTGTCTCAGGGAGTGTCCAATCAACCTGGTTCTCCTTTTTTCTGTGGTGTTCTATAAAGCCCTCTCCTCTTCTGTACTCTTCATCATTTCTTATTTTGTCTGTCCATTTTATCTTCAGAACTCTCCTTCAGCATCAGGTTTCGAAGGCTTCTAGTCTTTTCTTGTCAGCTTTTCCAAATGTCCATGATTCTGATCCAAAGAAGGCCACGCTCCAGACGAATGTTTTCAAATTCTATTTCGTAGTTTGTAGTCCTATCCTCTTTGAGACTTATCTTATTTCATTTTATAATGAACGCCTTCTTAGGTTTGGAGTATTCTTAGCTTGATCTCCGTTGTACATCCTCCGTCTCACGCCTACATGCTAACGTCAAATAATATATGCTTAATAAGATACAGCCTAACAATCCATAGTTCTAGGTGCAATTGTATATTAGCTCAATACCGCATACCTAAGGATTATATCCGCACTAATAATATTCATGACTGCATCGATACTCCATAGTAAACATCGTATCATGACGAGACGTATTAGGAGCCTACGAAAGTCAAACTCTCTTTAAGTCTTAAGGTTGTATGTACTTGACGGCCGACGTCCAGACTAATGCCGATAAATCATTCAGCATAGTTAGCGACTCATAGAAAATACCAGATTTTAACGTCAAAAAGGCCATCAACGAATTCATCCGCAGCTATTACCCTAACTGCAAAGTACTATAATTCACCACCATCTAAGCACAGAGAGGCACTAAGTAGCACTCAGCAGGGATCATGCCAATGATAATTAATCTGAATAATCAGCATGAAATATCCAGCGTTCACTGAATTAATGCATTAATATTGCACTTTGTCATGAAATTGAAGAGAGAAAAATTAAAAAAATGACAATCCACATCCTAATGAGCAATTTTTACAGTTTTAGAAATAAAACCATTGGCCTACATAAAAGTGTTCAATGACTGATATCTATAACGCGAAATCATAAAAACCTTGAATGAACTTTGGCACGACTTTATTTTACATTATTTACACTATGGAATGCCTAAAATGAACGTAATTTAAAAAATAGCGCCATTCGTTAATATTCAAGCATGCCGCTGTATTTGAGTTTTGTTTCTGTGGTTTTCAAAATAATTCCACGGAAGAAAATGAATAAAATCTGAACGTTGGAATTCGATAGAGAAAAATAATTTCGTATTACTTGGAAAGACGATTTTTTCCGAAAAAATCATGGTATATTATATTTTCTTATTGAAATACTTCAAATTTTACGAAATAACTGACCCAAAACAAATGACTACGCGATAATGAACAAGAATGAATACTAACGTAATATACGTGAAAACCAAAAGTCAATCAGCACAGCAAGCATTGTTAGAATGTATTCGTCATCAATTGCACAAGAGCGTCACTTAAAATGATTACACGAAAAATCTGAATGATATATTAAGAATATCGAAATAAGTGACGAGGCTGAGCCTTTGTCCATAAATGATTTATTTCATCGGATGCCATTGAAGTGGATGGGTTCCATCCAAAATTGAATAATCCAATTTCCTCACGCGCTTAGTTTCGAGCACTTAGCTAAATGCTCCAACTATAGTAAAAAAAAACGAATCCAGAAGTCAGTTCAAATCATCGCGGCTTAAACGAACCGTACTGATATACAGAGGGCATGAATGCAATTTAAAAAGTAAAATATTGATTTGGCGAATTATTTTTTTTTTTTACCCTGAACAAATTCCTCGTGGCGAAACATGGATACGTCAAATTTAATTAGATTTATCTTTCACTGAGTCAATATTTGAAAAATTATACAAACGAGAAAAATGAGATTTTTTATAAAATCTATCCCCCGACAGATCGGCTTGGAGCTTGCCAATCAGATTGACGCCAGAGGAGCGCAGTGTTTCAAAAAAAATTCTCGTACATCGCGATATGATATTTTTCGGGAAATATGATTTTACCCGGGTGTTAAAATTAATGACGCGAAAAGGATTTGGTCCCCACTTAGTCGGAGAAAAACAACAGAATTGGCAACTATTGGAGATCACATACAGCGATCGATTCCGTGGGATAGGGACGATAATCTCGCCTAAGTATTCGAGCGACTCTGATCAATCGAATACACCGCGAATCGCGGCCTGATAATGAATACCTTTCCAATCCCCATGCGGCGGGATAATTGGAAAATAAAATGGAAAAGGTGCAACATCAACGCATACATGAATACATGCACGTTAGAGCGTGAAAAATACAATTTCAGGCAGGGGGGGGCAATGCAGCAGATTACCGCTGATATGACAATATACTATACAATTCCCTTGTAACACGTGAACGTGACAATAATTCAGTTGAGGTGGCAAATTTTTTTATTCCCCAGGCTATATGATAAGGTAATGCCAAGCACAGGCTCCACGCTCGCAGTTATTTGTTTGCGAGGTCAGTATTGTGTAAATGCGAAAACAATTATGTCTAATGGGACAAAACTTGCGGCCACATATCCAATAGCTATTGCCCTGAGTCCCACTATTGTACGCTCTCAACAGCAATTACGAACTCTCGTCGAAGGACTGCTGTCCAAAAGATTCTCTTAGGAGCCACTATCCGTTAAGCTATAGCAAGAAATATGTCACTCAGTTTCTGATCACAACGCTGATACATTTGTGAGAATGGAACATCAGATAGCTGTTAGAGGTTTTGCATTTGGAAGTTGACTTTAAAGACATTATAATTTTGTTCAATGGTTAAGAGAAGCAAGTTGAAAAAAAAGGCAGAATATGATGGAATACCTGAAAAGAAGATGGTAGAATGGGACAACTCTCCGAAAAACTGAATTTAAATATTAACAAGGACGCTCATCGGAGAATATTCATTAATTTAGAGGTGTTACGCGTTATTAGAAGAAAAAACTCACCGCTTGGTCTCATACTTCCATTTCCTTCTCTTCTGTTCCTTTCATTTGCAGCCATTCTCATCCCAACAGTGTTTCATCGGGTGGAGAAAGTTCTCGTCAAATCGATCACAGCATCAGCTTAGCCTGGAAAGGAAGAGTTTGTGTCAATTCCCTCTCTTTGCATTAAACTGCTCGTCCAGCCCTCTTCATTGGAAAGGAATTGTGAGTAGTGAGCATGGAATCAGAAGAGAGAGAGAGAGAGAGAGAATGGAAGAGTATATTATACGTGTCAATAGAGGTGCTCAGCATCCCCTCTACCCCCCTTCACCTCCCACTGGCTTCACCAGAAGATCCAGTTTTCTCCTGTTTTCTGTATTGTCCTTCTGCGCTATTTTGGGCGCTAGCTGTTTTGGACACATCCTCTTCGCGGGAATGACAGCCTAACTTCCAGTATTTTCCGATTAAGCTTTAGCCAGCACTCCCTAGAAGTCCTCCACCATCCGTGATCACTGGGAAGCTGACCGAAAACAATTATGTGGGCTCCTTCAGAGTACACTACTCCTCTCTCTCACCTAACTCCCTCGTCGCAATATATGAATGGTATTGGAATATTTGCGCGTGCTTTCGGCGTGGATTCAGAGACTATTTAAGGAGGAACCTTCGCCTCGAAGTACTTTTTTCCTAATATGTGTAAAATTACTCTGTATTGAGTAAATTTAGACTTAAAACTGCTTAGTTTATTTTTAAATATATCATAAATACTCCTTTGAGCAAAGGCTCTGAGGACAAAGTGTTCAGATGAAGCTTTTACGACGTAACGAAAACCAGCAATTATACTGACTCCAGCGTCCACTACTATTTCGTCAGTATTTGATATCATGATTATTGTCGAAATGAGGGCAGGATATGATTGTCTTCACGCATAAAACGCTTAGCTATGTTTATAAAATGCCTAATTTTGATATACATTTAAAAATACATAAAGTATTTGAGGGAAGCAGCAGAAGTTTCCTCAAAATACGTCGGCTATATGCTTCAACGAAAATCTGAAGTCTGCTATTTTTACCAAAATACTCGTGTTACAGTTTCGATGATCTGAGGTGAAAAAACACATTAGGTGTCGTAATAACTAGTGCATGCTACAAAAATTTTTGAGCAATACTGTTCGGGAGGAAATCAGGATAAAAAGTTATGCCAAGAGATGCTATCGCAATGCCAGTAACGCATTGTATTTCAGCAATAAAATTCATCATTACTAAACCAATATGTCTTCGTTTAATAACCGACAACTTAGTCTTCTTTTACACCATTCGATAGCAAAAATCTTACATCATGATACATGTTCAAATTAAGGCAGGTTATCGGGAAAGCCTAAAACAATGGTTCCTCTATAATGTTGGCAAATACCATGGCCATCAAAAGGTTTTAATCCAAAGATTGAATTACAGTTGGTTTGTTGCAGCTCTCCACTCCATTCTCCCAACGACAAATCACATCATCCCTTGATCATATTAGACGTCGATAGGATATGGGTACTCTGGGAAATTTTTGATGCAGGCAAATCGGCAATGTCACTCGTAATGATTCTGTTTATTCCATAACCCACTACGGCGCCTTGAGTTCGCGCGAAGCGGTGAATTTCCGACTAATTTAAGCATTGACCTGGAGGGAATTAAGTTTGGACTTAAAATTGTCATAATGCTTGCGCTCTTGCCACCACGTGTCAGTTGTGTTTTCGTCACTAATGGTCCATGTCGGGTATCACTGATCATGACATAAAAATGGAACCCAAGATACGCGAAGTCAAAAATTTTCCACGTCAGTTACGTTCTAAGAATGACCTTACATAATTTTATTTAATAAATGAAAAACAATTCGAATACATCAGGTAAATGAAGGAAAATTTCCATAGTTAGAAAAAGAGTAACAAGGGAAGATAAAGAGCAGCTTTTCTTGGTGGTGTCAGTTTGAGATTTGCCTTGCGAAAAATGTTTTTGTTTTACAGGCCCGGAAAGCCTATAACATATTAGCAGTGCAATATTTTCGCTATGAATTAGCTTAATTTATTTAGTCTGAGTTTTTTTACTATTTCAGAAAGGTAACAGCTTGGTTTGTATTTTCATCTAATAAAGAAGAGACAAAATGGAAAACAATATTTGCACATATTTAGACTCGATGGTGATGACACGTTAGCCTGACGTCCAGCACATGATAATTGTCAGCTGTCTTAAAAAAATAATTTAATATCGACTCCGAATTTTATCCCACCCTAATTCTTTTTTACTAATGAGTAAATCTTCACCTTTCAATTTACTCACTTGTCTTCAATGATGCAAATGACCTCAGCTGTCAGTCGTCATCACAATAACCAGCCATCCGATAACTCAATAACTGCATGTAAATATAAGCGTGAATATTCCAAAAAAAAATTATCCTCCTTGCTCTCCTCATTTAATCTGCCAAGGTAACTTTATCCCCGTAGGCTTTTAATTTACTCATGAGGAATTATATCCAAGACTGCAGAATAAGTAATAATTAGAAGCTTTCCAAAACCCGCAGTGAGCACCGCTGTACAGGAGATGAACTCCAAACATTAGCACAGAGAGGTGTTCGCTCTTTAGACTTTATTTATAAACCTGGACGAGGAACGCTATTATCTATAGCAAATTTCTGCACTCTTATGAATTTGCTGGTGACTCTTTTAAGGTAGGCGAGTGACTCTTTTAAGGTAATAAAGTGGCACTAGCACCGGTGTCTTAAAAAATTGATTCCAAAACTCTTCTTTGAAAATTAAATTAGATTCATGGTAATTTGAAGATCCTTCACCCATCACCCTATCGCTGAACGAGATTGAAGACTACAAAGCCGTGATAAGAGAGAGCAAAAATTAGGAGAAAAACAATAGGATGTCGCGACAAAACCATTCCCTCCGAATCTACCCCAAATGTATCACATTTCCTTCGATATTCGATAGGGCACTATTACGGCGCGCGAACAATAGAACCTCTTTCTGGGAACAATTCGCTCGATTCTTTTGAAAAGAGGAACATGGAACGCGGATGTCCTGAGGAGGCAGGAAGATGGCAGATGCTCAAGTTGCACCCAAAGGCTACTACCTAAAACGCGGATTAACTGGGTTTCATGACAGCTGTACAGCGCACTTCTAAGCTCTCTGGCGGTCGTGAAAATCATGGAGTCCGAAAGCCCTTCGCGCCTCGAGCGATCTCCTTTGTCCGCCTCATTGACGAAGTGGTGAAGTTGGATGAGAGGCACCTAAAAGAGGTAGAATTACCCATAAAGACCTCCTTGCGCCCTCCTCCTAGTAAGCACTTGAAGTTAGTGAGGGAACTTTCTCGATTAAGGAGGCTGGAGCGGCAACGTTTTTCATTAAGTACACTTTTGAACGACTGGTCAAGTAAGTGGAAATAAATTCTGGGATCATATTTCGCTTGATAACATCTATTTTTTACTCGGTGGAAATCACTATGCCCGTTTATACTTATATGTCGTTAGTTGGGCCGATTTTAAGCTAACAAATAGGCTTAGATCGAGTCTTAAACGGGTTGGAGCAAAGCACTACGGATTCAGTCAATAAGAGACATACAAAAAGGCGGAGAGGAAAGTTGTGGAGCTCTCGCTTAAACCAGCTCGCATTTGGCTGCGCAGGAATGTGTCCTCCTACTCCCCTCTTCCCTCAGGAGACCGCCCTCCTTGTTATTAAGTGCGTCGCCCAAGCTCACCCTCCCGAGAACTCGCCAGTTCATCCATTACGACTCCCCCACAATGCTGTGCGCGCCTCCTAATCACCATGAGGGGGCTGAGGTGAGGCGTTCTCAAAGGAGCGCGTCCTTAGCAGGTGGATTCGCATTTAGCGCGCTAAAAAAAGTAACAAAGGGGTATAAAGCGTACTAATGACGCGCAAGTGACCACATGCGCGCTGAAGGGTCACAGGGCGCATGAAATCAGTGCAGTGGAGACAATCTTACTTAATTAAATCCAATATGTGAAATGAGTGTACTTTCTCTTTTACTAATTTTGCATCTCTCTACTAGGCTTTAGGCAATAGTAAAATTGCTTTATCTATCTACCGATGTGAAATCATTTATTCATATCAGAGCGTAATTTCAGATGCTTCAAAGTTGAATAAAATGTATACAGTAGAAAGAATTGACATAAAGAGATGTAAAAAAGGTTTTACTCGCGAAAATGAGATCTAACACGGTCGCATATGAGCGGAGGAAGAGTCGCGCATGATCTTTGCGAAGTTGAGACACACATCCCTTCATCATCAATGCAGTGTGGAATGATGGCACCTCTTTTATTAAATTTTGTTATGATCAAGTACTTCAAAGAGATCAAGGAAATGCATCAAAGTTGAATGAAACTAGCGTTACCTTTCTCTCCATGTTTAATGGAACCCAGATAAATGAATGGTAACGAGAACAGTTTAGGTTGAAGACGCTGCACTTGAAATCCTTCCAATAGAGCGATATAAAAAACTCATTGAGACGATAAAATTTTGAGACTTAAATGATCTTATAAACTGAATGCATTCAATCACTTTTAAGAGGGAATAAAATTGTTTTAGATACCTTTCAAAGAGAAATATATTTAAAATAGCTCGGTGAAAATACAATTTTTGGCGTGAAAGACGCTGCATATTGAAAGCATTTATAGTAACTTAAATAAAACTTTGTATATTCCACTATAGGTGGAGTATACACCTATAGTGGACTATATAGGTGGAGTATACACCTATGGTGGACTATACACCAATAGTAGAGTATACAAAGTTTTATTTAAGTTACTATGAATTACTTCCACAAAGTCAAGAATGGAACCATTTCCTTTGTGGAAGCATTTATGTTTTTTCAGCGTTTATCATTAAAATTTTGGCAGGAATGTTCCAACACGCGCCAAAGGAAGGTTACACCAAATTAACGGCTTGTACAGACACCTAATAAAGAGTACCATTGCCTCCAATGCCCTCAATGTTCTCTCAAGCTCGTTTTAATCTCATTTCAACTCGAAATGAACGGACGAACGAACTTGAAAACCTCAGCTGATTTATAAGAACAGAAGTAAATAGAACTACATTAAATATTCCATGATACTTTCAGTAACAACTCGAGATGCCACTTGGAAACCTCGGTAGATTTTGACAAGAACTATTTTAAACGTGTCATGGAAGAATGCATTGACATAAAGGAAGGCCAAAAATTTACACACGAAAACAAGATCTCACACGGTCGCGTACAAGCAGAGGAAGAGTCGCACATAATCTTTGCGAAGATGACACACATTCCTTCATTATCAACACAGTGTGAAATGGTGGCTCCTCTTTTATGTAATTAATTTTATTATGATCAAAGATATCAAAAAGAGGGATCAAAACTGAATCGAACTAGTGTTAACTATCTCTCAATGCCTAATGGAACCAAGATACATCAAGAAAAACAAGTTTAGGTGGAAGGCGCTCCCCCCTGACCCTTCAAATAGAGCAATATAAAAAGGTCACGTGAGAGGATAACATTTTAAGGCAGAAAAAACAGTGAAATTGATTGCAAAACTTAAACTGATGGTTTTTTTACTTCAATTCATTTCATCACTTTTTAGTGGGAATAAGATAGGGTTGGATATCATTCAATGATAAATATAATTATATTAGCTTGGTGGAAATAAAATTTTTTCTCGCGAGAGACGCCATATATTGAAGGGTTCTTGTTGTCTTTAGCGTTTTTGCCCTCAAATATGGCAAAAATGTTCTAATACGCGCCAAAGAAAGGACACACAAAAATAAAGGTTTGTACGGATACACGGAATTATCCAACAGCTCAAAATAAAGGAAACCACTGCCTCTATTAATTTGGCTGCCCTCAATGTTATCTTAAGCTCATCTTAATGATAATTTCAACTCGAACACGATTTCAACTCGAAATGCATCTTGAACACCTCTGCTGATTTTTTAAAAGAACTATATTACATGAGACAAGATACTTTTAGCAACAGAGACTCGAGATGCAACTTGAAAATACTCAGGAGATTTTTTAAAGTAACTATTAAAAACGTGTCATGATTCTTTTATTATCAACATCTCGCATTTGGTAACGGCATTATGGCATGGAAAGAGATCCTGCACTTTGCCGTACCTCAACCGACGTACCCTAAAAGTTTTATCCAACCACTAATACTAAACGACCCCTATACTAACGTGAAAATCTCTCTTCAGAAGAATTTCGCAAATTTACACAACTACAAAAACTTTGAAAGAAGTCCCTGACGGCCAAGTCATTATTTTTTTCATGCAGGATTCCCACACTTTGGCGCTGTAAAAATCTTCGAACCGTTCAAGTTTCCAACTTTGATTATGAGTCGTAAAAGGGACTCTTCGTCACTCTTCAAGCCCCGCGAGGGCTGAGCAGAGCAGAACTAACATCACTTCCACGGATGAAGATTAAAGCCCGTACTCTTGTGATACAACCTCCACTGAATCGCCGTCGCAGTCTTAGAGTGCTTGGTGCGTTTTGCGCTTTCATGGATGCGATGTGGGGACGGGTGGCTTTTTTTATGGCCTTTACCCATGGTGCTCTACACCACAGCGCGCATTTTATTCCCCAGAAGCGCTTCGCTTTGCTTTCCTCTCACCACCGACGACATTTTTATGAACGAGGGTAATTATCCTTCCCATAACGACGCGCCATTTTGTCTACTCTTCATTTTAAAAAAAAACACGCCTTCCAATCTTCAACTCTGCTCACCTTAAAAACAAATAAAACAAAATACCGGGGCAGGGCGTTGAGAAAACACCCTCTAACACAATCGTGAATTACAATCGGCCCTTGCTTCGACCTAACGTCCGAATCCTGAAGTTCAAATGTCAAATACCGAAATACACTCATTATGAGCGCAAGTCATCAATCATATAATCATGGAACATATTTGCTAAATAATTACTCATCACCGCTTTAAAAACCCATCTGAAACAGCGTAAAATAATGGAAAAATAGCCAAAAATGGAAAAACATATAAGTTCAAGTGCGGAAGATTTATTTATATACGACAATTGGAGTAAAGTAATCGAGCTAGAACTAAACAATTCCCTTTTCATATTAGTGTTTAGAAAAATGCATACGCCATTACCATGCTAAGGACAGTTAGAGCAGAACCTATATTCAGAATCGACATTCCTCCAACTACACTTCAAAGTTTGTAGTGCGATTGGCGCAATGTAGAGAGCACTGGATGTACTTAAGCTCGCATGCCATCTATTGGCGCACATTTTAATCGCTACGACTAACAACCGAACCATACTACGTTCGCGTAGTCATTGCTATAGTAGATAAGCGGTCAATTAGCAAAATGCGAGAGCATAACGAGAAAAATGAGCAAGCTACGCTATGCTCATGGAAAACGAATTCTTGCGGTAAAAAAGTATGTATGACGAGAATATTGACCTATACGAACAAAATGATGACGAAATACAACTTGACGATTTGGGCCAAGAAAAATAAAGGATACGTTTCGCATGAGAATGAAAAAGTCAGATTCAGAATTTCATATCCTGACGCTGACTTTCCCACCCATCCCAGCCAGTCTCAATTCATTTCTCCGCAAAGAAACTATCCTAAACATCTAACTCACCATTTTAGCTAACAACCAAACCTGACGCTCATCCAATACATAAACCATGACAACTGCCACACAGCGTCCACTCCATTGGTTCTCAGGGAATTTCAGTACAAAAATGAACAATCATTAATATTACACTCAGAAAACTGAGTCTGTTCCACTCATTTAATTTACACTGAACAAATATATTGTCTCTGTTGCAAATAAAAAATACTTCAAATTTACAAAATTTTACAAAAACTTTTTATAGAAAGTGGGGGGTGGCGGACTGAATGACACACATTCTCTAGAAAGAAATCAGTCCACGTATTGTTAATGACAAAACTTTGTCGAAATCATGGTTGGAAACAATAAAACAGTGTGGAAAGTACAAAGTGAGTTCACATTTCAAATGAATTTTGCATGTGTAGATGTTGTGAATTATTGTTTTATAGGTTTGTGTTACAAAATATTGTTTTATTTACATGAATATATATTCTGATAGAGTCGCTGAATTTCTATATTGATTGCATGGACACATATATTTGTAAAAAAGTGATTCACTGGGAATTGCGATTGTAGTGATTGCTATCAAATGTCTGCCTCTTTTAATGTTAAGATAGTAACCCCAGAAACAGATATTATCTATTTGGGGTACCTGATTCCACTTTGGAAGGTTGCTGGTAAAAATGATGATTATATATTGATTGATTTTGTATCGAATGGTGGATTAAAATTTATTATTATTATTATATTCTGATCCTCTTCTTTCCTCATCTCTTCCATCTACCCCTCTCTCCATCTAGTTGAAAATTTAGATTAGCAATCATATAAGTACCTCATTCAAATGCTGTCAAATATATTCATCAGTTTTTACTGCCTAAAATAATCTCAGAGCTACAACAATCCTTTTAATTACATTAATCCCTATTTCGCATTTTCTGAAAGAGGTAAATTCAGCCTTTCTCATTTGCATGGCGAAAATATACTTTAAGGTCAGTGAACAGTCTCTGAGCTCCTCATTTAATAATGAATAAAGGCAAATAGAAGCGATTAGTATATACTGAGGCTTGTGATACTTAAAGCAACCCTAATGCTCACTGCAAAAATCACTTGCATTCGCATTAAATTCACAGCTGAATGAAAAACATTTACTTTTGCACGCACCATGCCCGCCACACCTTTAGTGGGAAACTCGAAAAAATTGAAGAGAATTAGGAGAAGTACATTTCCCAGAGCTATTTTTTACCGTTTCTCGTTGGTATGCAAAAATTTAAATCTTTGACAATGAATTATTACATAGAGGTAGAGATAAGCTACTCGTTCTTGTCAAGTCAGTATTGACCCATTTTCTGAAAAGAACTCACTCCAGCCTCTCTAAGAGCCTCTGTCAACAAACTGAAGCATTTATTTTGCTGCAAGTTCCCATCGCTCATATCTACGTCTTTGTCCACGCCTTCCAGTCACAGCTTCCTTAATGGAGACTCCACTTGGCCGTAAGTCTCTCAAAATCCTAGAGATGCTTTCATTCCTAGGCGGAGGAAAAACGATTCTGCCGTCGGCGGCATCCATGGGCGCAGAAGAGAGTAATTAGTGGCAACTACCCTCTCAGCCGCAGAAAAGACTGCTCTCATCAAAGAGGCTAAATTTGCTAAATACCCCTCGCTCTTTCAAGTAAGTCTCGGCTCAGATTCTCCCATGACTCATCGCAATTACATCTCCAAGTCAAGAAGGGAAGGTAAAGAAATAAAAAACCAACCGCTATTAACGCATTTGTTTTTATACCAATGCACCAATACACCATTATGCGCTCCTAACGATTTAATGCCATTACATATCGTATACACTACTAGGAAAAAATATTTATCCCATATGGCACTCTTATCATCACAATTAGCACACAAGGGATAGATTATTTTAAAGAAATACTAGCTAAAACCTAAGACAAATTCACCCAAAATGAAACTCATAATATTAAAAGAGTTCGAAATTGAAGAGCAGACAGTTTTAAATTCACCATTCAATGCGATCGACTAGTAACCACGTTGCATTTAATGAGTAATTTTGCTTACATTATGCCATAATAGAGTAATCTCTACCTTTATGTGTAGCCCTAATGGTAAAGGTAAGAATTGCACAAGCACGAAAAAACGCTGACTAATCAGAGGCCACCTATAATGGGTAAATTTGGTATAAATAAATTGGCAAATATCCAATCTCACTCGGAATTCAGTTTTTCCCTAAGTTTAGCGGCTCGTCGAAACTTTGGTTATAGAAAGCCTAGCCCGGTGCCACTGCCGAGAAGAATTCCTTAAATGAACATGATTAACCAGACTGCAAACTTAAAAAAAAATTATCGGCTATTTTTTCAAATAAAATACTTGTATTAAAAAGGTGGCTATATTCACGTGTTGTTGACAAGTAATGGTATTACGGGGGTGATAATGAGAATGACTTTTTTACTTTAAAAAAATAGTAGTTTTGGACGTTCAAATACTGAAATAACAAACATGAATTGGCCATTTAGATTATATCAGAGTGATTTCATACAAACCACGGTTAAAACATTCGCCTAAGGCAATATTTATTCACTTTCTGCAATCCGCTTCCCCTAACGTTCCTCCGTGCATGTTCACACACTCTTCGTTGAGTTTGGCTGGAGCTAGTGGTGCAGCTTGTTATACGTATATTGCCAACTGGCACGGCTTACTCATCATCGGCCAATTTCCTTACATCACCCCAACGCTCAATCCTGCGAAGCCACTTCAAGCGCATCCGTTCAATTTTCCGGAATCTGATATCAAAGCTCACCATGGTTTGAGTCTCTTGGGAATATTTACCAGCAGAGATAAAAGTAAAGGGAAGTGTTTCTGCCTTTTTTTTCTCGTTGCCCGTGTGCCGCCACCTAGGGTGTGTTTCAAGGGAAAAAATGTACAATATTATTGAGAAGCAATGCTATTCGCGACGATTAAACGCATTTATTAGAGGTGATGGTCGAATTTTTTTCGATTTTCAATGAGCTCGGGGTCGAAAAATTCAAAACGCAGGAATTTATTCGGAAGTTTTAGTCAACTGTCCTGATATTCCACCAGGCGGTTGAAGTTTCACAATTTTAGGTCCTGGTAAATAAGTTTTAATCAGCGGAAAATCGTGCTGTGCCTCATTTTGTGACGATTGAATAATGCCAGAATGTAACTGAAAAAGGTGGTACCGTAGTTACATGAATACAGAATGCTTCAGCGAGAGAGAAAAAAAATTGAGTTCAAGTACGGACAGGCAACCCGGCAAGCAAGTTATGAGCAGGGCGTTTGATGGCCGCGAAAATTCCGTCACCTATTTTTTGCAGTGCGCAAGGCGTAAGTGAGGAAAAGAGAAATAACAGCTATTGATTGAATTGGACTTCAAAAGGTGGAATTCCAGGATACCTCTATCTTTTGGATGAAACTCAGAGTAGTTTCCTCAGTTAAATTTATTATTCCCCGATGTATTTCAACATTGTCACTCACCTCGTCATTGTCACTATCTACGATAAAACAGTTACAGGGACAATGTAGAGTTAAAATATATCGGAAAAATATTTTTAACTCTTGTAAATTATGAAGTGTTTTATTGTCATGGTGGAATTCCCTACTATACTGGCTGGTGCGACCCCACGAGGAAATAAGGGAGCATTCTCTTTCCTGCGATTTCTTCTACGTGTTAAAAGTTCTTAGACTGATAAGAAAATACTGTTTATATGACAAGCGACAAGCTTCACATCAGTAGGCGAAGAGAATGCTACACATTTACACAATGCTATGCATCAAGTCCACCATACCACATGCATGAAAATTTTGAATTGTTATACGCTCGATTCATACATCCTATTTGAGATGAGGAAAAATGAATGAAAAAAAAAAACTGTTTAAGCTTCAAGCCAAACGCTCATGACCAAATCACTCCAGTAAAAATTAGCATTTTTTTAGTCGTTTGGAACTCCAGGGAAAACATCTCAGAAGTTACACTATCCAGATTACAGGATACATGCGGTAACCTTGAACCCAGTGTATTCTCCTTTCTTTGACGCTGATCTGCATTTCTTCACGTGAGTGTGTCCCAAACGGGGTTCCAATTAAGAGTATCTCCTAATTACGACACTTTTGCGCATTCATCCCGTTAAAACTCGTTTATCCAGCACATTTTCTCAATTTAACCATTAACATTGACCTCAAATTTTACGACTCAGAGTATATTTAGAATTAATAACCAGTCACAAACTATAAACGATTGACGGAATCTGAGAAGTGAACTGAAAAATGAAAATCTTTACAATGAATTCCAGACTTTGAACAATCACAAACTATTTCACATATTACCTTTAGAGCCATCCATCCCGGTAATGTCTGCATTTGCTCAACAGAGTAACTTTCAATGGAAGAGACGCGATAAAATGCTTTGCTTTGGGCATTAATGAAAAAAATCATGGGAAGAAAGACGAAAGAACTCGGATGCTGTCGGCCGATAAATAAGTGTTTCTTCTCCTGTTTCACGGGCATCTCTTCGGAGTCGGATGGACTGGATAACAGAGGGGGTATTGGCACTTTAATAATTAGACGACAATGCCGGGGGAATAACGCGGAATGGATTAAAGATAAATCCTCTCTCTTTGAAGGATAAAAAAATATAAGTTCATGAGATGTAAAAGAATCATGCCTCATTAACAGCATTCTCACAGCTGGGGTATTTTTCCAAAAGTGAAGAAATTGAAAAGTATATTGGTTCGCTCAAATATGCCAATCAAGCCACGTTGACTCGTCAAAATTAGTTAAAGATTTAGATTTACAATACATTAACACATCTTTATCGAAACGATTCGCTAAGCCTAAGATCAAGTAATAAAAATCTGGTAAGACTTTGAAAAAAAATCAAAATGAAAATTTCGCTTTCGATTTCACATATTTGCATCTATTCATATCGCATTCTATAGTGTGCGGTGAGAGAATTAATAACTTCAAAATGGACGTCCATGGTTAAATTTAATGGTGTAGAAATCGATTTTGAATGTTTGTACTCACTCATTCATTCGTTATATCCTCCGAAAAAACCTAATTCAAAAGTTATGAGTGACGAATAAGAATTTCGAGAGAGGAAAACCCCAAAATTTTACATTTAAATACAGTCATGCAATTTACGAAACAAATTACCTCTGCTTTTAATTTGCTAATTAAAAAAGCACATTTTTCACCAAGGAACCGTTATATTGAAAAGTTTTAGGTTTTCCTATGCGCATTACAAATTAATTAACGTCCACATAATGAACGTCACCATTAAAAACTCACTGGAATCATGGATGAATAGGCATATCCTACAGCGATCATTTTGAATTTACAGTGAGAAGGTAATTTAATACGCAGGTTTATTTTAAAGCCTTTGTTTGCGTTTATCGCTCCATTTAAAACGTAAAAGGGTAGGAATAGCGCTATTTTTCCGTAACTGACAACGAATTTATACGGTGATAGAAACAATTTTAAGCCTTTAAAATCGAAAATAATAATTATTTAGCAAAATGTAGACTAATGAATTTTTCATTGATATATATTTAGAAATTTAGAAACAATATTCAGATTTAAAATGGAGATAGCTTTGCGACGATAGAGAAAAAATGTAGCCCCAAATTTGGCTTTAAAGCATACTTTGGCTACTTGATGATATTAATCTTAGAAGAATCTTTCAAATCACCACAAAAAATGCACTATTATTTTGCATCTTTGTGTTATACCGTGTATTCCCTTGGAGATTAAATCTATAAAAGAACACTCTTTCGAAAGACAAATGGTACATTACCCAGAGCGTTTGTGTTTCTTAATTTAACCAGAAGTTGTTGCCCAAACGGTTTCTTGAGCAAAGTTCAAAGGAGATTTTCTCAAGCTCACCAGGAAGCAAGCACTGGGATTGATGGAAGTCGCCGTCGCCTTAGCCCTAATTAGCAACGAGCACTGGTGGATTTCTTACTTCTGTGGGGATAACTAGACTAACTTCGCCTTCGGCATTGGAATAAGGGAGGAGATTCTGACAGCAGTATCAGCGTTTAATTGTAAGACCGACAACCCTTCCGTCTCGCAACTGAAGGATGCGATGAGTTTCAAAGGGCTGAAAATGTCCAGATACGAAAAGCGGAAGCACCATTCCTTTTGCAAAAGCACTTAACGCGCCGCCGACTTCTCCGGCCATGAAGTTCCCAGCATGCACTCAACGAATAATTACTTTTCCCGGCTTTCTTGTCCCCTTGCACTCGTAGTGAAAAAATATTGTGCCCATTTTATATCCAGTATTCCTTTCACAGAAAAATAAGCTTCCTCGAGTCCAATTATCGTTGGAATTCGCCAAGCTGAGAGCTGAGATATGTCACCATGACGCATCATAACAATTGAAGTGCACTTACCTCGGCAATTACAATGACTTAAAAACAAACTCCATCGTCACATGGATTTCTACTAAACGAAATATCACAAAGCTTTTGACAATAAACAACAAAATTACGCATTCAGATGGCATAAGTTCATACAACGTAATGACTACTTCACAATACATTTGAAAAAACCTATCCCAGGAAAAATATTAAACCAAAACGCATCGTATAGAGGGAAATGATGATAAATTTCCAGAAAATAAGTAAATTAAAGTGGTTTTATCACACCACTTAGCTTGAATTGCTTATCAACTGCAACATTTATGCTGAGAATATGATTTCTCCAGTATTGCAAATGCACAACAAAAAGTTTATTGCAAATTTTTCTAGCTTGAAAAACTTTAAAAGGTTCTTTTTGCAAAAGGCGAAATTCTTCTGATTCCATAACACAGATGATATACAGTAAGTTTCAATCTGAATCATGATCGCACTGGTTATGCCACTGCCGGCAACTGTTGTCAAATATTAAAATCCATTATTACTTTGTACACGTTCCATTGAAATGGAAATAATAACATGATAGAAGCCATTACTCCATACCTAAAAGTCATTAAATTAGGATGAAATATCAATTTACTATGCAGGCAATGCCAATTCATCTAGTAAGCAAATAACTAAAAATGTTACCTGGACAAGGCCACAGCAACGTCTTGAACGATACTTTGGTAGCGGGGTTTACTGAGGTGCTTAACAAAAGATGCGCGAAAAGTGTCTAGTTCAAGAAATAGCACTTAAGTCGCACGGCTGCCCTTTCTGCTGTTTCTGCCCTTTCCCTTTGTCCATCATGTCACGGGGCAGAGGAATTAAGGAGGCGCTAGCTTCAAAGTTATTTATTTGAAATTCTGAAAACTTATGCAGAGTATCATTTAAGCGCTTTTTATGAACTGAGATGGAGAAATAGAGTTTCCAGGCTATGCGTCCCTTAATTTAACCTTGAAAAAGGAGATTTTACATGGGCTTCCAGAGAGACTAAGATAAAAGCATAAAAATCGTCAATTTGAATAAGAATAACATAAAAGTTTTAAATTAAACTTTAAAAGAAGCGCAAAGTACAGGGAAATTGAAAAAATATAATATATGAATCTTACTTTCCATTTTTTTAAGTTACTAGCGAATTACTCCCGGACTTGAAGTCAAAGGGCGCTAGTTAAATAAAAATGGCGCTGATGTCGCCTCCTACGGCTGGACTAGTGTGGTCATTAAAAGTATATCCGTGAAATATTCTTCTAATTCATGACATAAATTTGGTTTTCAAAGCTAATCCAGGTAAATTTTCGTGAAACAGATCCAACGATAAACATTATTTCCATCCTTAAATGTCTCGGTTTTTCAGCTTGCACTGGAACAAGTAATGTGCACAAAATGCAAATTTTTTGGTTTAGGAAATTCTGACCAATCTTCAAAATGACGGACATTAGAAGATGTTACATTTCAGAAACGTGGTTTACTTATGGTGGCCATGTTGAATTTTCGGGTAGTTTATGAAAAAGGACACCAGATGGAGCGGTAGTATGAACTTCACATCTTAGCTCTATGGTATCATACCACGAATATGCGATATTTTTTCATTTTCCGAAGGTTGTTATTACGCAGGCGATGTGAACTTTCGTTTGGAAAAAACCCTTCCACCTCCCGTTACCCAACCCTCCAGTGGTTCTTATACAATATAATTTCGGATGCATAATAAATACTGAGGTATCCCTCTGGTGGATAGTGTTGAAACTCGCCTGTAAGGCGCGAAGCGCAGTTGAAATATGTGATAGAAACGTGATTTTCAAACGGTTTGGTACGCTATACCTGTAGAATTACGGAAATGAAAGAGAAATTTTAAGGAAATGCAAGGTTTAAAGTTTAAAAGGAGGTATTAATTATATCTATAGAATGCTTAACAAGAGAGTTATGAAGGAAAATCGATAGAACTGTTTAACGAACATTTACCTGGCATTCCATTTCATTAGCGAAAGCAGGATTTTTTCAACCAAATAAATAAGAAAATTAGTCATTAAACATTTTTTTGAACTCACATCGTCAGTCTAGAGCTATCTTATGACGGCCCAGTTGATTTGCACTAGTGGAAGGGGAGCGCAGAGGGATCATCTGAATTCAGCGGAAGAAGGAGAAGCAGAAAAAAAATAGAACAGACAATGGTTTCCTCCACAGTCTGCGGGCACACTCTGCCTTTCTGTGCGGGACTTCCCATTAAAGACGAGAGCTCCCTCTGTCCCTTACACTATTTCTCCTCTAAGCTCGCTATCTCCTCTGGCCAATCTTCACGCCTTCCCTGACTTCTTGCCATTAGCATCGCCCGTCGCCATGTGCGCGCCTTCCGTGCCCCCGCGGTTTCCATGTCAGCGAAGCGGCCAGAGCAATCACCTCTCTGGCCGAGTCCTCCACGCAGACTGATCCGCAGACAATGGACATCACGCCGACCCACAACAACAACGTCCGCTTCTAACGATGGAAAGTTAAAAAAAAATAAGAAATGAGCAGGAGAGAAATTTTTACGAGACGTTCGCGGCATAGCTACTGAAAGTTCTGGCTTGATGATATCCATCGCTCCTTTCCCGTGATGGATTTAGTGCGAGTCAAGGATGCGTTCCTGATACGAGTTTCTCGAAACATTATCGTACATTATGGCCTTTTACTTATATGGTACACTACAACCAAGATGTGGTATGATTTCTTATTCGCAAATATTGGAGAGTTCGATTTTTTGATCCGCAATATTTTTTTTTTAATTTTCGTATTCTGCAGCATTAAAATAAAGAAGAAGAAGATTGAAAACCTATTATGCGGAAGAATTGGAGTACATAAGTCAAGCTGAGAGGAGAGAAATCAAAAAAATTAGATTTTTTCACCAAACTCGGAAGTACCGTCACGTGGGACGAAATAAGTACAACGGACATCAAGCGAAGCATAGGCCAAGCTAAAAAGGTGTTCATGGTGAAAAGACAACAGGTTTGCTCAAATAAGATAGGGCTAAAAACTAGGAAACAATATGTGAAGGCGTTCATGGTAGTCTATGGATCGGATACATGGACTGTTGGAAAAGTAGAGAAGAAAAGATTAGAAGCTTTCAAACCTGGCGTTGGAAGTGGATGCTAAAATTCGAATGGACGGATAAAATAAGAAAAGAAATATACAGAAGAGAAGAAGAGAAATAGGCCACATGGATTACGATTCAGAAAAGAGGAACCAGATGGATTGGGAAAATTCTGAGACACAATGGGTTTGTGAAGAACAAACTTGAAGGTAAAACTGAGGGAAAAGTTCCCAGAGAAACACCAAGGGATAAATGCATAGGACCAATAAAGAAGAAAGTAGATAGGAAGAGCTAACAGGAAGTAAACCAACTAGTATTAGACAGGAAAGTATGGAGAGTTGCAGCCACCAGTCTTAGGATTGATCGACCACTGTTGATGCGTGCTTGAATTGTTCGAGATAATTCCGATCACGTAACTAAGGGGGCGCGTGGTTCTAACAAGCAAGCGGTTCGAAGTATTTGTGGGAATGAGCTGCTTGGATGGATGACTAGAACGTCCTATGATACGATTACGCTGATTATTTTTTTTTGTTTGCCGGACGATTCTGTTGGCCCGTATGTCCCTGGTATCCCAAAAGGCTGCTAAGCCTGTCATCTGGTTTTCCAGGGACCGGACCAACAGAACTTGACATGCATCCACGCCCTGGGTGGTGATAATCCCACCCAGGTGGGACTGTAACCCGCGACCCTCAGTTTAACTGGCAAGGACTTTTACTCAATGCGACTCTAATTGAAATATATAGTACCATTAACATTAAACCGACCCAATATAAACCCGACCGGAAAGACTGCGTATTTTCTAGTTTTTTTTTCAAGTGTTCACGAGGAGTCCAAGTACGCCACAATCTCGAACCCATCATGGTTGTACCATGTAATTCCTTAGTTACGACCAATGAATGAATGAATGACGACTTTTTTTATAAGATAACACCAACTATAAGCACTAAAATAGCACTAACACCAAGCAAAAGGCAACAAACAAGCAAGCAAAGGAAAACATTATGGCATAACAAGGTCGGAATAGACGCCCGCAAAATGGCAAAAAATATTCAGATTGATCAGTACTCTCTGAAATTGTCTCAATAAGCTCCACATCACTCAGCTTCAGTCAAATACAATAAAATATTACCTCATATAAATTCCATCTCAATACTTATATATTTTAGAAACACCTGAAACAGTAATTACGGAAAGTTCATTTCTAGAGCATCGTTAAATTTTTGGAAGGCAACACACACGCTTAACAAGGTGAAAAAAATTAAGAACGAATTGTGAAGTCTTTTCTACCGCGATCACTCCTTGTTTTCAATTGCAAAAATATTTTGTTTTCTCTCTGACTAAATCTAAATTACCATGCAACCTACAAATGAAAAATAAAATAAATCAAATAAAACGATACGTAATGAAAAAATATATCAATAAAAATGTAGAATAAGATCAGATGCCAACGCCAGTGTATCAGAGTATTTTTCCGTATGAGAGGTAGTATCTCTCGATTAATTATAAATTTCCGGGATATCAGCCAAAATCCTAGGGCAGCTTCCACCAAAGGTGAGGTGAGTCGATTAATTATAAATTTTCGGGAGATCAGCCAAAATCCTAGAACAGTTTCCACCCAAGGTGAGGTGAGATTTTTCCTGAGATGACACATTTCCCTAAATTATCCTCCACATTTCTCGCTAGTGCCGCTGGCAGGAGGCAGTACTAAGAGGGTTAATGTTATATTCAATGTTACTCAACTTTCGTTGTCGTAATGTGTGTATTCAGCCTCATAGAACATGGATAGAACTAAGCACAAGTTAAAGTCTCAGGCTTGACATTGTGGAAAAGTGATACAAGAACTAAACTGTTGCTTACCACTTCCGAAAATCCTTTGTTACTACCGACCATGGTTTTGAAAAAAATATGTTATTATCAAGGTGGTGCAGATTTTCGTGTTCTCGATGTGTTTGTTAACCTGTCATCAAGTATTCCCAAGTCCATTCTTAATTATGACGTATTTTTGTCGAAACCTCGGTCGTTAGTACGAAAATGGTGTGGAAAGCACAAGAAACATAATATTTTATAGAATTAAACACTAAATATACCTGGCTCTACGAGAGAGAGAGAGTACTTCCTGGCTCCACGAGAAACTTATGCTTCGATACAGGCTCCGTGGCTTAAAAAGTTCGCGAACAGCAGCTCTGGACCAATACCAGTTATAGGAATAGCAGACTGATCGATATCACTGTGCCGTGAGCATGCCCGGAGAGTAATTGAAACCCTAGCAATACACTGTTTGATAAGAGAATGCCTATCCGCCATAACGTTCGCTTCCGAGTACAGACGTACCGCTTCATCCAGTCGCCATCGCAACGAATGAATCCCGCCAGAGGTCATCAAGCATCGCTCGGCCAATCAGACGAAAGGATAGCCGTCCGTCCTCTTCCACGGAAACTACTACTGGCTATGTCGCCACTCCATCTCCCTCTCTTGCCGGCAGAATTCCACGCGGATGCATCTAATATTTACGAGAGCGGACAGCCAAAGTTCCAATTCCGGTGACATCCGATCGCATCCGAATGAGGTCACCCAACCGTTTAATTAAAATACCCTTCCATGGCAATAGCGCATGGCAGATGGGACGACTACAAATCATTTGCAGGTCCATATGCACGGCAGACTCTCTACGGCGTGCAGTTATACTAGGCAGACCTTTCAGACAATTTGCATTGACATTTGAACGAAATGAATATTACATGTACACCTCTACATTCATACCTCCAAATTGATGGGTATGGTGACATCGTTGTAATAAGTTCAACAAGTAAAGTGAATACTAAAAGAAAATTACCGTTTGTCTCAACTAGGACGGATGTGCATTTTTTTATCCGTCATACTCAATTTTAATTACTGCACAGAATATTCGCACTGAGAGCCAGCAAAATAAAATAATGAATGACAATGAACATGAAAAAAATATTGACTAGAAAAAAATCAATTAAATTTCTTCGTTGTATTTCATGTTGGTGATAATTCACCCCCTGCCAAACACTCTTATGATGACTTGCAGGGTATTAAGTATATGTATCAAAATTACTCGCAAATAAGGGAGACTACTTCCGACTCCGAATAAGGGAGATCACTACGTTTCACAAGTCGATTGTCGTAGCAGCCTCACAAGTTGTGAGTCACAACTCGGGAATTCAATTCCAATTGACTCGAGGAAATCTCGTTTGATGGCAATTTTCAAATTTCAAAATTGTACGGAATTGTATTTAGAGAATGATTTCCTGACTTATTTGGCCTTTTCATTATTCAATAAGTACTAATCTTATCCAGGTAAAAATTGTTTTCATTTTATGGTCCGTTCATATTCTTCTGTTTTAACTGTTTACATTTTTTTTCAAACCTCATACGTATTGTAACCTCAAGGATTTTTACCCTTTGACTATCTTGTACTATATTGATACTTGTCTTTGAATTCAACTGTAGCACAGGTACGGTTATTGTCTTACGGTAAGGGTAGTTGTTTTTGCTTTCTTTTTCTTTGTTATAAACCTCTATTTACTTTCTAATTTCAACACAACCATTTGTTCATTACCTCGCTGCAATTTAACTGCATCTTATTGTTGCTCTAGTGGATCTATCACAGAGTATACTAAAGTTTAATTCTATGCAATTCTTCACTAGACTCGGGCCAAAATTTCCCGTGCCACTACCGTGAAGATTCGGCGAATCACAGATTAAAAACAATATAGCTGAGACTCAAGGTTCTTTTGGTAGCATTTCCACAATAGACTGCAGCCCGTGAGCGCCCAATCTAGCCCTCACTTGATATGTTTGTCGATGTCTGCGTTCAAATATTCCCAAATTGATCATCACAATACCAACGCTGGAGACGGTAGAATCCCTTTGGCAAGGGATTCAACTCGAAGAGCAACGGAGGGTCTCCCACAAGACATTAATTAAAACTTCCGACCAGGGGAAAGACAATAAGGGACCCACACTTATTCACAAAATACATCCTCGAGTTTACGGATATAAAAACTGTTATATGCGTTCCCCAGGCTAACAGGTACCAAATGCTACTATGAAAGCTGGTGGAATATTTGAAGTGACGGCACTTGTTTAACTTCGTGTTGCTTATGGAAATAATTGTGCAAAAAAGAATTTTATTTAAAATTTTGCATATTTTTATATTTTAATTGAGACAACGTACTTAGGATGAATAGGCGTGGATCTAGAAATGGATTTTAATATATCTCTAGAGACAATTATTATGACACATCCATGCACAGTACTTAAAAATAAATTATATCGTAAAATAATGAGGTGAATGAATTGCGAATTTTGAAAAAGAATTATACTCAGTCAAGAGAATATAATACATTTTTACAAAAAAAGGGTAGTGTAAAATGCTGAATGATGCTGCCCCATCAGGAAGACATTATCGTTCAGTTTATTGACAGCCTAACCTCACAAAGAGTAGAAGCTAAAATTTAGATCTTCTGAAATTTTAACTGCAATTAAAGTGGAGCAATTGCCCTAATTGTGTGATCTTGGGCATTCCATAAGTGACGAAAGCATTTAGGTCAGGAAAATTATTAATATTCCATTTATGCCAATTTAGCACCATATTTTAAGTATATTTTTTATAAAATAGCCATTAAACCATACATTCACACCCTCTTCATAATATAAATGGGCTCCAGCTCCACATACTTAATCATCCGAATAAATTTGCTAAGGGAATTGGTCACATGTGAATCAATATTGCTGGATTAAAACTTACCAAAAGATAAAATAAACAAAGCGTAAATTGAATGTAATCGGCTTATCGTAAGCCAAGGTGTATACTGATCGGTAAATATCTCCAGGGAGAAAAAAAAGATTCGTTAATTACTCTGGGTGAATAACTGTGGAATACCTGTTTCATTTTGAGCCTGATACTCGATCATATCGATCAATGATGGAAAATATCCGCGTTTACGAATATTTGGTTTTATTTATTCATGAGTTGCAGAATCTTTCCCCTTTCAATGAAGCTCATCAGCCTGTATGCGCCGCCAAACCTACCGTTCACTGCCATTCATTTATTATGGCATAACATAGGCGTTACATGTATCTGTCACCTAAGTATGCTACTCATAAGAATGCCAAATTGAAAAAAAACCCTATAATGAAGCCAAATAATGGCCAAATCTTCGACACCATGGCACGTGTTAGGGATTCAATGTAGGGCCACAACACTTGAATGGTCATCATTATTCACTACGACTCGACTCAGGATTCATAGATGACCTCGGAAAGCAAGATTCAGTGCAAATGCTAAATAAAATGGAAATAAAGGCGCTGAAAAAAAGAGACCGAAGAATTAAATGCCATGTTTGACGTCACATGAGATACACATTTTATACAGCATTGATCTCTCGGCAACCGCTCTTCATTTTAGCGAACTCGAGTCTGCACGCGGGCTTAAGACATACCCGACTCTCATTGGTCGCGGCAAATTTTACCCAAGATCGGTAACAATTACTCGGCCCTTCTCCGAAACACTACCATTATCTTAAACGATGCAATAGCCGTAATATTCCCCGGCAAAGCATCAGGTCTCATTTTCGGCAGAATGGCCGAAGACACGAGGGAGGTTGGGCAGTTTTCCGAGCCACGTCCGACGCCCATCGGATGAGTGACTGCGCTGCAGTTGGGTCATGCCTTAGGGTTAGACGGAGTGACCCCAGGATCAAGGCTTTCTGTATGTCCGTTGCACGCGATTCCGCCGGTGCCACAAAGGACAGAATTCACTTGATGTTACTTAGCACCGAGCCCTAAACTCCGTCAAGTTACCGAATCATGGACACGTTATATTCTGTAGGCAAACTTATTCCAAGTGAGTCAGTATCCATATATATGTACATCATGCCAATTTGCCATACATATTGAGTACATAAACAGTGTTATTTTTATTTTGGTATCATTTATATTCACAGCACTAAGGTTGATAGGTACATTTATGGTTGCTTCTACAGTAACGATGAGCAGTATCTAAGCATCACATCTTCGTCATGTGAGACCTTAGAATACCATGCCTGATGCATCTGATTATTAAAATAAAGAAACACAAAAAAAGTATCCAAATGTATTGCAATATATTTCGATACAGACAATTTTACCCTAGAGTGACTTTACCAAATGTGTCATATATTTTTTGATTATGTTGCGAAAATGTTTTCCACTGAAATCAGTTGTAATACTCGTTTTATTTGGGCCAGAATACCTGGCAATATATGACAACACTCGCTCCACTTTTCACAGAGTAATTAGTGATACGTTACAACACTCACCTTTCTTACAGAATACTTCGCCACTCACACTCACAAAGAAAAACGTAATGTAACACTCTCAAATAAACACTCACTCAACCGTCTCGCAAAAATACCGTCTCCCGTCTTCTCACTCGCGACCGTCCCCTCTCCCCTCTTTTGTATCATTAATTTTTCTTCCGCATCCCTGGTTACGCATTGTTATCGCTGCCATGGTTTACAATTTCAATTTACTAAAAAATAACTAATAAATTACTATACAGCATAGTTGTTTTTCATCACACAGTTTTTTTTTAAATATACGTAAAATATTCCGATCTGAAGTTCGTTTACTGACGTATTTACATGGCCGCGCTTTCATGTGAACAGTATTTAACTTTTTTCCAAAACATGTCCAAATAGAAAAGGCGTGCATGTTATTTGCCGTGAAATACACGCAAGACTAATATGATCACCGTTTTCAAAATATGAAAAAGGTTGGATAGGTTTGATTCAAATGTACGTACTAGAGAAGGACATACCTGCAAGAAAAACTAGAAGACATATGCCTGGGACATAAATATGAGGGTGAGATGAACTGCAGTCAAATGGAATGGTTTGATATGGAGACAGTAGTGACCTGCCAATTTACCAATCTTGACTAACTTTACTGACAAACTGGCAGACTGAAGATGACTTCATTAACCAGGATATGGACTTTTTTTGGGGTGGCGACCGACGGCTAAGGTCATTTGCACCGTAGGGGATAGGTATGGGAGGAAGGGTGGATAAAAACCCTTCGTCTGCATTAGCCTGCTCTTGACGAAAGGCGCCAAGAGGACCACGGTTTAATGTCTCATCCGACAGGTGGAGTGCTGTACTTGAAGTGCCCTTCACAAGACACTCAAGTAGGGATGATGATGAAAAACGTCCGTCTCTGCAGGAACTTCAACCCTGGCCGCCCGTGTGGTAGGCGAGTACTCTAGCCACAATACCAACCCCATCCCACTCAATAACCAGTGAAATTCAATACCAACGTTTTCACAAGAATAGTGAGTTAAATAAAATAATAAGAGAAAATCCGTCCATTCCTCACTCTAATTTTACCCACAAAGATCTTAAGCATTACATTCTGTTGGGGCTGAGAAATTATAATTTTTACCCATAATGTTACAACCGTAGTAGCTTTGGCCCTACCAAAATCTCATGTAAAGTGGACGATTGTGGTTCCGAAAATGTCTTCTGCCTCAAAGCAAGTCACTGTGGTTGAAGTAACGTTTTTCGTTAAATTTTTTGGATATCTCTTACATAGCAATAATGCGGTATTAATTCGCCCAGGCATACTAGTGGTGTACTAAGTCTTCCAACAACATAACGAAGACGATCAAGTTTTCAAATTGTTGTCGTCTGAGACTACCAAATTAACTTCAAGTAAGACGTGACAATAGCTAGGCAACGTTGTTCACATCGGAATAAAACAATATCCCACATTTTATAAATTATAGACTAATAGCGCCAATGAGTATCAATATTCCCAATTGTTTTATTGCGTCATCCCCGGAAAACATTTCATATTCTCCCAGAAGCACACAGATACACAATTTTTCACCCACGCTTCTCACTTTACCCTCGGTCCCTTCTAGCAATCTCCATCCATAGATTTATCTCCTTCCGTGACGAAGGGGTCCCGTGAATTCGTTTCCCATCCGCTGCAACGCGACATTTGACTACAATGTGGTCGACCCATATCACGCAGTCCCAATATTTTAACTGCCATTAAAAAAACCGCAGGAATACCTTACAGAAATTTGATATTCAAGCCAACGTAATGACCAGGATAGCAAGGGAGGGAAAATAATAAAGGATTAGCCTTCCTTACTTTGCCTTTTTTTTGACCTACAAAGGGCGGTCTTACTGATTCCACCCAAAGGGAGCTGAAAAAGGATATTTTTTTTACTACCCCTACCGTTGCCTCCGAAGCGGTACCGTCGAGGGGCCTCGCATACATCCTCAAGTTTCGCAACGAAAGGAATATCTCGGTAGAGAAAGGAAGTTCGTCCTGACCTCGCTCGAAGCCTTTGAACTCCTCAAACAACGACCTCTGGAATTGGAAATAGGTCAACCCATAGGGAGTATTCGACACCTCCTTCGATTTACACGGAGCCCGAATAGGATATGGGGTGGGTAAAGACCTCTAGGTGGAATCCTTTATTTATGGCAGTGTTGGTTGACGAGAAAAGGCTTTCATCATCGCATCGAGAAGGAAGAAAAGGCTCTAGGGAAAAAACTGCCCTTCATACACCCTTCACAGAAGAGCAAGCCCTAGCTCTAAGGGCCTGAATGCTGTGTCGTCGCCTCGGCCTAGAATAGAATGGTGAGCGCACTTAGAAAAAGGGAGTAATCTTTCTATTGTATTCTTTTTGTCTAGCATCTGGTGCCTACGGGGAAACTGAACGTCCTTTTAACGCTCAATTTTTCTTTAAAAGAGCTGGGTACCTTAGGCAAAAAGGACACATAAAAAGGAAGACAATTATCAATCCTTAGGCCAAAATTTTTTCTCCCTACCTCAGATATTCTAATGACATTCGCCCCGATCAGGTTGCTAGGGCAGAGATTCCAAACTTTCCTCAATCGGATAGGGATATTACAATATGCTACCGCCTGGCGACGGAATAGGAGAGAGCAGAAAAAAGTTTGAGCAGTATTTGTTTTAATCCCACGGTTGTGACATGAAGTATCGGGACAGGAGTAGTGACGTCGCGTCGGTCTACTGGACTGATTAGGACTTAGGAGTTTAAAAAAATGATAATATCACTTTTTCTGGAGGGTCTCAAAATATCAGCATTCAAACGTGAATTTAAGAGCATTTATTCAAAATTTTCACGGCAAAAAGAGAAGATATTTCAGCTTGTATTCAATCTTTGTTATACGATAAAATGGGTAGACTAGAGCATTTTTTTCCTTCATAAGAGAAATAAACCGCTTAAAGGATAGGGAATATAAAGAAGGATTCATTTCCATAATATGCCAGAAATCACTTATCCACATTTTTAGCATATCAATTTTATATAGCACAACAAAATTGGTAGTATTTGGGAGACACGAGTGGTGACGCGCGATCTGTGGAACCAAAAGG